>JAGIQG010000029.1:8888193-9505411 GCA_024679065.1 Sphyrna mokarran | reverse complement strand
TATGAAAGGGAAATAAATTTAACTAATTCAGTAGGGTTTTTTGAGGAACTTAAAAGCCAAGTAGATAAAGGGGAACCTGTAGATGTGATGTATTTGGATTTCCAGAAAGCATTTGATAAGGTGCCAGATCAAAACTTACTCCACAGAATAAGATTACATGGTGTATGGGGTAACATATTTACATAGATAAATGATTTACAGAATCCCAGTGCAGAACGAGGCCATTCACCCCATCCAACACTACACCAATAACAATCCCACCCAGATCATATCCCCATAACTCCATGTATTTACCCTGCTAATCCCCTTGATTGTTTAGCCAATAGGAAGCAGAGCGGGATAAATGGGTATTTCTTCATGTTAGCAAGCTGAAGTTAGCTGAATGCTACAGGGGTCAGTGTTGCAGCCTCACTATGACAATTTACATTCATGACCTTGATGATGGGACAGAATTTATGGTAGCTAAATTTGACAATGATATTAATATAAGCAGGAAAGTAAGCTGTTGATGGGGAGGTATAGAGTCTGCAAAGCGAATGGTCAAAAGGATGGACAAAAAGTTGGCAAATGAAGTATAATGTGGAAAACAGCGAACTTGACCATTTTGGCAGGAAGAATAGAAAACAGTATGTTGTTTCAGCAGAGGGTTCAGGACAGAAGGGTTTGTGTGCTCTGGTAGGTGAATTACAAAAGGGCAGCATGCAGCAAGAAACTAGGTTTCTCCTCATCCCAGTCTTAAAAGATTGCTCCATTGTCCTGTGACTGTGTCCCCAAGTTCCAGATTCCCCACTAAGAGGAAACAACCTCTTGTTGTCTATCCTGGCAGAATCTTGAAAGATCCAATGGAATTATCTTTCATTTTTCTAAACTGCAGAGAATGGAAGCAAAACTCCCTCATCATAGGACAACATCCTCATCCCAGGGGTCAGTTTAATGAACTTTCAAGGAACTGCCTCCAATAAAAGTGCACGCTTCCCACATCACACTTTTAAGTGTGGTCACACCAAAATCATGTACAACTGTTGCAACACGTCTTTATCCTTGTACTTCAATCTACTTGCAATAAAGGTCAGCCTGCCATTTGCCTTCTTAAATTTCTGTAGCTGAAAGCTAGCTTTGTGTGTTTCTTGCAAAAACATGTCTTCTGAACACAATTACGAAATTTTAAAGTTTACTTATTAGCGTCACTAGTAGACTTACATTAACACAGCAATGAAGTTACTGTGAAAATCCCCCAGTCGCCACACTCCTGCTCCTGTGCAAATATATGAGGGAGAATTTAGTATGGCCAATGCACCCAACCAGTGCGTCTTTCGGACAGTGGGAGGAAACCGGAGCTCCCAGAGGAAACTCACACAGGCATGGGGAGAACATGTAAACTCCACATAGACATCACCCAAGCCAGAAATTGAACCCGAATCCCTGGCACTGAGAAGCAGCAGTGCTAACCACTGTGCCATCCCCTTTTTCACATCTTGGAAAAATATTCTGCTTTTCTATTCATACTGACGTCACACTTCCCAACTTTTGGTTCTTCGACCACCTTGTTTCCCAATGTCTATATCTCTTTGCTGTCTCTTTCTGTTAGCCTCTAAGCTTATATTTCCACCTGGCAGTCATTTGGCAGTAAAGAATTTGAGTATTTCTGAAGAGAGAGAGACATGTTGCCAAAACTTTTTACTGGAACTCAACAGAACAAATGCAAAAATACCAAATTTCAAACAATCACAAAAATTATAACGGGAGAAAAGGATGGTGAATGGATTGCAAATCATTTCTGATTAGCCAAGATGTTAGCAAGGAGATAGCCATGGGGAACTATCGACTCCCCCAAACTACTGGGTAATTTAAATAAGACTTGAAAATATTTCTTTTGTTTGCCTCTGGCAACTGTAAATGAACTCAACTGATTTCTTTAAAGTTATTGTCATTGTAGCTGTCAGCACGCTCGGGATTGTTTAGCAGATACTGCCCATGGAATCACATTGAACACTAAACATGCTGGGCCTAATTCTACCATTGCATCGTGCCCATTTTCAGGGCATGAAAACGTGACAAAGTTGGGCATGAGGCCATTAACACGATCCGTGTCCGTGCAGATGCCAACTTCACCGAGGTCTGGGAATAGCCACGATCCGATTTGTACCCGAAACAGGCACAACAGGGATTTAAATGCACTTGCATGCAATTAAGTTGAATTAAGGAACTGCCCACCCAACTCTACCATCATGTTTCCCCTTACCATCACATTCGTGTGCCCAGATTTGGAGCAAAGCAGGCACACTCGGCAAAAGTTCTGTTTTGGGCCCTCCAGCTTCTGAAGAGATAGGTTCAGAGCTTCGAACGGCTCTCTGACTCAGATCAGTGATTGGGGTGGGGGGGGGGGAAGGCGGGTCAAATATAGCTCTGATGGATGGAGGGGGAGGGAGGACGGATTGCTGTCTGGTAGGGGAGAGGGAGGGGGAGACAGGTCAGATGGATCTCTGGCAGGGTGGGGTGAGGGGAGAGGAGAAAGGAGACCCAATCATTCTCTGATGGGGAGGGGGAGACAAGATGGATCTCTGGTGGTGGTGGGAAAGGGAGGGGTAGGCAGGAGAGGACCGCTGTCACTCTGCGGGCGATTGCTGGGAGGGTCAGGGGGCAGAGGGTGGCGATCAGTCTGGGTAGCGGGGAAGGGTGTGGATGGATAAGGGGGAAAGTTATGTCGTAGGGGTGGGGGTGATGTCTCTGGGGGCATCGCTCCCGGGCCACTTTATTAACTTTTTGCGGCTCGGGAGCAAGGTGACAGTGGCATGATTTTCACATTTTTTTCCTGGCTGAGCGCACGCAGTTCAAAGTCCAATCACTTCAGGTGCACTAAGCCCCACCCACAGCACAATTCACATCCACGATCTTTCTTCGGGCTAAGTGTTAATGGGGGTGCCTGAAAGCAGATTTCCAAGTCGGATCTGAATTACACCCAGATTCAGCACTTAGAACGAAAATGGTAAAATTGGGTCCTTTGTTTTGAGTCCTGCAAACACAGATTATTTATTGCGATCTATGCTCTATGAATTTCTCTGGTTTAGATGAGAATGCCATTCCACGGAGAGAGTTGCATTCCATCTCAGTCAAAGGAAACTCTCTCAACTGGCCTCCTCAGTAAGTTACTTCGGAAAATCTTAAGAATCACAATGGATTCACCAGGTGACCAATTAACCAATAATTCTTACCAGAGAAGCTGTGGCCCAATAGTGTTGTCACTGCGTAATCCACAAAGGATCTGGGGACTTGGGTTCGAATCCCACCATGGCAGAAGGTGGAATTTGAATGCAAGGAAAAGTAATTTGGAATTAAAAGTCTAATGATGACCATGAAGCCAATTGCTGTAGAAGTGCATCTAGTTTTTCCTATTAGAGAAAGAAAACTGCCATCCTTACCTGGTTTGGCCTACGTGTGACTCCAGACCTAGGGTAATGTGGTTGGCTCTCAAATGTCTCCCAAAATGGAGGGCAGTTAGGGACGGGCAATAAGTGTTAGTCCCAGCCAGCGACACCCCCACATCCCATAGAAACCTTACTGTTGCTGCCAGTTGGAATGGGTCAGCTATGAAACAAGCAGTGGACTCACTCTGTAACGGTCATCCTTTTCATTTAACGGAGCCCCATTCTTCTTCCATGTGACAGTTGGCTCTGGATAACCTCGAGGTGGCAAGCATTCCATTTCTGCCTGTTCTCCCAATGCCACCACCACGTTGCTCGGATGCTGTCTGAACTCCTCCCGCAGGGCTGGAAGGAAACAAGATCATGAGCATAATTGACTTAATCTCCAGGTGCACCTGGTGAAATGCTTCTGAGGAGTGAGACAACGCACAAAACGGGCTAAATAATGACACCTAGCAACTGTCAGCTTTCTAATGACAGAAGATCAGAAGTGGTACAGTGACACAGTGGTTAGCATTACTGCCTCACAGCACCAGGGACTCAATTCTGGCCTTGGGTGTGGAGTTTGCACATTTTCCTCCAGATGCTCATGTTTCCTCCCACAGTCCGAAGATGTGCTGGGTAGGATAATCAGCCATGCTAAATTGCCCCTTAATTTACCAAGATGGGTAGGTTAGAGGGATTAGCAGGGTAAATACGTGGAGTTACAAGGATAGAGGCTGAGTGGGATTGTTGTCAGTGCTGGCTCGAAGGGCTGAATGGCCTCTTTCTGCACTGTAGGGATTTTACAATCTGAACTAAGCATTCGACTATTTTCTTAGGTCACAGCTAGGACAAGACCAGTTATATTTTTCAGTGTTTGCTTAGCATAGCACACTCATGAGATATGACTGCAATCAACACACCCCACTCACTATGACTCTGCCACAGGCTTCATCTCCCTCCCCCCACCGCTCCTTAACCAATCCCCCATCCTACCTTGAACACACACCACAAAATAACTGTGCGTGACTCCCCACATCCACCACTCTCTGATTTTCAACTCTCTTTCACTCAGAGAAACATGATTCAGGTGGAGGTTAACATCCTGATGCATAAATAAAGCCCAAAGGCCTTTCAAAGCCCAGGCCACAGACTGAATAATGCCCAGGGAAATTCCCACCCTTCCTGTTCCCTGTACAGCCTGGATGAGACCTGGGTTGAAATTGGAGCTCTAAAACTTGAGTGTTTGACTTCCCTCCAGGAGAGTATGTGCAGCCTAGATGGGCCAAATGGCCTCTTTTTGCACTATATGATTTGGGCTTGAGATCAAGATTAATTCTCCAAAGCTGTATTGGAAGGGTGGTCATAAAAGATCCAAATTACTATTTCGAAGAAGTGCTGTACCACGGATAAGGTGGTTGCTATGTGTCATCACTAGAACAGCTCCTATTGACCCTGTAGCTTGGCAGCCCATCCACCATCCTTAACTGAATAGCAAGTGTTCCCTCAGGCCATTAATTGATCAATCGTACAAAGGTTGTTGCCAGAGAACAATCCCAATGTCTTTGGGACGGCACAGTGGCATAGTTTTTAGAACTGCTGCCTCACAGTACCAGGGGCCCCAGGTTTAATTTCAGCCTCGGGTGACTGTATGGAGTTTGCACTTTCTCCCTGTCTGTGTGTGGGTTTCCTTTGGGTGCTCAGGTTTCCTCCCACAGTCCAAAGATGTGCAGGCTAAACGGATTGGCCATACTAAATGGTCCCTTAATGCCTCAGTATGTGTAAGTTTAGCAGGGTAAGATTAGCAGGGTAAATTTGTGGAGTTAGTTACAGGATAGGGTCTGGGTAAGGTGTTCTGACGGAGAGCGTCAATGCAGACTCGATGGGCTGAATGGCCTGCATCTGCATAACGAAGACAGACTGTAATCTGCTTTTGATCCCCAACAGTAAATCCTGCTCGGAGTCATGGTTGCACCAACACTCGAGCAATATTTATTCTGGAAATTTCCTGAGTGCTTCAGGAAAAAAAAACTAACAGCGGTGTTACTCTAATCTCCAGGAGTCAAAAGGAGAATGATCGCTTGATCATGAGCACCTTGCTGGGCTCCCCTAGGGTCTGGATGAAGGGTAGCGAATGTGGAGGGCTGTAGGTCGATTCAGTCTGGACAGGCCAGCAGCTACAGATGGGAGGAACAGAAAGACAAGGCAACAGCTACAAGACGCACCTCCTCCCCGGGATCTGCTGCAACACAGCGAGAGGATTTTGCCCCCTCTCTCTTCAATACCTGAGCCATTCTGCTCCATGCCAGTCAGAGCACTCCCCACCTTCAGAGGAAACGGAAGCAAAGATCGATGAAAATTGCGTGTAATCAGCCTCATTGCTAAAGCTATGGGTTTCTGATCCAGTACCTTCAGGCAAACTCAAATACTTTTCACTGTATATTGATGTATAGAATTCTCACAGTGCAGAAGGACGCCATTCGGCCCATCAAACCTGCACTGACTATGAACCCACCCATGCCCTGACCCCAAAAACCCATGTGTTTTACCCAAGCTAGTCTCCCTGACAACTAAGGGGCAATTTAGCATGGCCGATCCACCTAACCTGCACAGCTTTGGACCGTGGGAGGAAACCCACACAGACACGGGGAGAACATGCAGACTCCACACAGACCATGACCTAAGCTGGGAATCGAACCCGGCTCCCTGGTGCTGTGAGGCAACAGTGTTAACCATTGTGCTGCCCCAATGTAACATGTGACGATAATAAAATCTAATCAAATTATGGCCATCAGCAATTAGGAGCAAAAATGTGTTCAATCCAGACTTTAAAAAAAAGAGTATATTCTTATTTTCACACTTCTGCCAAAATAAATGCCTTTTTCTTTCCTTTCTGAGTTAAGGTGCAGTGAGTACCAGGAGCCAGCAGAGGGATTCTCAGTCCTGGTAAATGGTGACAATTCCCAGACTTGAAAAACCAATTTAATTGCTAATCTTCCCCAGAACAGGTGATATCTCACAGGCAGTTTTGATGCAAGGTAAATATTTCCACTGCAACTAACTGGAAGTTGTGTCCCTATTTATATTTTCAAACAGCAAGTCATTTTGTGATAATGATCCAGAGTTTCCAGTGTCTGTACGGTAGGTCAGAGTTGAAGGTTAAAACCAATTGGTAAATAACTACAGCGCAAAGCCAACGGCAGCCCCCCCCCCCGGTGAGATGTAAAAAAGCACGGTTCTTTCAGCCAGCAGTGCTCCCTCAACCGATCCTATCAATTACTGAGATTAAGGCAAAATGCTGCAGATATTGGAACCTGAAATAAAAACAGTAAAAAAAGCTGGAAAACCTCAGCAGCTCTTCTCTGCAGGCGCTGTCAGACCTGCTGAGATTTTCCAGCATTTTCTGATTTTGTCCCACCATTTACTGTCTGTGGGGCCCTCACTCTGTCCAAATTGACCACGAGTTCCTGTCCAAAACAGTTGACCAAGGCTGAAAGTCTCCCGTTTCCCTCCCCATCACACCCCACAACTGCTGGAATCACAGCAGAGGGGACTGGAAATTTGGTGGGGCCGTTTAAAAACCCATTGAGCTTGGGTGAGAATTTCTGGTCTTGGGGGCGCACCCTCACAACCAGAAAACCTCACGCTGCCTTTCAAAAGTAACTCACTGGGTGGAATTGAAGCCCCTCTTCTCTGGTGACTTGATGGCAGAGGTCCATTTAATCAGATGGAGGATGGGGAGGGGGGCAATATAGGGTGGGGGCTCCTCCACCTTCCCATTTCTACCCTGATTAAGTTTGTGGCTGGAAGATCATTGGACAACCTCTGCCCCTCCACCAATTCATTCATTCAATTTTTAATGTATCAAGGAGTTGCACAGTTGGCTTAGCCTGAAGCCCACATCCCAGTTACTTGTCCACAGTCCCATTCATATATAGATTCTATAAACTTGAATATTGCTTAAATGGAGGAAGACTGCAGAAAGCTGCAGCACAGAGGGATCGGTGGGGGGGGCGGTGTTATAGAACATAGAATCCCTACAGTACAGAAAAAGGCTAAGTAAACAGGGTTAAGCTTTTTCCTAGGATGGACTCAAGTAGCACGAGGGGTCACAGTCTTAGGGTGAGGGGGGTAAGGTATAATTTGGATACTAGAGGGAGTTTTTTCACATAGAGGATGGCGGGGGTATGCAACGTGCTGCCAAGTAAAGTGATGGAGGCAGGCACTCTGGAGTTATTTAAGAGAAAGTTAGATGGGCACATGAACAGAATAGCAATAGAGGGTTATAGAAAACTGATTTAAAATAGGCATCACGAGCCTTGGGAGTTCCCTGGGAAGTGTGTAAATTGTTGATGATATTGATGTATTTGTCTTATCCTACAGGTACTTTGGTCCGCCTTGTTGTCTAACAAGGGGCATACATGCGATGGGTCCTGAGAGGGCTGCTCTTGGATTTTTTGAGAGTAGCCTAGTGCTTCACGTCGTTAGTGTACACTTGACCTGGACCATTTGATGGGCAACACGACAGCTCAGTGACTATCGCTGTGCTGTGCAGATACATGGATTTGGGCCTGTGTCTGTGGGAATTTCTGTATTCTCCCCGTGCTTGCGTGGGTTTTCTCCGGGTGCTCTGGTTTCCTCCCACATCCCAAAGATGTGCTCTTAGGCTGATTGGCAAAACAAATTCTCCCTAAATTGTTTCAAATTTGGTTCCAATGCATAGATCTATAAACATAGACAGGGATCATGGGTAGAAGTGGGAACATCGAGGTGGCGGCGCGGGCTCGTTGGGCCGAAGGGCCTGTTTCTCGTGCTGTTTTTGTTCTTTGTTCTTTGTATTCATCCCATTGAGTCTGTACCGACCACAATCCCATTCAGGCCCTATTCCTGTAACCCCACATATTTACCTTGCCAACCCTCTGACACTAGAGTCAATTTAGCATGGCCAATCAGCCTAACCCATGTTTCAACAAATGCATCAGTCTCTGACCATGCTGAATCAAATTTTATTTGTTAGTGTCACAAGTAGGCTTACATTAACACTGCAATTAAGTTACTGTGAAATTCCCCTAGTTGCCATATTCTGGCGCCCATTCAGGTACACAGAAAGGGAGAATTTGATATGGCCAATGTACCTAACCAGCACGTCTTTCAGACTGTGGTAGGAAACCAGAGCAACTGAAGAAAACCCACTCAGACACAGGGAGAATGTGCAAACTCCGTACAGACAGTGACCCAAAGCTAGAATCAAACCCAGGTCACCTGCATTGTGAAGGAGCAGTGCTAACCACTGTGCCACCCCCAGTAACCGGGGCAAGGCTGGAATGGGCACAGATAATGGCAACATGACCAAGCACTCCTGTGAGAGTTTCACAGGCTGACCACATAGTTACAGAGTGAGCTGGCCAGCAGTGGGTCCCTTTGTGGATTCTGCTGCCAGGAGGTGAACCATCTCAGTCTCACTAGTCTGAATGTACAGCAAGCAAAATGTACAAGGCCTGGCTGGTAGCATAAGGGATTGACGAACATAGAATCCCTACTGAGTAGAGCAGCCCTTCGAGCACATCATATTTTTAATAACATTCCAGCAGGGCATCGTAACCTGGCCCAACCCCCACCTTATCCCCCTAAATCCACACATTATACCACCAATTCCCCAAACCTACACATCTTGCCAGGCTACACTGCTGGTACCTCCAAATCAATCCAGTCCCAATATGCCAATGTGACCTCAGTGGTGGACGCTGGATGTTATAACTGTGCACAAATGATGTTTTTTAATACTGTGCAGAATGGCACAGTGGCTGGCATTGCTGCCTCACAGTGTCAGGGGCCTTGGTTCAATTCTAGCCTTGGGTCACTGTGTGTGTGTGGAGTTTGCCCGTTCCTTCTCTGTCTGTGTGGGCTTCCTCCGAATGCTCCGGTTTCCTCCCATATTCCAAAAATGTGCAAACTTGATGAATTAGGGGCTAACTTGCTCGAGTGTCTCAAGATGTGTAAGTTAATGGGATTAACGGAGTAAATATATGGGCACGGAGATACGACCCGGGTAGAATTGTCTGTTGGAGAGTTGATGAACTCACAATGGGTCAAAGACTTCCTCCTGCACTGTAGAGATTCTATGATTCATCACAAATTGTTTAATAGCCTCCACATGCATTTGCCCTCCTGTCAAACACAGATATGTAAATCCCTGTCCATGGATGCGGTTGTGGGTGTATCAGGGGGTGTAGTGTGCCTGGTATCCGCATTTTCTACCAAGCTGCGAGGATAGAAGAGAAGCGGGGTGACGGCACGGGCTCGTTGGGCCGAAGGGCCTGTTTCCCATGCTGTTTTGTTCTTTGTTCTTTGTACTGGAAGTGGGCAACATGGTGGCACAGTTGTCAGCACTGCAGGAGTACAGCCTGGGTGTATTGTATTGGTTCAGACTCAATGGGCCAAATGGCCTCTTTCTGTACTGTAGGGATTTTATGGTTCGCCATGAAAGCTTTCTAAACAGAAAAGAATCCAACAAAACAGTGCAATGACCTTACAAAGTAATCATCTTTTTACTGAGCTCTTTAGACTTAATCCTGTACACGTTGCAGCATATAGCAACACTGAAAGTCCAGTTTATATGATTAAATACTGAAAGGCGGTTTGCATTGCTCAGCCAGAAATTATGGTGAGCATATTACATTATGTTAGCTTTATTTGCATGCATCCACCCAAAAACTTGTACGTGCGACAGACTTGGCTCAAAGTGGGCAGAGGTTCCGCCCAATTGCATTCAAAGTTATCAAACTTAGATCTATACTCAGTCTGCCCTGCTGCATATTAGGATCTATTAGCATGAGCCACCGGGTGTGAGATGCCCCTGGAATCAAGTGAGGGCAGGAGATGGGGGAGGGACAAGATACACAGACTAACAAATAAGAGCAAATTTTGTAAATAATGAGAAAAACTAATTGAGCAGCTTTCTCGGTACAGATTTGGATCCTTGCGGATCATATTCTGCTAATCAAACTCCCGTTCCATTGTATCCAGGTAGTTTAGTATTTCAAAATGGATGACAGGACAATCTTCCTCACATTGGTCTAAACTAGCTCATTACTATCTTATTTTACAAGAGTACAATTAAAAAATTAAAACTGTAAAGGTTTCTGCATATCTACATAAGCCATCGACATTCATTATCCCCCTCCCCATCTTCACTGAGATTTCCCACCATGTGTAATTGTTTTAAAATTATTTGAATAGCTCCCTGGTGCAATATTACACAGAATTCAAAGCACAGAAGCGCCTCACTCAACTGGTGTTTAAGCATTCTGACAGCTCATCCCACTCTATTTACTTCAGTGCACCCTTCTGGCCCATCCTTCCATTCCTTTCTTCCTCATTTATCTAGTTTCCCCTTAAAAAATTTCCACTGTTCATCTCAATCTGTGGTAGCCAGCTCCATATACTCAACACTTTTCCTCATAGCACATCCCCAAGAATCCAAATCTGTACCAAGAAAGCTGCTCAAGTTTTTTTCATTATTTACAAAATTTGCTCCTATTTGTTAGTCTGTGTATCTTGTCCCTCCCCCATCTCCTGCCCTCACTTGACTCCAGGGGCATCTCACACCCGGTGGCTCATGCTAATAGATCCTAATATGCAGCAGGGCAGACTGAGTATAGATATAAGTTTGATAACTTTGAATGCAATTGGACAGAACCTCTGCCCACTTTGAGTTAACTCTATCACACGTACAAGTTTTTGGGTGGATGCATGCAAATAAAGCTAACAGTGTGTACTAATGTAATATGCTCACCATAATTTCTGACTTAGCAATGCAAATCCCCTTTCAGTACTTAATCATACAAACTGGATTTTCAGTATTGCTATGACCACAAGTTTATTGGTGATGTGGGGATGCCGGCATTTGACTGGGGTAGGCACATTAAGAAGTCTCACAACACCAGGTTAAAGTCGAACAGGTTTATTTGGAATTATGAGCTTTTGGAGTGCTGCTCCTTCACCAGATGAATTTATCAGTGACCATCTTATATTTATTGGCTTTAATTTGGAACATCATGACAAGTGAAGGCATCTCCTTTAGAATTTAGAAATCCTCCAGTGCAGGAGGGGGCCATTTGGCCCATCGACTTTGCAACAACCACAATCCCACCCAGGCCAATTCCCATGCATTTATCCTAGCGGGTCCCCATGACATGAAGGTGTAATTTAGCATGGCCAATTCAACAAATCCACAGATCTTTTGAACAGTGGGAGGAAACTGGAGCACTTGAAGGAAACCCACACAAACACTAGGAGAATGTGCAAACTCCACAAGGAAAGTGACCCAAGCCAGGAATCGAATCTGGGTCTGTGGTGCTGTAAGGCATGACGTGGCGATGCCGGCGTTGGACTGGGGCAAATACACTAAGATGTCTCACAACATCAGGTTAATGTCACCTGAGGAAGGGGCAGACCTTGAAAGCTAGTGGGTTTAATATAAAATAAACTTGTTAGACTTTAACCTGGTGTTGTGAGACTTCTTACTGTGCTGTGAGGCAGCAGTGCTAATCACTATGCCATCGACCTGTCCATTCTTTATGTTGACCCTAATGAACTCCTTCACGATTATGAACAGAAAGGACCCAGATCTATTCACTCTTTGAACAGTTGAAGGTCAGTGATGTTTAATGGTAAATTCCAGATGCAGTTTAACCTCTCCAAAGACAGCCACGCCGAAATCTGAAGTGACAGATTCACAGTCCAATACCTTGGATGGCGTATGTCAGTCCAGATCTTTGTAGTGACTCTCACCTCCCAGCCTCTCAGTGAATGGCAGCAGCTTCTCTGTATTTAATTAAATTCTGACTAATGGTTACACCTTCCAGGACTCCTGTCCCGCACTCTCAAATGTCAGCATGGTACAATTTGCCGCCCCAGTTAACAGAGAGGGCCTCTCGCTGTCCCACAATTCTTCAGGACAATCGGCCTGACACACTAAATGACTAATAAGGCCTCTGGGAAGCTGTAATGTTAATGAGGGCCTTGTAACCTCTTCAGAGCTGCGATCACTAACATATTGTTCATTTGAAGGCCTGCTCATGCATACCGGATGCTATTTAATTGCAACACAAGTTAAGTGTAAATTATTTTTCTTAATGAGCACTGTTGGCAGCAACACTCTGTCACCCTGTACCTCAGGGGAAAGAAAATGTGAGCACAAGAGTGTCCTGAAGATGGTGAACAAACAATACCAGTCAGGCAGTAAATTTTCAGTGCTTTGGACACTTAAAAAGCAGCCTTGAAAGAAACATGGCTATAAATATCACTAACATTGTCCTCACTCTCCTTTACAGAGTTGTACTGTTCTCGGCAAATATGGTTTTTCTAGGATATTGCTGTATGTAATCCTGAAGAAGAATCATCGAGATGTTTAAAAAAAAGACACTTTTTGTTTTGTCATTTTCCTTTACCAGATGTAAACATTTTGAAAATGGCAGAAAAAAAACTGGGTTGGGCCAGTAGTCAAGCATCATCCAATTGGGTGACAAGTTTTTGTTTTCTAATTGGCGTTAAGGAGGAAGTATATCATGTTGCTGGACTATTGGCTGAAGTGTGGAGGCAAGTCGTGCACTAAAACCTTCAGGGATAGATTTAATCACAGTTAACAACCCTACAGTGGTGACTGTCCATAAGCCCCATAAGATTCTCACTTCATATGAGTGCACAACCCTTTGGTAATTTAAAGATTAACCTCAAAAAGGAGCCTTTGTAACGCTGGTGGTGACATACCTTTGCTGTCCGTAGTATTTCAGTAAAAGTTTATGGGAGCGACTATTCGAGCCACTGCGCTGCTTCGGAAAACGCAAGTGGAGGCTGCGTAATGGGCCTGCCATTGGGCACCATGATCTCCGTGAGTCTGGCGAAGCCAGATTTCTGGTGTTGTTCCGGGCCAGAAATCGGCATAGAGCTGCATAAATTATTTAATCGAGCATTTAAATACAATTTAAATATCATCAGCAACTTGGGAGTGAAACGCCTGGATCCAATAGCCTCAACACACCCGCTCCTCCCCACCTCCACTCCAGCAGGGTTTATAGTACCTCCCACTTGCAGTGAGCTGGTGGCCTGATCCCACTGGAGCGAAGGTGGCGGGGGCGGGGGTGGGGGTGGGGGGGGGGCAACTGAGCCCCCTCCCTCAACCCCGCAGAAGGTCAAGGGTTGATTTGAAGGTGCCCCCAGATGTTGCCACCTTGGCAGGTCAGTCTGGGCCCCCTGGCATGCCCAAGAAGCGAGGTGCCAACGTCCAGGAGCACCTTGGCCCTGCCAAACAGGCATCAGGCAATACCAAAGCAGCTAGGCCTAAAGGGTCAGGACCTCTGGGGGAAGATGGTGAGAGTGAGTCCTGCTGGCACAAGCAGAGGGAGAGAGGCAAACGATCAGGGCTGGCCATCGGGGTGAGAGGTGGGGAAGATTGGCCCGGTTTTTGTTTTTGGGGGGTGGGGTTTGAGGCTGGGCCGGAATTGTGGAATTGCGGGGGGGGGTCAGTGATCAAGGGCCAGCAGTGCAGGGCTACTACACGTGCACCAATATCAACTATGCTGCCGGCTTCTTCTGCGGGAACAAGCCCTGTCACTAATTTTTTGTGAGGTATACATTAGTGCACTCTGCAGTGCTCAGAGTGTAAGAGATTCATTTTGAAAATCCTGCTGAGAAAACCAATTTACTTTGGTTTTTATGCAAATTCGACACTTAAAATTTTTGAGGGGAGGATCACCACCCTTCCCCCTCATGTTTGGTAGAATTTTTTTCTATTGTGTCCATTGAAACTGTGGCAAACACTAACGGCACAGTTAGACATTTCTCTTGCCGAATAATTGTCTCTGTGGAGAGCTTTCTAAACAATTAGTCAAAAGTTGAATTATTTTCATCTGTAATGTGAGTGACTTGACCTGATGACTCAGCCCTGTCTCTGAGGGAGCTGTAGACCAGTTGAGGGAAATTTCCACACCGAGGGAGGAAGTGTTAGAGCTTCTAGTTAGCATTAAAACTGATAAATCTCTGGAGTCTGATAGCATTTATCCCAGGCTGCTTAGGGAGACGCAAGATGAAGTTGCTGGGCCTCTGACGCAAATCTTTGTCTCGTCTTTGCACACAGGTGAGGTCCCAGAGGACTGGAGAATAACTAATGTTGTACCGTTGTTTAAAAAGGGTAGTAGGGATAACCCTGCCGGTGACTTTGACGTCAATGGTAGGGAAGCTATTGGAGGGGATTCTTAGAGATAGGATGTATAGGCACTTAGAGCGTTGCAATCTGATTAGGGATATGCAGCATGGATTTGTTAAAGAGAGATCGTACCTTACGAATCTGGTAGAATTTTTTGAGCACGTGATGAAAACAGTCGATGAAGGGCAAGTCGTTGATGTCGTCTATATGGATTTCAGTAACGCGTTTGACAAAGTCCCTCATGGAAGGTTAGTTGAGAAGGTCAAGGCTAATGGGATACAAGGATAGGTAGCTAGATGGATAAGTAACTGGCTTGGTAAAGGAGACAGAGAGTAATAATGGAAAGGTGTTTTTCTAGATGGAGGTCGGTCACTAGTGGTGTGCCGCAGGGCTCGGTACTGGGACCTCTTCTATTTGTAATATATATAAATGACTTGGAAGAGGGAGTAAATAGAGTGATCAGCAAGTTTGCAGATATTACAAAGATGGCTGGACTTGCACTTAGTGAGGAGCATTGTCAGGCGATACAGCAGGACATAGATAGGCTGGTAGCTTGGGCAGACAGATGGCAGATGGAATATAATCCTGATAAATGCGAGGTAATGCATTTCGGGAGAAAGAATGTAGTGGGGAGGTATATGATAAAGGGTAGATCTATTAGGAGTATAGATACGCAGAGGGACCTGGGGATGCAGATGCACAAGTCTCTGAAGGTGCAGAGCAGGTGGAGAAGATTGTGAAGAAAGCATATGGTATGCTAGCCTTTATAGGAAGGCGTATAGAGTACAAGAGATGGCCTTTAATGTTGCAGTTGTATAAAACGTTGGTTAGACCTCATTTGGAATACTGCGTCTAGTTCTGCTCGCCTTACTACCGAAGGACGTGGAGACTCTGGAGAGAGTGCAGAGGAGGTTTACCAGGATGCTGCCTGGTATGGAAGGTCTGAGTTACGAGGAGATGTTAGGCAAATTGGGGCTGTTCTCCTTAGAAAGATGTAGACTTAGAGGAGATCTAATAGAGGTGTACAAGGTTATGAGGGGTATAGATAGAGTGAACAGGGTTAAGCTTTTTCCTAGGATGGACTCGAACAGCACGATGGGTCACGGGCTTAGGGTGAGGGGGGTAAGGTATAATTTGGATGCTAGAGGGAGTTTTTTCACACAGAGGATGGCGGGGGTATGGAACGCACTGCCAAGTAAAGTGGTGGAGGAAGGCACTCTGGAGTTATTTAAGAGATACTTAGATGGGCACATGAACAGAATGGAAATGGAAGGATATAGAAAACTGATTTAAAATAGGCATCATGAGGCTTGGGAGTTCCCTGGGATGTGTGTAAATTGTCGATGATATTGATGTATTTGTTTTATCCTACAGGTACTTCGGCCAACCTTGTTGTCTAACAAGGGGATACACGCAATGGGTCGTGAGAGGGCTCCTCTTGGATTTTGAGAGTACCCTAGTGCTTCACGTCGTTAGTGTACGCTTGACCTGGACCAGTTGATGGGCAACACGACAGCGCAGTGGCTATCGCTGTGCTGTGCAGATACATGGATTTGGGCCTGTGTCTGTGGGAGCTTGCGCATTCTACCCGTGCTTGCGTGGGGTTTTCTCCGGATGCTCCAGTTTCCTCCCACATCCCAAAGATGTGCTCTTAGGCTGACTGGCAGAACAAATTCTCCCTAAATTATCTCAAATTTGGTACTATTGCATAGATCTATAAACATAGATAGGGATGACAGGGATCATGGGTAGAAGTGGGAACGTCGAGGTGGTGGCGCGGGCTCGTTGGGCCAAAGGGCCTGTTTCCCGTGCTGTTTTGTTTTTTGTTCTTTTGTTCTTACCCCCCATGGCATGTTTCTCCATTGTGGATGCGGCAAGCCATTGGCCACCAGTAGGACCTTCTGGTCCGCCAAAATCTATAAGCTTTTGCATGGATCAGTATTAAAGTTTTTTTAAAATTGTGTCATAAATAGGCTTACGTTAACACTGCAGTGAAGTTACTGTGAAAATCCCCTAGTCACCACACTGTGGTGCATCTTGGGGTACACTGAGGGAGAATTTAGCACGGCCAATGCATCTAACCAGCATGCCTTTCAGACACAATGCCAATCTTTACTCAGTTCTTCTTAACTTGGCCACAACTATGGTCAAAAGCATCAACATGGCTGCATTGTGGCTCCAGTACTTTTCGACGCAACCAGGAAGAAGTCAGGAGCTGCAGGACGAAGGTCCAAAGCACAGATAAGAGCGGTAATCCTTCCCATGTCTGAGTGGGTTTCAAGAACTCAGTAAGAATTTAGCAACACCAATTTATAATCCAACCGATTTATTTGATAGTAAAAAAGCGAGCTTTCAACACTCTGTGTCTTCCTCAGGCAAATGCAGTGTTCTAGTCTGCAATAGCACACATCAGCCTCCAGATGTTCCGGTTTCCTTCCACTGTCAGAAAGACACGCTGGTTAGGGTGCACTGGCCATGCTAAATTCTCCCTCAGTGTACCCGAACAGGCGCCGGAGTGTGGCGACTAGGTGATTTGCACAGTAACTTCACTGCACTATTATTTATTAGTCACAATTTATTATTGTGACTAATAAATAACTTTTGTGGGAGGAAACCGGAACACCCGGAGGAAACCCATGGGGATAACATGCAAACTCCACTCAGATAGTGACCCGAGGCCGGAATTGTACCTGGGGCCCTGGCACTGTCCTGTTGTAGCTGCTCCGAGAACGAAGGGAGGGGCTCGGGGAGTCAAAACGCAAACGTGGAAACAGAAAATAAAAAGCACAGCCTGGACCGCAGGCAAATCACACGGGTGGCCGAGGGAAAGCCGGTTTCATTCTAGAATATTCCACCCAGGGTGCCACGCACACAGGATTGTGGGATCGAATCAGTCAGCATGACCTGCATGAACCAGCAGTTTCTCGGCAGAGATTTATGGGCACTACCTGGATACTCGCTGAAAGGACAATGATTTGCTTTATCAGGAAACCCTAAACAATGAAACACGAAAGAGATTACAATCGAATCCGGAAAAGGCGGGAGGGGAGGGGGGGGGGGAGAAGAAAATCTTTTGATGTGATTAATCAAGCGCTTAACACACGGAGAACAAACATTGGTCCCGTGTAAAAACTAAAGCAGATCAAAAGATTTATTAACTGCTTCCAGCTGCCGCTGATCAGATTTCCTGACAGCATGCATTGTCGTTTGTGAATTTTAATCAAACGCTGGTCTGTGCTTTGATTTTCTTTCACGAAACGAGAAATCTCGACAGTTTTGAGCTGCTGGGATATTTGCGATCGGGCACCTGGACAGCCTGTATCCATCAATTCCATGATGTGGAGATGCCGGCGTTGGACTGGGGTAAACACAGTAAGAAGTCTCACAACACCAGGTTAGAGTCCAACACGTTTATATGGTCGTATACTCTCTCACTCACCTGGAGAACTCTCCACTCACCTGACGAAGGGACAGAACTCCAAAGGCTTGTGACCTTTGCTACCAAATAAACCTGTTGGGCTTTAACCTGGTGTTGTGAGACTTCTCACTCGACCAATTCCAGTCAGATCCTAATCGATAGCACAAGACAGGCCATTCTGCTCCTCACCATGTTTAAGCTCCACACCAGTCTATTCACAAGATATTTGACAAGTGATTCAGAGGAATTAGCTATCGTCTTTACTAAATGGGGCTAACAATTTGTCTTGTTTCCCTCGGGTGCTGAGGTGGGCTTTGTGGTTGGAAAATGTTCGCTTGCTTTAGAGGCGATTCTGCCCATTGAGCCTGTACCAACAACAATCCCACCCATGCCCTATATCTGTAACCTCATATCTTTACCTGCTAATTCCCCTGACACTGAAGGGCAATTTAGTATGGCCCATCAACCTGACCTGTACATCTTTGGATTCTGGGAGGAAACCCACCCAGACATGGGAAGAATGTGCAAACTCCACATAGATAGTCACCCAAGCCAGGAATTGAACTCAGGTCCCTGGTGCTTTGAGGCAGCAGTGCTAACCATTGTGCCACCGTGTCATCCAAATGCAACAATGCATATAGTGTGACTTCAGAAATACACATCTGAGGGTACTTTAAGAATCCAAATGCAAAACAGAATGCAAATATGCATCAGCAACAATTACTATAAGTGCTGATAACCACCACCCAAATTTGAGACAGTGCAAGGCAAAGCGTCAATGCTTTAAAATGTTGTTACAATTACAAGGTTTATAAGATTTGGCACTGTGTCTTTAATTTAAAGGAACATTAAAGAGGTTTTTTTTTCTGGAGCCCGACAGCGAGCTGAGGGTGGTTTGATTGTTCAAGATTAAAGGGGGCCCACATTGTTTTACTGAGAAGAAGGTGCAAGGTATTTACAACAAAAACAGAAAATCGCAGCATGTCTGACAGCATCCGCAGAAAGACAACAGAGCTCACATTCAGCATTTGGAAAGCAGAGGTATAATCAGACAGAGTCGGCATGGATTTACATATGGAAATCATGCTTGATGAATCTGTTGGAATTTTTTGAGGATGTAACTAGTAGAGTTGATCAAGGAGAACCAGTGGATATGGTTTATTTTAACTTTCAAAAGGCTTTCAACAAGGTCTCACATGACAGACTGTTTTGTAAAGTTAAAGCACATGGGATTGTAGGTAATGTCTTGAGATGGATAGAAAGCTGGTTAGCAGATAGCAAGCAAAGAGTTGGCATAAATGGGTCTTTTTTGGATTGGCAGCCAGTGACTAGTGGGGTTCCACAGGGAACTGTGCTTGGATTTGAACTGTTCACATTATATATTAATGATTTGGAAAAGGGAACTGAAAGTATTATCTCCAAATTTGCAGATGATACAAAGTTGGGTGGGAAGGTGAGCTGTGGGGAGGATGCAGAGATGCTTCCTCGGACAGGCCGAGTGTATGGACATACGTGTGGCAGATGCAGTATAATGTGGATAAATGTGAGATTATCCACTTTGGTTGCAATAATAGGAAGACAGATTATTACTTTACTGAGTGTAAATTGAGAAAGGTGGATACTCAGTGAGACCTTGGTGTCCTCGTGTATCAGTCATTGAAAATAAGCATGTAGGTAATGCAGGCAGCAGAGAAAGCAAACGGTATGTTGGCCTTCATAATGAAAGGATTTGAGTACAGAGATAGGGATGTTTTGCTGCGATTTTATAGGGTGTTGGTGAGACCCCACCTGGAGTATAATGCGCAGTTTTGGTGTCCTTAGCTGAGGAATATTTTCCCTGCTATAGAGGGAGTACAGCAAAGGTTTACTAGGCTGATTCTTGGAATGACAAGTCTGTTATAAAAGAATAGACTACATCAGTTAGGATTATATTCACTGGAGTTTAGGAGAGTGAGAGGGATCACATAGAAACTTATAAAATTCTAACAGGGTTAGACAAGGTGGATTCAGAAAGAATGTTCCCGATAGTGGGGGAGTCCAGAACTAGGGGTCATAGTTTGAGAATAAGAAGTAAACTTTTTAGAACCAAGGTAATGAGAAATTTCTTCACTCAGAAGGTGGTGAATGTGTGGAATGCACAACCACAGAAAGTAGCTGAAGCCAAAACATCTGATTTCAAGATGAAATTAGATACAACTCTTGAGGCTAAAGGAATACAAAAAGGAGGAGGAATCAGGGTATCGATTTTAATGATCAGCCATGATCAAAATGAATGTTGGAGCAGGCTCAAAAAGCCAAATGGACTATTTCTGCTTCTAGTTTCTCTGTTTTTATATTTCAAGTCTGGATGACTCTTCATCAGAGCTGAAGACAATAGAAAATAGGATGAGATTTATACTAATGTGATGATGGAAGGGAAGGGGGGCAAGTGAGAAGGCTGTGGAGCTGGATAGAGTTAGTTGGTGGAGATGAGAGAGATTGACAAGAATGCCATAGACAAAAAAAAAACAAAGACACTGTAAATGATGGTGATCATGGCAAGGAAGATTGCTGATCGGAGCCACTGAAATCAGAATGTGTAAATGGCAGACAGGTAACAAATGACCCCAGTGGCATAGGGTGGTGGCCAGTGGGTGGGAGAGAGAGAGACAGTGGTAAACGGCAGAAATGAAAATAAATTTAATTTAAAAACTAAAATAAAAAAAGACAGACTGATGGTGATGGGGTGAAGCTGGAGGAGAGAGTTCATGATCTAATGATGTTGAACTCGATGATAAGTCCTGAAGGTTATAAAATGCCGAATCAGAAAGTGTTGTTCCTCCAGTTTGCATTCAGCTTCACTGGAACATTGCAACAGACCCACAGACAGACACGTGGACATGACAGCAGGACGGTGTGTTAAAATGGTAAGTGACAGGAAGATCTGGGTCATGCTTCCTGACAAACCAGAAGTTTTCTGCAAAGCGGTCATTCAGTCTGCATTTCCTCTCTCCAATGTAGAGTAGACACATTGGGAGCAGTGAATGGCAACTGATCAAATTAAAGAAGGTGCATGTGAAGCATTTACTATGGAGGATATGTTTCCACTTATCTAAAGCTAGGGTCCGCATTAAATTACTAAATAGGCTAGAACTGTTCAAGCAGCAGCTCACAACCACCTTCTTAAGGGCAAGTAGGAATGGGCAGTAAATGTTGGCTTAGTCAGCGACACCATATTTTGTAAACAATTTTTAAAAAGTAGGGAATTCAACAGAAATTTGCTTATCCAATTTGTGGTTACAATGTGGAGCTCGCTACCATAAGAATTAGTTGAGGCGGATAGAATTTCAACTCAGGGAAGCTAGATAGACAGGTTAATGGAGTGTTACCTCTTATAACGAGATGCTTAGGAATATTAAGGAGTAAGTTTTGCCTCAGCTGTCTTGGTTAGACCACAGCTGCTGGAGTATTGTATACTGTTCTGGGCATCATAACTTAGAAAGCTTACGGGTTTGGAAGAGTGTGCGGGTCAGATTCCCCAAAACATTGCCAATATTCTAATGGTCTGATTGGAAGGATTATTATATAAACTCAGTTTGCATTCCCTGGAAAGTAGAGATTAGGGGTAGGGGAATGGTGAGTTGATGAAGTTTATTTCGAATTATGAAGGAATTGATAAGTTTGAGAGGAACTTTGTTAGCTGGTCCACGAATGCAGGAGAAGCCCTTAAAACAGAGTGTGGCCATTCAAAAGAGTTAAGAAATTGTGGAATCACTCCCAACATGTTTTTAATCATTTCACCAAATGGGAATGTCACTGGCTAGGCCAGCATTTCTTGCCCATCCCTTATCGCCTTTGGAAAGGTGATGGTGAGCTGTCTTCTGGAACTGCTGCAGTCCATGAGGCGTAGGTACACCCACAGCGCTGTTAGGATGGGAACTCCAGGATTTTGACCTAGTGACAGAGAAGTAACGGTCATACATTTCCAAGTCAGGATGGTGAGTGGCTTGGAGGGGACTTCCAGGTGATGATAGTCCGAGTATCTGCAGCCCTTATCCTTCTAGGTAGAAGTGGGTTTGGAAAATGCCACCTAAGAAACCTTGGTCACATCCTGCATGTGGCAATTTATGTCAGCTCAAATAATGAATCCGAGATTAACTGATGTTGATTGATCAAGAATATTATCGGATATTGGGTCAAGGCAGGTAGATGGAATTAATTACAGATCAGCCATGATTTCATTGATTGGTTAAATAGGTTCAAGGATCTAGTAAATGCAATAATTGGCAAGTACCAGTTCACTAACAAACAATGACAGGTTTATTACTATTTACAATTATGTTCAGGGTGCTGTAATCGATGCTCTCATTCTGAGCTCTTGGATCAATCTAACTGCAAAAACCCACGCTTTGCCCCGAGATTCCCACTTTCCCTATTGGCCAAACAGATCACATAACCCTTCTGATGCATGCCCCTTCAAAGGGCCAAAGGGGGCGAATGGCCTTCTCTTGTCCCTAAGCACTGCATTACAGGCCATCAGTATTAGCAGAATTGTACTCAACCAAAATTTGTAACCTCACGCCTGGCATATCCCCCATCTACTATGACCATCAAGCCAGGGTTCAAATCTGGTTCAGTCAGTAATGCAGGAGGGCATGCCAGTAGCAGTGGGCATACCTAAAGATGAGGTGTGAATCTACAGTACAGGATTAGTTATGTGCCAACAGCATAAGTGATATAGTAAGAAGTATCACAATACTAAGTTAGTGTCCAACAGATTTATCTGGAATCATGAGCTTTTGAAGCACTGCTCCTTCACCAGGTGAGTGGAGAGGTAGGTTTCACAAACCAAAAACAAAGACACAATTGCTAGTTCTCACCATTCCCATTTAAAAACATACCATTTAGTCCCACCTTCCTCAGTATTGCAGCGGGAATTACTTTTCCCAACGGAAAATTGCAAAGTGGTCAGAAGAAGCAGATTACTCACATGCCACGTAAAGCGATGCATTCCTGCTTACGACATAGCCCAAGTGGTTACGTGCCACACACGTGTATACACCCTCGTCGGACTTCCCTTTGCGCCCCTGGTTCAGCTGGTAGAAGAATAGCGAGCCATGTGGCAGCAGAGTGCGCTGGGACTGAGGATCATCCTTGCTGGTCTCCACGCGCTCACCGTTCCTGTACCACTCAATGACCGGTTGGGGCTTGCCCTCCGCTCGACAATTCAGGGTAGCAGGCTCTCCCCTGCACACGGCCAGGTCAGTCGGATGTTCCACTATTAAAGGGGGGGATTCGTCCAACCGCGGCCTGGAGCCTGGATAATAAATTATAAGGGCAAATTATTAAAAACCAATAACACGGCTGAGATATAATCACCTCAAACCCAGGTTATTTCATTAATTGAATCTTGAAATTGCAGAAGAGCTACGAACCATAGAATCCCTACAGTGCAGAAGGAGGCCCTTCAGCCCATCATGCCTGCATATTTGGCGAGAGACTGTAGTAGCTGCTAGGCTAAATTTCCTTCCCTGAAGAACATTAATAAACCAGTTGAGTTTCCCTCATAGCTCTGTGAGCATTTGAACTGATACCAGCATTTTATTTCCAGAGGTTTTTAGAAATTGAGTTCAAATTTTTTGATTTCTTGAAACTGACATGTGGAGCGTCTTACCCAGGCACACTCCTCTACCTATCCCCATAACCCTGTGCATTTACCATGGCCAATCTACCTAACTTGCACATCTTTGGAAGCTAAGGGGCAATTAAACCTAACCCAATCCACCCAACCTATACATCTTAGGACACTAAAGGGCAATTTAACATTGCCAATCCATCCAACCTGCACATCTTTGGAGTGTGGGAGGAAACCGGAGCACTGGAGGAAACCCACGCAGACACGAGGAGAACGTGCAGACTCCACTCAGTCACCCAAGGAATTGAACCCGGGTCTCTGGAGCAGTGAGGCAGCAGTTTGGTAGTGTAATAGTTGTTACTGGATTGATAGCAATCTGGAGGAAATATGTTCAAATTCCATATGTCAGTTTCAAGAAATCAAAAGATTTGAACTCAATTTCTAAAAATCTCTGGGAATAAAATGCTGTTATCAGGTCAAGTGCCCACAGAGCTGTGGGGGAAACTCAACTGGTTTATTAATGTTCTTCTGGGAAGGAAATTTAGCCTAGCAGCTACTACACTCTCTCACCAAATGGGTTTGCTGCAAATGGCCCAGCATCTAAAGGAGCTCTCTGAGCAAGAAGTCCACAAATTAGTCTCTTTAAGAAAGCTGTTGTCATTCAATTCAGGAGCCTCTCAATTCTCCAATGGGGCAACCAATCAATGTTTTAGTTTCACTTCTGCTAAGGTGTCAAAAACGTCATTTCCTTTCTTTGATTTTGTTAAGAAATAATTGCTTTTGTCCCTAATTTGCATCGAACTTGCACTCTACCCAACAGAGATTGCCTGATGTAGCAATGAAAAGAAGTTTCCTTTTCCACTTACCTGTGCCACACCTGTTTTGGAGAACCGAATAGTGATTGACTTCCTATGCATTTGATTAGGAGTATGCATGAATTAGTTGTCAAAGGCATAAAGCATTGCACTTATTGTCCCTTATCTCAATAAGCAGAAAATTTCACGTTTTTTTTAATTCATTCGTGAGACATGAGCCTCACTGGCTGACCAGTGTTTATTGCCCATCCTCATTCACCCTTGGTCAGCAATTGAGAGACAACCACATTGCTGTAGCTCTGGAGTTTCATGTAGGCCAGACCAGGTAAGGACAGGAGATTTCCTGAACCATTATTAGCTACAGAGAGGCTGACAGTGGCCATGGAGGGGTTTGGGAAATCTGAATATCTGGGAGTTTTGAATTGAATTCCTTATCCCGATCTCCAAATCCCTCTACAGCCACTGTCAGCCTGTCCGGAGTTGATGACGGTCCAAATGCATAAACAAAATGGCTTTAGGAAAATGGCTAATTGGCTGTCACCTAGTGCCCTCTGAGCACACAAGTGAGTATGATCCATAAGCGGGTGAGTGTGACCCATGAACTGGTGAGTGAAAGTGTGTGGCCTCTTGAGCGTGTGACTGAGCGGGGCGTGAGTGAGCGCGAGAGAGTGTGGAGCGTGGGTGTGCACGAGAGAGTGTGTAGTGTGTGTGTGAGTGAGTGCGCGAGTGAGCACGCTGGTTCAGGGACTGCGCTGTTTAACAACAACAAATTTCCTGTCTAAGGCTGCACTCAGCCAGAAAGGATGAGAAACATCCCAACTGCTTCCCTAACAGAGCTAACAAAACAGGAAACCTTTTCAAAAAGTACATCTCATACACACAGGGCATGTTGTGCCGATCACCTTTGGCCCAAACACGGACATTGTGTTAGATGGTGCAGAGTTCTATAGTATGACTCACTATAATGTCATGCAGGAAAGAAAGCCTTTGTAGCCTTGATATCAATAAATGTCTAAGTACTTTGTTCCACAGGTGGAGTTTATTTTAAACTGGGAGATAAGAACTGATGTCAAGTTTCAATATAATCCATCAGTTTTGCACCAGTTTGAAAGGAAATCAGATGATTCAAGGAAGTGTTGATTCCCCAGCTAGGTAGTCAATTGTCAAGGTTTTAGAATTTGTAGTTAACTGGGATATAATCACCAGTACTGTCTCCATAGGTGATGCTTCTCAATGCCCCGTTGAGTGTGTGCCTGGATCATCAAGCTACAGAATGTGTACGCCATGCTTAATGCATGGTTCAGATGGAACCTGCCACTTCCAAAAACATACACAGGCACAACACTATGGGGGCAACACTATGTGAGTGAGACCTCAAAAACACAGTGACACATAAGAAAGTTAACCTGAATCTCACCTTTCACCTCAGAACATCACAGAACAGTTTACATTTTTAAACTGTGTTGTCCCAGGGCTCTACTGCAATACCCACACTTGGCTGACAAGTGGCAAGTAACATTCATGCCAGGCATTTCCAACAAGAGAGATTCCCATTGGCCAGAAACTGAATTGTATAAATACTACAAATAGAAAAGCAAGTCAGAGGCTAGGGATCTAAAAGCAAAAAGGCTGGAAAATCTCAGCAGGTCTGGCAGCATCTGTAAGGAGAGAAAAGAGCTGACATTTTGAGTCCAGTTAGAGATGTAGTAACTCACCTCTGGACTCCCCAAAACCAAGGCTCGAGTCAGGAGAGCAATGGAATACTCTCACCTTGCTTGAATGAATTCAGCTCCAACAGCATTCAAGAAGCTCGACACCATTCAGAACAAAGCAACCCTGTCATCCCTTCCACATACATTCATTCACTCACCCACCCACCAATGCATAGGGACAGCAGTGTGTACCATCTACAGGAAGAACTGCAGGAATTCACCAAGGCTCCATAGACAGCACCTTCCAAATTCAATTACTACTATCTAGAAGGACAAGGACTGCAGCTGCATGGGAATACACCAACTGCAGTTTCCCCTACACATCACTCACCATCCTGACTTGGGACCATATCATCAATATTCCTTCACTATCACTGGATCGAAATCCTGGAATTCCCTCTCTTATAGAACTGTGGGCATATCTACACCGTACAGACCACAACAGTTCAAGAAGGCAAGACACTGCCATCATCTCAAAGGCAAGCATGATGGGTAATAAACGATGTCCTAATCAGAGGCACCAACATCCCTCGAATGATTTTATTTAATTTATGCTGTGACTGATTATCAGAGTGGAGTGTCTGTCAGTTCACAGTTTGACAGCTCCTAATGATTATGAGGTCCTTGATAATGGGACTATGCATACAATATTTGTTTTTATAAGAGGTTAAGCACTTGCATGAAACATTTGTTTTTATTCCTCTTGAAGGATTGTAAATGTAGCGAATGTGCTTTATGAATGAAGGTATTTTTATGAAGTCTGTAATTGATTTAATTTCAGTGTGGATCCTGAGGTCTGCCCATAGTGGATAAAGTGGGACAGAGGATATAAGGGCAAAGGCTGGTGAGTGGGAAGGTGGCATGGCATGGTGTAAGTTGGCAAAAGAGCTATAAATGGCCATGGGGTGGGCAGAGGGGCACAGGTTAGTACAGAGGGTGGGGGGGCCAATGGGTTAGGGGCGGCATGGAAAGTATGTGGAAAGGTGAGAATTGGAAAGTTATCTTTTGTTTTTTTTTTAAAAAAATCTGAAATAAAGTTCAGAAGAACTGAGGCAGGCTTTACAGACAGCCTGCCTCTACACCTGGCAAGTCCTGTGACTGTCTCTGCACTGTTTCTGGGGATAGCGGGTCCAACATCTTCCTGCTCCTTCACGGATTGCCCGAAAATAAAAATCCAACTGTTCAGTCAACTTTGTGGAACAGGAAACCTTTCCGTCTGCACTTTGGGAACGGAAATACAGGCCTAAATCTTTCTTGGGCTGTGAGATTGCGCATCTCCCTTTAGCTTTGCTGTCGAGAAGCTGCCGACTATTGGGAAATTGGGGAGTGGACAAAACATGTTCCATTCTATTCACTCAGAAATACCAGTTTGATTGGAATTTCCTGTAGTGACATAATCCCAGCCTCGGACATCCTGCATAAGGATATCATTTCTGCCACTTCCCTTTTCGTTAACAATTCCAATTGGAAAGCTGCTTCCATGTTCAGGGAAGTCAGTCAATATAAACATCGGGCTATTCCTACCACAGACAGGAAGTCAGAGGATTGGCCTTGGAGACGGAGGCTGGCTCTGGAAGCCATGACAGTCCATTCTAAACAACAACTCAGACTTGGTGGCAGGACGTCTGTCTTTTTATTCTACACGGCCTCTGAAAGAGTGATGTTTGCATGAGGCTATTGTCATTGGTGCTTTTGCATCCAAGGCTACGAGGATCATTTAACCGAATTTATTGATGCAAGATTGTGCTCATATGCAGTATGTGGATCTGGAATCATAGAATCTCCACAGTGCAGAAGTCAGCCATTTGGCCCACTGAGCCTGCATTGACAACAATCCCGTCCAGGCCCTACCTTTAACCCCAGATATTTACCCTTTTAGTCTCCCTAACACCAAGGGACAATTTAACATGGTCAATCAAGCTAACCTGCAAATCTTTGGACTGTGCAAGGAAACTAAAGTACCCAGAGGAAACCCATGCAGACACAAGGAAAATGTGCAAACTCCATACAGTCAATGATTGAAATCAATGAATGAAGAATTGAACCCGGGCTCCTGGCACTGAGAGGTAGCAATGCTAACCACTGTGCCACCCTTCTAGGTGAAAAGATATTTGAAGAATGTGCTTGCCAGATAATCAGGAAAAGGCCTCACTAGTGAATCAGAATCACAACAGTGAAAAAGGAGGCCACTCAGTCCGTCAAGTCTGCACTGGCTCTCTGACAGAGCACCTTACCCAGGACTGATCCCTATAATTGCACATATTTACCCTGCTAATTCTCCAAACTTATGCATTTTTTGGACACTAAAGGACATTCTACCATGCCCAATCCACCTAACCTGCACATCCTTGGAATGTGGGATGTAACCGGAGCCCCTGAAGAAAACCCATACAGACACAGAGAGAATGTGCAAATTCCACACACACACACACAGTCACTCAAGGCTGGAATCAAACCTGGCACTGAGAAGTAGCAACGCTAACCACTGAGCCACCATGCCAATGTTGCAGACCAGCGAACAACAGAAAAGTTACAGCACAGCAAGAGGCCATTCAGTCCATCATGTCTGCACTGGCTGAAAAATACTAGCCACCCATTCAAATGCCACCTTCCAGCACCCAACCCATAGCTTTGCAGGCTTTCTAACCTGTTGCAGTGTCAATATTTGTATGTGTGTCGCATTGTCATGAATAGTGTCAGCAACAAGTGGATTGCTGTTCTTGCTGTTGGAGTGGTGGGCAGTGTTTCCCATTTCTAGTTGTCCTGAGGGACCCAATGGACAGGCCAGATCGAGGTGGCAGTTTCTGTTCCTTGAAGGGTAATAGTGAACCAGTTGGATTTTCACAACAATGCACAGTAGCTCAACTGGACCAGTTACAATTTCCATTGCAATTGGACCTGTTGATAACTGATTTTTTTTTCCCCCTGGGGTCACTGCTGCTGGTATTTACCATTCCTGGCACCTATCAGATCACTGAACTCTGTTCCACAGCCTATGGTGAGATGTGAGTGAGTTGCTATCATTGCTACATGGCCATCCAGCTCACTCTTCTCCTGTTTGATTGGTTTATCTTAAAGTAATACAGCCTTTGCGACGAGTTGAATTCCTGTCCTAACTAGATGCCCATCCCAACATTCCAACTTAGCAACATGGATAGCAGGAAAACAATCAAGAGCAGGAATTTTGGCTGGTATTACCCTCCCAACACAGGGCACCAAAATCAACTGGACTATAGACACCTTGGCTGGGATCAGACATCACAGCTCAGACTAAGTAGCTTTAGTTGGATTAAATTGTGTTTCTCTAGTTGCTCACACATACACTGGTTCCTTTTGTTTGGTTCTATATTCCCATTTGTTTATTTTTACATATTTTCAGTCCCACAAATAGACCTTACATTACATTTTTGCACTAGCTTTGTTGTTTCATGATGATCAAAGTGGACAAAGAATAGAAGAAAATTACTGCGGATGCTGGAATCTGAAACCAAGAGAGAAAATGCTAGAAAATCTCAGCAGGTCTGGCAGCATCCGTAAGGAGAGGAAAGAGCTAACGTCTTGAGGGCAGATGATCCTTTGTCAAAGCGTCAAAACGTCAGCTCTTTTCTCTCCTTATAGATGCTGCCAGACCTGCTAAGAACAACAGAAATCCATTCAGCCTCTCGAGCCCATTCAATTTGACCATGGCTGCACCATCTCCATTTACCCATCTTGGGGACCAACCTTCAGGACTTCATAAGAAACAAGGAAAGACTGACTAGAACTCAAAGATTGTACCTTGGAGACATGGGGAGACAGAGGCTATGAAGATTCATTTGTTCGACTTTAGGTTGTGTTTTTTTTAAGTATCTCATACGGCCCTTTTAATTACTTTGATGATGATTGGTGAATGGGGCAGGCTCTGGGACTAAGGCAAAAGCCAATGTGGACTAGGGTGCAAAGAAAGAGAAGCCAGCTCCAGGACATTGCCATACCCATATCGTTTGTGAATAATTTAACACTCCAATTTAGCAGAGGATACCTTCAGCTAAGACCCCAAGCACTGGCATTCCCATCATAAACCTTCACGCCTCTCTTTCTCTTTTTTTGGGAAATCTACTCATTTGATCACCTAATGCAATATACACAGTAGCTCAGTATCAGTTCTTTTTCATAGTGCTCCCGTGATGTGACTTTTTATTCATTTACAGGATGTGGGCATCACTGGCTGGCCAGCATTTATTGCCCATCCCTAATTGCCCTTGAAAGACGGTGGTGAGCTGCCTTCTTGAACTGCTATAATCCCTGAGGTGTCGGTATACCCACAGTGCTGTTAGGGAGGCAGTTCCAGGAATTTAGCCCAGCAACAGTGAAGGAACGGTAATAATTTTCCAAGTCAGGATGGTGAGTTGTTTGGAGGGGAACTTGCAGGTGGTGGTATTTTCATGCCCCTTATCCTTCTAGGTGACAGCAGCATGTGTTTGGAAGGTTCTATTTAAGGAACCTTGGAGAGTTGTTACACTGCACCTTGTAGATGGTACACCATGCTACCACTGGTCTTTGGTCATGGAGGGAGTGAATGTTTGGGGAAGGAGTGCCAATCAAGCAACTGCTTTGTCCTGGATGGCACCAGCATTCTTGAGTGTTGTTGGAGCTGCACCCATCCAGACAAGTGGGGAATATTCCATCACACTCCTGATTTGTGCCTTGTAGATGATGAACAAACCTTGGGGAGTCAGGAGGTGAGTTACATGTCACAGAATTCCTAGCTTCTGACCAGCTCTTGTTTGTATGTTCTGCTACAAAAGACAACTATATAAATTCAAATTATTGTTAAGAGAAGCAGTGGCCCCAGTGAATGAAAATAGCAGAAGAGGGGAACAGGGTACAATTCCAGCAACAAGGCAACAACGTTATTGGAAATTACTTTGTCAAAACTACTGCTTCCCAATTTGTGAGCATGTATTGCAATATGTGTTGACCAAGTTTAATCGTGCGTATTCCAGTGAACATCGCTGACCTAACCTATCAGCCGAGGTTGAAGTCTGAACTAATTCTTATCTTTCTGGTGTACCCAAGTCACCAAAGCCATTGATTTGGCTGTCCAAGTAACCACGTTGTAGAGATGCCAGTGTTGGACTGAGGTAAACTCAGTAAAGTTTTACAACACCAATTTTAAATCCAACCAATTTATTTGATAGTAAATTCGCGAGCTTTCGACTTTACAGCCTTCGTCAGGCAAATGCAGTGTTCTGATCTGCAAAAGCACTCACATCCACACAGACAGTTACAGATTGCTGATTAGAATGTGAATCCTTACATCTAACCTGCTATTCAAGTGTCAAAGTGGCTAACAATGTGTGTGAAGGGAATCCTGAGCATTGATTAGGGAATTGTGTATTTTCTCCAGACAGCACAGTAAGTAAGGTTTTTTGCTAACCCAGGCAAGTTACGGGGATTACAGATAATGTGTCATGAAGCCAAGATCCCTATTAAGACCGTCCTCATGTGCGCGGAACTTGGCTATCAGTCTCTGCTCAGCGACTCTGTGCTGTCGTGTGTCATGAAGGCCCCCTTGAAGAACATTTACCCTCAGGTCGGAGGCCGAATGCCCATGCCTGCTGAAGTGTTCGCCCACAGGAAGGGAACTGTTTTGCCTGGTGGTTGTTGAGCGATGCTCATTCATCCGCTGTCGTAGTGTCTGCATGGTCTCCCCAACCACGTGCCAAGGGCAAACAAGAATTTGCCTATAAGAATCATTGGGACTCCAGTATCCTCATGGGTCATGAGGTTTGGGCACCCTCGATGATGCAGGGTGAGTATCCTTTAGCCATGCATCTGATTACTGAACAGATCCCTATGTTCATTCAAAAAGAACTCTTCAAATGTAGACAGTAAAAATATAACAAAAAACTTACTCCAACTTATAAATCAAAGAAAAGGTTTAATAAAGGAACTTCATTACTCCAAACTTGAGACCTCACCTGGGGCCACTCCAAGCTCTCCTCAGTTTCCAACACGTTCTAATTTATACTGAATGAGCTGATCACCACATCATTCTGTCATTGGTTACATAGTTTACTGAATGCTGAGCTTTACTGCTTGGTACCATTACAACAGATCCAATGTCATCACTGGTTACATTCTAACACCAAAATCCAAACAGTATGTGTGGGGGAAGTCCTGAGCCAACACGAACCACACCAACCGGACTCAGCCTTCAGCTTGGGAAGCCTAGTTACTTGCCTTATCTTGAGCCCAGTTGCTGTGAGAATCTTTTGTTTTTGACCCAAACCCTGTCTAAGTTTGATCAAGAAAATGATGCCCTTCAGGCAAATAATGATATCCGATCCAAATGGAGTCAGCAAGGCTTTGGAAGCAGAGATAGGAGTGCCAAATGCCATCTGTTAGCAGCTGATCTCCCTTCCTTCACAAACTGTTAAACATCCCACCGCGGAACGTAAAACCTTTTCTCCGGCCCTGGAGAATTGGCTCCCACAAGTCAATATTTATTTGCTCCAACTATACCCAGTATTGGGGGCACAATCACAACCGAAAACTTTTGAATGCCGAAATGCCGTCAGCCCCACGGGTGTCGGCTAAGGATACAAAACCCGGAATTTCACTTTCTTCTTTTCCAAGGCCAATCATCCCCTCGCCAAGCTGTGCTGCTGGGTCCAATGTCTGAACAGGACCCAAACCTGGCACTTCCCTCGACTATATCACTTGACCCCACACCAGCCCATCATATATTTAGATATGTTTTTAAATGTTATCTGTCGGCACGATGGTTAGCGTTGTTGCTTCATAGTAACAATATAGCAACCAGGGACACAGATTCCAGCCTTGGATCACTGTCTGTGTGGAGTTTGCACATTCTCCCCGTATCTGCTTGGGTTTTTTCCGGATATTCAGGTTTCCTCCCACTGTCCAAAGATGTTCAGGTTAGGTTGACTGACCATGTTAAATTGTTCCTTATTGTCAGGGGGATTCGTGGAGTAAATATGTGGGGTTATGATGATAAGGCTTGGGAGGGATTGTTGTCAGTGCAGGCTTGATGGTCCAAATGACCTACTTCTGTACTACAGGGAATTCTATTTTGGGCATACAAACAACCAGCTTCTTGGAAATGTGAGGATACAATTCCCCAAACCGTGCCACAATTGTACCCTCACTGTTGGGGCGGCGTGGTGACACAGTGGTTAGCGCTGCTGCTTCACAGCGATTAGGGACTCAGATTCAATTCCCAACTATCTTTGCAGACTCTGCACATTCTCACCATGTCTGCATGGGTTTCCTCCGGGTGCTCTGGTTTCCTCCCACAGTCTGAAAGGCGTGCTGGATAGGTGCATTAGCCATGCTAAATTCTCTCTCAGGGTGCCCCAGACAGGCACAGGAATGTGGCGACTAGGGGATTTTCGCAGTAACTTCATTGCAGTATTAATATAAACCTATTTGTGACACTATTAAATCCTTCCTTGTTGGCACCGCAGGACGAGTGATGTTCCTCAGTGATGCCTTCATGCCAGTCATCACAAAGCACAGAGCTGCATAATGCATAAAACCTCCGGTGCCGAATGATGGGGAACTCAGTGGTGCCAAGATCGCACTGGCACCTATAAGCAGGTAAGCACTCAGTGGAAAGTAAAATTTATAGTGGTGCTCAGCTGAGCAAAACTGACCTTACTTCAGCCTGGGTCTTATTAACATGATTATTGCACTAGTGACGCAGGCACTGCATCCAAGGCAGGGAAGGGAGGTCAGTTCTTTCCATAGGACAGCTAAAGTAATCACTGTGTAAAATGCCTGAGACCATTAAAACTGGTTTTGTTTTAACAACATCCAGGGTGTAAATTTAGCTCCTGGCTCTGGGTCCCATGGGACAGGCATGCTGGTCAGAGCTTCTGTAACGATACTGAGGCCTACTTCTTCATTTCAAGTTTCCGATTCAGCGCTGTGCCTGGAAAAATGATATGCGTAACCTTGGATCCGTGGCTAATATGTAAATTTCCCGAATATTTGCCAGAACAATGTGACAGCTGTAAACACAAGCACCATTCTGAAGGAGGAGATTCTGAGGGGATTTTGGCAGGCCCAAGAACAGGCTCGTTTGATTTAATAATGGCATTCTGTTCCACACCACATTTCACTGAATTAACCTCACCATTTTTCTACTCATTCCATTTTTTTCAACCCTTTCTGACAATTCAGACCAAGATACGGTTCACCTATGTCAGCTATAGCTCAGTCTTGCCTCTGAGTTTGAAGGTCAGGATTGAAATCCCCCACCAGAGTCTTTGGAATAAGCTAACCTTTCACTGCAGCACTGGAGATGCCTCCAAATAGATGAGTCTGAAGCCCTGATTCTCCTGTCCTGACATAACGCACCCCATGCCACTATTCGGAAGACCATCAGAGGAATGGCACTGAGTCATCTGAGAAGCAGATTAGGCATGATGGACCCAATAGCCATCTTCTGCACCGCAACAATTCTGAGATCTCAGAGGCAGGAACTTTCCAACCATTCACATCCCGCCAGGAAGAATGGAGAGTCTGGCGCCCAGCCATTTCTCCATTCACTGCAGCAGAAGTAGAGAATCTCATAGAATCCTACAGTGCGGGAGGTTGTCATTCAGCCCATTGAGTCAGCACAGACCACAATCCCACCCAAGTCCTATCCCCATAACCCCATGCATTTACCCTAGCTAGTCTCCCTGACACTAAGGGGCAACTTAGCATAGCCAATCCACTGCACATCTTTTGGAGTGTGGGAGGGAACCAAAGCACCAGGAGGAAACCCACGCAGGCATGGGGAGAATGTGCACACTCCACACAGTGACCCCTCCTCCAACCAGAAGTTGGATGTGGGTGCTTGGCACTGAGAGGCAGCATTGTTAACCACTGTGCCGCTCAGAGCCAATATTTATCACACCAACCAACACTAAATCGCAGATTAACTAATCATCATCACATTGCTTTTTGTGGGGGCTTGCCTTGCAGACATTGGCTACCATGTTTCCTGCATTGCAACAGAGACTTGCCATTGGTCAGTTCTAATGAAGGGGCATCCTGACTCAAAATGTTAGCTCTATTCTCTCTCCACAGATGCTGTCAGACCTGCTGAGATTCAGATTCCAGCATCCGCGGTATTTTGCCTTTATCCACATTGTCGTTGGTTGTGAAGTCCTTTGGTACATCCTGAAAAGTGGCTGCATGAAAACTCTTTAGAACATAGAACATTACAGCACAGTACAGGCCCTTCGGCCCTCAATGTTGTGCCGATCAGTGAAACCAATCTAATGATCTCCTAATCTAAACTATTCCAATATCCAATTGCCTATCCACTGACCATTTGAATGTCCTTAAAGTTGGCGAGTCCATAACTGCTGTAGGCAGGGCATTACTACCCTCTGAATAAAGAACCTACCTCTGACATCCACCCTTTAATTATCACCCCTTAATTTAAAGCTATGTCCCTTCTTCCACCTTTCTCCAACCTTCAGCACTCTATCCAAATGTGAGGCCCAGAGAGCAATCATCATTGGGGCTGTCTGACTGATTCGAGAATCACCACTGTGATCACTCAATAGCAATTATGGGCAGGCCTCTTTCCATCCACTCTGATATCAGCCAACAAAGCACAGCCCCAGAGGCTGAGCTGGAGATCTCCCTCTGCCTTCATTCCTCACGTGGTGGTGAATTTACCCACCAAGCAATCAGGGGTTGCTTTGTCATCTTAGCCTGGTTCTTCACCTGGCTCACACAGTAATAACTGTTTACTGGCACCGGAGACAGATCGCTCCCCAGCTCCCCAGCATTCCAAAACAGAACAGAATGCACAAAACAATATTAAAATAACAATTACCATCAAACTGAGTTGGATGCAATCACAGTAAATGTTTGATAGCAATTTTGGAACGTGGTTAATGTTGGATCTCGGAGGGGAGAAGTGGGTGTAAGGAGATAGATTTGAGAAATTGAAAACAGCATTAAAAGCACGCCAGGCTCTATATTGAGTTCATGACCGTCCCCTGGATGATTACTCAAGATGGAGATTTGCCCCCTTGAATATATCATGAAGAGGATTAATGTGGATTTTAGGATTTTGGTTTCTGATGAATGCAGCTGGCACATTGGCAGGATGGCACAGTGGTTAGCATTGCTGCTTCACAACACTGGGGACCCAGATTCAAACCCTGGCTTGGGTCACCATCTGTGCGGAGTCAGCACATTCTCCCTGTGTCTGCATGGGTTTCCTCCAAATGCTCCCACAGTCCAAGAGACATGCTGGTTAGGTGCATTGGCCATGCTGAATTCTCCCTCAGTGTACCCAAACAAATGCCAGATTGTGGCAGCTAGAGGATTTTTACAGTAACTTTTTTGCAGTGTAAACATAAGTTTACTTGTGACACTAATAAATGAACTCAACTAAATACTTAAAATGGAAGCTTGCCCCTTGGATATATTATGAAGGGGGTTGATGTAGATGTTAGGATTTTGGTTTCTGAGAAATGCAGCTGGCATCGTGCTGCAATTAGATAACCCAATGTCTCTGCTGCCTGATCAATCGTCCTTAAATTATAGTCAGAATTGTTCCCAGTTTGAAAGAACTTGTCTAGACTGAGACTTTCAGAAAAGAAATTCCTCTTTGAACCACATTCTGTACACTATCTGTGTGCACATCCTGTTCTCTGAACAGTTACTTTACGACATCCTTCATTATTATCCACTGGAATATTTCAGCATCAGGGTCTATCTTTAAAGTTTGGACACTTGGTAAGCAGATGTTTAGCCAGCTCTTTGCTGCTTGTGGTGTCAACGAGATGTTAATTAATTCTTGCTGACAGCCACTCATGATTCCATGAGAAAAATACTTTTCCAAAATCCCATCTCCATACAGATTCCTATCTTTAATTTGCATCTCTAGTTCTGCAATCACACAGCTCGTTTGATGTGCAGTATGAGTACCAAGACTGTGCTCCTTCAGTGAGTCCACATTCAGAGCAATATAGGCCCAGACGTCTCAGGCCCCCAGTCCAGACTGAGTCTCAGCCCAAGTTGCAACAGCTGCCACGTACATTCCAGTGCCACTAATACCACAAGCCTATGGGACGGGGTACAACATGAATCAAGTGTCCCATACTTGATTATTACTGATTGATCCCTCCTTTCAGTATACATATCAAGCATGGAAAGCTATTCCTGAGTAAGAAGTCTCACAACACCAGGTTAAAGTCCAACAGGTTTATTTGGTAGCAAATACCACTAGCTTTCAGAGCACTGCTCCTTCGTCAGATGAGAACTCCCCACTCACTTGACAAAGGAGCAACACTCAGAAAACTAGTGGTGTTTGCTACCAAATAAACCTGATAGACTTTAGCCTGGTGTTATGAGACTTCTTACTCTGTTTACACCAATCCAACACTGGCATCTCCACATCATAGCTATTCCTGGGGCAGCCATTACCAACTCTAGCCCATGGCTTGCATCAACAATCAAATAACTAATGACATTCCAACAAGAAGCAAGACCATTCTCTGATGAAGAAATTATTTTTCTGAAATATGTCAGGGATCACTACACCCATGGTGTGATTAATAACCTCTGCGAAGCATCTACAATCTCTTCTCTCTCTTTCCCCTTGGTTTCTTTCTCTCCTTATTATAAAGTGCTCAGAGCTGTCCTTTTGCAGGAGAGGACTGCAATTATTATTCCCTCTCTGAATGAAGCCCACCTCTCCTTCCCCTGGGAATGCATGTGACCTACAGCCCTCTCCATATTCCCTACTTTTCATTGTTCCACCATTGGCAACCATGTTGTCAACTCCCAAGGTCCATAAGCTCTGGAATTCTCTTTCTCTTGATAACACCTTCCTTAAAAATTTACCTCTTTGACCAAGTTATTCTTAATAGTAATATCTGCTTTCATGGATCACTGTCAACATTTGACTGATGGCAATCATAGAATCCTTACAGTGCAGAAAGAAGCCATTTGGCTCATTGAGTCTGCACTGACAATAATCTCACCCAGGCCCTATCTCTGTAACCCCCTGTATTTATGCTGTTAATTCCTCTGACACTAAGGGGCAATTTAGCATGGCCAATCCACCTAACTTTTGGACTGTGGGAGGAAACCAGAGCACCCGGAGGAAACTTACGCAGACATGGAAAATTTACAATTCCCCATAGACAGGCATCCAAGGTTGGAATTGAACCCGGGTCTCTGGCACTGTGAGGCAGCAGTGCTAACCACTATGCAACCATGCTGCCTGACATGCTACCAATCCTATGAAGGATACTTTACTGTGTCATTGGGTGCCATATAAATGCAAGCCTTGCTATTCAGCATGGAAGCAGCAATGCCTCTGCACATCATAGAATCTGACAGTGCAGAAGGAGGCCATTCAGTCCATCAAGTCTGCACTGACCACAATTCCACTCATGCCCTATCTCCATACAATTATCTTGGAATCATAGAACGCTACAGTGCAGAAAGAGACCCTTTGGCCCATCGAGTCTGCACTGACCACAATCATACCCAGGCCCCTACCCCCATATTCCTACATATTTTACCCATTAATCCCTCTAACCTATGCATCTCAGGACACTAAGGGACAACTTAGCATGGCCAATCCACCTAACCCAAACAACTTTGGAGTGTGGGAGGAAACCCACGCAAACACGGGGAGAATGTGCAAAACTCCAGACGGACAGTGATCCAAGCCGGGAATTGAACCCAGGTCTCTGGCACTGTGAAGCAGCAGTGGTAACTAATGTGCCACCCCAGCAGAATCCAACAAGTGCGGGGAACCTGGCTGATCTCCCCTCTTTCCAGTGGGCAATGCGGCTAATTCTAGCGACCCACTACCAACTTCCTCAGAGACCAGCACACACTGAGGACCGGACCCTGAATACCCTCTGCATTTATACGCTGGACCACCGGAAGGGGGTAACTACAAAACACCAACATTAAAATACATTGCGCAGACCAGAGGGGAAATCATCGAATGGCATGGGGAGGATAAAGAAGGGACTGTAATTAAATTCTGACTAAATGTGTAACTTGTTTCCATAAAGTGCAAAGACAATCAAACAAAATAACATGTTGCTTTTAAAGTGTAAATTGACTTAATTACAGGTTTGTTTGGGCTCCTGAGGGAGCCGGTATTTGTGCGGAATTTTGTTGTGTCGGGGTGGGCACGCTAAACAGGAGGCATTTCAAACGGTCCTGTTGTAGTTGGCCGTGCCCCCTTTTTTTATAAAGAAGTTCTGTGGCTCGACGCTGTTATAATTTATGAATCAAAGCCACACAATACCTGCTTCTTAAACTATCCCACCCTCATCACAAAGATGTGCAGCTTTGAACCAAAGAACACACAGGGAAGGTTCAACCCAGAGGCTTCAAAGCAATGTTTACGGAACCTGAGATTTGTTGACACCAGTTCGGGGTTTTTTTTTTGGTTGCCTTTCAACACAGCCCACCAACAAACTACTAAAAAGAGGCTGCGAAGCCGGGATGTACAGCAAGCATCAGATTATTTACAAGATAGATTCTTCAATGAACAGATGCAGTCAGATATCTTCGTAAATCTATACATTGAGACTAAAGAGCTTCACTTTTTTCCCCTATTCCCAATAAAACGGGAGGAGAATTTGGAACACGAATAATTAAATTGACATTAAAATAACACAAACCTGACCCGGAGAGAGGGCGAATTTCTACAATCCCTTTAATAAAATGTACTTTGTGAATAATTAAATTCATCTGATAATTGACCCAAACAACAAGTTAGATTCTTAAAATGCAGTGTCCTAAAATCAGTTTTTTATGTTTTTTTCCCAGAAATTATGTATTCTTTAACTGCACTTAAAGTTTTAAACAGGTCTGAAATAGTAACAGACATGGCACTTGGGAGAACAAAACTTTAGGCTAAAGTTTTCAAACTTTCTGCTTACCTTCCAAGGATTGGAAAAGATTCCAAAGAACCAGGACTCTGAACAACAGCAGCTCTGCTCTGGGTTCCATTGGGTTTTTCTCATTAAGAATCCGAGAGAGAGAAAGGAAAGCCCTTTCGCCTGTCCCGCTTCCAGCAAAGGAAAAACCCCAAGAAATTTTCGCAAACTCCCAGGAAACTTTTCTAAGCTCTCGGTAAACTTTTGCAAACTCTCAGCAAAGTTGTCAATGCAACTTCCACTTTGCAGTCTCCAGCATCCTCGAGGAGTCAGCCCGTGTAAATGCCGGTTCCTGCTTTGCTGTGGTTTATTTGAAGTTTCGGTTCAGCCCTGTGCTCCTGCCTTTCCACCTCCCCCTTTTTTTCGTTTGGAGAATTACATTTCTTTGAACCGTCTGTTGCCATTTCAGCCCGGCCGCAGGTGCTGGGACCCGCATCCACAGACCCCTATCGCACTACTCCCTCACCTCCATCGCCCCCTTGGCACTTAACCCTTTCAAGGCAGAACCTGTCTAATGCAACATGTCTATGCCATGGATGCAGTCAGCACTTCCACAGCGAGGGAGTCCAGGTTCCACTGCTGAATAAATATGGTCAGCAAAGAGAAAGTTGTGAAAAGAAACTGTTTAAAGTTCATTTATTTCTGCCACAAATAGGCTTACATTAACACTGCAATGAAGGTGCTATGAAAACCCCTTGATTGCCACACTCTGACACCTATCCAGATACATTGGGGGAAAGTTTAGCAATGGCCATGCACCTTAACAGCATTTCCCTTAACCTAAAACGGACAAACCAGCATGTCTATCAAACTGTGGGACAAAACCAGACCATCTGAAGAAAACCCACACAGATATGGGGAAAATGTGCAAACTTTCACACAGATAGTGATCCAGTTCAGGAGTTAAATCTGGGTCCCTGGCACTGAGAGGCAACAATGCCAACCACTGTGCCACCATACTTCCATGTGTAACTGGCAGGTAACATGGAAAATAATCTAAACTCTTCTCTAGCCATTTGTATCGAATGAACCTGTTGGCTTAACCTCATGATCAGATGTAATCCCTGTTCCTGTCAGCTTGGCTCTAGAATGTCTCTTTTGTGGCGACCATGAATTGGATTCCATTGAAATTTGAATTGGTTTTTGGAGCAAGCAAGGAGATAGATTGCACTGGCTTTGTAACTCTGAACTAGGAATTTTGTTTTAATTAAATGAATATTTAGCACTATTTACCAAAATATTTTCCAAATATTTGGAATATTTACCAAGGAAAGAAATGCTACTCAGGCCACAGGGAAAGAGAAGGTGATTCAAACACTAGATGGGTTTAAAATTAATAAGGAAAAAGTGTTCAAAAGGTTGTCTAGATTTGTTGATAAGGCACCAGGGTCAGGTGAGGTACATCCAGGAATACTGAGGGAAGTGAAAGTGAAAATTGCAGACTTATAATGTTTCAGTCTTCCTTTGACTCAGGCTCTATACCAGAAGACTGAGCATTGCAAATGTTACACCTTTGTTTGAAAGACGATGTAAAGAAACATTCAAGAAGCTTGACAACATCCAGGACAAAGCAGCCCGCTTGATTGGCACCACATTCACAAACATTCAATTCCTCCTCCACCGATGCTCAGTAGCAGCAGTGTGCACTATCTACATGACTGACAGCAGTAATTCACCAAAAATTCTTAGACAGCACCTTCCAAACCCACAACCACTTCCATCTAGAAGGATAAGGGCAGCGGATGCACGCGAACAGTGCCACCTGCAAGTTTCCCTCCAAGCCATCCACCATCCTGACTTGGAAATATATCACTGTACCTTTGCAGTTGCTGGGTCAAAATCCTGTCATTCCTTCCCTAATCGCATTGTGGTCAATCCACAGAACATGGACTGCAGCAATTCAAGAAGGCAGCTCACCACCACCTTCTCAAGGGCAATGAAGGATGGACAATAAATGTTGGCCAACCAGCAAAGCCCATGTCTCACAAATGAATAAAAAAAAAGATAAGGCCAGTAACTACTGTTGAGTCATTTTAAATATAATGGTAAGGCAGGTTCTGGGAGCAATAGTTCAAGACAAAATTAATAGTCATGTGGACAAATACAAGTTAATTAAGGCAAGTCAGAATGGACTTGTTAAGAAAAAAATCATGTTTAACTAACTTGCTGGAGTTTTTTTATCAGGGTTGATAAGGATAATGTTGCTGATGAGGTGTACATGGATTTCCAAACGTCATTTGATAGAGTGATGCTGAACACTCGTGTGAGCAAAATGATAGTTCATGGAATAGAAATACAGTAACAACACAGATATGAAATTGACTGACCGGAGAAAGACAGAAAAAGTGGTTAATGAATGATTCTTGGCTGGAGGTAGGCTTGTAGTGAAGTTCCATAAGGGTCAGTGTTGGGACCCTTGCTTGACCTGATTATGTATAAATAACTTAAGTCTTTGTGTACAGAGCACAATTTGTGGACAATATTCAGAATTTGGAAACATAGTGAGCTGTGAAGACAAGTTAGCGAAATGGGAGGACAAGTGGCAGATGAAATGCAGAGAAATGTGAAGCAATTTCTTTTGGTAGGAAGGACAGGGAGAGTTGAAGGGCCGGATTTTCCATGCAACCTACCACAGGCTGGAGACGGCCATAATTGGCTGTCTGTGGGATCCTCTGGTCAAGCTGTTATCAATGGGGTTTCCTGTTGAAAGAACACCTCGCCACCATGAAATCCATGGCAAGAGTGCGCAATTGATGGACCAGAAGATTCCGATGGCACAAATGCCGGAAATCTCAGGACGACATAAAATAAAGAGATGAATTTTCCAATCCCACCCATTGTGGAAACCATTGTGGATGGAACATGCACTTCAACAGATCATTAAAAGGTCCGTTGACCTCAGATGGGAATTTCCAGCACCAGATGGTTGGACTCGTAAAATCCCATCCGAAGGGTACAACTCTAAAGAGGGACCTGAGTGTATACGTGCATTAATTATTGAAGGTAGCAAGACAAGTTGAGAGTGTTGTTTATAAAGCATACAGCATCATAGGCTTTTTTGATAGGGGCACTGAGAACAACAGCAAGGAGATTTTGTTGAAGTCACTACTTTAGTTTCAGCTGGAGTATTGTGTCTAATTCACTTTATCGTGGATGTAAAGGCATTGGAGAGATGAAGAAAAGGTTCATAAGTGTGGGTGCGGGAAAAAGGAACTTCAGTGAGATGGATTGGAGAAGTTTGGACTTTTCCACGTGATACCACCAACACTGGTGTTCATACTTCTCACCATCTGAGATTTCACACAAGAAGCTGGAAAATGCATAGAAAGCAGTGTGTAAGTGGTGGGAACAGGGCACAGAGGTCACTCAAGACAGCAGGGTCAGTTTCAGGAGGCACTCTGTGTCCTCTTTACATCTGGCCCCATCCAGTTGCACTCTGTTGCTGTGACAGTGCTGGGAAACATATATCTCACCATCAGTAATCCAGCTAGGCATGGCATCATAAAGAAGGAAGATGTAAGCCAGGTCATGTTGGGAAAGATGCATTCATACACTATCCCCACCATTCCAGCCCCTTATCCCCACTTATTACCATTGGCTGATTCATGAAATATACATTGAATGAGATCAAGCTGACACGTAGGACCATGAAATAAAAACAGAAAATGCTGGAAAATCTCAGCAGACCTGACAGCACCTGTGGCAAGAGAATGGAGCCAACGTTTCATGTCTGGATGACCTTTCATTAGACCTAAAGAGAACAGAACTAAACAAAGGGTTATCCAGACATGAAACGTTGGCTCCATTCTCTTGCCACAGGTGCTGTCAGGCCTGCTGAGATTTTACAGCATTCGTTGTTTTTGTTTCACATTCCACATCCACAACTTATACAGCACATCCTGACAGATGCCACACAGTGGCATGGATGGTACAATGGTGCAGTGGTTAGCACTGCTGCTTCACAACACCAGGGACCCAGGTTTGATTCCTAGCTTAGGTCACTGTCTGTGTGGAGTCTGCATATTCTCCCTGTGCCTGCATGGATTTTCTCTGGGTGGTCTGATTTCCTCCCACAATCAAAAAGACGTGTTGGTTAGGCACATTGGCCATGTTAAATTCTCCCTCAGTGTACCCAAACAGAAGCTGGAGTGTGGCAACTGGGGGATTTTCACAGTGACTTCACTGCAGTGTTAATGTAAACCTACTTGTGACAATAAATAAATAATTTGCTTTTAACTTCGGAGTTTGACACGGGTTAATGAGACCTGTCCTCCCAGCACTTTATTATCTAGCTATGAATAATTATCAAGAAAGAAGCTCAACAACTTTACTGCTTGTAGGACATTCTGAACGTTGAGGGAAGGACAAAATCTCAAACACAACAGCATTCTAACCTTAGTGGCAAAGTTCCAATGTATGTTGGCTCTTATTGACTTGAGCCCCTTCGTAGAATGGTCACATAGCTAAGAACTTTCTAGATGCAGAGATAGCCAAAGCTAGACGATCAGTAGGATGCCCAAAGCTCTGGTGTAAGGCTGCTTGCAAGTGTGACGTGAAGGCCCAAAACGCCAAATTCACATCTGGATGACACTAGCTGACAACAGAGAAGAATTGATGACAGAGCCTATGGGCTGGCATTAGCCACCATGCGATAGGCAACAGCTTCGAAAACAACATCCCACAATGATATCTGACAACCCATTCGCGCGCGACACTTGTGTCTGCCTGCCAGGCAGGAGCTGCCTGCCAAAGATTTGTCTCTCAGTAGCATTGCACCCCACAAGAAAGGGATTTGGGTTGCTCCATGTCCATCATGGGATGTAAATGGAAGGATGCTGATGGTGAGGATTGTTGCTCAAGATAGCTCCTGACTACATCGGCACGAATTTGGTGGGTGGAGATGCCAAAACCCATTTGAAAAGCTGTTTTACCCCAAAGCCCAGGGAGGTAGCCCGATCACTGCAGACAATTCCAGTCTCGGGAATATTTTCTGTTTTCTCAGCAGCCAGCCTGTGCGGATATTCTTTGGGTGGAATTTTTCTCAGGTATCATTGGAATGCTAGTCGCAAGTGATATAATTAATCACATAAGTTTTCAAACAACCGCGCAGGCTGAAACTTTGTCTGGCCAAGCATTTTGTCTGTTGTAGTGGCACCATGGTATCTGTTCAACAATGGAGACACATTCATAGTACTGGGAACAAAGCCAAATTAACCATTCAAGGCTAAGAGGAAACTCGCTCAGAATAAAACAGAACTAATTCAAAGATCAAGATTGAGGTTATTTTTAAACAGGGAAATCAGTTCACAATGAACAGATAAACAGATCAAGGTGTAAAATTTCCCAACCACATCTACCTTAGGAGGATTTTAAAAGAGGGAATAACAGGAACAGAAAGATTATAGAAGATCAGGAAGAGCAAATTCTGAACCTAGAAGATGGGATTGATGACTGATAAGCAGCAATGGTTTATAGAATCCCTACAGTGCAGAGGGAGGCCTAATGGATCTGAATCCAAGCCCTAACCCTATGCATTTCTCCCACTAATGGCCTAAATTATATTTGTTGAGGAGAATTTAAAGTCTCTGTAAAAAGGGACCTTCACTGAACTAAGAGCAAAAGAAGGCAATTAGCGGTTTTGCACCAAATACATGAACTTGGTAGAAATTCCTTTGTTAATTACACAAACAATAAAAACAGACTTAGAAAGAGAAAGAAATGGAAAGTCCAAAGTGAATATTAAAGACAATCGTAAGAAAACAGGAAATACAAGCTTTCTTTTCATGTACTTTAGATATAGCATCTCTTTAAATATGTGTTTTTTAGTGTTCCACAGAATAAACAATGGTTTAACCCTTTGTGGTCTGGTTGTTAAGTGCTATTGGTAGCAAACAGGCAAAGTCACCATAGCTCCAAATGACCATTGAGTGGCAGTGATTTAACCCGAGGATCACCACATCTCAGAAAAGGAGCAAGGGTGAGAAGGTATGGCCTTCACGGATAATTGCAGCCAGTATGGGAATTGAACCCATGCTGTTGACCTTGCCATGCATTACAAATCAGCCATCCAAGCAACTGAGCTAAACCACAGTATAAGGGCTGATTTGATTTATTATGGTCATATGCATTAGTATACTGTGAAAAATATTGTCTCTTGTGCATTTGCAGGAAAGAGTGCAAAATGTAATGTTACAGTCAATGAACCAGAACAGCCGACAAAGAGATCCACAGTGCAGGAACCAAAGAGGAAAGAGTCCAACTGGACTCCTCCGAAAGGCCACTGCCCTTGACTTGACATATATGCCCAAGCCAACAGTAGGTGCATCAACACCAGATTCATCAGCCACACTCACAAAACAGTCCTGAACATCACCCAAGCACAACACAACACCATCTGTGCTCTCAAGACCAACCGTGACATTGTCATCAAACCAACAGACAAAGAAGGCGCCATCATCATACTAAACAGAACAGATTACTGCAAAGAAATGTACTGATAACTGAACAACGAAGAACACGACAGACATTTACCCGCAGATCTGACCAAAGAACACACCCGTCAACTCAACACACCGATCAAAATCTTTGGTCTGAACCTTCAGAGCATTCTCCATGCTCTCAGCCCACATACTCCCCACATTGGAGATCTCTACTGCCTCTCAAAATTGCGATCCTCCTCATCTAAGCAGATCCTATGCATATGGAGGGCTTGTCCATAGGGGATGGCTTCTTTAACGTGTCTAGGGTGGAAGCTGGAGAAATGGAGCATCATGAGGTTATCCATGGGCTTGCAGTACAGTGAGGTGCCCTCTCAATTGTATTGGGCAATGGGACTCTGTGTGAGAACCTGTCTGACTAGTCAAGGTATCCTGAAAGCCATTGCACAAAGAACCTCCAGCTTTTATCGCAACACTACAGACTTCCTACAGAAACTCAGTACACATGGAGCAGTTGAACCAGGAGCATTTCTTGTCACAATGGATGTCTTGGCGCTCTGCACCAGCATCCCCAACAACGATGGCGTTGCTGCAACTGCCTCAGTACTCAACGCCAACAACTGCCAGTTTCCAGATGTAGTTTTACAACTCATCCGCTTCATCCTGGACCACAATGTCTTCAACTTCAACAACCAGTTCTTCATCCAGACACATGGAACAGCTACGGGGACCAAATTCACACCTCAATACGCCAACATCTTCATGCACAGATTCGAACAAGACTTCTTCACCACACAGGACCTTCAACTAATGCCATATACTAGATACATCGATGATATTTTCTTCCTTTGGATTCACGGTGAACAATCACTGAAACAACTATATGATGACATCAACAAGTTTCATTCCACCATCAGACTTGCCAAGGACTATCCTCTGGAATCGGTTACATTCTTGGACACACACATCTCCATTAAGGGCAGTCACCTCAGCACCTCAGTGTACTGCAAGCCCACGGATAACCTCATGATGTTCCATTTCTCCAGCTTCCACCCTAAACATGTTAAAGAAGCCATCCCTTATCGACAAGCCCTCTATATGCATAGGATCTACTTAGATGAGGAGGATCACAACAGACACCTCCAGATGCTGAAAGATGCCCTCATAAGAACAGGATATGGTGGTCGACTCATCGATCAACAGTTCTGACGCACTATAGCAAAAAACCGCACCGACCTCTTCAGAAAACAAACACAGGACACAATGGACTGAGTACCCTTCATTGCCCAGTACTTCCTTGGAGCAGCGAAGCTATGACATCTTTTCCAGAGCCTTCAACATGTTCTTGATGAAGATGAACATCTTGCCAAAGCGATCCCCACACTCCCATTTCTTGCCTTCAAACAACCGCACAACCTCAAACAGACCACTGTCCGCATCAAACTACCCAGCCTTCAGGAGAACAGTAACCTCAACACCACACAACCATGCCACAGCAATCTCTGCAAGACATACCGGATCATCGACACAGATGCCATCATCTCACGTGTGAATACCATCCACCAGGTACATGGCACATAACCTTGCAACTCCGTCAACAACGTCTACCTGATATACTGCAGGAAAGGATCTCCCGTGGCATGGTATAATGGGGAGACCACGCAGACGCTACAACAACGGATGAATGAACACTGCTCGACAATCACCAAGAAAGACTGTTTTCTTCCTGTTGGTGAACACTTCAATGGTGATGGGCATTCGGCCTCTGATCTTTAGGTAAACGTTTCCAAGTCAGTCTTCACGACATACAACAGCGCAGAGTCGCTGAGCAGAAACTGATAACCAAGTTCCGCACACATGAGGCCAGCCTCAACTGGGGTCTTAGGTTCATGTCACACTATCTGTAACCACCATGACTTACTCGGGCTTGCAACATCTCACTTATTGTCTTGCTTGGAGACAATACACATATTTTTAACCTATGTTTAATGCTACCTCCACTCACATTGTCTGCACACCTTTAAGATGTGAATAACTGTAAAGACTAAAAACTGTAAAGCTGTAAAGCATTCTAGTCAGTATTCTGTAAACTGAATGTGTGCCTTTATATGCCCTGATTGTGATCAGAACTCCCCACTCACCTGACGAAGGGGAAAAGCCCAGAAAACTAGTAGTGTTTGCGACCAAGTAAACCTGTGGACTTTAACCTGGTGTTGTGAGACTTCTTACTGTGTTTATCCCAGTCCAACACTGGCATCTCCACATCTTGATTTATTATGGTCATATGTATTAGTATACAGTGAAAAATATTGTTTCTTGTGCATTTGCAGGAGAGAGTGCAGAATGTAGTGTTGCAGTCATAGCTACTATGTAGAAAAAGATCAAATTAATATGAGGTAGATCTATTCAAAAGTCTGATGGCAGCAGGGAAGAAACTGTTCTTGGTTTGGCTGCTACATGTCTTCAGACTTTTGTATCTTTTTCCTGATGGAAGAAGATGGAAGAGAGTACGTCTGGGGGGCATGAGATCCTTAATTATGCTGGCTGTTTTTCTGAGGCAGTAGACAGTGTCAATGGCTGGGAGGCTAGTTTGAGTGATGGACTGGGCTTCATTCATGACACTTTGTAATTTTTTGTGGTCTTGGACAGAGTAGGACCCATAACAAGCTGTGATACAACCAGAAAGAATGCTTTCTCTGGTGCATCCATAAAAGTTGGCAAGAATTGTAGCGGACATGCCAAATTTCCTTAGTCTTCTTTTTACAGGGACTGACTTCTGTTAATTAATTGTTTCTCTCACATATGGGCACAAATATGATGCTTTTACATTACTGAGAGCTTCTGATTTTAGGTTTGGAATCTTAAAGTAACAGTCCGAGTGATCAAATAGTCAAATCATGAATGCTGATTTTTATGGGATGTCTTTTATGGGTAGCTACTCAATTAAACTATATTGGCCTTCCTTATTCTTACAAGATGGGATTGTTGCAATAAATTTTTGCACTTTTGGGCTAATCAATCCATCACAAGAAATCAATATATTGAGGCAGATGACAACAACAAAGCCTTTAACTATGAAAAATCATTGAGGTACCAGAAACATTTTCATTTTAGATTTTGTCCCCAAATAAATGGGAGATTTAAGGAGTAATTTGTGTTTTGGTAAAAAGGGTTTGGATATATGTATTAAAGTTGTGAGGTATGGATTTCTTTTGATTGTAATTTACATCATATGATAGAATCCTACACTGCAGGAGGCCATTTGACCCATCAAGTCTGCACCAACTACAATCCCACCTAAGCCCTCTCCCCATAACCTCAAGCAATTACCCTAGCTATTTCCCCTGACATGAAGGGTCAATTTAGCGCGGCCAATCCACCTAACCAGCACATCTTTCGGACTTTGGAAGGAAACTGGAGCACCCAGAGGAAACCCACACAGAAATGGGAAGAAGGTGCAGACTCCAGACAGACAGTGACCCAAACCAGGAATCGAACTTGGGTCCACGGCTGCATGAGGCAGCAATGCTAATCACTGTGCCACTTACAACACACCAGTGCCCAAATGAACAGAGTTCTTTTCTGACATAGTAAAAGCTGGTGAATTACAAAGTTACAGCTTGAACTGAAGTTTTTTGCAGTTGACTTGTAAATGTGCCTGAAACTAACATTGTGTTGAATGGCTCCTCAATTCAATGGATCTTTTGATTTATTCACCCCTTACTGTTGTTTTCTAAATTACACTGCTGAACGAAAGACATTACTTCTTGGATAAGTGTCAGCTTCAAGTGATACCAGTATGCAACTGTACAATGGTACAAGTTCTTTAGAGGAGGTGAGAGCAGGGTGATTACTAGCTAGCATAAAGCATCATCTGTGCACTCATTGATGAAAGAAATGCGAATTGAATAGAATGATTACAACCTGTAAAGAAAATGCTCAATGAGTCTAGTTAGATCAATATATTAAACTACCTTGAATATTGAAAGCTGCGGAGGAATTGTGCTTCAAAGAACTAATGTGGTTTGAATTTTAAAGCCATAACAAATCATGAAAAGCCAAATCTGAAATGCCTCTATGCTGCCACAGTGACTGAGATGGGCTAAGAAAGAGAGCATAGTGGCACAGTGGTTAGCACTGCTGCCTCACAGCACCAAGGCACTGGGTTTGATTCCCGGCTTGAGTCATTGTCTGTGCACATTCTTCCCATAATTGCATGGGTTTCCTCTGGGTGCTCTGGTTTCCTCTCACTGTCTGAAAGATGTGTTGGTTAGGTGCGTTGGCCATGCTAAATTCTCCCACAATGTACCCAAACAGGCACCAGAGTGTGGCAACTAGGGGATTTTCACAGTACCTTAATTGCAGTATTAATGAAAGCCTACTTGTGACTAATAATAAATAAACTTTAAAAAGAAGACCTGAATATGTCTCTAACTGATGGAAATAGATGGTTCACAATGGATTGATATTTACTTGTAGAAATGAACCACCCAATACTTTACATTTTTCAACAGCAACATCATAGTGGTTATCACTGCTGTCTCACAAAGCCAGGGATCTGGGTTCAATCCTTGATTTGGGTCACTGTCTGTGTGGAGTTTTTCACATTCTCCCCAATGTCTGCGTGGGTTTCCTCCGGTTTCCACCCATAGTCCAAATATGTACGGGGTAAGTTGATTGGCCATGCTAACTTGCCCCTTAGTGTCCCGGGATGCATAGGTTAGAAGGATTAGTGGGATAAATATGTGGAGTGATGGGAGTGGGCCTGGATGGAGATTGATGTTGGTGCAGACTCAAATGACCTCCTTCTGCACTGTAGGGTTTCTATGATTCTATGAAAGCAAATAAGTTAATATTTATCGATAGTTCTAACAATTTGAACTATGGTGCCATGTTAAAAGACAAAGATACCTAAACTAAATGGGATCAGGTTGAATCAATCAAACATATGAGTAAAAGAAGGGTCAAACATGGCAGTATCGAGATTTTTCTATTAACTTTTACTTTTGAACATATTTACTTTCTGATGTATTTCATCCTACTGATGTAAAATGCTCTGCTGAAAGGAATGTTGCGTAATTTTAGTAAGAACAATTTGAGAAGAAAATCTGGTAAACAGACAGAAAGGAATGTTGGCAACAGATAAATCAATGTGCAAATAATTAAAGGGATTGTTTGAAAGGACAGCTAGGTAGGGTTGTTATATCAAAACAAACACTTTCAAAACACTGATTTCAAGTCAATTATATATGAAAGGTTTTCCACTTCAAAAAGCAGTTAAGATCAGAATTAGAATCAATTCTATTTGAAAATGTGTATCAGATGAATCATTGGAAATCTGAGAATCAAATGGGAATATGAATTGGTCGGGGATTGCAGAGTTAGAATTGGTGTGTTATGTTAAGAAGACTTACAAGACTTGCAGGTCTTATGAAGAGAGGCTGAGGGATTTGAGGTTGTTTTCGTTAGAAAGGAGGCGGCTAAGAGGGGACCTAATCGAAACATATAAGATGATTAGAGGTTTAGATAGGGTGGACAGTGATAGCCTTTTTCCTAGGATGGAGAAAGCTAGCACGAGGGGACACAGCTTTAAATTAAGGGGTGATAGTTATAGGACGGATATCAGAGGTAGGTTCTTTACCCAAAGGGTGGTTCGGGAGTGGAATGCCCTGCCTGCAGCAGTTGTAGATGCGCCAAGTTTGGTGGCGTTTAAGAGGTTAGTTGATAAGTATATGGAAGAGAAGGGAATGGTTTAGTTTGGAGGGGCATTGCTTTTTATATTGGTCGGCGCAACATCGAAGGCCAAAGGGCCTTTTCTGTGCTGTAATGTTCTATGTTCTAAGAAGCCAAGTGACGTGATCATTACGGTGGTAATAGCAATGCTTTAAGAGAAACAGATAGGGAAGAGGAGATAAAATGAGAAAGAGAGAGAAAGACAGTGACACAGAAAAATAAAGAGATTACTTCGCGAAGTAGGAAGATAGAAAGGATTGAGAGATGATGTGGAACAACTTGGCAAATTAGTTCAAGACCAATTGTGAAGATAAGATCAAACTCAAGTGATGAAATTGAAGAAGAATCTAAACATTACTGTGACACAGTGGCCGGATTTTTATCATCCCGTCCGCTATGGGCATCAGAGCAGGCGAGGGGCAAACCATGGAAAACTCTGTTGACCTCAGGTGGGATTTTATGGGACAAGCGAGGCCATAAAACCTCACCCATTGACTTACATAAGTGGGACTCTCCATACGGCTTGAAATCACCAAGTAACCACATAATCTAATAAAATGGAAAACTGGAACAGCGCTCAGGAATTTACACTTTCATCTTATTTGAGATCTGCTCCCATTGTCTGGGTTTGGTTGTGTAAAATGGCATCCTATGACAGTTCCTGTAATTTTGTGATTCTTTCCACAACTGGTAAGCACTTCAGTGGGCTAGGGTGCATCACCACCACTGGGAATGACATTTTAATTTCATCAGTTAAGTTTCCTTTTGACAATATTTAGTTACCACATTCCATGGGGAATGTCAATCCTATCATTTTTGTTTATGGAATCTACAATGCAGAAGGAAGCCAGTGGACAAATCAAGTCTGTACTGACATCAATACCACACTAGTCTTATCCCCATAACCCCAAATATTTACCCTCCTAATTCCCCTGACACTAAGGGGTAATTTAACATGCTAATCAACCTAACCCACACATTTTTGGACTGTGGGAGAAAACTGGAGCACTCAGAAAAAAGTCCACACTGACACAGGGAGAAGGTGCAAACTCCACAGACAGTCACCTTAGGCCAGAATCAAACCTGGGTCCCTGGCACTATGAGGCAGCAATGCTAGCCACTGTGCCACCATGCTACCTAATTAACCTATTGATTATTGGTTTTATTAAAAGAGTAAGAGGAAGGTTTGTGGGATTGGCAAAGAAAGGATGACAAATGGCCATGAATAGAATTTTGAAGTCAAAATATTGTTTGAGCAGTAGCCAGTGTGGGTCAGTGAGGATAGGGATGATAGGGTCTTGCTACAAGTTAAGAATGGTCATCAGAAGTTTGAATATCGAACCAGCTGTTGGATGAGATCATTCAAACTTCAGTTTCAAAAGTGAAAAGAAGATTGCATAACATCAGTTAGCTAACATTAGAAAAAGTAATCAGCACTTTGATGTACATTGGAAATTCCCCATTCGAATAATACTCTGCTTGTTTAGTCAAAGAACAATGGAATGTTAGCAGTCATCAGGAGATCTGTTGACTCGACATTGCTCAGCACAAACACAGTTTCAAGTTGCTACTAAACTTTAGTTCTGTTGCGAGTTAGAGGAGGGCAATCATAGAATCCCTACAGTGCAGAAAGAGGCCATTCGACCCATCAAGTCCGCACTGACAAATCTTAAGTCCACACCGACAATTCCGCTCAAGTCATAACTCCGTAATTCCACACATTTATTCTGTCAATGTCCCTGACACTAAGGAGCAATTTAGCATGGCCAATCAATCGAACCTGCACATCTTTGGATTGTGGGAGGAAATCAGAGCACCCAGCAGAAACCCACACAGACACAGGGAAAATGTGCAAATTCCACACAGACAGTCACCCAAGCTGGGAGTCGAACTCTGAGCCTGGCGCTGTGAGGCCGCGTAACTAACCAGCGTGCCACCCTAACCTATAAATCTCATGCATGTCATCACTTGAAAGACTCCAGCGTCTTTCCATACTTCAAAATGATTTATTACAAAAGGAACAAGTTCCAGCACCACCCTACCATTTCAGATCCGGTAGCTCAGAAAAATCACGACCCAAGGTCTGATTAGTTACAACAACAATTTATATCTATGAAGCACCTTTAGTTTAAACAAAGGTTTCAAGGCGCTTTGCAGGAATATTGTATAACTACTGTGTGGCCAAATTCCCTTCCAACTTGATTTTCAGTTTGCTGATGACACTACTATAGTGGGTCAGATCTCAATGAGGAGACGAAATACAGGAAAGAGATAAAGCATCTAGTGAACTGGTGTGACAACAATAATCTCTCCTTCAATGTCAACAGAACAAAGGAGATAGTCATCGACTTCAGGGAGCGTAGTGGGGGGGCATGCCCCTGTCTACATCAATGGGAATGAAATGGAATTGGTTGACAGCTTCAAATTTCTAGATGTCCAGGAAAGCAACAACCTGTCCTGGTCACTCTAAGCCATTATCATTGCTAAGAAGTCCCACCAAAGTCTCTACTTTCTCAGAAGGCTGAAGAAATTCAACTCTCACCAACGTTTACAGATGCGCGATGGGATGCATTCTTTCCAGTTTTATCACAGCTTGGTCTGTCTAAGACTGTAAAAAACTACAATGGGTCATGAATGAAGCCAGTCCATCATACAACCAGCCTCCCATCCAATGAACTGTTTACACTTTCTTGGGAAAACAGCCAATTATAATCAAGAACGCTATGCACCCAAGACATGCTGTCTTCCATCATTTTTAATCTTGGGGCAAATGGGATCAAAGGTTATGGGGAAAAAGCAGGATTAGGCTATTGAGTTGGATGATCAGCCATGATTGTAATGAATGCTGAGCAGGCTCGAAGGGCCAAATGGCCTCCCCTATCTTCTATATTTATGTTCCTGGAAAAGGTACAAATGTTGGAGGTCACATACCAACTGACTCAAGAACAGCTTCTTCCCTACCACTGTCAGACTTTTGAATGGACCTACCTTCATTAATTTGATCTTTCTTTACATCCTAGCAATGACTGTAACACTACATTCTGCACTTTCTCATTTCCTTCTCTGTGAACAATATGTTTTCTTTGTATAAGAAATAATACTTTTCACTGAATGTTAATACGTATGACAATAATAAATCAAATCAAATTTAAAAATATGACACCGATCCACAGAAGAGCCAGAATCTTTTGATTTTCCTGCAATGGAGCCAATGATGGGATCTCTGTTCATAACAGTGGGATCAGAAGGTGATGGAAAGAAGTGGAACCACAATTGCAAAGTAACTGTTCTTCCTAAGCTTGCTGCAATGAAGAAGTCTGGAGAAAATTGGAGCAGACAGGATTATTATAGCTCTAGCTGAAGGTTTTTATCAGAAACAAAGATTCCTTTGGGATCTTCAGATGGGAGACTGGCAGAACACAGAGAGAAACAGGATGACTAAAAATGGCTCATACCATTCTTCTTAGATTTGAATAATCCAACACGAACATTTGTTTATTCACAAGCTGGGATAAAGGCTTCGGGTTCCCACCGAAGGATATCATCAAGGTTAGACTGAGCTACAGGAAAGAAGATGAGCTGCTGGTAAAGTAATTCCAAGTTGTAAGGGGAAGGGAAGGCTGAGAGAGGAAAACAGCTTAAGGAGCAAGTTTTCCTGTTCTTGCACCTGGAATTGTCAAGAAGTTGATTCATTGGAATGGAGACCCCATAGTTTTCCACAATCCTCTTTTCCCAGAAGACCCAAAGCTACAGGCACAGGGAGAGGAAAATCTATCCTTGGAGACTCTACAATACCAGGGAAGAAATAATCAGGCCTCAAGAGTGTAATATTGAACAATGGAACGTCTATAAGTATGTAGGTTAGGACCAGAGGATAACTATATTTATACAAATTCATGACCTATGACTCACTGGTCATTGATATATTAAAATATACAATGTATATTAAAACCCAGGAATCACTGGCAACAATGAATCAATTAGTGGTGCTTCAGTAAATAGTTTTTCTCCAAAGTAATGCAGCAATATCATTGATTTGGAACTGTTTCTGGTGGCTCAGTGCACCCATTGCTGTAGTTGCAATGATTCATACAGACAATGATTTGATTTAATTTATTATTTTCACAAGTATTGGCTTACAGTGAAAAGTATTGTTTCTTGCGCGCTATACAGAAAAAGCATACCGTACATAGAGAAGGAAAGGAGAAAATGCAAAATGTAGTGTTACAGTCATAGCTAGGGTGTAGAGAAAGATCAACTTAATGCAAGGCAAGTCCATTCAAGTCTGGTGACAGCAGGGAAGAAGCTATTCTTGAGTCGTTTGGTACAGGTCCTCAGACTATTGTATCCTTTTCAGGTGGAAGAGAGAATGTCCGGGGTATGTGGGGTCCTTGATTATGCATTCACCAAAAGGCTTTGCAGTTATCACTATTGTTGGTGTACTTTGGTCCTACAAAGCCATTGGTAGTTTCTTGTGATGCTTCACCATATGCAGTGAAAGCAGTTTTGCCCCACAAGATGCCTGATGGAGTAGAAAGGCCAATTGCCTTTGCATCGAGAACATTTATCAGTGCAGAGAAAATGTATTCTCAGATAGACAAAGAAAGTTTGGAGGTAATTTAGACAGTCAAAGAATGTCATCAGTATATTTACAGGTGACATTTCACAATACTATTGGATCATAAATCATTGCTAGGGTTATTCAGAGAAGATAAGCCAATGACACCAATTGCCTGTGCAAGGGTACAGAGATAAGTTCTATTGTTAGCACTGTACAAGAGGCATCAAGGACCCAGGTTCGATTCCCAGCTTGGGTCATGTCTGTGTAGAGTCTGCACATTCTCCCCGTGTCTGTGCAGGTTTCCTAGGTTACTCCAATTTACTCCCATAAAAAAAAGATAGGTGCATTGGCCGTGCTAAATTCTCCCTCAATGTCCCTGAACAGGAATGTGGTGACAAGGGAATTTTCATAGTAACTTCCCTGCAGTGTTAATGTAAGCCTACTTATGATACTAACAAATGAACTTCAAACTTTACAGTTATACTATCCAGCATCGCCCAGGGACATAAATATCGAATGCAGATGCATTCAACTGTCGCCCTTGTTACAGACACTTGTCACAGATAGTTGCATCATCACTAATTCCACAAGTGATAGTGCTGCCACTGCACATGATGCTGACTTTGCCAGTCTTTGCTAAACACAAAAAGATATGAATCGAAAAAGACTAGATGTTATCAAAAGTTAAGAAGGTGGGTGGTGCAATGATAAACCCAGAGCTGCTTAAACTCTACCAACAAAGAACAGAAATAATGTGTGAAGACAGTGTTATTGTTGTGGGGGGGCATTGTGTGATCATCCCACCACTGAGGAGATGACATTTATTACAGGAATTGCACTTCTCACATGTGGGACAAAGCAGGATGAAAGCATTCACCCGAAGTTATGTTTGATGGTCAGGCATCGATAAAGAAATTGAATGTATGGTCAGTCACTGCCTTAGGTCCCTAGGCGGCAAGGTGGCACAATTATTAGCATTGCTGCTTCACAGCGCCAGTGACCGGGGTTCAATTCCCTAGCTTGGGACACTGTTTTGGCAGAGTCTGCCCACGTCTGCATGGGTTTCCTCCAGGCACTCTGGTTTCCTCCCACAGTCTGAAAGACGTGCTGGTTAGGTGCTAAATTCTCCCTCAGCATGCCCGAACAGACAGGGGATTTTCACAGTAACTTTGTTGCAGTGTTAATGTAAGCCTATGTGTGGCACTAATAAATATATAATAGGCATTGCGGCTACCAGCAAATATGCATCCTTGGGAGTGGCCAGGCAGGCCCTGGGCAAGATTACATATAAATGCATCATAGAAAGTATTCTGCCTGGTTGTATCACAGTTTTTTTTAGCTCCTGTTCTGCCCAAGACCGCAGGGAACTACAAAAGATTGTGAATGTACCCAATCTATTACGCAAACTAGCCTCCCATCTATTGACTCTGTTTATGTTTCCCACTGCCTCATCAAGGCAGCCAGCATAATTTAGGATTCCACACATCCTGAACATTCTCTCTCCCACCTTCTTCCGTTGGGAAAAAGATACAAAAGTCTAATGTCGCGTACAAACTGACTCAAAAACAGTTTCTTCCTTGCTGTCATCAGACTTTTGCATTTGCCTGACAAAGACACAGAGTGTCGAAAGCTCGCAAATTTATTATCAAATAAATCTGTTGGATTTAAAATTGGTGCTGCTAAATTCTTACTGAGTTCTTACTACCCCAGTCCAACGCCGGCATCTCTACATCAGACTTTCGAACAGACTTACCTTGCATTAAGTTGATCTTACTGTAAGATTACATTCTGTGCTTTCTCCTTTCCTTCTCTATGAATGTATGCTTTGTGTGCATAATGTGCAAAAAACAATACTTTTCACTGTATACTAATACATATGACAATAATAAATCAGCTCAAATTATCTTAGATGTACATTGGAAATGATTGATAACAATGTCCCAAGCTAGGGAATTGAACCCCGGTCACTGGCGCTGTGAAGCAGCAATGCTAATAACTGTGCCACCTTGCCGCCTAGGGACCTAAGGCAGTGACTGACCATGCATTCAATTTCTTTATCGATGCCTGACCATCAAACATAACTTCGGGTGAATGCTTTCATCCTGCTTTGTCCCACATGTGAGAAGTGCAATTCCTGTAATAAATGTCATCTCCCCTGTGGTGGGATGATCACACAACGCCCCCCACAACAATAACACCGTCTTCACGCATTATTTCTGTTCTTTTTTGTTGGCAATGGCACTGCTATCACTGACAGATTGGGGAAAATCTTTTGCCATTCGTGGCATCCCAGAGGCTTTAGTGTCAGACAACAGCACATCATTCACAATGAAGGAATTTTACAAATTTGTCAAATAAAATGGTATTCGACATGTTCAGTCAGCAAGTTTCCAGCTAGCCTCCAATGGATGAGGAGAACACACTGCACAAATATTCAAATCATTGATAAGAAACAAGGCCTTCCCTCTACATACAGTCCGTTTCTTGTTGGCAATACAATACACCAAATGTGACCTCGGTGGTCATGCCAGCTGAGCTGCAAAAGGGACAACACGTATGGACACAGTTGGGTGTTATATATTCCCAGATTAGGCAGGGAGAGAGGAGGCTAGGAAAGCCTCCCAGAAGAAAAATCACTACTTAAGAAAAAAAAAGGAGGGCAGAATTTTCCCATCCACACGGGAATTATACAGGGCGTGGGGGGTAGGGAGGAGCACCATGCAAAGATCTCTTGACTTCGGGCAGAAATTTCTGTACTTGGGGCGAGTGCGGCTGGAAAATCCCACCCAAGTTGATGATTATCTTCTGCTCCGAAATTTTGCAGCAGGACTGGCATGTGTCTCCTATATTGTAGAGATACAAGGTTGTCCTGTCAAGAAATTTGTGGACCATCCGAGAAGGAGAGCAGGGCTTGATACTGCAATATCGGCAATCGATCTGGGTTGACCAGTGATCCCGATTGTAAATGTGGAACCAGAACAATCATCAGTTTCTGTAACTGTGGAGACAGCAGCCACGGAGGAGACGGCAGCTACAGAGGGGACGGCAGCCACGGAGGAGACGGCAGCTACAGAGGGGACGGCAGCTACAGAAGAGACAGCAGCTACGGAAGGGAAGAGCAGCTACGGAGGGATAGGCAGCTACGGAGGGGACGGCAGCTACGGAGGGAACAGCAGCTACAGAGGGAACAGCAGCTACAGAGGGAACAGCAGCTACAGAGGGAACAGCAGCTACAGAGGGAACGGCAGCTACAGAGAGAACGGCAGCTACAGAGGGGACGGCAGCTACAGAGGGGACGGCAGTACAGAGGGACGGCAGCTACAGAGGGACGGCAGCTACAGAGGGGACGGCAGCTACAGAGGGGACGGCAGCTACAGAGGGGACGGCAGCTAGAGGGGACGGCAGCTACAGAGGGAACGGCAGCTACAGAGGGAAAAGCAGCTACAGAGGGAAAGCAGCTACAGAGGGAACAGCAGCTTAAGGGAACAGCAGCTACAGAGAGAACGCCTACAGGGACGCAGCTACAGAGGGACGGCAGCTACAGAGGGGACGCAGCTACAGAGGGGACGGCAGCTACAGAGGGGACGGCAGCTACAGAGGGAAAGGCAGCTACAGAGGAACGGCAGCTACAGAGGGAACGGCAGCTACAGAGGGGCGGCAGCTACAGAGGGGACGGCAGCTACAGAGGGAACAGCAGCTCAGAGGGAACGGCAGCTACAGAGGGAACAGCGCTACAGGGGAACAGCAGCTACAAAGAAACAGCAGCTACGGAGGGAACAGCAGCTACAGAGGGAACAGCAGCTACAGAGGGAACAGCAGCTACAGAGGGAACAGCAGCTACAGAGGGAACAGCAGCTACGGAGGGAACAGCAGCTACGGGAAGAGCAGCTACGAGGGAACAGCTACAGAAGAGACAGCAGCTACGGAGGGAACAGCAGCTACGGAGGGAACAGCAGCTACGGAGGGAACAGCAGCTACGAGGGAACAGCACTACAGAGGAACAGCAGCTACAGAGGGAACAGCCTACGAGGGAGCAGCTACAGAGGGAACAGCAGCTACGGAGGGAACAGCAGCTACGGAGGGACAGCAGCTACGGAGACAGCAGCTACGGAGGGAACAGCAGCTACAGAGGGAACAGCAGCTACAGAGGGAACAGCAGCTACAGAGGGAACAGCAGCTACAGAGGGAACAGCAGCTACGGAGGGAACAGCAGCTACGGAGGGAACAGCAGCTACGGAGGGAACAGCAGCTACAGAGGGAACAGCAGCTACAGAGGGAACAGCAGCTACAGAGGGAACAGCAGCTACAGAGGGAACAGCAGCTACAGAGGGAACAGCAGCTACAGAGGGAACAGCAGCTACGGAGGGAACAGCAGCTACGGAGGGAACAGCAGCTACGGAGGGAACAGCAGCTACGGAGGGAACAGCAGCTACAGAGGGAACAGCAGCTACAGAGGGAACAGCAGCTACAGAGGGAACAGCAGCTACAGAAGAGACAGCAGCTACAGAAGAGACAGCAGCTACAGAGGGAACAGCAGCTACAGAAGAGACAGCAGCTACGGAGGGAACAGCAGCTACAGAAGAGACAGCAGCTACAGAGGGAACAGCAGCTACAGAAGAGACAGCAGCTACGGAGGGAACAGCAGCTACAGAAGAGACAGCAGCTACAGAGGGAACAGCAGCTACAGAAGAGACAGCAGCTACGGAGGGAACAGCAGCTACAGAAGAGACAGCAGCTACAGAGGGAACAGCAGCTACAGAAGAGACAGCAGCTACGGAGGGAACAGCAGCTACAGAAGAGACAGCAGCTACAGAGGGAACAGCAGCTACAGAAGAGACAGCAGCTACGGAGGGAACAGCAGCTACAGAGGGAACAGCAGCTACGGAGGGACGCATCTGCGAAGAGACAGCAGCTACAGAGGAACAGCAGCTACAGAAGGAAGCAGCAGCTACGGAGGGAACGCAGCTACAGAGGGAACAGCAGCTACAGAGGAACAGCAGCTACGGAGTGAACAGCAGCACAGAGGAACACCAGCTACAGAGGGAACAGCGCTACGGAGGGAACACAGCTACAGAGGGACAGCAGCTAAAGAGGGAACAGCAGCTACAGAGGGAAACAGCCGCTACAGAGGGAACAGCAGCTACAGAGGGAACAGCAGCTACGGATGGAGACAGCAGCTACAGAGGGAAGAAAACAGCAGCTACAGAGGGAACAGCAGCTACGGAGGACAGCAGCTACAGAGAGACAGCAGCTACAGAGGACACCAGCTACAGAGGGAACAGCATCTACAGAGGGACAGCAGCTACAGAGGGAACAAGCAGCTACAGAGGGAACAGCAGCTACAGAGGGAACAGCAGCTACAGAGGGAACAGCAGCTACGGAGGGAACAGCAGCTACAGAGGGAACAGCAGCTACGGAGGGAACAGCAGCTACGGAGGGAACAGCAGCTACAGAGGGAACAGCAGCTACAGAGGGAACAGCAGCTACAGAGGGAACAGCAGCTACAGAGGGAACAGCAGCTACAGAGGGAACAGCAGCTACAGAAGAGACAGCAGCTACAGAGGGAACAGCAGCTACAGAGGAACACAGCTACAAAGAGGAAAGCAGCTACAGAAGAGACCTGCAGCTACGGAGGGAACACGCGAGCTGACAGAGGGAACGCAGCTACAGATGGAACAGCGAGCTACACGAGGGAACAGGCAGCTACAGAAGGAGACAGCAGCTACAAGAAGAGACAGCAGCTACGGATGAACGCAGCTACGGAGGGAACAGCAGCTACAGAGGGCAGCCGCTCCAGGAGGAACAGCAGCCCAGAGGGAACGAGCACTCCAGAGGGAACAGCAGCTACGAGGGAAAGCAGCTACAGAGGGCAGCAGCTACGAGGGACAGCAGCTACAGAGGACAGCAGCTACATATTGAACAGCAGCTACAGAAAGACAGCAGCTACAGAGGAAAGCAGCTATCTGTAAGAAGAGACACAGCACTTACCGAGGGAACAGCAGCTACAGAAGAGACAGCAGCTCAGAGGGAACAGCAGCTACAGAAGCAGAACAGCAGCTACAGAGGGAACAGCCAGCTACATAAAACAGCAGCTACGGAGGGAACTGCTGAGCAGCTACAGGGAACAGCAGCCGCTACAAGAGGAACAGCAGCTACAGAGGGAACAGCAGCTACAGAGGGAACAGCAGCTACAGAAGAGACAGCAGCTACAGAAGAGACAGCAGCTACAGAGGGAACAGCAGCTACAGAAGAGACAGCAGCTACGGAGGGAACAGCAGCTACAGAAGAGACAGCAGCTACAGAGGGAACAGCAGCTACAGAAGAGACAGCAGCTACGGAGGGAACAGCAGCTACAGAAGAGACAGCAGCTACAGAGGGAACAGCAGCTACAGAAGAGACAGCAGCTACGGAGGGAACAGCAGCTACAGAAGAGACAGCAGCTACAGAGGGAACAGCAGCTACAGAAGAGACAGCAGCTACGGAGGGAACAGCAGCTACAGAAGAGACAGCAGCTACAGAGGGAACAGCAGCTACAGAAGAGACAGCAGCTACGGAGGGAACAGCAGCTACAGAGGGAACAGCAGCTACAGAGGGAAAGCAGCTACAGAGGAACAGCAGCTACAGAGGGAACACCAGCTACAGAGGGAACAGCAGCACGAGGGAACAGCAGCTACGAAGAGACAGCACTACAGAGGGAACAGCAGCTACGGAGGGAACAGCAGCTACAGAGGGAACAGCACTACAGAGGGAACAGCAGCTACAGAGGGAACAGCAGCTACAGAGGGAACAGCAGCTACAGAGGGAACAGCAGCTACAGAGGGAACAGCAGCTACAGAGGGAACAGCAGCTACAGAGGGAACAGCAGCTACAGAGGGAACAGCAGCTACAGAGGGAACAGCAGCTACAGAGGGAACACCAGCTACAGAGGGAACACCAGCTACAGAGGGAACAGCAGCTACAGAGGGAACAGCAGCTACAGAGGGAACAGCAGCTACAGAGGGAACAGCAGCTACGGAGGGAACAGCAGCTACAGAAAGAACAGCAGCTACAGAGGGAACACCAGCTACAGAGGGAACACGCAGCTACAGAGGGAACAGCAGCTACAGAGGGAACAGCAGCTACAGAGGGAACAGCAGCTACAGAGGGAACAGCAGCTACAGAGGGAACAGCAGCTACGGAGGGAACAGCAGCTACAGAGGGAACAGCAGCTACAGAGGGAACAGCAGCTACAGAGGGAACAGCAGCTACAGAGGGAACAGCAGCTACAGAGGGAACAGCAGCTACAGAGGGAACAGCAGCTACAGAGGGAACAGCAGCTACAGAGGGAACAGCAGCTACAGAGGGAACAGCAGCTACAGAGGGAACAGCAGCTACAGAAGAAACAGCAGCTACAGAGGGAACAGCAGCTACAGAGGGAACAGCAGCTACAGAGGGAACAGCAGCTACAGAGGGAACAGCAGCTACAGAGGGAACAGCAGCTACAGAGGGAACAGCAGCTACAGAGGGAACAGCAGCTACAGAGGGAACAGCAGCTACAGAGGGAACAGCAGCTACAGAGGGAACAGCAGCTACAGAGGGAACAGCAGCTACGGAGGGAACAGCAGCTACGGAGGGAACAGCAGCTACGGAGGGAACAGCAGCTACAGAGGGAACAGCAGCTACAGAGGGAACAGCAGCTACAGAGGGAACAGCAGCTACAGAGGGAACAGCAGCTACAGAGGGAACAGCAGCTACAGAGGGAACAGCAGCTACAGAGGGAACAGCAGCTACAGAGGGAACAGCAGCTACAGAGGGAACAGCAGCTACAGAGGGAACAGCAGCTACAGAGGGAACAGCAGCTACAGAGGGAACAGCAGCTACAGAGGGAACAGCAGCTACAGAGGGAACAGCAGCTACAGAGGGAACAGCAGCTACAGAGGGAACAGCAGCTACAGAGGGAACAGCAGCTACAGAGGGAACAGCAGCTACGAGGGAACAGCAGCTACAGAGGGACAGCAGCTACAGAGGGAACAGCAGCTACAGAGAACAGCAGCTCAGAGGAACAGCAGCTACAGAGGGAACAGCAGCTACGGAGGACAGCAGCTACAGAAGGGAAAGCAGCTACAGAGGGAACAGCAGCTACAGAGGGAACAGCAGCTACAGAGGGAACAGCCTACAGACCAGCTACAAGAGACAGCAGCTACAGAGGGAACAGCAGCTACGGAGGGAACAGCAGCTACGAGGGAACAGCAGCTACAGAGAACAGCAGCTACAGAGGGAACAGCAGCTACAGAGGGAACAGCAGCTACAGAGGGACAGCAGCTACGGAGGACAGCAGCTACGGAGGGAACAGCAGCTACAGAAGAACAGCAGCTACAGAGGGAACAGCAGCTACGGAGGGAACAGCAGCTACGGAGGGAACAGCAGCTACGGAGGGAACAGCAGCTACGGAGGGAACAGCAGCTACAGAAGAGACAGCAGCTACAGAGGGAACAGCAGCTACAGAGGGAACAGCAGCTACAGAGGAGGATCACGACACCCGGTTGATAAGTTTACCTTTTGCCACTTCTTGACCAAATTCTTCATTACCAGGAGACCACAACACAGAAATGTGATATTCTCTCAGGCTCTGGAAATCCCCAGCATGAGATATCCTGGAATATTCCTCATGTCCTCTGTAAATTCGCACCACACAAATGCCAGGCAATGACCATCACCATTAAGAGACACTCTAGCCACTGCCCGTTGACATTCAATGCTATTACCCATCACTGAATCCCTTCCCCAATTGTCAACATCCTTGCGGTTACCATTGACCAGAAATGCAACTGTTCTCACCTCATTAAGGCAGTAGCTACAAGAGCAGGTCAGAGGCTCGGAATACTGCTGTGAGTAACTCACCTTCTGATTTCCCAAAGCCTATCCCCCATCTACAAGGCACAAATCAGGGGTGTGATGGAACACTCCCGACTTGCTTGGATCATCGCAGTTCCAACAACACTTTGTTCTGGATGGCTTGACGTTATCCAGGACAAAACAGCCCACTTATTAACGGCACATCCATAAACATCCATTCCCTCCACCACCGATGCATTGCAACAATTCACTAAAAATCCTGAGACAGCATCTTCCAAACCCACGACCACTTCCATCTAGAAAGTCAAGGGCAGCAGATACATGAGAACACCACCACCTGCAAGTTCCCCTCCAAGTCACCTGTCATCCTGACTTGGAAATATATTGCCATTCCTTCATAGTCGCTAGGTCAAAACTCTGGAATTTTCTCCCTAACAGCAACGTGGCTCAACCCACAGAACATGGACTGTAATGATTCAGCTCACCACCACCTTCTCAAGGACAACTAGGGATGGGCAACAAATGCTGGCCATATCCCATAAATGAATAAAAACAAAACAATTGCTTGCCTGTGTTAATGACTATGTTTTGTTTTCATCCATAGGCCATTTTATGAGTTTGGGTGGGAAGTAGCATTGACAGTGTGACCCTCAAAGTGGGCAGGGGGGACACTATAGAGTGGTGAGGCAGGAATCTGAGCTAACCGGGTGCAAAGGAACACATCCCAGGGGATAATCCTCACTTGAAGCCAGGGAGGAGTGGAGAATAGTCTCATTGTTCGTTCTTTCAGACCCTTTGTTGGAGATAATTATTTATTGTTGCCAATCAACCCTCTAAGCCATATTGAGTCACCCTTAATTTATTATAGGATGGATTCTTGATCCCAAGCTAAGAGGTGGCCCTTATCTAAAAGACAGCAGTTTCTTTGGGACTTGTTGCCTCAATGCTGCACGGGGGGATCAGCTTCAGATATTAAATTTAAGTGTCTGGAGTGGGACTTTTAATGCACAGGAGGTGAGATTGCTGTAACTGAGGTAGGGCTGGCATCTGGAGGTGGGCCAATATCTGAGTGCCTCTTAATGCTGCAAACTCATTTTCTGTAGAACAGCTTCACACTGCACCCTTCCGCAAACAATATCCTTCCAGTTTGTTTGTCAAGCGGAATTAAACTTTTTTATAAATAAAAGGAAATAATGAATTCAATTAATTTTAAGGCCTGGAGCCGTTGAGTGGCTAATTAGCCAATTAAGGGAAATGAGGGGCTGATTGATGAGTAATAATTGTTTGGATTGAAAGGAATTACTGCACTTGGTTGAATGCACCGGTTGCCATTTGTACTTTACGGAAATATCAACGGATTATGGTAAGATACAGATATTTTTCACCTCAATTTACTTTGATTAATTTCGTCCTCATATTGAGTGAAGGGAGGGCCAATTTGTTTGCATGCTCTGGCAATCCCTGTGGGAGAGAGAGGCCTGCGTTTTGACTCATTAGCCCTCTTTTCATCCCCGCGCTCAACACACTAAAGGCGTGAATGTTTATAGGGGGGGACCTGTAATAATGCACGCTCACGGATTTCGTCAGGAACTCAAAAGGTATCTATTAATTGGGAAAACTGTACGGAGGCCGGGAACCTCTCTCAGCCTCCCTAGAGTAGATGACCGGCTGCCCTAGTCCTGTAGGTCTTCAGACTTTTCTAGATGCTTTCTGCCCAAGTGAGAACCCCATACCCCGGAGTGATCACCCACTCTCGGTCCCTAATAGCCCCTCAGGCCAGGTGACCCTCTTCGCTATGATATCCTTAAAGGGACATGCACCACAAGACCACAATGGTCAATGAAGCTGGTGCAAAGACTCTAACATGCAGAATTCAAGGTAAATTGTAGCACAGACAGGAACTGTGATATATTTGAAGAAGAAGTATAAGATGGCTGACTGGTAGCTACAGTAGGTTTGGTGCAAATGAGGAGAATCTATAAATTTAATAGATGGAAACTTGGGGTTTTGCCACAGAATACTTGTTGGAATTCCAGAATCAGCCCAAAGTCCTTTCATTATGAGTTTGACACAACAGAGCGGAGAAAATGTTTTCTCCCTCCCCAAGTTGTTGGGGCCTTGTGTGAAATGTGTTTCACGCAGCCTTAGCTCAGAGCACAAAATCTCCACACAAAACTATTTATCCATTGCCGTCAGCACTGATAACCTCACTAAAGATCACCGGAATGGCAGAACTGAGAAATTATTCTAAGTTTAGGGTTAAAGTGTTTTTTTCTAGACAGAGTAGAGGAAACTTATTTTTAAATTGGCCAGGGGAGTTTGGACTTGATTGGCCAAATGGCCTCCTTCTCTATCATCATAGAATCCCACTGTATAGAAGGAGGCCATTCAGCCCATCAACTCTTCACTGACAACAATCCCTTCTATCCCTGTAACCCCGCATATTTACTCTGCTAATCCCCCGACACTAAGAGGCAGTGTAGCATGGCTAATCCATCTAACCCACACACCTTTAGATTGTGGGAAGAAACCGGAGCACCCAGAGGAAACCCACACAGACATAGGGAGAATTGCAAACTCTACATAGTCGCCCAAGACTGGAATTGAACCTGGATCCCTGCTGCTATGGGGCACAGTGCTAACTGTTGTGCCACCATGCTGCTATCATTACAAGCATACAAACAAGGAGCCAGGAGTAGCCTACTCAGCCTCTCAAGTTTGCTCCACCATTTAATAAGATCATGGCCGCTCTGATAGTAACCTCAAATCCTGCCTAGTCCTCGACCTTTCACTCCTGGCTGTCCAAGAATCATAGAATCCTACAGTACAGAAAGAGGCCATTCGGCCCATTGAGTCTGCACCGACCACAATCCCACCTAGGCCCTACCCCTCCATATCCTTACATATTTACCTACTTAATCCCTCTAACCTATGCATTTCAGGACACTAAGGGCAATTTTTAGCATGTCAATCAACCTAACCCACACATCTTTGGACTATGAGAGGAAAACGGAACATCTGGAGGAAAATCAATCCACTTCTGCCTTAAAAACAAGGGAAAAGTCTGCTTCCATCACTTTTTCAGCAAGAGAGTTCCAGAGACTCACAAACCTCTGAAAGAAAAGGAAATTCTACCCTACCTGTGTTTTAATTTCCCTTTAAGGACAATACAACAGAAGATTATTACCTGGCTTGAGGGATCAATTGGGACTGAGAGTAGGTGATCACTTTTGGGGGGAGAGTCCTCTCTCAGGCAGAAGACATGTAGAAAGTAATCTGTGTTTTAAGTGTGTGACCTCTTACTTTTAATCCCCGTTCTAGACTGTAGGACCTTTTAAAGTTGGATTTGAGGAATCTTCGGTGGAATTTTCCCAAGATTTGTCTGAGTGTCAGACTCCCAACGATGTGTTTATCTCTAAAACCATGGCCATGCTTTCGGATCAGACTTTCTGGCACTCAGTGCACGGTGAATGGCAGGACAGCGCGTGGTAGAACCAGTAAGTCTGGCCTCTCAGAGATTGGAGCACCATCTCTAAAGGACATCTTGATCTGCATTCAAAATATTATTCCCAATACCCTCACGGACATGAGGTACCACAAGCATCAGGGTGACCCCCCTCCCCCCAAACCCCTCTGCCCTGTCCACCCCTACCACAGAGGTATTGCTGGCACTCCCGCCTACCTTCCCCTACTGCCACACAAGTATCAGAGGCCAGTCTACAACCCCCACCATCGTGGCACTATCACGGACACTCTCCCCCTTTACAGCCATGCCTCACCTCCGCCCCTCATAGGCACCGAGGTTCTCCTCCCTCCCCACCAATGGTTATCTCCCAGAGCACACTTGACACTGCCCCTTTGTGTGCCCCCTTGGCACAGCTAGAGGGCATTGCCAAAGACACCGCAATGGTTCCAGGGGCAATGCTGAACTCCCGGTGCCTTTAGGATCATCAATGCCGCCAGCGTGGTCAACACGACGGGTTTTAATTTTTGAAAACCAGTCGCCATTTACACCGGTGTGCATCACAAAGAACAAAGAACAAAGAACAACACAGCACGGGAAACAGGCCCTTCGGCCCAACGAGCCCGCGTCGCCGTCCTAACGTCTTAATGACATATAGAGACCAATATAGGGACAATTTGTTACCCAATCAGCCTAAGAGCACATTTTTGGGATGTGGGAGGAAACCGGAGCACCCGGAGAAAACCTACGCAACCACGGGGAGAACGCGCAAACTCCCGCAGACACAGGCCCAAATCCATGTGTCTGCACAGCAACAGCGATAGTCTCTGAGCTGTCATGTTGCCCATCTGATGGTCCAGTTTAAGCATACACTAACGACGTGAAGCACTAGGCCACTCCTGAAGTAACCTCCAGGAGCAGCCCTCGCACGACCTGCCGAATGCATGCACCTTGTTGGTCAACAAGGTGGACCGAATAGCCTGTGGAAACAATTAAAGTATTTAAACAGTCCTCATATATCCCTCTATCTGCAGACCGCTCATGTGGCACCAATACATGGTGAGTGGACGCCACGGTGGACAAAGCTCTTAAGCGTTATTGCAATGTATGTACATTCATGGAAATGTACATTCATGGAGTTCTGTGACCATCCTGCATATTAACTTGACCATGTCACCAGCGAGGAGTGCAGAAGGTCTCAAACTGAGATCATGCCGGAGCAAATCCTGGTTTTGGTTGCTGTCGTGAACAGCCAGTGTGGAGTTTGCATCCACGGTGAGTGGGCCAATAGATCATGTTCACGCATTTCCTTCTGGTTTCTGTGCTGTTAAATCTGGATTCTAAAACCACTTTTAGAATCAGCTAAATGCCAAGTTCCTAGATCCTGACTTAAAACACTGACTTAAAAGACTTCCAACTGAGCCATAACAATCTGGGAAGCTTCTGCTGCTGATATCCATGTACTGAGTTAGAAAGTTTGAGTGTTAATGTTGCTTACCTTGAGGAGCAGAAAACAAAATAAAGAGGCACACTTTTATGGAGCTACTACCAGCTGAGTATTTACTACCTATAAGAGCCTGCTAGAATTAAGATTAATGTTTGTCATTTTCTTCTCTGTTTTGCTTCAGAATTTAAAATTTGATCCTTGAACTCTATGTTCTCCATTGTCTTATTGGTGTTACATCTCCTCCAGTGTTATAATCCTCCAGCATCTTGTGCATTCCTCAATTCAATCCATTCATTGATGTCCGTTTCTTCAACTGTCAAGGCCCCAAGTTCTGGGAATTCCTCGTTGAACTCATATATAGATGCATACAATACGGAAACAGGCCCTTTGCCCAACTCGACCAGATTTCCTAAACTGAGCTAGTCCCATTTGCCTGCGTTTGGCCTACATCCCTCCAAACCTGTCCAAATATCTTTTAGATGTTGTAATTGTACCCGGCTCTACCACCCCCCTCTGGCAGCCTTCAACCTCTCTCTCCTTCCGTAAGGCATTCCTTAAAATCAAACTCTTTGTCCGACTTTTTGGTGACTTGTTCTAATTTCTTCTTTCCTTCCTCTTTCTTCCCTGCTACTCGATGGTAATCCGTTTATCTCTTGGCAATCTATGGTAATCAATGGTAATCCATTATCTGTTCCGAAATGCCTCTCTGAGCATGAAGTGCTCTCTAAAAGATACGCATAATTGTACACATTAACATTGGTAGCATATCAGGACAGATAGAAATTTCCTGTAATTCAAAATACACTGCATGGTTTTAATAAATGGCACCTGTAGTTCCCAAACTCCTGTCTCCTTATCCTGTGCTAGTTACAGCATCCTCCATCATCACAAACAATTCTAATGACTGTTCAGCTCTCCGATACAGTTGACTCCTGAGAATTTAGGCTCAATTTCATGTGCGAAAAATAATTCTGAATGATGCAATGATCTGAATAAGGCAGCTTTGAAATAAGAAGCATATAAATTGTATATGATAATAAGGACAGATTTATTTTCCCACATTAAAGTGTGTGGATTGGTTCTTGAACTGCAGCGTCTATGTTGTTCACGATAGTCAGTCAGACAGTAATAAGCCTAAGACGTATCACAAAAGAATTGAAATCTCTTCAGACCCACCAGTAAAGTATTAAGCCTTTCACTGAGATAATGCTACAAAAGAATCACACATTCATCAGTCAACATAATTCACTTGCTTGCATTTCTCTCTCTGGTAGCATGCTGGTGACTCCTTTATGCGGTATTTTAACGCAATTGGTAACCTTGTTTATTAATGAATTAACAATCATGTTAAAATGTAATGGAAATGTACAAGGATGCATTAACAAGCAATCTACCAGATGAATCATTTTAAAACACATTCCTGGGATGTGCTCACTGCTGGCAAGCACAACATTTATCATTCATCCTTATTTGCCCTGTTGCTCACAACTAATTTGTTAATGAGACAAGCGGAATGTTGCAGGGTGGTTAGCACTGATGCCTCACAGTGCCAGGGACCCGGGCTGCACATTCCCCCCCGAGTCCATGTGGGTTTTCTCAGGGTGCTCCCATAGTCTGAAAGACGTTCCGCTTTGGGGGATTGGCCATTCTGAATTGCTCCTTAGTGTCAGAGGCAATATCAGCGGCCCAAGTTGGTTAGATGCATTTGCCATATTAAATCTTCCCTCAATGTCCTTGGACAGGTGCGAGAGTGTGGGCCAGACAGGGATTTTCACACTAACTTCACTACAGTGTTAATATCAGCTGACTTGTGACACTAATAAAAAAACTTTAAAAAAAGTTAAGACTCAACAGCCAAGGCGTGGGACTGGAGTCACGTGCAGGTTGGGCTGGATAAGGTTGGCAAGTTTCCATCCTGAAATGTTAATTAATTAAAAACTCTAAAATGCTGCTCTGGTGAATAATTGTACTGGAATCCAGCGCAACTTATACTTGGAACAAGCACAACCTAACAGTGGGATTTAACACAAAACAAATCCAGTGGAAGTTTGACATGAAACAAAAATAACTCAGTAGGAGTACCCTGTGAAATGACCCAGTCCCAATGGGAATTTAATACAATCAAACACAATTCAATAAAACTGGCATGAACTAAGCGTGCTCAACGTTAAAACAATTTCAGGAATTAACAGATAAAATTAACACTGAAAGACAATTTTAAATCCAGCTGAGGCAGGACTCCACACGAATAGATAAATGACTTTAGGAATGAGGGGTCATTCTGTTCATTAACTAAGGGAATCTTTAACTATTTGTTAACCCGTGACCACAATCCTTGCTCCTTATACTTGGTGCTTCATTTTCTTAAAAAAAATCTTTCAACTAAAACTGCCTGCAAAAAACAACCGAAGGAAAATAAATCGGCAAGTTAAGGAGTGTTTTTGTTCTGCAACTTCCCGGTGCAGTGCAGTTGGTTAGTCAAAGTGTACAGCATAGCCCAAGATTTCAGGAGACAAGTTTTTGAAGGCGAGCCCACTTTCTGATGATGGGATTTGTAACTCTCTCACAGTAATTTGAGGAGCTGAGCACAAAAGTGTTATTTTCAGACAGCCGATTTGATGGTGGGATGGTGTTTGACTGTACTTGCCCGCAGGAAGTAAATATTTCATACATCAGCAACCGGTCTTTTTTTATTATTATTATGGAAACATTCATTCGGTTCTGGAGTCCCAGCCCGAACAGGAAACCCAGACTCTGGTGTGGCCTATTGTCCTTTTAACTTTTCATACTTCCTTCAATTATTCCCATACTTTTAGAGAGGGAGTACTGATGTATGTGCGCATTCATGCACACCTTTGTGTAAATACACTATACGTGCACTCATTCATGTTTAGTAGGAACGCACATATATATATGCACACGCATCCATATATGCATATTTCTTAAACTTTGTTCTATGTTTTGTGCGCCTTGCCCCCTCGTATTTGTTAAAATATAAACTAACTGTGATAAGAAAAACATTCAGAAATATTAACATGAAATTGAGAGATCATAAACTTCTCCCAAACAGAAAAAATATTCTCTATCTGGCCGACGCCGCTTTTGAAACTTAAGTTTATTTATTTAGTGCCACAAATAGGCTTATATCAACACTGCTTGTTAATATTTATGTTCTTTTTAAAACACGATTACTGTAATTTATTCCAACTCCACTGTAAAGCTCATTTTCACCCTCGGTTATGCAAAATTATTAAAACCGGCGTTTGGTTGTCAAAACAAATAAAAAGTTTAAGTTGTGCAGTGCGATAGAAATTTGCTGGATTATTGAAACGAAAGACAACTCAAACCTGCCCCGGGGAAATCTAACCAGTTTTTGATAGCGTGGAAATAGATGGCAAAAGGCTCTAATATTTTTAAAAAAGTTTCACTATGTTCCTTACGCTCGCAAACAATTTTAAAAACAGAACGTATTTTCGGGGAAAATATCTCTCATTTTTGAAAACGAAATGTGTTGAGGTCTAAAATATTATTTGGTTTGATGGAAGGTATTGTGTTAACTTCAAATTGAGGTGGCCGGTGAACTATATATGTTTTAAAAAGTACCCACACATTCTCAAAATGTTGTTTTCAGAGATTAAATTCACTAGTATTAATTTCCAATTAATAAAGGTTACATTAGTTTAAATGAAACTCCATTGGAATTCTACTTGTTTTCTTGCTCTCAGACACTGCAGTCTGGGATTTGACCCGGGCTTGTATTCAATGGTAAATAAATAAAGGACTTACCCCAAGAGCTATCTCTATACAGGATGCTCCAATGGGGTCGACAAAGAGTCACTTAACTAGTTTTACATATTTATTTTAACGGGGCAAAGAAGAGGCGCTGTTAACTCAAGTCAAAGGAGAGAAGGCGGAATCGCACATCAAAAAAGGTCATTAAAATTTGTAATCAGTCGCATTGTATCGAAGTTAAAGTGTTTACTTGAGAACAGAGGGAGGGGGATGCTTGGTGTTCGCCTCTTGTTATCTTGATTGCTACAGAAATGCAATTTTTCTATAAAAGGGAGGAGGGGTATATTTGAAGAAGGTTTTGGTACTTACTTCGAGATCTGTAGCTGGGCTTGAAGGAGTGCAGATGTCTTGACCCTCTCATAGGCTTGTCCAGTGGACAGGTACATTGACACTGGCAGATTTTAGAAGTCTTTGCCCCAGCACAAAGGACAAGGTAAAGCAACAGAGAAGCAAGGGCAGGCATCATACAGGGAATGATTCTGGGAGCAAAGCTTCTCCCGTGGCTGGTAACAACGCCAACATCAGCAGCAACCCATTTAGGTCTGTGTGCCTGCCTGATTCCGGCTCCTTGGTAAATTATTGGAATTTGTTATCATGCATCTTTGCAACTGCTTTTGTGCTTTTCCTCTTCTTTTTCTAAGTTGTTGAACAATAGGGGAGAAAAGCTTGATGGCACCATGCTGAGACCAGGGCTGAGCAGGGGACCAGAGCTGACTGCAACATCTGTGACATCCAGAGAGGGGGAAATAGAGGGGGGGAGAAAGGCGGATTTTCTAACATATCTTTAAACAACACTGCCAGGGAAGAAACATTCCCAACACAAGGACATCCTCCGCATTTTGTTTCTACTTGTGGATTTTGCAGGAGTAAACAGGTTTTGTGCCCAGATTAATGTTTTCTCCCCCCTCTCCGGGATCAGGGAGGTGTAAGTTTGCCATCCTTGAAAGATTGTCACATAAAGGATGTCAACCCTTTAGAAATGCTGTTTTCAAACAGTATTGACTATCCTGTGATAGATTTTACCGCCTGTCTATGCTGCCTTTGTGAGGCTGTAGCCCAGATTCAGGGAACTGAGAAGCAAAAGTGAAACATTTTCTGTTTGTTGACAATGGCAAAAATAAATGGAAAAGAGTAAGACCCATCACGATGATTGCCAGAATCAGCTGGACAAGTTCAGGCTTCCAATAAAGTTGTTTTTCTTTATTTTCAAGTTGCAGTAATTTCCAAGAATCAGTTTGAGCTCATATCATCTGAATCAACTGCAGGTTCCACAATTACTGCAAAACCCTTGCAATGAGACCAGATTGGATTCAAAGTGTGTTCAGTATTAATTTTGAGCACAATTCAGTTGAAATTAATAGAATAGGATCCCTATGGTACAAAAAGAGTCCCTTCAGCCCATCGACCACAATCCCACCCAGGCCCTAGGCTCATAACCCCACACATTTATCCTACTAATCCCCCTGACACTCGGGTCAACTTAGCTTGGCTAGTCAACCTAACCCACATATCTGTGGGAGGAAACTGGAACACCCAGAGGAAAGCCATAGCTTGGGCAGACAGATGGCAGATGGAATTCAATCCTGATAAATGTGAGGTGATGCATTTTGGGAGAAAGAATGTAGGGGGAAGGTATATGAGAAAGGGTAGACCTATTAAGAGTATAGAAACGCAGAGGGACCTGGGGGTGCAAGTGAACAAGTCTCTGAAGGTGGCAGAGCAAGTGGAGAAGGTTGTGAAGAAAGCATATAGTATGTTAGCCTTTATAGGAAGGGGTATAGAGTACAAGAGCTGGCCCTTAATGTTGCAGTTGTATAAAACGTTGGTTAGACCTCATTTGGAATACTGCATCCAGTTCTGGTCGCCTTACTACCGGAAGGACGTGGAGACTCTGGAGAGAGTGCAGAGGAGGTTTACCAGGATGCTGCCTGCTATGGAAGGTCTGAGTTACGAGGAGAGATTAGGCAAATTGGGACTGTTTTCCTTAGAAAGACGTAGACTTAGAGGAGATCTAATAGAGATGTACAAGATTATGAGGGGTATAGATAGAGTAAACAGGGTTAAGCTTTTTCTTAGGATGGACTCGAATAGCACGAGGGGTCACGGGCTTAGGGTGAGGCGGGTAAGGTATAATTTGGATGCTAGAGGGAGTTTTTTCACACAGGGTGGTGGGGATATGGAACACGCTGCCAAGTAAAGTGGTGGAGGCAGGTACTCTGGAGTTATTTAAGAAATACTTAGATGGGCACATGAACAGAATGGGAATGGAGGGGTATAGAAAACGGATTTAAAATAGGGATCATGAGCCTTGGGAGTCCCTGGGAAGTGTGTAAATAGATGATGATATTGATGTACTTGTTTTCATCCTACAGGTGCTTTGGTCCACCTTGTTGTCTAATAAGGGGCATACACATGATGGGTCCTGAGAGGATTGCTCTTGGATCTTTTTCAAGAGTTATCCTACTGCTTCACGTTGTTAGTGTACGCTTGACCTGGACCATCTGATGGGCAACACGACAGCTCAGTGACTATCGCTGTGCTATGCAGATACATGGATTTGGGCCTGTGTCTGTGGGAGTTTGCACATTCTCCCCGTGCTTGCGTGGGTTTTCTCCGGGTGCTCCAGTTTCCTCCCACATCCCAAAGATGTGCTCTTAGGCTAATTGGCAAAATAAATTCTCCCTAAATTGTCTCAAATTTGGTTTTTAATCCATAGATCTGTAAACATAGACAGGGATCGCGGGTAGAGGTGGGAACATCGGGGTGGCGGCGCGGACTCATTGGGCCAAAGGGCCTGTTTCCTGTGTTGTTTTGTTCTTTGTTCTTTGTTCCACACAGACAGTGATCCACAGAGGTAATTGAACCTGGCACCCTGAGGCAGCACAGTGCTAACACTGTGCCACCATGCCGCTCCATAATCTTGGTTGTTAGTGATCACGTGACCTTGAATTGTCACGTGATCTCAAGTGAAGTCAACAATGTTAACAGAGCCTAGATTTCAGATGGGGAATATAACAGACAATTCATTTTGAATTCCTGTCCAACATTTTGAGCCCATGTATAATTAGCACTAGCATTTTCAAGCTCGGTGAGATACGTGGTACATTAGAACTTCCTTAGAGCAGCATTGTGGCACAATGGTTAGCACTGCTGCCTCAAAGCATCAAGGACCCAGGTTCAATTTCTGGCCACAGGTCACTGCCTGTGTGGAGTTTGCACATTCTCCCCATGTCTGCATGGGTTTCCTCCAAGCGCTCCAATTTCCTCCCACAGTCCAAAGATGCGCGGGTTATGTTGATTGGTCATTGGATTAACAAAGTCATCTATGGGTGGGGCCACAAGAGATGGGTGAGATTCTAAATGACTATTTCTTATCAATATTTACTATTGAGAACGGCATGGATGATAGGGAACTTGGGGAAATAAATAGTGATGTCCTGAGGCGTGTACGTATTACTGCAAAGGAGGTGCTGGAAGTCTTAAAGCACATCAAGGTAGCTAAATCTCCAGGACCTGATGAAATGTATCCCAGGAAATTGTGGGAGCCTAGTGAGGATATTGCGAGTCCCCTAGCAGAGATATTTCAATCATCGACATCACAAGTGAGGTGTGTGAATATTGGAAGAGAGCAAATTTCGTGCTTTTGTTTAAGAAGGGCTGCAGGGAAAAGTCTGGGAACTAAGACTAGTGAATCTAATATCTGCAGTGGGTCAGTTGTCATTCTGACAAAAAGGATCTACCAGCATTCGGAGAGGCAAGAACTAATAAGGGAAAATCAGCATGGCTTTGTGACTAGAAAATCATGTCTCACAAATTTGATTGAGTTTTTTGAAGGGGTAACCATGAAGGTAGATGAGAGCAGTGCAGTTGATGTTGTCTTCCATGGATCTTAGGGTGTTGCATAAGGTTAAATATCATGGGATCCAGAGTGAGGTAGCCAATCAGATATAAAATTGACTTGATAACAGAAAACAGAGGGTGGCTATAGGGGGTTGTTTTTCAAACTGGAGGCCTTTGTCCAATGGTGTGTTGAGTCCACTGTTATTTGTCATTTATAATAATGATTTGGATGTGAATATGGGAGGCATGGTTAGTAAATTTCTGATGACATCAGGATTGGTGGCAGAGTGGATAGTGAAGAAGGTTACCTTGGATTTCAATGTGATCTTGATCAATTGGGCCAATGGCAGATGGAGTTTAATTTAGATAAATGTGAGATGAAGCATTTTGGTAAATCGAATCGAGACAGGACCTACTCAGTTAATGGTGGGGTGTTGGGGAGAGTTCTAGAACAAAGAGATCTAGAGGTATATGTTCATAGCTGCTTGAAAGTGGAATCACAGATGAACAGAGTGGTGAAGAAGACATTCAGAATGCTTGGTTTCATTGGTCATAACATTGCATACAGGAGTGGGACGTCTTGTTAAAATTGTACAAGACATTAGTAAGGTCACACTTGGAATACTGTGTACAATTCTGGTCACCTTATTATAGAAAGAATATTATTAAACTAGAAAGAGTGCAGAAAAGATTTATTAGGATGCTACTGGAACTTAATGGTTTGCATTATATGGAGAAGCAGATTGGGACCTTTTTCCCTAGAGCGTAGGAGGCTTAGGGGTGATCTTATAGAGGTCTATAAAATAATGAGGGACATAGATGAGGTAGAAAGTACCACCACCCCTCCCCCCCACTGAGAGCCATCTAACCTGCCACCCTATCCCCCCAGCTGGGGAGCCATCTGACTACTCCCCCCTCCCTTCTCCCCACCACCACCACCACCAATCTGAGTCCGAGAGCTGCCAGAAGCTCTGAACTTACCTCCTCAGAAGTTGGACCTTTGTAGATGTTTGTTTCATGCTAAATCTGGACGAGCAAACGAGATGGTAAAGGAGGAAATGCCAGTAAGTTTGGGCATGCAGGCCATTAAGTAAATTTAAATGCAAGCAAATGCATTGAAATTAATCGTGCCCGTTTTGGGTATAGTCTAGACGACGGCCATTTTCAGCCATGGGTAAAGGGGGAACGGATACGGAGGCGGGCATGGATCACGCTATTAGCCTTACGCCCAGCTTTAGCAAGTTTCACCTGATAAAAACGGGCACAATGAGATGGTAAAATCAGGTTCTATGACTTTATGGCCAGGATTTTACAACTTTTCTTGAGCGAGGCAATAAAATTCCGGCTTATGAATCTAAATTGCTTCTTTGTGTCGGGGGACTAGCAGGATAAATGCGCTGCGTTGCAGGGATAGGGCCTGGATGGGATAATTGTCAGTGCATTCTCAATGAGTCGAATGGCCTCCTTCCATATTGTAGGGATTCAATGATTCTATGTAGTGAAAATTTTTGATGAAGATTATGACTTGTGCTGCCTGGACTTCCTGACTGCCACCCAATGACTCCCTTATGGGTGGTGCAGTGGTTAGCACTGCTGCCTCACAGTGTCAGGGACCCGGGTTCAATTCCCAGCTTAGGTCATTGTCTGTGGAGTCTGCACGTTCTCCCCATGTCTGCATGGGTTTCGGCCGGGTGCTCTGGTTTTCTTCTACAGTCCAAAAGACGTGCTGGTTAGGTGCATTGGCTATGCTAAAATTCTCCCTCAGTGTACCCGAACAGGTGCCAAAATGTGGCGATGAGAAGATTTTCACAATAAATTTATCGCAGTGTTAACGTAAGCCTACTTGTGACGTTGATAACAAATAAATTTTAAAGTTTCAACTTACAGTTGTTGAATGTTTGTTTGTGTGATCGGTTGGCATGTCCTGTCTGAACCCAGTTCAGTATTGTCACAACACTTTTCTAGAATTTAAGATCAGATTCAGCTAGCGTGGGAAGGAGGTCCCTAAGCAACACCTCATTGTACGGCAGTGTGCTATCTGGGAAGGGCAGTAACACTATGCTTGAGCTCACACCTAATGGAAAACCAAAAGAAAATCAACTAAGATAAAATAAACTTTGGAAATTCCTCGTCTCCCTTCAAGTGACCATCTTAACCTGAATGAATCCCGGCAGCAAGTGACAATATGTCACAAGAGGACACAGGTTTAGGTTACCCTGGCCAATCCCCCTAACCTACACATTTTGGGATACTAAGGAGCAATTTATCATGTCTAATCCACCTAACCTGCACATCTTTGGAGTGTGAGGGAGGAAACCAGAGCAGCCAGAGGAAACCCATGCAGAAACAGGTAGAACATCCATATTCTACACCAACAGTCACCCAAGGCCAGAGCTGAACCCAGGCCCCTGGCACTGTGATGCAGTAGTGCTAATCCACTGTTCTACTGTGCCGTCCCAAATGCATTTTCTTTTCAAGCAAGAATCCCCGGATAGTGAATGTGAGTTAAAATCTTGGCTAAGTTTTCTCATTCCTATTCCATGAATACAGCACTATACTCGCTAAAATTAGCTAGCTCCTCTGAGAGTTGATACAGAGGAGATGTCAGGGGTAAATTTTTCATTCAGATGGTGGTGGGTGCGTGAAATCAGCTGCCATCGGTAATGATGGAGGCGGATCCGATAGGGTTTTTTAAGAGACTTCTGGATGAGTACTTGGGACTAAGTAAGATAGAGGGTTATAGTAAGCTTACTAGGAAGAGATATGTTCGGTGCAACTTGTGGGCCGAAGGGCCTGTGGTGCTGTAGTTTTCCTATGTTCTATGTTATTCAACCATAAGGGATGCAGAGCTGGGTCTGCTCCTGTCTTCACAGAATCTTAACAATGCAGGAGGAAACCATTTGGCTCATCAAGTCTGCACTAGTTCTCTGAAAGAACGCTCTACCCAGTCCCAGTTTCATCCCCCTAACGTTGCACATTTTTTCTTTTCCCAAAGCAACCCAGTTCTCTTTTCAATATCTATCTTGGACTTGCTCCACCTCCTCAGGAAACTTGTTCCACACCTCAACCATAGAATCCCTACAGCAGGAGCTCATTCAGTAAGCGTGGAGGGAGGCTCTTAGAGCAACTCCTCATTGGACGGCAGAGTGCTATAATGAAGGGTATGAGCGGAATATCTAGACTATTACTGTAACACTATCCTTGAGCTCACACCTAATGAAAAACCAAAAAAAGCCAATGAAGGGCGTGAAAACAGGTTTAAGGTACTGGGGGGCAAGTACAGAGGAGATGTTAGAGGTAAGTTTTTCACTCAGAGGGTGGTGAGTGAATGGAATCGGTTGCCGTCAGTAGTGGTAGAGGCGAACAGATTGGGGTCTTTTAAGAGACGTCTGGATGAGTACATTGGATTTAATGGGATTGGGAGTTACAGATAGTTCTATGGCTTGGTAGGTATAGATACGATCAGCACAATTTGTGGGCCGAAGGGCCTGTTTGTGCTGTAGTGTTCTTTGTTCTATGTTCTATGTAAAACCTGGTAAAGTTGGGTGTGAGGTGAGTAGCACAATTCGTGATTGCCTCCGCACCCATTCCCCCTTTACCAAGGGCTGAAAATGGCCACCATTGGGATTGCACCTGAAACAGGTGCAACAAGAGTTTAAATGGGTTATGCATTTAAGTTGACTTAATGGGCTGCACGCACACCCAACCTTACTGGAATTTCCCTCTTTACCACCACATTTGCCCATCCAGATTTGGCTCAGAACAGGCATGGTCTGCAAAGATCCGATTTGGGCGCTCTAGCTTCTGAGGAGATAAGTTCAGAATTTCCAGCTCTCTCTCCAACAACAATGACATGCAGGCTGTGGTCACATAACCCAACCACCCCATATTTACCCTGGCCAATCCCCCTAACCTACACATCTTGGGATACTAAGGAGCAATTTATCATGTCTAATCCACCTAACCTGCACATCTTTGGAGTGAGAGGGAGGAAACCAGAGCAGCCAGAGGAAACCCATGCAGAAACAGGTAGAACATCCCTATTCTACACCAACAGTCACCCAAGGCCAGAGCTGAACCCAGGCCCCTGGCACTGTGATGCAGTAGTGCTAATCCACTGTTCTACTGTGCCGTCCCAAATGCATTTTCTTTTCAAGCAAGAATCCCCGGATAGTGAATGTGAGTTAAAATCTTGGCTAAGTTTTCTCATTCCTATTCCATGAATATAGCACTATACTCACTAAAATTAGCTAGCTCCTCTGAGAGTTGAACTTGTGACCACGCTGACTGCTGTGCTTTAATTCTGTAGCGCTGCCCTTTGGTGGAGTCCCGAGATCACAGCTGTGTGTGGGAAAAACAGAGACAGTGGTAGTGGTAATGTCACTGCACTAGTAAGGCAGAAGATAGTCTATTGTCCTGAGGTTACGGGTTCAAGTTCCATTGCAGTGGCTAGCGGAATTTAAAATCAATTGATTAATAATTAAAAGCTAGTCCCAGTAATGGTGGGCCATGAAAACCCACCTGGTTCACTAATGCCCTTTATGGAAGGAAATCTGTCAGCCTTACCTGGTCTGACCTACATGTCACTGGACCCACAGCATTGTGGCTGACTCGTAATTGCCTTCTGAAATGGCCTAGCAAGCCACTCGATTCAAGGCCAATTAGGAATGGACAACAAATGTCCAAATCCCATAAAATAATAAATAAACTGTAGTACAGACCTGTTTAAACAGTTGAATATATATCACTATTCCATTATCTTTAATGGTTCAAAGTTCTAGAATTCCCCATCTAATCTCCCATGAGAATATCTTTAGCGCACAGATTGCAGTAGTTCAAGAAATTGGGTCATCACCAGCAACAGGATATAAATAATAAATATTGGCCCTGGCAGTGGCATTCACATCCCAAGAGTGAATAAAAACAAAACCAGAAAATGCTGGAAAATCTCAGCAGGTCTGACAGCATCTGTGGAGAGCCATCATTTTGAGTCTGGATGACCTTTTTGTTTTAGATTCCAGCATCTGCAGTAACCTGCTTTTATCTTAATGAATAAAAATCAGCTGGTAGCTTCTCATTTGATAAGTAACTGAATGGAAATACTCATTAATCAAGGCATCATTCTGTATACTCGTGATACGGCCTCTATAAACTGCTTGTGCGAGTTTTTTAAGGAGAATTAATCATGATGCTCAGGTCAATGTCCAATATGTTGGTTCCAATTGCCTGGGATTTCAAATGGTTCCAGTTATCTCTTTGGCAGCAACGCATGGGGAAGATTTTGTAATCTATATGATATCTGCACCAAAAGAGTTCAAATAATGTCAAATTTCAGGCCGCATGCTCTAAAAAAGAAACAGGAAAATTTGCAGGATTCTGGGAAATTGGCAGAAAAATGGAATGGGAACCAGTAATAGGAAGACAAGGCCTAGTGGTATTACCGCTGGACTACTAAATGCAGAACTTCGCTAATATGCCAGGGACCTGGATTTGAATCCCATCATGGCAGATAGTGGAATTTGAATTCAATAAAAATTATCTGGAATTAAGATTCTAATGATTCGATTGTCAGAAAAACCCATCTGCTTCATTAATGCTCTTTAGGGAAAGAAATCTGCCATCCTTACCCAGTTTGGCCTACATGTGACTCCACAGCCACAGCAATGTGAAAACTCTAAACTGCCCTTTGAAATGGCCCTGAGGTCACCTTGTGCAAAAGCCATTCAATTCTATCAATCCAAGGGCAACTAGGGATGGGCAATAAATGTAGGCCAGCCAGCGATGCCCATGTCCCACAAACACATATAAAGGAAGAATAGCATTATCGTGATGGTCTAAATGGCCTCCTTCAGTGCTTTATGAATCTTTAAATCGATATCCCGATTGGCAAGGTCACAACATGTAATGCTGCAGTGGTGTCATCCTCATCCTTAAGATGCCTTCTTAAACATTCAATGAAATTTCTTGAGACTTGTGGGTCACAGTTATACCTGGGCAAGATCAGGGTTGGATGTCAGAAAATTGTTCTTTATTCAGGGAAGAGTGTACTTATGGAGCAAGTTACCAGTTTCATGCACTGAATTCCTTCAAGCAGCAGCTGGATCTGCTTCTGCTTGGGATGGTGGTCACCTTGTGCAAAAGCTAAATATTTCTTGATGTAAATTAGAGCCAGTTTGACTTGCCCGCGCAGCAAACTGCGGAGGAATTTCCGAGCTTTCTTTCATCTTTTTCACCCCTCTCAGAAGGTGCCAGGTGAATGGAAAATGTAAAAGAGTACAAGACTCTGTGGGGCTGGCAGGATGGAAAAGTTGCCCTTTTGCATCATCTTTGTATGTTCCTGACTAGTGTCCAAAGCCAAGACAAGCATGCTCATGATGCTGGCTTTTGTTTGTCTTTGACTCATTTTGAAAGCTTAAATTATACTTTGGGGACTGCATTTCAGTTTAGTTCAGTTATTTCCATTCTTTCCATATATCTAGGGAGTTGGTCAACATCTGAACTCAAACCAAAGTCTGGCTTCATTCCAGACTGAAGCATGGACACATTTTTCTGTCTACAGGAAGTTGGGGGTTGTATCCAACTCAACCCCAGATCAATCCAGTTCACTGTATAATGGTGAACCTGCTAATGTATCCTGCACTGAATCTGGAAAGAAGTGCCCAACTCTAACATCAATCACTAGTTCATACTGGTATAGTTTATATGTGCTGTGGCAGGCATGTTGCCCTGTAAACTGGCCGTCTGGAATTCCATCAATCATTGTCGATTGTAAGTGAGGTACTTATTTGGAATTTCTATATAAGGTCCCCAGAAAAGCACCCTACAGGATTATGATGCTCCTAGACTTAGAATTAACTTATATCTAACAAAAGTGGATGTCTGACTGGGGACAGGACTGAGATGGTACTTGAATATACTGTGAAATAGAGTCTGGGTTACTTGAGCTATGGGAATATCTTGACGTGTGAACTTCCAGCTACCTGACAAAGGGTCAGGCTGTCCCGAAAGCTTGAGGCTTTTACTACAAATAAATCTGTTTGGTTTTATTTGTAGCAAACCTGGTGTTGTGGGATTTCTTTCTGTTTGACACAACAGACCCATCAGCACAGATCATTCCAAGGATGACATCTCACTGCTGCATAGCCACTCATATTATTGCAGATTGATTTTAGTATCCTGACAATGTGTGTGTCAATCAAGATGAACTGAGAACTTGTGACAGCCAGTTATGATGCATTTGGCAGGAGAGACAATATGAAATAAGAGATAAAATTCCTAAGGGGTTGCAGGAACAGAAAGACCATGGTGTACATGTGCATAGATCATTGAAAGAGGTGGAGAGGGGACTTAATAAAGCATACAGTATTTTGGGCGTTATTAACAGGGATATAGAGTAACAGAGCATGGAGGTTATGCTGAACTTGCACAAGACTCCAGGTATACCTCAGCTGGAACGTTATGAACAGAGCTGAGGGAAGATATGAATGTATTGGAGAGAGTGCAGAAGAGGTTTGCAGGAATGGTTCCTGGGATGAGAAATTTCAGTTTTGAGGATAGATTGGAGAGGTTGGGACCATTCTACTTGGAGAGAAAAAGGCTGAGAGGAGATTTAATAGAGATATTCAATATCATGAGGGTCTAGATACAGAGTAGATAGGGAGAAACTATTCCTCTTTGTAAAATAATCAACAAACAAAAGGGCACAGATTTAAAATGATTTGCAAAATAAGCAAATGTGATGTGAGAAACAACTCCATACAAATGATCAGAGTCCAGAATGCAGAAAGAAAAAGCTTTGCAAACATTTTCTCAATACATGAAAATTCATTAATTCCCCAATGAAAACAGGTTACTGAAAAGAAATGGTTGAATGGGCTTGCTTCATATATGCTGGAATTTTAGGGCCTCGCCCGCCCAAGATTTGTAAGGTCCTGTCCGACATCAACGGAGAATGCCATTCTGTGAATCTTGCCCATCCTGATTCCGGGGCTGGCATACTGTTAAAATTCCTGTCCTGGTATCCATTATTTGTTCTCCTCTTTCCCCTTTTGTGTGTTGATATCCATACTCCACTCTATGACCATAATTGTCCTTATGCTAAGTTGCTCCTTAATGTACATTAGGTGGTGAATTTGTAGGGTTATGGGGATTGGGTGGAGGGGAGGGCCTGGGTGGAGTGCTCTTTCGGAGAGTAGGTGCAGACTCAGTGGAGTGAATGACCTTATTCTGCACTGTAAGGATTCTATGGTTCTATAGTTACTTCCTTTGTATGAAAAGAGGACAAAGCAGGGCCGCTTACTTTACCAGACCCATCCTGTAGTGACATCTATAGGCAGTGTATCCTCAAAGCATCCCTGAAGAGGTCAAACTTATCTGCTAGCTCATGGGATACTCTGGCTTCTAACAGACCAAAATGGAGAAGGTTCATTCAGGAAGGCACCAAAGACATTGCAAGACTTTGTGAGGAACATGCAAAGGAAAGTCAAGGTGTCAGAGGGAGCACACCAACTTAACCTTTCAACCATTTTCTGACCCACATGTGGCAGAGTTTGCAGATTGGAGCATTGGATTTACCAGTCACATCAGAACCCATCGAACGAGAGGATTTGGGCCTGTGTCCGTGGGAGTTTGCGCATCCTCCCCGAGCTTGCGTGGGTTTTCTCCGGACGTTCCGGTTTCCTCCCACATCCCTAAGATGTGCTCTTAGGCTAATTGACAAAACAAATGCTCCCTAAATTGTTTCAAATTTGGTTTTTAATCCATAGATCTATAAACATGGACAGGGATCGCGGGTAGAGGTGGAAACATCAGGGTGGCAGTGCGGGGCTCGTTGGGCCGAAGGGCCTGTTTCCCGTGCTGTTTTGTTCTTTGTTCTTTGATAAACAAGTCGCTCTTGATGCCAAGGGACTGCTTAAAAAGGAGAAGATAGTAAGAAAGAACTGTCACAGGCACTGCTGGTTACAGTCGGCAAGTCAATGAGAAGTGTTAACGTATAAGAAGTGGCCAAGACAACGATTCTTGGTTATTAGAGCAATCTCTCACTTCTGTGTGGGAGGAGAGGTGCTCAGGCCCGTCATCTATCTGCCTTGGTGTGCACCAACCTTACAATTGATGATTTCTTTTGTCAACATCCCTGTGACACATGCATTAAGACCTTTTCTGACATTATTTAGATTACGTAGAATCAAAGAATCCCTACAGTGCTGGAGAAGGCCATTTAGCCCAGCAAGCCTGCACTGACCACAATCCCACCTATCCCTATCACCAAAACCTCACACATTTACCTTGATAATCCTCTTCACACTAAGGGTCAATTTAGCATGACCAATCCACCTAACCAGCACACCTTTGGGTGAATTATGTTAAGTAGTTCACTTTGATGATTCAAAGCATAGATTGTTCTTGAACCATAAGATGGGTTTCCCTGATATCAGAACACTGAGCCATGACGGAAGACTGTGGGTGGTGGGGGGAGGTGGGAGAACATTAATCTGTGCAACCAAGAAAGAGGGCAAGCTTGAACAAACAAATATAGAAAGATATATAATAAAAAACAATATGGAAAAATTAAATAGCGTCAGACTAAACCATGATAAGGGACCATAGGCACAAACTGACTAATGGCAAATTATGAGTACTTTCAATGTAAGAAAACTTGATTTGAACCTTTCACAGTCGCAAAATGGAAAGAAATGTGAAAGTCAGGTGGGTGAACAAACATGAACTTAAGGAAGTGGGTTTTAAGAGTAATGTTAAAGAAGAAAAGGGAGGGTCAGAACTTGAAGACTTAGGGGAAGGGATTTTAGCGTTGGCAGCTGACATATATGAAAGATCATAAATGAAGAGTGATTTGGATTTATATGATGCTTTTTACAACCATCGTGTATCTCGTTACATTTCACAGCCAGTGAAATACACTTTGAGGTCCAGTCACAGTCGCAATGTAGGATAATGACCAGACAACTCATTTTCACAAATGTTGATTGAGGTATAAATATTGCCCATGACCCCCTCTATTGTTCTTCAAGATAGTACCACCCAAGTAAGCAGATAACAAAACAACAGAAAATGCTGGAAAATCTCAGCGGGTCTGATAGCATCTGGGATGAGCATCAAGCCAATCGGATGACACATCAGCAATCCACAGTAATTTATTTTTATCCAAGCAGATGGGGCTTCAGTTTAATGCTTCATCTGAAAGATAACACTACCTGATGGTCATAAAGCCATACAATATAGAACACGCTCTTCGGCCCCATCAAGCTTGCACTGACAAAATTACACTAAACCTACATTAATCCCACTTTTCAACATTTGACCTATAGTCTTGAAGGTTGTGAGGTTTTCTGTCTCTACTACCTTCCTAAGCAATGACTGCCACACCCTTTGGGTGAAAAATATTTTCCTCAGATTCCTTCTAAATCTCCTGCCCCTCACCTTAAAATTATGTCTTCTCGTTATTGACCCTTCAACTAAAGGGGAACAGCCACTTCCTCTCCACCCTGTCCATAATCCCTCATAATCTGACACACCTCAATCAGGATCCCCTCAGCCTTCTCTGCTCTAAAGAAAACAACACCAGCCTATTCAGTCTCTCCTCATAGCTTAAATGCTAGGTGAATCTGCCCCGGAAGCTTCTCCAGAGCAATCATTTTATTTCTGTAGTGAGGCGAACAGAACTTCTCACAGTATTCCAGCTGCGGCCTAACCAGAGTTTCATACGGCTCCTACATCCTGTTCTGGGAATCAATGTCATGATTGGTAAAGATAAGTATTCTGTATGCCTTCTTCACTACCCTAATAACCTGTCCTGCCGCATTCAAGAATCTGTGGACAGGTACCGTGGGGCCTCCTGTTCCTCTGAGCTTCCTACTGTTTTGCTATTTCCTTCCAAACTGCATCACCTCACACTTTTCAGTGTTAAATTCAGTGTTAAATTGGCCATGCTAAATTGCCCCTTAGCATCAGGAGATTAGCAGGCTAAATATGTGGCATTGCAGGAATAGGGTGGGATTGTTGCTGGTGCAGACCCGATGATCCAAATAGCCTCCTACTCCAATGTGTGATTCTATGATTCTATAACCAAATTTGCAAATGGCACAAATATTATCAGGGTAGCTAATAGTGAGGATTAAGGTCTTAGGTTGCAGGAAGATACTGACGGGTTGGTTGGATGGGCAGACCAGTGGCAGATGGAATTTAAAAGCGTGAGGTGATGCAGTTGGAAGGAGTAACAAGATAAGGAGTATTCAATAAATGGCAAAACAGTGGGAAGCTCAGAGGAACAGGGAGACCTGGGGGTACCTGTCAGGTGGGGGGGGAGGGTGGGGTGACTGGGAGGGCTGGTGGGTGATGCTGAGCACTTGCGGCAAGTGGCCACGACAATCATTGCTGTGAGGAGAATGAGAAGGATCCTCCAAGGGCTGTGGTGTGCACTGGAATGGAGGACCTGCCAGGTTCCAGGAAGGTCTGGAAAATTCCATCTGATCTCTCTCCTGAACTCTGTCTCTTTCTGTCCTTGCTCTCTATCTCAATTCCTCTCTCTCACGTCTCTCTCACTCTCTCTTCTTGTTTGTCTCTCTAGTTCCCAGAGATTCACTAACTTATCCTCCAGCACTCTCCCTTAATAGTCTATCCTCACATAGCGCTCTCTTCCCTGATGTCTCTCGCTCATTCCCAGTCTCTCAATTGACTTCCCAAATTATCCTCCTGTACGTGTTCAGCACCTCCCCATTTCCTTGATCCAAGTAGAATAAACACCTAATTATTAATGATCGTTATGCTCAGCAGTTGAAATATTGTCAGTTCAGCATTTGTCAGTCATTTTCCACAGAGTGTCAGCAGTGTTTAATTCTGAGGCAGCTTCAGGCAATGATCGAAAGAGCTGAGCGATAAACATTACAAATTCCTCATTTATATCTTATTTATAAGCAGTCACTAAAAAAAAATCTGAGTCAAGCACAAATGCTAGAGTTTGTTATTAAAATTCAGCCACATAGCAAGTATTCTAATAAACACAAGGAGCTGTTTATATTCCAATTGCTTATGAGATAGGAGGCACAATCAGCAATTTGTTACCAGTTTCATTCCTTCCCTACTCTCCCTTTTGTTCGTCGAGTGTCACTACAGCAAGGCCCCGTATTTATATAATACCTTTCACAGCCTATAAATTACGGCATGTTGGCATAGCAGTTAGCACCACCGCTTCACAGTGCCAGGGACCCGGGTTTAAACCTGGCCTCGGGTCACTGTTTGTGTGGAGTTTGCATATTCTCCCTACGTCTGCGTGTTTTCCTCCGGATGCTCTGGTTTCCTCCCACAGTCCAAAGATGTGTGGGTTAGGCTGATGGGCCACGCTAAATTGACCCTAATGTTAGGGGGATTATTGGGGTAAATATGTGGGGTTTACGGGAATAAAACCTGGGTGGGATTGTGGTCGATGCAAACACAATGGGCCAAGTGGCCTCCTTCTGCACTATAGGGATTCTATGAACCTTTGAGGATATCTTAAATTGGCTGGAAGTCAATGAACTGTGTGTCATGTATACCTTAATTGAAAACCGAATATACCCAAAAGCCATACTTTTTTTGGAACGTCATCAATTTTTTAGCTTGGGAAGCCTAGATGTTTACGTGAGCTGTCTATCTCAGCTAATATTCTGGGGACCAAGGTTCAAATCCCGTCACGGCTGATGGTGGAATTTGAATTCAATAAACAATATCTGGAATTAAGAATCTATCCATGACCATGAAGCCATTGTCAATTGATGGAAAAATCCATCTGGTTCACTAATGTCTTTTAGGGAAGGAAATCTACCATCCTTACTTGTTCTGGCCTACATGTGACTCCAGAGCTACAGCAATGTGGTTGATCTCAATGGCCCTCCAAGGGTAACTAGGGATGGACAATAAATCCTTGGCATCACCTATGTTTCATGAATGAAGGAAAAAAAGAGAATTTTGTGATGAAGATGTCAAAAAAAAACTTATTACAGCTGCCTTGTATTTATTATTTAGTGCTGCAACTCACTTTTTCTAGCTATTTTATTCCTAAAATTAATTTAGTCTTCAGCTATTGTAATCTATGTTTATACGCAGTGTCCAAAATGATCTAAAATCCAAATGCAAAATCAGTCAGGAGGATTTCAGGTAAAGGATACTCAACCTGTACTTATTGCAATCTGGTCCAAGGTATAAAGGAGGAAACATAGTGGATAAAACAGAGAGGTCACACTAGCGAGGTAAAAATCAGATAATCTGATGTGATGATGTTGCTTATGGGGTAAATATTGGCCCGGTCAGAACTCCAAGGAGAAAACCCTTTCTCTTCTTCACAATAATGTCTTGGATCTTTCTTCCACTGGAGAGAACAGGGCCTCAGTCTAATGTCTCATCTCCACAGTGCTGTACTCTCTCAGAGCTGCACTAGAGTGTCAGAGAGAACTACGTATTCAAATGAGTGGCATGATGGCACAGTGGTTAGCACTGCTACCTCACAGCACCAGAGAACTGGTTTGGGTTTCAGCCTTGGTCACTATTTGTGTGGCTTTTGGATGTGCAAAAGGAGGCCATCTGGCCCACCAAGCCTGCACCATCAACACTCCACCCTATCCCTACAACCCATGTATTTACCCTCATCATCCTCCTGACATGAAGGGGCAATTTAGCATGGCCAATCCATCCAATCTGTATATCTTTGGACTGTGGGTGGAAACTAGAGCCCCTGGAAGAAACCCACACAGCTATGGGCAAATGTGCAAACTCCACACAGTTACCCAAAGGCAGAAATGAATCAGGAGCCCTGGCACTGTGGGGCAGCAGTGCTAACCACTGCGCCAGCATGCCGCCCAAAGACAAGAACAGTAGGGGGATGGAATCACCAGCACTTCCAGTTCCCCGCCAAGTCACACCCAGCCCTGATTTGGATTTATCACTCGGTCAAAATCCTGCAAGACCCACTAAACAGTATCTGCAGAACATGCATCGCAGGGGTCTTAGATGAAAGCTCACTGCCAACTTCTCAAGGGCAACTAATCTGACCTTTCCATAGCTTCCCATATGCCAGGACTGACTTTAAAAATCCTGTGGAACACATGGACATTCCAATTCTGTTCTGCCTCATTGACCAGAAATTCAACTGGACCAGCCAGTCAAACATTATGGATGGGATTTTACGAAGCTCACCTCAGGTGAGATTGTAAAATTGCGTTCGAGACCAACAGAGGTTTCCGTTCTGCGAGCCTCTCCCTCCCCAGAATCAGGGCAGGCGAGGTGGTAAAATTCCACCTCACTTGTGTACGAGAGCAGGTCACCTCATTGTAATTTCTGAGTTCCCGGCAACATCAATGAGCACATGAACCCCAGGTGGAGCCATAGATAACTGTGTAGATACTCTAAGAACTTAAGGTCTAAGGAAATGGGCTCTGCCATGGGAGTCAGTTGTAAAACAGCCTGTGCAGTCAGAAACTCAGCAAAGGCAGCACTTAAACTCAAGGCCTATAACATTTGATATTGTTGAAGAGGACATGCCTGGTTTTCTCAATGGACACCTCGTGTGAGCCATGCAGACAACAAGGAAGCCAGGTTCAGTCCCTGATGGTGCTGAACTGGACCATCAGATGGGCAACATGACAGCTCAGAGACTATCGCTGTTGCTGTGCAGACACATGGATTTGGGCCTGTGTTTGCGGGAGTTTGCGCGTTCTCCCCGTGGTTGCGTGGGTTTTCTCCGGGTGCTCCGGTTTCCTCCCACATCCCAAAAATGTGCTCTTAGGCTGATTGGGTAACAAATTGTCCCTATATTCGTCTCTATATGTCATTAAGACGTTAGGATGGCGGCGCGGGCTCGTTGGGCCGAAGGGCCTGTTTCCCGTGCTGTGTTGTTCTTTGTTCTTTGTATGCCTGAAGGAAATTTTGGAGCTCTTCCTGTTCATTATCATGATGAGAAATTTGGAGCTTCAAGTCCCACTCCAAGGGAGTGTAGCACCCGCAGAAGTATGGTCCCACATTGATTAAACTAGGGCCCCATTAGGTCTCTTGGGTGTCTGTAAAAGATGCCTTGGCACCACTTTTTAAGATCAGGGATGTTCTCCCTAGTGTCCTGATCATCCCTCAACAAACTAAAAGCAGATTAGCCATCTATTATTCTCCCTGTGTCTGCATGGCTGTTTTCCGGGTGCTCCAGTTTTCTCCCACACTCCAAAGAAGTGCAGGTTAGGTGGAGCGGCTATGATAAATTGCCCCGAGTGTCAGGGGGATTAGCTGGGGTGAATACACGGGGTTATGGAGAGGGCCTGGGTAGGATTGTGGTCAGTGCAGAATCGATGGGCTGAACGGCCTCCTTCTGCACTGTAGGATTCTGTACTCTATGTCGATGCGCTCAGTGATGGTTATGGGATCTTACTGTGTGGAAAATTGGCTGCCAGATTTCCAACAATGACTACACGTCATAAAAGTATTTTAATTGGCTACAAAGTGCTTTGGGATGTCAATTAGGTCATAAAAGCTGCTATGCAAATGCAATTCTCGCTTCTGACCATTCGCCAATAAAAGTGGATTGAAGTGTCTGACAGGCCTCAGGATTCAGCCCCACAGGCAGAGGATTAGGATGACGTATGTGAAGCTCACAGTTGACTGCGGAATGAATATAAATACTTCCTGAAGGAAGTTGGCGTCTCAGCTAATAGTGAACTGTTTCTGGCTGGGAGACAGGGATTGTACAGGCTGATCCTTCACCTGCAGGCCTGTGCGCAGTAGGGGCAGCATTGACACGTTCTGGCCTGTCTGTCAGGTAGTTCAGGAGCAGGCCCGAGCCGCGGGGGGTCCATTTTCTCGCGATTTGACCTTTAAATTAGACCCTAATCATCCCCGTAGGGGAACAGCACTTTGTAATCCCCCCTGCTTACGGGCTGCCATTTTCCTGAACCGCGGGGCTCCGCCAATCCAACATGGAGCCTGACAGGCCTGGCGCTGACAATGTGTGAAATGGAGTGAGTCAGGGGGCCCCAGTGGAAAACCTTTATGCTGCCTCTCGGCAGGTGAATGCTCAGAGTGCCGGACCACACACGACCCTCCCTTACAAATCCAAGGTACAGGCATCCTTCCCCCCCCCCGCCTCCCTAGACCTCTCTGGTTTTTTTTTTCACTCTCTCTCCCTGGCTGAATCGAGGATGGAGTCCCCTGGATGTTTTTGCGAGTTAGTTAATTTCGGAGCGCATCCCACTCCGGCGAGCCGCAAAGAAAAGGAGGCACATTGGAAATGCGAGACCCTGAAAGTGTTTTTTGTGCTGGGACAAAGCGACGCTGGGCTATGATGGACTTCTGCCTGACTGGAGCTCAATGGAAGTGGCCCCCAGCCCTGGGTTGCACTCTCATTGAGACAGGGTCCAGCTGGCTGTCCACAAAGAGGCCGCTCGGGATTGGAAATGACACGCCGCTGAAGCCCTGCTTTGTTTCAATTATTTTCCCACTATGGGAGAAAGTGGCTGCTCAGAAGGAAGGGAAGCCTTGATTAGGCAAGATCCCTCAGAAGTGTGTGATGCTCAAAAAAAAAGAGAGAGAGGCAAAAAACAGAGGGTTGTTTCATTCTGAGCATGCGCCAGTTCCAATAGCAGCAGCACTGGCGCCTGGCCTGATGGACAGTTTCCCTTTCATGCTCCAACACAGGAATCGTCTCGGCAAATTAGCACAAGTCACTGCCACTTAAACAAATCCCTAATGAAATATTACTGCAACTGGAACAAACTGAACCGAAACACTCCTCTCCCCTGCCAATTCAGAGTCAGTCTCACTCATTAGAAAAACGTTAGCTGTCCATTCTAGCCGAAGCCTTTTTTTATAAGCCTGGACACATGCCATCACACAATTCAATGCTTCGCTGCAATCTGTCCGAGGAAAGTCTCGTAAAACGCTGTCGAGTTCATTAAAATAAAATTCAATATGATTTACGGCGAAGAATAAATGAGCTTATTCGCTAATATTAACTCCCCATTTTCACTCTCTGGGGGCCCGGCGCTCTCTCTCTTGCTTCTTTCCTTTTTAAATACCTGTAGAAACTCTTACTGCCATTTTTTATATTTCCACTTAGTATTATTTCATTCGCGATAAAGTACTTTGGGACATCCCGAGCTCTGAAACAAAAATATCCTCTTACTTTCTAATTGGCTCCGATGCTATGTTTGGGACTGATCATTTAGCGCCCCTCAACTAATCGGCCTTGAGAAAGCGGTGGCTTGAACTACTGCAGCCCATGTGGTAAATAGGGATAAATTTCCAGGATTTCTGACCCAGTGACAGTCAGGGAAAGGTGATTTATTTCCAACTCAGGATGGTGAGTGGCTTGGAGGGTATTTTCCAGGTAGACATGTTCCCATGTGTCAGCTGCTCCTGTTCGTCTAGATAATAAGGGTTGTGGGTTTGGAAGGTGCTGTCTAAAGAGCTTTAGTGAATTGTTGCAGTGCGTCTTGTAGATAGTACACATTGTGGCACGGTATCACAGCGGTTAACACTGCTGCCTCATAGCACCAAGGACTCGGGTACAATTCCCGGCTTGAGTCGCTATCTTTGTGGATCTTGTACGTTTTCCCCATGTCTGTGTGGGTTTCTTCTGGGTGCTCCAGTTTCCTCCCACAGTCTGAAGATGTGAGGGTTAGACTGATTGGCCATGATAAATTTACCCTTAATGTCAGGGTGATAAGGAGAATAAATATATGGGGTTACAGGGATAGGGCCAAGGTCAGATTGTTGTTAGTGCAAGCTCGATGGCCCAAATGGCCTCCTCCTGTTCAACAGGGTTTCTATATAACTGCAACTGTGCAGTAGTGATGGAGGAAGTGAATTTTGTGGAAAGGGTGCTAACCAAGTGGACTATGATTAAATAAATATCTGTCACCAGTAAAAGGTATAAAGTTTTAAACTTTATTTATTGGTGTCACAAGTAGGCTTACATTATGATTCATTGTGGGCATGTGCCTTATGGCCAAGGACACTATCCTAATGCACTCAATGCAACCACATGGGTGAGATAAGAGGGTCACACAAGACCAAAGTCCCATATTTCAACGCAATCAGCATACTCAAAATAAGGATCAGAAGTACATCAGCAGATGGATAAGGGCTGAAAAGAAAACAACTTATCAATCAAAGAAAGAGCAATAAAAAATTTTTGTTTTAGTATTTACTCCATCCACCCTGAAAATGTTGATATAGCGTAGCAAATGCATTAGAGTAGCAAATTTAGAATGCAGCCAATCAATGCCAGACTAGGGTTGCTAACCGTGGTTAGACATCTTTCTGGAGGTGTAATCACATGATCATCTGCCTCCAAGTGCTCCGCCTCCACACTTCCATCATTGGTTGGCTGACATGTTCATCCTCATAGTGCACAGGCTATCTACACCAATCAGAAAGTGAAGTTTCCTGATTAGATGATTTTTTTGATTATCTATCTAACATTTTTTTTCCATTTCCAAAATTTTCATGACTAATAAACGTCATTCACAGCATCTCTTTCAATACAGATATGATATTTCTCACAGCAGTGTGCTGGAGATGCTTTCGAATTGTCAGCCACAGTAAAGCCCACGGAATGAAAGCGCCAATGGAAACATAAAAACAACATTGTCTATTCGAAGGAAATCTGCCATCCTTACCTGGCCTGGCCTACGTGTGACTCCAGAGCCACAGCAATGTCGTTGATTCTCAACTGTCCCAGGGCAACTTCAGATGGGCAATAAATGCTGGTCAGCCAGTAATGCTCATGTCTCACAAATAGAACATAGAACAATACAGCACAAACAGGCCCTTCGGCCCACGAGTTGCGCCGATCACATCTACCAATCCACAGACCTATCTATAACCCCCTATCCCATTCGTTTCCATATACTCATCCAGAAGTCTTTTAAAAGACCCCAGTGAATTTGCCTCAACAACCTCTGATGGCAGCCGATTCCATTCACTCACCACCCCCTGACATCTCCTTTGTATTTGCTTCCCTGCACCTTAAATCTGTGTCCTCTCGTAGTGACCATTTCAGTTCGGGGAAATAGTCTCTGAGAGTCCACCCTATCTATTCCTCTCAACATTTTATAAACCTCTATCAGATCGCCTCTTAACCTACGTCTCTCCAGTGAGAAGAGTCCCAGCTCCCTCAACCTATCTTCATAAGGCCTGCCTCCCAATCCAGGTAGCATCCTTGTAAATCTCCTCTGCATTCTCTCAATAGCCTCTACATCTTTCCTATAGTCAGGCGACCAGAACTGCGCACAATACTCCAAGTGGGGTCTGACAAGAGTCTTATAGAGCTGCATCATTACCTCCTGATTCCTTAACTCTATTCTTCGATTAATGAAGGCCAGTACACCATACGCCTTCTTGACCACTTCCTCCACCTGCGAGGCCGATTTAAGAGTCCTATGGACCCGGACCCCGAGATCCTTCTGCTCTACAAAACAGCTAAGACTCCTACCCCTTATATTGCACTCCTTCATCCCATTATTCCTGCCAAAATGGACCACTACACATTTACCCGTGTTGAAGTCCATCTGCCACTTCTCCGTCCAGTCTTGCATCCTGTCTATGTCCTGCTGCAACTTTTGACATCCCTCCAGACCATCCACAACACCACCGACCTTTGTGTCATCAGCGAACTTACTAACCCATCCCTCCACTATAAAAGGCTAAGGGGTAGAAAGCAGAGAGTAGCGGTAACAATCATTATTTTGGATAGGAGAGAAGGGGACAGTAGTGTTCCCCAGGGATTGATGTTGGGACCACTCCTATATATTGACATGGGCTTGGGTTCAGAAAGCCTAATTTTAAAGGATGCAGTTGATATGAAACTCAGAAATGTAGTAAACAGCTGGAAGAATAATGACAGACTTGACAGACATAGACAGACTGTGAAATAGGAAGATAAACTGAGCAAAGATGTCTGAAATATTGGGCGAGATTTTCCAGCCACACTCATCCCAAGTTGGGAAAATCCTGCCTGAGGTCAACCAACCATTGCATGATCCATATCCCGCTATGATTCCCATGGCGGGTGGGACGGGAAAACTCCACCCTAAGTATTTTGGTGGAAAGTAGAGGAAGGGCAATGTGAACAAAATGGAACGATTTTATAGAGAAAATATACACAAATCTTTAAGGGTGGCAGCTCAAGTTGATAAAAGCATATGGGATCATTGACTTTATAAATCGGGTAGGAAAGCATTGGAGTTTGTAAATCACCTTTCAGTCCTGGGTCCCACATTTTAGGAAGGATATCAAAATCTTGTAGAGGCTGCAGAAGTGATTCAGTAGAACTACACCAGGGATGAGCAACCTAATTATTTGGAAATCCGGAAGAGGCAGGGATTGTTCTCCTTAGAGTAGAGCTTCATGGAATTCCTGCAGTGCAGAAGGAGCACATCTGACATATCAAGTCTGCACTGATTCTCTGAAAGAATATCTTACTCAGGCCCTATCCCTGTAACCCCATACATCCACTCAACTAAACCCCCCAACACACACACCTTTGGATCTAAGAGGCAATTTTAACATGGCCAATCCACCTAACCTGCACATCTTTGAACTGTGGGAGGAAACTGGAACATCTAGAGGAATCCCACACAGACATGGGAAGAATGTCAAGTGACCTGAGCCAGGAATCGAACCAGACTCCACGGTGCATTAAGGCAGCAGTGGTTAAGGGGAGATTTGATAGAGGCGCTCATTCTCTCCAATTCAATCTATCCCCTTGAAGGCACGTACTACTACAGAGGAACAGTTCCATTGGCCATGGTCAGTCTCCGTTACCTTATTCAAATTGTCGTTCTGCATATACAGCCCTAGGCATGAGGGAGGCAAATTTAACTTTACCCATCTGATAAAACAGGCAGAAGGAGCAGGTAAAATGGAGCGGGAAAGGGCCTTCCATTATTTGTGACAGTTCAGTGGTAACACGCACACTTGTGAGCCAGGATTTTCTTGGTTCAAATCCCTCTAGAGAGCACAAAGTCCAACTAAAACGTCAGTTCAGGACTCAGGAAGGTGCTTTCTTTTGGCTGAGATTAACTAAAGCCCTGTCTACTCTCTCAGCCAGATGTTAAAGACCCCATGGCATGACTCCTAAGGAAAGCAGGATGAGCTCCAAAATGTCCTGGTCAATCTTTAACCAACCCATTGTTGTGTTTGGGATCTTTCGGAAAAGCAAATTGGCGGTTGCATTTCCTGCAGAACAGCTGTAACTATTCTGTAAAAAGTGCTTCATTGGCTGTAAAGTTCTTTGGGATATCTGAGGTCCCAAAACTTTTATGTAAATGAAAATGTAAGAAAGAATGGTGGCACAGTGGCAAGCACTGCTGTTTCACAACGCCAGGGTTCAATTCCAGGTGACTGTGCGGAGTCTGCATGTTCTCCCCGTCTCTGCATGGGTTTCCCTGGGTGCTCTGGTTTCCTCCCGCAGTCCAAAGACGTGCAAGTTGGATAAATTGACCCCAAGATATGTAGGTAAGGGGGGGGGGGGTTAGAGAGATAAATGTGTGGGGTCACATCCATAGGGCAGCGGGTGCGCCCGAGTAATGTTCTCTGTCAAACAGTCAGTGCAGACTTGATGGGCCGAATGGCCTCTTTCTGCACTGTAGGGATTCTATGATTCTGTTCTATGAAACTATCTTCCTGTCCCTTTGAAGTGTGAAGTGATGATATGATTGGGACTGATTTGCAACCTCATCATGAGCTGCTTTCAATCCCAGAGAACTGTACCAAATGAGAATGTCTGTTAAAATCAGCCCAGTCTCTCTGCTGCTGTCTCTAGCTGGGCAAAATGTGTGTCCCAACTGCAAGTGTTAGTTGACCCCCTAAATTTCAGCCAACAATCCATTCAGAGCTGAGTCTGATTCGAAGCTGATATGTTTTTGAATCTACAACTCCCATCGGGAACCATGAAAGGCAGTGCGGCATTTGGCTGAAATATATTCCTTCTGCATTCCAGAGTTGTTGTAATGCTGGCTAACCAACTGCACATCACAGAACCTAGGATTCGAAAGCGGATCGAGAGAGAGAGAGGTTCTTGATCAATAAGGGGATCAAGAGTGACGGGGAGAAGGCAGGAGAAGGGGGATGAGAATCATATCAGCCATGACTGAATGGTGGAGCAGACTCCATAGGCAGAATGGCTTAATTCTGCTTCTATTTCCTATAGTCTTAAGGTCTTTGCTGAATTGTAGCTGTTTTTTGTAAGCTATTGCTAGTGTCATACTTTCTTTCACACTGTCTGTTACTATAGTTGAATAATGAATTTTTCTTAAGTGCTTCAAGAGGTTTGAATTTATAAATATTTTATATTGTGAATGTTTACTTTACTTCCATGGAAATTCAGTTTTCAAGGAGCCTCTGACAGATTGCAGAATCAATTATAATTACTGAGTCAATCCCCAAAGTCAACCCTCCAGCTTTCTATATTTGCTGATTTACCAGCACATCATACCTGCCATATATATATAGATATATAAAATAAATTTTGTAGTGATGACCTTTCGTTAATCAACACCTGCTCTGAGAAGCTAGGACTGAGAATCTTCAGGATTATTTCAATATTTACAGGATCTCAATAATTCATAGAATCCTATAATGCAGAAGACCATTCAGCCCATCGAGCCTGTACCAAAAACAATCCCACCCAGGCCCAATCCTCTAAATCCCACACATTAACCTTGTCCCTCTGACACAAAGGGGCAATCTAGCATGGCCAATACACCTAATCCGCATATCTCCGTATGAGTTAGTATTGGCCATGCTAAATTGCCCCTTAGCGTCCCGGACGCATAGGTTAGAGGGATTAGTGAGGTAAACAGGTGGGATTACGGGGAATAAGGCCTGAGTAGGAATGTTGTCGGTGCAAACTTGATGGGCTGAATTGCTTCATTCTGCACTGTAGGGTTTCTATGATTCAATGATTCTATCTTTGGAGTGTGGATGGAAAGTGGAGCATTTAGAGGAAACCCACACAGACACAGGGAGAATGTGTAAACTCCACTCAGTCACCCAAGCCTAGAATTGAATCCAGCTCCCCAGCACTATGACACGGCAGTGTTAACCACTGTGTCCTTGTATGCCAGAATGCTGCCCTGATTGGCAAAGAGTGAGAAGGAAAATCTGCAATAGGACAAGTTTGGATATCACTTTTCATAAAGATACCCTGTGAAGAGGAAGATGTTTAAGTTTTATTTAAGCTTATTTTATTTTTGTCACAAGTAGGCTTACATTAACACTGCAATGGAGTTACTGTGAAAATCCCCTAGCTGCCACAGTCTGGCACCTGTTCAGGTACACTTTAGCACGGCCAATACATCTAACCAGCAAGTCTTTCGGACTGTGGAAGGAAACTGGAGCACCCAGACGTGGGAGAATATGTCAACTCCACCCAGAGAGTGACCTAAGCCGGGAATCAGACACAGGTCCTTGGTGCTGTGAGGCAGCAGTACTAACCACTGTGCCACCATGCCACCCGGTGTGCCATAGTAACTGGAGCCAAGAAAATTTCACAGAAAATGTGTAGCCGCATGTGTTGGCCTTTTAACTAAATGACTGACAAAAGCCCATTGACGCAGAACATTAGCTCTGTTTCATTCCACAGACGCTGCCAGACCTGTTGGACATTTCTAACATTTACTCTGCTTCGATTTCTGATAGAGGGCGGCTTTTTTGTTTTGCGCCTCCAATAAATTTGTTGCTGCTTTACCTCTGTTCTGCAATGCTATTGGCCTCATTCCAGACCAGGGCTCTTTCTCCGTTTTCTTTTATCTCGCAAAAGTTTTATTAACGTTCATCAAATGCCTCCCAGTGCTCAATGATTTCTCTCTAACAAATTCTCTTTGTGCCACTTCTTCAATACATGGAGGGGTGGGGAGCCTAGAACAAGAGAAGATAAGTGAGGCCTGGTGTTAACAAGCAAGTTATAGAACAGCTCACTGGGGATAGAAGCTTGGCATTGATGGACCATGCCTTACAAACGTCTACAAAAACACCAGAATGTCAGCAAAAACAGGCCGCAAATTTGGGGCCTGTATCTTTTAACATACAAGTGTGAGGTATAGCTAACTCCAGTATTTCACAGGCAGCAATAATTTTACTCCAAGTACAATTCAGATTACCTCACAGAGAATAGAGTGTGAAACTGCATGGAACTCAAGTTCACGGCAACATGGTGACACAGTGGTTGGCACTGCTGCCTCACAGCGTCAGAGACCCAGCTTTGATTCCCAGCTTGGATCGCTCTCTGTGTGAAGTTTGCACGTCCTCCCTGTGTCTGCTTGGGTTTCCCCCAGGTGCTCTGGTATTCTCCCACACTCCAAAGTTGTGTCGGTTAGGTGGATTGATCATGCAAAAATTAACCCTAGCCTCAGGGAGATTAGCTAGATTTAAAAGTATGGGGTTATAGGGATAGGGCCTGGATAGGATCGTGGTCAGTGCAGATCCGATGGGCCAAATAGCCTCCTTTTGCATTGTTAAAATTCTTCCTCTGTTGCCCACCAATCAGGTAACTTATGTATTCTAATTCAGGCAGTACTGGTTGACTGCCCCCCACCCCCCACCCTTAGCATTGGTGCGTTGACGTTGGTTTGTCAAACCGCAAGCTCTGAAATTCCATCCCTAAATCACTCTGCCCCTCAATGTTTCCCCCTCTCACTCTTTCTATGAAATGCTCACTTTGACTCACCCATGCTATTATCTCAGAGTAACATCCTGTTCACTCCTGTGAAGTACATTGAGAAGTTTTACTTGTTAAAGGTGCTATATAAACGCAAGTTATTGTGAAGTGATGGCATATTGCGGGTGGCACATATATTATAGCACTACAATAAAATTATTGTTGCCTCATTTACAATGAGGTTCCTGAAGGAAGATATCCTAAAATAGGCAAGGATAATTGTTCTTAATGTAAATGTGGATGGCACAGTGGTTAGCACTACTGCCTCACAGCACCAGAACCTGGGTTCGATTCCTGGCTTGTGTCACTCACTGTGCAGTCTGTATATTCACCGCGTGTCTGTGTGGGTTTGGTCTGGATGCTCCAGTTTCCTTCCACAATCCGAAACACATGCTAGTTAGATGCCTTGGCCATGCTAAATTCTCCCTTAGTGTACCTGTACAGGCACTGGAGTGTGGCTACTAGAGGATTTTCACAGTCATTTCATTGCTGTGTTAATGTAAGCCTATTTGTGACATGAATAAATAAACAGTAACAAAATGTGTTTACAATTTATTTTGTTATACAGAAAAAGCTCTTCTGTTAATCTGCTTTAAACAAAGTAAGCTGTGGCTAAATTTGTTGTCTATCTCTGCCCCTTCATGTCACAGTGACTGCCTGAATCTCTTTCAGATTATAATAGAGGCAATATTATGCTTGTTCATGAACATAGCTGGATTTCAAAAGAGAAAGAAAAATAAGCCACTGTTTTTAAAGCTTGATTACAATTAATAGTCTTCTGTAGATACTTATAAAGACGTCTAGCTTGATTGTGGAGTTGCCAGTTTTTGTAATGCTTCATTGAGCTTAATATTCCAAGGCCAGGTCAGTTGCAGTGCTAGTTAGCAGAGTGTCTGCAGTTGTGAATCTCAAACATTGTTACTGCAGCTACAGAAACAGCAATTCAATGTGTTGAGACTCCAGTGTCTAATCTACACAACAGTGCGGTTGACCTTCTGCAGTGAGTGACAATCTTCTGAACGTACTTTGTTGTCAACAGTCTCCGCTTTGCAAGTGATGTGAAAATCTGTCACAATGTTTACAATAAACAGCACTCTTGTGAGATGTCAGTGATGAGAATCTCTCTAGAAGAGGTTGGCACGTTTTAAACTGCTCCAAAAAAAAAGCCTGAATAGAGTTACAACAAGGCTCTTATTTCTTATTTCCTTGGGATTTCCTGGGATCACCACAGTGGGCACGTTTTTTTTATATATCTCTCTGTTGCCTTCTCTCTGAACTCTATCCAATGCCTCAGAGGCAGAATTTGGAAAGCGACACAACTTTGTTAACATTCACACGGCGAAGCTTGTCCACACATCAACAGCAACTGCACGTTTGTTCTATACAAAGACAATTGAGGTGTTTCTGAGACTTGTGAGAAGTGCAAATCCTAAAACTGGGAGTTGTTCAAAGCATTTCGCAGGAACAAAGGAATTAGGAGTGAGAGTGGGCAATTCAACCCTTCGAGTCCTCCGGCATTCTATATGATCATTCATCTCATTCTAACTCCACTTCCCTGTCCTTTCCACATAGCTCTTTATTCCGCTTTTGGTCAAATATTTATCTATCCTTTTCTTGAATCTACTGATTGATTCTACATTCACTGCCCTGTGGGGCACTGAGAAGTAGCTCCTTAATGTGAGAAGTGAGAAGTAGCTTCTCCTTGTCTCTGTCTTGAATGTCCCTTTTCTCACTCTAGGTCCTCTTTTGCTAGACTGTTCTCGAAACATTTGGTGAACATTTACTTTATCAACCCCATTGAGTATTTTACATGAGAAAATAACATCTCAATGTTATTTTCCATTGGCCCCTCATTCTGCAGGAGATAGTCCCCCTTTGTTTAAGGCACATTACTAAGACAGTTGAAAGGGAGGGATGGGTTAGAGTAGGGAATTGTACTTTTAGTTCTGCAGCCTTGCAGAAGCAGCCCAAATAGATGAAAGTCTTCCTTCATTAATGACTGTTAAGAGTCCAAACACAGAATGAAATGATTTCCGATACAGGCACAATGGTAGAAAACTGGACACAATTCGGCACAGATGGAATTGGCATTAAATTGGCAGTGTCTCAAACTCCAGAATGATTAAGTTGTGATTGTTCATGTATTCACGCAATCGCTGTGTCAGAAAGTGAATTTATCTGGACAGTGAACTTGCTGAATGTCGGAAATTCTCAAGGCTGACTGATATCCATGCTTCGAGAGTGCAACATGACAACATATATTTGTCATTGATACAAAATTAAACATGAAACTGTCAACACTCTGGATCTATCCAAAAAGATAAACCTTCAGGAGACTCGAATATCAATTGGAACAGGCCAATTTGAATGATTGGTGTGAAGTTCAGTGAGATAATGGGAGGAAGGTGAGAAAGAGGATGATTGATTGATTTGATTTACTGTCACATGTATTGGGATACAATAAAAAGGATTGTTTCTTCGCGCTATATAGACATAAAAAATGTTCATAGAGTATTTAAATGTTCATAGAGGAAAAGGAGAAGGGTAGTGTGCAGAATATAATGTTGCAGATACAGGTAAAGTAGGGTCAACTTAATAAATGATAGGACCATTCAAAAGGCTGATGGCAGCATGGAAGAAGTTATTTTGAGTCTGTTGGTACGTGGCCTCAGACTTTTGTATCTTTTTCACTACGGAAGAAGGTGGAAGTGAGTATATCCAGGGCGCATGAAGGCCTTGCTTATGCTGGCTGCTTTCCCGAGGCAGAGGGAAGTGTAGATGGAGTCAATGAATGGGACGCTGGTTTGCATAATGGACTGAGCTATGTTCACAACACTTTATAGTTTAACGGCAGTTGTTGAGGTAAAAGTAGTCAGAGAAAGTTAGGTAAAGTGGAAAGAACTAAAAATAAAAGTCTAACTGAAGATCTGGGGACTGAATCTCGAAGGGATTATGTCCTCATATCCTCTGTCACAGAAAAATTGCTTAAACATGGAATGGAATTGTGGCAAGAACATGTCTATTTTCCTCTTTATGATAAGAGCATGAGGAATAGGAACAACAGTCCATATAACACATCTAACCTGCTCCCTCATTCGGTGCTTATTTTTGAATACAGGTCCACTTTTCTGTCCACTCCCTATATCCTTTGATTCCATAAGAGACCAAAAATCTGTCAACATCAGCTGTAAATATATTCAACAATGATGCACCCACAACACTCGAGTTTGAGAATTCCAAAGGTGTGACTTGCAGCCTTTTTTGAGAGGAAGCTGTACTTTCGGCAGCTGACAGCCAATCAGATGGCCTGATGCTCTTTAAAAAGTTTATTTAGTAATATCACAAGTAGGCTCACATTAACACTGCAATGAAGTTAATGTGAAAATTTCCTAGTTGCCACATTCTGACATCTGTTCAGGTACACTGACGGAGAATTTAGAATGGCCAATGCACCTAACCTGCATGTCTTTCGGGCCATGAGAGGAAACCAGAGCACCTGGAAAAAACCCACGCAGACACGGTGAAAATGTGGAGACTCCACCCAGACAGTAACTTAAACTGGGAGTTGAACTGGGTCCCTGGCTCTGTGAGGCAGCAGTGCTAACCAGTGTACTACTGTACCACCGTGCAGAGTATCACCAGACTGGAGTGGAGGCTACTGCTGGAATTACGGGCCTAACGTGCCGAGGCGGCCAAATAAGTCCAGGGTTAGCGTCTCAGCAAGGGAGGATATATACATATATATATAGGGGCCGGGTTCAAGAGGCATTGGAGGACGGATAAGAGAATGATGACCTTGAACTTCCAATGGGCCCACGGGATCAACAAATGAGATGACCCCATCACCTTTGCTCAACATTAGCCTGAGCAGTGCTCCTTGGTGTCCCACATGGTGGGAGATCTCTCCTCCACAGGTAAGTAACAGCAGGGGCAGAATGAAATCCTCAATTGTCCATTGATGAGCCACTTAAGAACATTAAAAGACCCAGGGGCAAACCCTCCCCCGCATCCTGTAAAATTTCAGACAGTCAGGGGTGGGGGGCAGTGTGGATGGCAGGAAGACTATCTGTTGAATTTTATGTATCCTTGCAAAATAAAAATTCACCACTTCAAGCAGTGAGCAAATGTACAATCACTATACTACAGCATTCCTAACTAATCCTGACTGAAATCAAATGACCTGGAACAAATAAAAAATCAAACCTGTTCTGTACAGATCAACTATTCTTCATATAGCATTATAGAACCCTACAGTGCAGAAAGAGGCTCTTCAGCCCATTGAGTCTGCACCAAACACAATCCCACCCAGGTCCTACCCCCATATCCCTATATATTATACCTACTAATCCCTCTAACCTAATGCATCCCTGGATACTAAGGGGCAATTTCTTAGCATGGCCAATCAACATAATATAAGCTCCCTGAGACATCAGCAAAGCCTGTACAATCCTATATTTTAATGTGATTATATGAACCAGGGCAGGAGTAGACCGTTCAGCCCCTCGAGGCTGCTCTTCCATTCAACAAGATAACAACTGATGTAATATTAAACACAAGTGGACATCAGTGCACTGGGGGCAGTTCAAATAAATGACAAGGATTAACCTGAGGCTTACTACTTTATATTATTAAAACTCTCGTCAGATAGCTGAAGCTAGCTTCAATGGGGGAAATAGTGTGAAGGAGACGTTGGGGTGGCACGATGGCACAGTGGTTAGCACTGCTTCCTCACAGCACTTGCGACCTGGGTTTGATTCCTAGCTTAGGTGACTGTCTGGGTGAAGTTTGCAAGTTATCCCCGTGCCTGCGTGTGCTTCCCTCGAATGCTCCAGTCTCCTCCCACAGCCCAAAGATGTACAGGTTAGATTGATTGGCCGTGCTAAATTGACCATTAGTGCCAGGGGGATTAGGGTAAATATATGGGGTTACTGGGCTCAAACTCACTCTCCCTGACATTTTGCTATAAAGTTCCAATGCTTCCATGAATCTTCCTCTTCAATAGTGCTTTTGGTCACGAAGCTTTAATATTCCACTGTCGCGCAGTTTCTGTGATACCCTGGACCATTTTACTCTATTAGAATTGCTATATAAACATAAGGTATTGTGATATAAGTCACCTGTTTAGCTTGGACTGCAAGGGGAGAATGTGCATACAATGGTGAGAAGAATCTAGGCACAACTAGTGGGTGGAATTTGTTTCCATATTGTTGTGGGTGTCTGGAGCAGACTAAAATTGATGACTCGCCCACTCATACTGGGGTACAGCTGTCTGTATTCTAGCAACCCCCAGTATCTCACCAAGCAACTAAAAAAAGACTTGCAGTTATACAGCACCTTTCACAATTACAGGACGCAATCAAAGTACTCTACTATAAAGTGCAGCGACTATTGTAATGTGGGAAATACAGCAGTGAATTTGTGCACAACAAGCTCCCACAGATAGCAATGTGATAATCAGTTAGTGACGTTGAGGGGAAAATAGTGGTCAGGACACCATGGAAAATTCCCTTCTCTCTCATTGAAAAATATTGTCTGGGATCAGTGAGTGGGAAGGCAGGGCTAACGTCTTAGATGACAATGCAGCTCTTCGATCATACTTCACTGCAGTAGCAGCCTGAACCAACAATGTTTTGACTCTGAGACAAGAGTCCCATCACTTAGCCAAGTGAAGAGCTTTGACCGTGGTGGCCGGTTAAGCTCAGATGATTAGAACGTGGTACTAATAATGCCCAAGCCATGGATTCGATCCCTATACCAGCCACATGGAGTTGCCTATCTCTATGCAGTCCTGGCTGATAATATTGGGCAGCACAGTGGCTAACACTGCTGCCTCACAGCACCAGGGACCTGGCTGCGTTTGATTCCTGGCTTTGAGTCTGCATGCTCTCCCTGTACGGTTTCCTCCGGGGGCTCCTGTTTCCTCCCACAGCCCAGAAGATGTGCTGGTTAGATGCAATGGCTATGCCAAATTTACCCTCAGTGTACCCAACCAGGTAACGGAGTATGGTGACTAGGGGATTTAAGCAGTAACTTCATTACAGTGTTAATGTAAGCCCACTCGTGACGCCAATAAATAAACTTTAAACTTACATTTTGGAGCTAATCTTGCATTAACCACAACTTCTAACATTTTTGATTCAAAAATATATTTGTCCAGAAGGCGCATCACATCTGTTCACAATCCGAGATTCTACCCAGCAATCCAACACATTTTTATTCCAGCAGGGCTCACCCAACACTAACCACAAAAAGACCCAATTTTTAATTTTCCCTAATACTTAAGTTGGTATTGGGGCTACTTGTGGTTGTGCCCCAGCTCCCCCCCTCACCATGGGCCAGATGAGGTGATCTAATTTAGCAGAACTCAAGAGATTGAATTCGCTGGTTCTAGCTGGTCTATCTGGCTGAACACAATACTGGATAAGGGAGATGGCAGAGCAACGAGGGATTCAGTTGCTTTTGTGCGGCATGTTGGCACAACGGTTAACTCTGCTGCCTCATAGCACCAGGGACTGGAGTTCAATTCCCAGCTTGGTTCGCTTATCCGTGCGGAATCTGCACGTTCTCCCCGTTTTTGCATGGGTTTCCTCTGGGTGCTCCAGTTTCCTCCCACAGTCCGAAAGACGTATTGCTTAGGTGCATTGGCTGTGCTAACTTCTCCCTCAGTGTACCCGAACTGGAGTATAGCGACTAGGAGATTTTCACAGTCACTTTATTGCACTGTTAATGTAAACCTACTTGTGATGAATAAATAAACTCTTACCTTTAACTTTCACTGGCATTGGTTTCCAATCCACACCCTATTATGTGTGCCTTCTAATCCTCATCAACTTGATGAATCCACATTTGGTAAAAAGCATCATGACTGCTGGGAGATTTTAGCTAAAGCTGGGGAAAAAAACAATTACAAATTTAGCTGTCAGTGAATTGCCACAGGAAACAATGAGGATGTAGTTACTATATTTCCATGGCAACACTCAGCTCACTAATGACCTGATTTTATTTTTAAACCATGCATCATTCCCCTCCCCGCACCCTCTTCCCATCTCCCACATTCTTATTCAATGTGCTACACAGTACAACTTTCTCCTAGGGATGAAGGGGGGGAGGTGGGGGGAGAGGGGAACCTTAAGCTCTTTACCTCCCAATGAGGGTTGCTGGAATTCTCCTGCTGGGTCCTCTTGTTAGCGTTGGATAGAATCTCGCTGCAGCAAGCACCGAAATCTTCTGTTGTACCCCAGGACGCTGGTTAAAAAACCCCTCTGCAACGCGAACAGGCCATTCATTTCATAAACTCGATCCGCTCCGATTAATGAGCCATTGTCCCGGGTGCTCGTCAAGATAATTGAGACCCATGCAAAATGAAATTGAGTCAATGGTTAGGCCCATTGTCCTGCCGTGAAAGCTCTTTTTGTGGAGAGGAGTTTTAGCAGTGGTGCTAGTGTGTTGTGCTAGTGTGCGGTTATACCGAGTTCTTGCCTTTATTTTCGATGAGCCCGATCATTCTAACCTTTTGTGCAAGTTTTAATTGATTTGTGCGTGCAGAATTCCTTCACATCGTATGAAGTTCAATTTGTCGCAAGGGAAGAAGGGACATATCACAATGATTAAGCTGTGCTTAGACTGTACGAAGACAAGATCCTCAAACCCTATGCGCCTATAGGTTTTGCGAACTATACCCGTTTGTTCAGATTATTTGGCTGCAGATTAAATGAGCTGAAAACCTTCGTAACCGGGGTGGGATGAGTCAGGAATGATTGTTACGTTGAGCAAAGACTGGGTTTTCCCTCAGGTCCGACTGACGAGGGGGCACCAATTTAAAATGGGGATGAGGAGAGGTTTCTTCTGTCAGAATCTTTGGAAATCCCTTCCCCAAAAAACTGTGGAGATTGGGTCATCAAATATATTTGGGGTTAAGATAGATTTTTGAACCGTGTCGGGGGGAGTCAGGGGTCATTGGGAACAGCAGACGGAGAGAAAGAGACAATCAGCAATGATCTTATTGAACAACGTTATGGGCTCAAGGCTCTGTTTAGGCCTTGCCCCTATTGCTTATACTCTTAGAGTTACTGTTATTGAAATCCTCTGGCCAGATTGAGAGGCTGACTGGTTATCAAGCGGGTAGGCCTTCAACGTTAGGCAAGGTCGGGGAACACCGTGGAGAGATCAGGGTTGGGAAAGACATCACTAGGGAACCCAGGGAGATTATTAGAAGTTGATGTGAGGCTGGGGAGTTTGGATATGGAGGGTAGGCAATTGTGAAGGAGCCATTCTAGAAGGTCAACAAATCATCAGTAGCAGAGGTTTATTCACTGGGGAGGTTTGCCAGCAAAGCTTTCCCACTTCTCCTGACCCACAAACACTGCTGGAAAACCACTTATCTTTCACATTATTGGCTCACTTTAACTGCATTGTCTCCCAAGGCCTAGAAAACCAAACCAGCCAGCAGTAAGATTGATTGAGAGAAAGAAAATCTCGACCAGTATTCTCCAGCTATTCACATCGGTGGGATTCTCCGGTTCCGTCTGTGGGTTTCCCAACAGCGTGGGGGATAAGATCAATGGGAATTCCCAACGACAGCAGAAGGATCAGAGAATCCCACTGCTAGCAAACCACGCGCCACCTCCCACCAGTGGGAAATATGTGGCTGGGAGGCCGGAGAATCTTTCCCGTCTTCTTTAAATGGGTGATTGACTTCCTGAATGTAACCCTTCCAGCACCTCATCGCAATTAAAACCAGAAGCGGACAGGTTGGGTCAGAGTTTAAAATTTTCATCCAACTTCAGGCAGACACACCTGTTTTGGGGAATTTAAACTCCCGCCAATGAGACACAAAGTTGAAAAAAAAATGGGCATCCATTTAAAAAAAATCTCAGAGGCATTTTGGGTTTGAGGATCTTGTCTTTGCCCAGCAATCTTGGTTGGGAGGGGGAGGGGGGGTGTGGTGTTGCATGGCCAGCGATCGAGGTGGCCAGCAATTGGGAGGCCAGCAGACAGCGCCCACTGAGCATGCGCCAATCTCTGCTGTGACAAATCAACGCAGCGCAGAGGCCCACTCAGCACTATGCTGCCAGCCTCTCCAGCAGGAATAGGTCCTGCCCCCCTGATTTTTAATGAGATTCACACTAGGGCACTCTGCAGTGCATGGAGTGTGGGAGATTCATTTTGAAAATTCCATTGAAAAAACCAACAGAAATTCCTCCAGGTTTTACATGCATTGGGCACTCTCAATCTTTTTGGGAGAATCCCACTTGCATGTTGGTATTCAAGCTGGTCCTTAATCTGTTCTGTCTGAGTTAAAACTCGGGACCTAATAATGCAAAACTACTGGTAAAAGCTGTTAAAATTGAATTAGGAAAGAGAGCTAGACTGTGAGAAAGGGGAAGATTAGTATTTTCCTCAATTTGATTCTGCAAATACCAATACTAATTTTAATATAGAAAATCGTCCCCTGTACTTTGGTGCAAAATAAATAACACTGTCATTTAGCCAAGGGAAAAGCCGTTAAAATGAATGATAAAAAGTTTGATCCAAAAGGGAGATTGTGAGGCATGTTCCAATGAAGGGAAAAAATGGCAATGAGATCATGATAATAATTACATTGTAAGGTATTAACTTATTTTTCACCAACTGTTACAAGCAGGGTGAGAGAGAACTGAACCCTTAATCCTTTTCCTTGATTGTCTGTAATCAGTGTGTTTTTGGAAAGGAAAACATTTATGTTTCTCAACCTTTGAGTGTGCTGTCATTTTTAATAACAGCAGCAAGCTTTTGTGGGTTTAGATATAGAAGGATATTTATTCACACAATCACTCATTGCACACATACAACAGATAAGTTATAGTTTGAAAGAATTGTGTACTTTTGCACATTTAAACAAAACAATAGGTATTTGGCTCACTCCTGAAATGTTACCTTACTATCTTCAAGTCACATCTCAGTGTTGTTTCAGGAATTTCAGTGTGGACTGATGAGTTTCTCTCTGTTTTTTGGGATAAAAGGATTTGTAGTTAGAAGCTGGTTAATGCAGAATAGTTTGGAAGTCCAGAAGCATTGTTACACAATAGGAAATCGGTGGTGGCCATTCATACCTACTTGTGATTAATTGATTTCTGTAGATGTCTTTTATTAAATATTGAGCTCAGAGTAAGTTTAGGAATCTGGTTTTGGATAAACCTTAAGCAATAGCTAGGTGTAAATCCATTTAATATCTCTCTTCAAAGGGGATGGCTTTTTCTTATGGTTATTCAATCAGGAATTTAAATTTAAAAACTCACCTGACCCCCATCAATCAGCTTGTCTATCTGTTATTGTCCCTGTTTTAGAAAAGGTCAGCTCTGGAAGTTTTCAAACTTCTGCATTTTAGGGAATGGCTTCATTGGACATAAAACTAAAACATTTTGTTTTTATGTCAGATTTCTATTATTCACATTTGTTCCTTCACTTGAGAGGGCTACATACTGTATATCATCCCTCTTGACCCAGGTTCGAATCCCATCACAGCAGATGATAGAATTCAAATTCACTAAAGAGAAAATCTGAAATGAAGGACATGAAGCCATTGTGGATTGTTGGAAAACCAATCTGGTTCACTAATGTCCGTGAGGCAAGGAAATCTGCCAACCTTACCTGATCTGGCCTATATGTGACTCCAGGCCACGACAACGTGGTTGACTTTCAACTGCCCACTGGACAAGGGCATCTAGGGATGAGCAATAAATGTCGGCCTGCCAGCGAAGCTTACGTCCTACGACTGAATAAAAAAAAGAGGATACAAGTTCTGGTCAGTAAACACTGAGCATGTGTCTGCTAAGTCTGTATATTTTTACAGGAACTAACTGATATTCTGGAAAGCCGTAGTCCCTTTTGATTTGATTTATCATCATCACATGTATTAGCAGACAATGAAAAGTATTGTTTCTTGCACACTATACAGACAAAGTATACCATATATAGAGAAGCAAAGGAGAGAATGCAGAATGTAGTGTTACAGTCATAGCTAGGATTAGCAAAAAATCAACTAAATATGAGGTAGGTCCATTCAAAGGTTTCTTGGCAGCACTGAAGAAGCTGTTCATGAGTCAGTTGGTACACGTCCTCCGACTTTTGTATCTTTCCCGACAGAAGAAAGTGGGAGAGAGTACGTCTGGAGTGCATGGGGTCCTTGATTATGCTGGCTGCTTTTTTAAGTAAAGTTTTACAACACCAATTTTAAATCCAACCAATTTATTTGATAGTAAATTTGCGAGCTTTCGACACTATGGCCTTCGTCAGGCAAATGCAGTGTTCTGGTCTGCAATAGCACTCATATCAACACAGACAGTCACAGATTGCTGATTAGAATGCGAATCCTTACATCTAACCTGCTATTCAAGTGTTAAAGTGGCTAACAATGTGTGTGAAGGGAATCCTGAGCATTGGTTAGAGAATTGTGTATTTTCTCCAGACAGCACAGTAAGTGAGGTTTTTTGCTAACCCAGGCAAGTTACGGGGGTTACAGATAGTGTGTCATGAAGCCAAGATCCCTATCAAGACCGTCCTCATGTGTGCTGAACTTGGCTATCAGTCTCTGCTCAGCGACTCTGCGCTGTCGTGTGTCACGAAGGCCCCCTTGAAGAACATTTACCCGCAGGTCGGAGGCCGAATGCCCATGACTGCTGAAGTGTTCGCCCACAGGAAGGGAACTGTTTTGCCTGGTGATTGTTGAGCGATGCTCATTCATCCGCTGTCGTAGTGTCTGCATGGTCTCCCCAATGTACCATGCTTCGGGACATCCTTTCTTGCAACGTATTAGGTAGACAACGTTGGCCGAGTTGCAAGAGTATGTACCGTGTACCTGGTGAATGGTATCCTCACATTTGCTTTTTTAAGGCAGCAGGAAGCGTAGATAGTGGATGGGAAGCTATTTTGCATAATGGACTAGGCTTCGTCCATGACTATTGTAGTTTTTTTTTGTTGTCTTGGACAGAGCAGGAGCCATACCAAGCAATGATACAATCAGAAAGAAGGCTTTCTATCATGCATCTGTAAAAATTGGTGAGAGATGTGCCAAATTTCTTTAGCCTCCTGAGAAAGAAGAGGTTTTGGTAGGGTTTCTTATCTATAGCATTGAATGGAGGGACCAGGGCAGTTTGTTGGTGGTCTGGGCACCTAGAAGTTTGAAGCTCTCGACCAGTTCCACTTCGTCCCCGTTGATGTAGATAGGGGCATCCCCTCCGTTACGCTTCCTGATGTCAATGAATATCTCCTTCGCTTTGTTGACATTGAGGGAGAGATTATTGTAATCACACCATTTCACCAGATTCTCTCTCTCTTTCCTGTATTCTGTCTCATCATAGTTTAAGATCCGATCGACTATACTTGAGAATTGAATTGGAGGGGAATTTGGCCACAAAGTATAGTAGAGGCTGAGGACACAACATTGTGGGATACCGGTGTTGAGGGTGATCATGGAGGGGGTGTTGTTGCCTATCCTTACTGATTGCAGGAAGCCTGTTAATTTGCATTCAAAACAGCCTGAGCAGAATTTCAATCTCAGGCTGTTGAATTTATTCAACAGCCTGAGGCTGAGATGCAGCCTCTTGAATTTATTACGCAGGGTCTAACGCCTGTTTTTGGATTCTGTTGTCTGTGGAAACATGACGCACATGCTTCTGAGCTTTATGGATCTACTGTAGCCTAACTAGGGCAACTACAGTGAAGAAAGTTATCTCAGATTGCAATGGGATCTTGATCAATTGGGCCAGTGGGCTGATGAAAAATGGCAGATGGATTCAGATAGATGCAAGGGGTAATGCATTTTGGTAGATTGGACCAGGGCAGGACTTAATCAGTTAACGAAAGGGCATTGGGGAGAGTTATAGAACAAAGAGATCTAGGGGTACAGGTTCATAGCACTTTGAAAGTGGAGTCACAGGTGGACAGAGTGGTGAAGAAAGCATTTGGGCATCTTGATTTCATTGGTCAGAACATTGAATGCAGGAGTTGGGAATTTTTGTTGAAGTTGTACAACACATTGTTAAGGCCACACTTGGAATACTGTGTACAGTTCTGGTCACCCTATTATAGAAAGGTTATTATTAAACTAGAAAAAGTGCAGAAAAGATTTACCAGGATGCTACTGGGACTTAATGGTTTGAGTTACGACGAGAGACTGGATAGACTTGGACTTCTTTCTCTGCAGCATAGAGACTTTGGGGTGATCTTATAGAGGTCTATAAAATAATGAGGAGCATGGATCAACTAGATAGTCAATATCTTTTCCCAAAGGTAGGAATGTCTAAAAATAGACGGCATAGGTTTAAGGTGAGAGGGGAGAGATATAAAAGAGTCCAGAGGAGCAATTTTATCACACAAAGAGTAGTGACTGTCTGGAGCAAGCTGCCAGAGGTAGTAGTGGAGGCGGGTACAATTTTGCCTTTTAAAAAGCATTTAGACAGTTGCATGGGTAAGACGGGTATAAAGGGATTTGGGCCAAACGCGGGCAAGTGAGATTAGCTTTGTGGTTAGAAAAGAGGGCGGCATGGACAAGTTGGGCCAAAGGACCTGTTTCCATGTTGTAAACCTCTATGACTTGAAGGGACCATGTGGCTGTAGGCACAATGGTAAGCTCACTTGTTTTAAAGTGCTCCCATTGACTCCATACATGGGTCATTGAAGGTCTTGACTCACCATTCTGATTCCTCCAGCATTTAATTTCCCCTTCCAGGACCAACATGTAGGCCAGTTCATGGTTTAGCTTGGCTGCTTCATGCTAAGGCCAAGGCCAGGGCAATCAAATTTTCATTATTTGGTGCTGTAATAGAGATGAGGCCTGAGGTTTACTTTTCAGTCTTAGACCATTTGTCTTCCAGTGCCAACAGGGTCACTGGCTCACCAGACTGAGTAAAATTGAATCCTGTATTTAATTACAAGGGATTTCTACAGAAGTTTTGGGGAGCCACATTCTGCAACAACTCGTCCTCCACAATCATACTTAACACCAGTGCCCCACAAGGCTGTGTCCTCAGCCTCTTGCTATAGTCCTGAGATACCTATGACTGTTTGACCGAATTCTCCCCCACTCAATTTTCAAGTGGGCCTGATCTCAAACAATGAAGGAGAAACTACAGGAAAAAGATAGAGAATCTGGTGTATTGATGCAATGACAATAATCTCTCCCTCAATGTCAATAAAACAAAGGAGATAATCATCAACTTCAGAAAGCATAGTGGAGGACATGCCCTTGTCTACATCAACGGGCCAAAGTGGTTGAGAGCTCCAGGTTTCTAGGTATCCAGACTGCCAACAACTTCTTCTGGTCTCTCCACACTGATGCTATATAGTTAAGAAAGCCCACCAATGCCTCTACTTTCTCAGAAGACTAAGGAAATTTGGCAAGTCCACTATGATTCTATGACTTTTACAGATGGACCACAGAAAATATTCTCTCTGGTGGCATCACAGCTTGGTATGGCTCCTGCTCTATCCAAACCCTCAAGAAACTACAAAGGAAGGGAAGTCCAGTCCATTACGTAAACCAGCCTCCCATGATTGATACCATCTACACTTCCTACTGCCTTGGAAAAGCAGCCAGCATAATCAAGGACCTCACATACCTCTGACATACTCACTTCCACCTTCTGCCATTGGGAAAAAGGTACAAAAATTTGAGGTCCCATATCAATTGACTCAAAAACAGCTTCTTCCCTGCTGCCAGTGTTTTGAATGGACCTACCTTCTATTAAATTGATCTTTCTCTACACCCAAGCTATGACTGTAGCACTACATTCTGCATTGTCTCTATGAATAGTATGCTCTGTATAGTGTGCATGATAAAAATACTTTTCACAATATATTAATATATGTGACAACAATAAATCAAATCAAATCACGCACTGCCATTTATGTTGAGGGTACTGAGAACCTCACCCTTTTCTGGGATGGTGTTAACACTCTCGCAGTAGAATGCTGTTGAAGTCTCTGCAGCTTTGTTCCTTTGGCTGAGTATAATTGATTCACGTTACTGACACACTGGAGGATCAAACAGCTGCCATGTTGCTGATGGCAGAGGAAGGCTGCTGTGCTTTGGATTAGCAAAGTCATTCCCTTTGCCCACATTTGTTGCATCTTTTACCATATGCAAAACAAGCTGTTCTATTTGGAGGGTGCTGGGCACAGCAGCAGGCACACATACTTCCTCTACTGTGAATACTTCCATCTCCCGTTTAAAATCCCAGCTTCTTTTCCAATTGCTTGTTTAACATGCAGATACTAATGGCTGTTTGTAACATTAGACTTCTTCCCCATAGCAGCTGCTTGAGGACTAAATCACTATGAATTCCAGAAACTATTCAATCCCTGATTAGTTCTTCATTGAGAGATTCAAATACACATTTCTTTTCAAAATGACCATGTAAAATTCTATTGATTCATCCTCTCTTTGATTTCATAGAATCCCTACAGTGTAGAAGGAGGCCATTTGGCCCATCGAGTCTGTACTGACCACAATCCCAGCCAAGCCCTATTCCCTTAACCCCATGTACTTACCTTGCTAATCCCCCTGATACTAGGGTCAATTCATCATGGCCAACCAACCTAACCTGCACATCTTTGGACTGTGGAGGAAGCCAGAGCATGTGGAGGAAACCCATGCAGACATGGGGAGAACGAGCAAACTCCACACAGTCCCGAGGTTGGAATTGAACCTGGGTCCCTGATTTGTAAGGCAGCAGTGCTAACCACTATGTCACCATGCCACCCAACAATTTGCTGAATTGAATGTATGCCTATCAAGGATTATGTTTTTTACCGGTAGACAGATATTCTCAAACATTTTTAGGATTATTTCGGGGTACGTCTTTTCCGCCTCCATCAAATGATTTGCATGTTTTGACAGCCTTGGGGCCTGTGATGTTTAACAGAGTATAAGCCTGTACATTTATCAAATTGTCAGAGAGTGTAGCATCGCAGTAAACAAGCCACTCTTTCTCTGTGGAATTCCCTTCCCTAGAAAGCAGCAGAGACTGGGTCATTGAATTCATTCAAGGCTGAATTGGATAAATCCTTGATAAACAAGTGAGTGAAAGGTTTGTTTTTGGGAAAGGTGAGGTGCAGACTGGAAAGTGAAGTTGAGCACTCAATCATATCAACAACGATCCTATCGAACAGCAGAGTAGGTACGTGGGGCTTAATGGCCTCTCCCTGCACCTAAATCCTTTGTTCTGATGTTTCCATGGCTTTTCCCCCCAGGCACCATCTTGACAAGAGCCAACCATTGTCGCATGGGAGTACATGGGTGGGAGAGATGGACACTGACTGTTTTACCCATTCTGGTTTGTTTCTGATCTGTCCAATTGCAGTGCTTCATTGATGGGATTCTCCTGTCTCCCATGCATACTCTCTGTCTTTTTACATTTCTGGCCTGTTACAGCCAAGTCCCAACTCCTATTCCAATCCTAGAACCTCGAAGTCATAAAATCCATTACTGTCCCAGGCAAACTCATCTTGCTACAATGTCAAAGCTGCTTAGAAAAAAACCTGCTCAGTGTCACCTTGGATTGACCCTAACATTTTGGCTATTTCCCACCTTAGGAGATGACCTGAGGGATCTTTGTTCGTTCATCTGAGGTCACTCAATAGTAGGAGAGTGTCCAGAGGCAAGTTGTTTTTACCTTCAGACAGGGGAGTGAAAAAGGGGCCTACTGAAGGAAAATGCACTAAAAGTTTCTTTCCCCTTCAATGTGCAAGGAAGACAACAAATAAATAGATTGGAGTTAGATGGTACAGCTGAGTGCGTCCCGGCTCCTATCCTGTTTCTGAGGGAGCTGCCATTCAAATTGCTCTTTTAAAAACACAGTTACGGTCCTATCAAGACACACAGGCCGGAACTAATAGGATTGGCACTGACTCATTAAGTTCTTTTTACCCAAACTGGTTGTCCTTTCACCACACGTACAGACATTTTTTCCCAACATTTATCACGGATTAAGGAATGCTATGAGCTAATGTTTGTGCAGAAGCCTCTCGGGAAGGAATGGCTACAGGACAGATGGCCGGAGGAGTGATTGGGAAAGGGAGGAGCCATGAGGTGAAGTCGCAGAGAATAATTTAAAGGCTCGCCTTCCCCCACCCCCCTTGCCGACTCCACGCAGGAGCTATCACTGCTGCTTGGCTCCTGTTCATTGGTTCAACTGCATATGTCCCTTCACTCTTTGGTCACCACAAACCCTCTGTCACTCTCCCACCCAACCCCCTCCAAAATATGTACCCTGTCTGCCATCTGTAATTACATTCAGCATGCCCGTCTTAAACCAACTTTATTGTATTGGCAGAAGAACAATCAAGCTCTGCTCAAGATGAATGTACGTTCTTTTCCTATTCTCACACTCTTGAGGTAAGGGAAGCTGGTCATTGCTTTCCCTTCTTGGCATTACTCCTTTTAAGACCAGATTGAATCAGTGGAAAGCAATGGCCTAGAGGTATTAATGCAGTAACTCAGCTAATGTTCTGGAGACCTGGGTTCAAATTCCACCATGGCAGGTGGTGGAATCTGAATTCTATGAAATTGGAAACCTTTTGATGACCATGAAATCATTGCTGATTGTTGAAAAAAAACTCATCAGATTCACTAATGTCCTTTAGGGAAGGACACAGTTGTTAGCATTGCTGTCTCACAATGCCAGGGACCCGGGTTTGATTCTGGCCTCAGATCACTGTCTATATGGAGCTTTCATGTTCTCCCTGTGTCTGCGTGGGTTTCCTCCAAAGTACTCTGGTTTCCTCCCACGCTCCAAAGATGCGCAGGTTAGATTAATTGGCCATACTCAATTGTCCCTTAGTGACAGCAGGCTAGCTGGGTAAAATACATGGGGTTACCATGATAGGGTGTTGTTGGTGCATGCTAAATGGACTGAATGGCCTCTTTCTACACTGTAGTGATTCTATGAAACTTGTTGTCCTTACCTGGTCTGGCCTACATGTGACTCCAGAACCACAGCAATGTGATTGACTCTCAACTTCCCTCTGAACAAAGGCAGCTACAGATGGTCAACAAGTGCTGCCCATATCCCATGAATGAGTTTAATAAAAAGCCTCCCGGGCTCCTCCTTTGCAATCTGGCCATCTTTAGAGCAGCCAATGGAATGATTACAACACAGGAGGGTGCCATTTGGGCAATCAAACCTGCGCTGGTTCTCTCACAGAGCAATTCATCCAGCACCGCTCCCTTCCCTGCTCCCACAATAATCCAATTCCAACTTGGATCGGAGCTACCTCACCCATCCACCCACCGCCCCATCTCCCACCATTCCCCCCCCCCCCCCCCCCCCCCCACTCCCCTCCTCACCCAACTCCCTCCGCCTCCACTCTCAGGCAGTACATTCCACATGATAACCACTCGCTGAGTGGAAGAAGATTTTCCTGATGTCCCCATTGCTTCTGCTGTTTACCTGCAAAATAGGTCAGTTAACCCTACGCAGCGAGAGAGTATGATGGTCACCCAGAGAGGGTAATTCCACCGGACGATAACCCAAATTTCATTGGATCTGTCTGGAATGGATTTTGGATTCTGACCATCCTGACTTTGACTGAAAAAGGTTGCAAATGTCCATGTTGGAATGGGTCATGCGTCTGGGTCAAACAGAATTGGCTGCAGGCATTATCTCTCCACCTTTTACCTCATTGGGAGGCGCGGTGGCACAGCTCCAAGGACCCGGATTCAACTCCCGGCTTGGGTCACTGTCCGTGTGGAGTTTGCACATTCTCTGCGTGGATTTCCTCCGGATCCTCCTGTTTCCTCCCACAGTCCAAAGATGTGCAGGTTAGGGCGATTGGCCATGGTAAAATTGCCCCTTAGTGTCCTGAAATGCATAGGTTAGAGGGATTAGCTGCTAAATATGTAGGGATATGGGGTAGGGCTTGGGTGGAATTGTGGTCGGTGCAGACTCGATAGGCCAAATGGCCTCTTTCTGCACTGTAGGGTTTCTATCATTCTTAATCTCCCCGATACTTAAGGTGCATGGAACAGTGAGAATTCCCCGTCCTGTGGCCTGATAGCTGTCCTTCATTTAAGAGTCTGAACATTGAGTGTTGGCAATCTGTAGAGCCAAATCTGATCCTATTTTACAGATGACAGGAGTAGATAGACTCCCCATTATTGACCACTCTCTTCACTAGCCTAGCAACTGCCAATGGTGGTATCATACCTGTATCATATCATATATCCACTCCAATAACCTAACTCAAGATAAACTAAAAGCAATCAGCCTTCATTCTGGTTCATTCAGTATGAGAGATACGGTGCACTCACTGAAGAATCATCATGTCAAAGGCCATCTGCTTGAAAATGTCATTATTGCCTCCCACTCTTGTGAGAATGGGTTTCAGTTCTGTTTAACAATACACCGCACAATCATTGAATTACACACTGGATAAAAGCAAATTACTGCGGGTGCCGGAATCTGAAACTAAAAGAGAAAACGCTGGAAAACCTCAGCAGCTCTGTAAGGAGAGAAAAGAGCTGACGTTTCCAATCCAGATCACTCCTTTGCTTTTCCAGCATTTTCCCTAGTTGCCCTTCAGAGCTACCTTTTTGAACCGCTGCTCTGGTGTAGGTACACCCACAGTGCTGTTAAGAAGGAAATTCCAGTACCCAGCGACACTGAAGGAATGGATATATATTTCCAAGTAAGCATGGTGCACAACTCAGAGGGGATTCTCCAGGTGCTGCTCTTATCCTTCTGGATGGGAGTGGTTGTGGGTTTGGAAGGCCAATGGAAATTGATGCCAGTTCATTAAATGAATTAACTTGCCTGAGCTTTAATCTATTGCCCTTCAATCTTTTTTTTTTAGCAACTTATCATCTTGCCCTTGCTTTTATTCTTTGATGGAAGGTAGACATTAATTGCAAGGCCAGCATTTGTTGTTCATCCCTAACTGGCTTGGCCAGTCTATTTCAGAGGCAGTTAAGAGTCAAGCACATTACTGTGGATCTGGAGTCACAGGAGGTCAGACCAGGTAAGCTCAGTACTGCTGCTTTATAACTCCACGGATCCAGGTTCAATTCCGGCCTGTCTGATTCGAGTTTGTACATTCTCCCCATGTTTGCGTGGGTTTCCACCAAGTGCTTTGGTTTCTTCCCGCAGTCCAAAGATGTGCGGGTTAGATTGATTGGCCATGCTAAATTGCCCCTTAGTGTCAGGAAGACTAGCTGGGTAAATACATGAGGTTGTGAGGCCTAAATGGGATTGTTGTCACGCAGACTTGATGGGCCAAATGGCCTCCTTCCGTACTGTTCTATAGGGATTCTATTTTGTTCCATGATTTCCTTCTTTAAAGGAAGGAAATCCTTTAAAGATTTGCATTTTTACCAGAATTAATGATAGTTTGCTTTCTATTTCCGAACCAAATCAGATTTTATTAATTGAGCTTAAGAGTGTGATTTTCTGGTACTACCCACTGCAGGAATCGTAACAGGCAGAAAAGAAAACTCAGTGGGACCATTTAAAGGTCCATTGAGGTCAGGCAGGAATTTCCAGTCTTGGGGCATGGGCAGCTGGAAAATCCCACATGAAGTTCCACCAGCTGCCATGGTGGGATTTAAACCCATGTCCACAGATCATTAACCTGGGCCTCTGGATTGCTAAACAATATCACCACACTTCCATCTCAACCCATAATTCTTCTGAATGATGTTACTTTGCTCCAATAGGCCTATGTGGCAAAGAAGTACAAATTCTTTTTGTCCCTCACTGATTCTTTTCATATACAGGACCTCGGTGAGACCACATTTGGAATACTGTGTTCAGTTCTGGTCACCTCACTATAAGGAGGATGTGGAAGCGTTGGAGAGAGTGCAGAGGAGATTTACCAGGATGCTGCCTGGTTTGGAGAGTAGGTCTTATGAGGAAAGGCTGAGGGAGCTGGGGATTTTCTCTTTGGAGCGGATCTTACGCTCAGTGAATACGATCCTCTCTCACTGAGTATCAATCCAACACTCGGTCAGCACTGATCCTCTCTCAGTGAGTATCAATCCAACACTCGGTCAGCGCTGATCCTCTCTCAGTGAGTATCAATCCAACACTTGGTCAGCACTGATCCTCTCTCAGTGAGTATCAATCCAACACTCGGTCAGCACTGATCCTCTCTCAGTGAGTATCAATCCAACACTCGGTCAGCACTGATCCTCTCTCACTGAGTATCAATCCCACGCTCACTGAAAACTGATTATTTCTCATTGAGTATCGATCAGACACTCAATGAATACTGATCCTCTCCTACTGAGCATCAATACCATACTCAGTGAATACTGATCCTCTTTCTCTGAGTATCGATCCCACACTCACTGAGCATCACTCATTCAGTCATTGCACGTAGATCATCTTCATCTCTCTGAACTCATCCTACATACATTAAATAATGACCTTGTTTTCACTGATCCCTCCCTCTTTGGGAATTGATCTCAAATACGTTGCTTGGGCAAAGTCGGACATTGAGTGGGAATGTCTTTACATGGTGAATCAGGAAAGGAAAGGCAAGTCACACTGATGCGGTATTGTTGCTGCAATACATCTACCAGAGACCATATCAGTCCCAACGTCAACACATCGTAACAGTCCTTAAATGGAAGTATTTGTGGCACGGTACTGTCAGTGACCTAGCAATCCAGTGACCAAGGACAAGATCTGGGGACTAGGTATCAAATCCCACCACAGCAGATGATGAAATTTGAATTCAATGCAAATCTGGAATTAGAAGTTTAATGATATCCTTGTCGACTGTCAGAAAAGCCTATCTGGTTCCCTCTTGTTCTTTGTTAAAGGCTGCCATCCTTCCCTGGTCTGACCTACATCTAACTCCAGGCCCACAGCAATGTGGTTGGCTCTTAAATGCCCTCTGAAATGGAAGGCAATTAGGGATTGGCAATAAATGCTGACACAGCCAGCAAGGTCTAATCTAAATGAATAAAAAGAAAATCTTTCCCCATTTGCTTCGCCTGAGATTTTATTTTCATAGAATCCCCACAGTGCAGAAAGAGGCCATTCGGCCCATCAGGTCTGTACCAACCACAATCCCATCCAGACCCTATTGCTATAATCCTACATATTTATTTTACTGATCCCTCTGACACTAAGGATCGATTGAGCATGACCAATCAGCCTAGCCCACACATCTTTGGACTGTGGGTAGAAACCAGAGCACCCGGAGGAAACCCACGCACGACATGGGGAGAATGGCCACACAGACAGTGACCCAAGGCTGGAATTGAACCCAGGTTCAATTTTGTGAGGATGCAGAGAAAGTCTTCATCAAAAAAACTCACAAAACATCACACAAAAAAAAACAAGAACTTATCAGTTTTACAAATCAATTAACTATTCCCATTTACAAAGCCGAAAAATAACCAAGGTGACATGATTGCAAACTGTGTGCTTTCACTGCCACCTGGTGGAGGAATAAGGAGGTCATTTACTGTTTGGAAAATAAGAATATAGAACATTACAGCGCAGTACAGGCCCTTCGGCCTTCGAGGTTGCACCGACCAGTGGAACCAATCTAATGACCCTGTAACCTAAACTATTCCAGTGTTATCCATGTGCCTATCCACTGACCATTTGAACGCCCTTAAAGTTGGCGAGTCCACAACTGCTGCAGGCAGGGAATTCCACGTCCTTACTACCCTCTGAGTAAAGAACCTACCTCTGGCATCTGTCCTATAATTACCACCCCTTAATTTAAAGTTATGAGCCCTCATGTTAGCCATTACCATCTGAGGAAAAAGGTTCTCACTGTCCACCCTATCTAACCCTCTGATCATCTTGTATGCCTCAATTAGGTCACCTCTTAACTTTCTCTCTAATGAAAATAACTTCAAGTCCCTCAGCCTTTCCTCATGAGATCTTCCCACCATACCAGACAACATCCTGGTAAACCTCCTCTGCACCCTTTCCAATGCCTCCACATCTTTCTTGTAATGCGGCAACCAGAACCGTACGCAATACTCTAAAGGTCCTGATATTCATGGACAGACGGGTAGTACTCAGAGTATAAGGAGAATCAGAGCTCTACCAGAGACGCTATCTAGTTCAGCTGCAATATCTCATTTTAATTTATTCGAAAAGACTACAGCTTTTTCCCCTGAAACCTGTGGGTAACCTCCACAGATCTTTAAGACAGAGTTTGATAGGATCAGCAATGGGAACACATTCCTGTTTGTCGGAGAAACCTAAGTGTAAATATAAGATAACAGAAATTGAGGCAAAACCTCTCAACCCAGAGAATGACTCGAGCAATAGGGTCACAGATCATGTATAGAGGCCATTAGATCCATAGCGTTTATGATTGCACCATGAAAAGATGGTCTAACTGTAATTCGTCCCATCTCTTTGCTCTCTCCCCATTATCATGTCATTCTTTTCAGTTCAAGTATTTATCCAATTCTGTTGACTGTTACTGTTGTGCAACAATAACTTGCATTTATGTAGCTGCTTTAATGATACTAAAATTATATTTGTGTATAAAATCTTTCTTAATATGCAGCCCAAGGCACTTCACAGGAGCATTATAAAGTAAATTTGTGACACTAAGCCACACATGACAACGAAATTAGGGCAGATGGCTAAAATCTTAATCAAAAGTCACAGAATCCCCACAGTTCGAAGGAGGCCATTCGGCCCATCAGGTATACACGGAACACAATCCCACTCAGGGATCCCTGTAACCCCACATACTTATCCTGCTAATCCCCCAACAGTAAGGGTCAACTTACCATGGCCAATCGACCTCACCCACACATCTTTGGCCCATGGGAGGAAACCCCCACAGACACAGGGAGAATGTGCAAATTCCACACAGGCTGTGACCCGAGGCCGGAATTGAACCTGTGTCCCTGTCATCGTGAGGCAGCAGTGCTAACCACGGTGCCACCCCAGAAGTGGTAGGTTTCAAGGAGAATCCTAAAGGAAAAAAGAAGAGCGGTCAAAAGCAAGAGCAGCATGGTCAGTGGAGGACCAAAGGGCCTGTTCTTGTGCTGTAATTTTCTTTGTTCCTAGGTTCCGGCCAGTTGAAAACTTGGGCACTATTTGTGGAGAAATTAAAACCAGTCACTTTCAAAGAAATCGGAATTCGAGGAATGCGGCGATGTGGAAGGATTGTGGATTTATGGTTCCACGACAAGCTATGAACTAGTTTTCTCCCCTTTTTTTAAAAAAATACGTTTACATCATGCATGCACTTTTCCTTTCTGGCTTCGAATTTTTTTACCTAAAGAAAGCATCTGGGTGGCAAGGCCCCGGGACATATTGGCAAGATGGAGGGATGATGTAGAGATGCCGGCATTGGACTGGGGTAAACTCAGTAAAGTTTCACAACACCAATTTTAAATCCAACCAATTTATTTGATAGTAAATTCGCGAGCTTTCGACTCTATGGCCTTCGTCAGGCAAATGCAGTGTTCTGGTCTGCAATAGCACTCATATCAACACAGACAGTCACAGATTGCTGATTAGAATGCGAATCCTTACATCTAACCTGCTATTCAAGTGTTAAAGTGGCGAACAATGTGTGTGAAGGGAATCCTGAGCATTGTTAGAGAATTGTGTATTTTCTCCAGACAGTACAGTAAGTGAGGTTTTTTGCTAACCCAGGCAAGTTACAGGGGTTACAGATAGTGTGTCATGAAGCCAAGATCCTATTAAGACCATCCTCATGTGTGCGGAACTTGGCTATCAGTCTCTGCTCAGCAACTCTGCGCTGTCGTGTGTCACGAAGGCCTCCTTGAAGAACATTTACCCGCAGGTCGGAGGCCAAATGCCCATGACTGCTGAAGCGTTCGCCCACAGGAAGGGAACTGTTTTGCCTGGTGATTGTTGAGTGATGCTCATTCATCCGCTGTCGTAGTGTCTGCATGGTCTCCCCAATGTACCATGCTTCGGGACATCCTTTCTTGCAACGTATAAGGTAGACAACATTGGCCAAGTTGCAAGAGTATGTACTGTGTACCTGGTGAATGGTATCCTCACGTTTGATGTCGTCCATGTCTATGATCTGGCATGTCTTGCAGAGGTTGCTGTGGCAGGGTTGTGTGGTATTGTGGTCACTGTTCTCCTGAAGGTTTGGTAGTTTGCTGCGAACAATGATCTGTTTGAGGTTGTGCGGTTGTCTGAAAGCAAGAAGTGGGGGGGTGGGGATGGCCCTAGCGAGATGTTCATCGTCATCAATGATATGTTGAAGACTCCGGAGAAGATGTCGTAGCTTCTCCGCTCCGGGGAAGTACTGGACAACAAAGGGTGCTCTGTCCATCGTGTCCCGTGTTCGTCTTCTGAGGAGGTCAGTGCGGTTTATCGCTGTGGCACGTCGGAACTGTCGATTGATGAGTCGAGCGCCATATCCTGTTCTCACGAGTGCATCCTTCAGCGCCTGGAGGTGTCTGTCACGATCCTCCTCATCTGAGCAAATTCTGTGTATACGGAGGGCTTGTCCATAGGGAATGGCTTCTTTAACGTGTCTAGGGTGGAAGCTGGAGAAGTGGAGCATTGTGAGGTTGTCTGTCGGTTTTCGGTACAGTGAGGTGCTGAGGTGACCGTCCTTGACGGAGATGTGTGTGTCCAAGAATGCAACTGATTCTGGAGAATAGTCCATGGTGAGTCTGATGGTGGGATGGAACTTGTTGATAACATCATACAGTTGTTTCAATGATTGTTCACCATGAGTCCAAAGGAAAAAGATGTCATCAATGTATCTAGTATATAAACTTGGTTGAAGATCTCGTGTGGTGAAGAAGTCTTGTTCGAACCTGTGCATGAAGATGTTGGCATACTGAGGTGCAAATTTGGTCCCCATGGCTGTTCCATGTGTCTGGATGAGAAGCTGATTGTTGAAGTTACAATTACAAGTTACAAGTTGCAATTGATTGTAACTTGCCTCGGTTAGCAAAAAACCTCGCTTGCTGTGCTGTCTGGAGAAAATACACAATTCTCTAACCAATGCTCAGGATTCCCTTCACACACATTGTTAGCCACTTTAACACTTGAATAGCAGGTTAGATGTAAGGATTCGCATTCTAATCAGCAATCTGTAACTGTCTGTGTGGATATGAGTGCTATTGCAGACCAGAACACGGCATTTGCTTGACGAAGGCTATAAAGTCGAAAGCTCGCGAATTTACTACCAAATAAATTGGTTGGATTTAAAATTGGTGTTGTAAAACTTTACTAAGATGGAGGGAGACAGGACAGTGCACCATTTGGTTGCCAGGAACCCCACTTCGAGCTTCTTAGCCTGAGGTCAAAACAGAGGTTTGGTCTCTGCTAAATTATTTGGAGTTTCTTACATCCGCGCTAAGTCTGGGTTTTTTTGGGGTCTTGCTGCTGCTGCTGATCAGTGCAAAGGGATGAGACAGAGCTGATGCCCTGGGGGATCTTGCCAATACGACACGGTGTGGACTGAAAAATCCCCTCTGAAAACATCACTATTTTAGTCAAAAATTCAGAGTTTCCATCTCATTTAATAAATAATAATCTCACCCTTGATATCCCACAATGGGAAAACCTACACATCACTTAGCACTCCATTAATGCAATGCATTATTTACACATTAAGTACAAGTGTGGATGATGGTACCCACGATTAGACAAATGGTAATGACGAGGGAAGTGCGTGTGTAGCATGTCAGGCCTGAGGCGGGGTTCCTACATGTAATATATTTACATACCAGTGTGAAACATTTTAAAATTACATCCTATATTCGGTTTTGTGCAGTTGTGCGTAAGGTTAGCAGTTTTCTTTATTGACCTCTGTGGGAAGGGAATGGGAGAATGACAGTTTGTATTGAAGGCTCCAGACTGGCAAGGGTGTTGGGAATGGGATGTGTGAAGTGAGGGCATAGCACAGTGCCTGGCACACCTAAATGCCAAGCTAGTGGAGTTACAACTTGGCAAAACTCAAGATGCGTTCGACTTCTTGCGAGCTGTCCCCAGAACACCCGCAAGTTCTATCTTTTACTCTCATCCAACGCTCTTAAAACTGTGGTAATTCTTTTCCATTCATTTTATTCTTCACCCGATCCTTCCCTAGCCCTTCTGTACTCTATGAGCAGTGTGCTTTGCATCGTGCACAAGAAACAATACCTTTCACTGTATCACAATAATAAATCAAATCAAATCACACTTACATGGCATTCAGCACGCGAGAGAGCTCAGCGATCCTACAACCTCCTAATCCAATCCTGTGGTCCTGCCACATCCAGCGGTAAATTTTGGTGAGCAATAAAACAACTTGCTGGAGGAGGAGGCTTCACAGACACCCCCATCCTCATTGATGGAGGGGCCCAGCACAGCAGTGTAAAAGATAAGGCTGAAGCGTTTGCAGCAATCTCAGCGGAGTTAATGATCCTCTGGCGGTCCCCAGCATCACAGATGTCAGTTTTCAGCCAATTCAATTCATCCCACACAACATCAACAAACAGCTGAATGGATACTGCTAAAGCTCTGACAATATTCCAGCAATTGTACTGAAGATTTGTGCTCCAGAACAATAGATCAGAATTGCATGAAGTATAAAATATTGAGGTCCCATCTCTAATCCATGTACCACAGTACTCATTACATCTGGCCAAGCAGAAAATGACCTCTTTATGCTTACTCTCTGTTTCCCTAGATTTCCATTGATTCCAGTTTTACTAGGGTTCTTTGGCTCCACACGCAGTCAAATGCTGCCTTAATGTATCAGGCAGTCACACTCAGCTCACTTCTCGAGTTCAGCTCTTTGTTTGGGCCAAGGCTGTAATGAGGTCAGGAGACAAACGGCCCTGGCAAAACCCAGACTGAGCATGAGAGAACAGGTTGTTGACGAAGTGCACTTGAAAGCACTATCAACCATCAACTCCTGGTAGCATCCTAGTAAATCTTTTCTGCACTCTTTCTAGTTTAATAATATCCTTTCTATAATATCCTTGCACATAGTATTTCAAGTGTGGCTTTACCAATGTCTTGTACAACTACAACAACACGTTCCAATTCCAGTATTCAGTGTTCTGACTGATGAAACCAAGCATGCTGAATGCCTTCTTCACCACTCTGTCCATCTGTGACTCCACTTTCAAGAAGCTATGAACCTGTACCCCTACATGTCTTTGTTCTGTAACTCTCCCCAGTGCCCTACTGTTAACTGAGCATGTCCTGCCCTGGTTCAATCTACCAAAATGCATCACCTCGCATTTGTCTAAATTAAATTCCATTTGCCATTCGTCAGCCCACTGGCCCAACTGAGCAATTGGTGATAGCTTTCTTCATTGTCCACTATGCCAACAATCTTGGTGTCACCTACAAACTTACTAACCATGCCCCTTATGTTCTCATCCAAATCATTTATATAAATGACAAATAACAGTGGACCCAGCATTGATCCCTGAGGCACACCGCTGGTCACAGGCCTCTAGTTTGAAAAACAACCCTCTACAACAACCCTCTGGCTTCTGTCAAGAAGCCAATTTTGTATTCATTTAGACACATCACCCTGGATCCCTTGAGATTTAACTTTATGCAACACCCTACCATGTGGTACCTTGTCAAAGGCTTTGCTAAAGTCCATGTAGATAAGTGCACTGCACTGCCTTCATCTATCTTCTTGGTTACCCCTCAAGACATCAGTATTTAATTCCCAAAGTTCCCTAACATCCATGCTTTTCTCAATAGCAAATACTGATGAGAAATATTCATTTAGGATCTCACCCTCTCTTGTGGATCCACACATTGGCCACCTTGTTGATCCCTAAAAGGCCCTACTCTCTTCCTTGTTACTCTTTTGCCCTTTACGTATTTGTAGAAGCTCTTTGATTCTCAATTAGTGATACTAAGGACGAAACCAGTTCCTCTGTCAAATCAGCTCATTGTTTCATTAACCGTTTTCTGCTGCGGGATTCTGGAAGAAGGAGGAATAACAATGAATTCAAGTAAGATCATTCTATGGTAGTAGTAGGAAGTACTTCTTCTCGCCAGGGATGTAGAAAATGGGAATTTCCTCCCCCAGAAAGCTGGTGAGGCCAGCTGAAAATTTCACAACTAGGATTGATAACTTTTTTTTTGGACAAAGTTATGAAGATTACAGAAGATGGAGTTCAAATACATATCGATCATTACCTGACCAAGGCGTTTTCCTAGGATGGAAGTGTCAATTCCAAGGAGTCACAGGTCAAAGGTGAGAGGGGGAAAGTTTAAGGAAGATGTGTGGACTAGTTTTCAAGCAGAGAATGGTGGGTGGCCAGAACGTACTGGCCAGAGGAGGTGGTGGAAGCAGGTACATTAGTACATTTGAGAGGCAATGGGATGGATCCATGAATAGGGAGGGAGTAGAGGGTGTTTGAGTAAGGGCAGAAGGTTTTTCTTTAAGTTTAGTTCGGGCATCACAATCGGCCCAGGCTTGGAGGGCCGAAGGGTCTGTTCCTGTGCTGTATTTTTTTTTGTTGTTCTTAAATGGCAGAGTAGATTTGAATCACTGAATAGCCTCCTCCTGTTCCAATATGTAGTGTCAAGAATTAGTGTCTACATGTAATGTCTACATGGAAGTTTTAATCATCAGTGATTTAGATCACATGGTAATAGAACCTTCAGAGGGCTGGTTCTATCTGAAACCTCATGCTTAAGTCTTGTCTTGTGTTTCGTTAGAAGAGTGATAATAAAAGGTAAAGTTTAAGAACAGCCTTTCATCCAGTGTTCTCTATCAATCCTAACCGAGGGCAACCAAGGCTAAAACCCAAAATGACGATAACAGATGGTGGTAGTAGTAATGACAATGGAAAAGTCATCAAAATCCCAACAAGATCAGTGACCGAGGGGAAAAGGGCAAACAAGGGAAGCAAATTAATTGTGAGGAAAGGATGTTTGCATAAAAAATGCATGACGCACATTCACACACACAAGGATGCAGTTTATAAGTTAGACTAGTGTAGAGAGTTTTCATGGATTAAATTGACTGACACACTGCAGTTTGTAGGACACAGAAGTAGCAGTACCAGAGTCTGCACATTCTCCCTGGGTCTGCATGGATCTCTGCCAGGAGCTCTGATTTCCTCCCACAGTCTGAAACACATACTGGTTAAGTGCATTAGCTGTGTTAAATTGTCCCTCAATGTACCCAAACAGGTGCCTGAGTGTGGCAACTAGGGGATTTTCACAGTAACTTAATTGCTGTTAATGTAAGCCTACTTCTGACACAAATAAAGTTAAACTTAAAATCCTTACAGTGCTGAAGGAGGCCATTCAGCCCATCTTGTCTGCATTGATTCTCCGACAGAGCAGCTTAACCAAGCCCACACTCCCTCCCTATCCCCACGCATTTACCCCACCAATCCTCCTAACCTACACATCTTGAGACATGGTTGGGGTGGTGGGGTGTAATTTAGCACGGCCAATCCACCTAACCTGACCATTATTGGAGGGAACCAGAGCCCCCAGAGGAAACCCAAGCAGACACAGGGAGAACGTGCAAACTGCACTTAGACAGGCACCCGAGCCAGAATTGAACTCGGGTACCTGGTGCTGTGAGGTAGCCGTGCTAACCACTGTGCCACCCTAAATCTTTTATAGCCTCCCATAAAAGGCCAATAATATATCTCACAGAGAATTACTTTAAAAATTAGAATAATGTGGACTACAGCGGGAAGAGTTTAAATGGATAATGACATAATGAATTTGAGTTGAGAGCAATTTCAATTTGGAAAGAAGGTCACTTCTGAGACCCCTTCTCTTCTCAATTTCATGGTGGATAAAGCAGACGGATAATCTCGTCAGTTTTCCACTGAGCAAGTTTAGCTAAAATGCGCCCACAATTTCAAATGCAAATCTCCCCTTGTCACATCGGCATCCGTAAGAGAAATGGTAGGTTAATGCTGAGGGCACTTCCCGAAGCTCTGTCAATTCTGACATAAGACACAAATCTCCTGACAGGGACGGATAGATCCACTGTGTAATCTCATGTGACAGTCTGTGGCCTGTGGGGGTGGCACGTTGACACAGTGGTGAGCACTGCTGCCTCACAGCATCAGGGACCTGTGTACGACTCTGGCCTCGGGCCACTGTTGATGTGAAGTTTAGACATTCTCCCCGTGTCTGCGTGGGTTTCCTCAGGGTGCTCTAGTTTCCTCCCACACCCAAATATGTGCAGTTTAGGGTGGATTGGCCATGCTAAATGGCCCCTTAGTGTCAAGGGACTAGCTAGGGTAAATACATGGGGTTATGGGAATAGGGCCTGGGTAGGATTGTTGTCACTGCAATGGGCCGAATGGCCTTGTACTGCACTGTAGGGATTCTATAATTTATCACCTCAAACTTGTTCCCTTAGAAACCCTCATGTTGCAACATCACTGATATCTTATGGGAAACCTAACACACTGTGTGTGAACTCAGTCTTATCAGCAAAGTGATCCTGTCTGAATTGTCTTCAAAACAATTCAAATATTTAATATTTCTCAGTTTGTAGAAGGCGGCATTGGTTTTGCTCTGCGCAGGTTAACAGTACTGACAGTGGGTAGTTCATTAACCTTTGCCAGAGCATGAATGGGGATTGATCTCAACGCTGAACATTAATCAGGAACTATTTGCCAAAAAGGGACACTTGAAGCAAGTTTCCGTATCAAATTAGCAACGCCACCAGCACAGCAGCCGAGGTTTTCAATTTTCATGAAGTTTGAGTTTATGAATCTCCCAAACCCTGAATGTAAATGAGCTAGACCACCCCCTCACATTCTCTGAATGTGTCGTCTCTGTGTGACACCACAGTAACTGGTTGCCCTGGCAACAGTTGATATAAAGAGGAGGCGTGATCAATGTTGGCGGGGATTAGGGAGTGACAGATTTCGGCAGGATGGTTCAAATGGAGAGCCAATCAAAGAAGGGTAATTTAATCAGGAGAATTCTCTTCTATTTCATAAGGATCTGCAAATGGTCAGAAAACAAGGCAGAAGATGAGTGAGTGACATCTTCATTGTTTAAGCATGAAATGATTCCAAATGTTATCCGTATTTCCCATCGATCACTATCCTTCACAGAATTCTGTTCTCTTCATTCTCCACTTTCCGATCCTCACCATTCACAAAACTATTCAAACCATGTGACTTTTGCTTTAAATAAGCTAAAAAAAAAATTGGAGAATGAAAGGATCAGGTCCATCCACATTTCACAAATGGCTATCTCTGCCCTCTCCCCTCCAAGCACAAGAAAGGGAGAGTCAGCCCTAACTAATTGACCTTTCTCAGGCCCAAGGCAAACCTCAACGTGCTTTATAACTTCAGTATCTTTGGACTGTGCTAACGTAGGAAATGCAGCAACCAATCAAATAGAATCTCTACAGTACAGAAGAGGACATTTGGCCCATCTGCACTCACTCTCAGACAGAATATCTTACCTAGGCCCTCTTCAGCCTATAACCCCCACACACGTTTCCCATGACCATCCAACCTGCACATATTGAGACACTAAGGGAGAATTTAGCATGGCCAATCCACCTAACCGGCACATTTTTGGACTGTGGGAGGAAACTGGAGCACCCAGAGGAAACCCACACAGACACGGGGAGAACGTGCAAGCTCTGCACAGGCAGTCACCCAAGCCGGGAATCGAACCCAAGTCCCTGGAGCTATGAGGCAGCAGTGCTAACCATCCTGCTGCCTGTGCTTGCACGCAGAAAGATTCCATAAACAGCAATGCTACTATATAATAATGAAGGGTCACCCAGACTCAAAATGTTGGCTCTATTCGCTCGCCACAGATGCCGTTTGACCTGCTGAGACTTTGCAGTATTTTCTGCTTTGGTTTCAGATTCCAGCATCTGCAGTAATTTTCTTTTTTCTGACTATTTGATGTTTATTTTCACTGATGATGGTGAAGGGATAAATGTTGGCCAGGACTTGGCCACGCTTTAAAGCAGTGCCATGGGTTGTGTGCTATGCCGATCATGGAGTGCAAATATAACCCTGCTTTATCATCACATCTGATTGACGGCACCTCCAACAGTGCTGCAGCCCCACGTGAGTGTCAGCCAAGACTTTTGTTCTCAAATTTCTGGAGTGAGACTTGAACCCACCATCCTTTGGTTCAGACACAAGAATCCAATCAGCTGAACTAGGGGCTGAGAGATGCGGAAAAACTCAACACAATCTCAAACTCTAGAATAAGATAGCTAGGAGGCAATGGATAAGGTATATTTAGCAACTCACCGACTGAATATTTTCCAGCCTTCATTCCAGCGGGATCTTCCAGGTCTGTTGGAGATTTCAATGGCTTCCAGTGGGGGCTAACTTTGGTTTGGGAGGAGGGGGTTGGAAAATTCCAGCCAAAAGGTTTGGAGACAGATTGAAGCCATGGAAGATGGAGCATCCAATTTTACCATCACATTGCACCCGTTTTCCATCACAAAAGCTTGGTAAAGTTGGTTGTGAGGCTAGTAGCTCGATCTGCAACCACCTCCATGCCGGTTCCCCCTTTAATAAAGCCTGAAAATGGCCATAAATGAGACCTCACCTAAAATGAGCTCAATAACCATTCCGCTGCATCTGCATGGATTTAAATTGACTTAATGAGTTGCATGTCCAATTTTACCGGCACTTCCTCCTTTTACCACCGCAATCGGCCAGAGTCTGAAAGGTATGTTGGTTAGGTGGATTGGCCATGCTAAATTCTCCCTCAGTGTATCCAAATAGGAGTGTGACGGCTATTTGATTTTCATAGTAACTTCATTGCAGTGTTAATGTCAGCCTTTTTGTGACTAACAAATAAACTTAAAAAGTTCGCAATTAAAATCACATTTTTGGTTTGTCCTCAACACAAGATTAAATTTCTAAGGCGATTATGTAAACTTTAGCTGGGAAACTATGGAGCGGTTGTGGGGGAAGTGGTAGGATGGATGGTTCAGGAGGGGGTTATCTATCTCACCCTGCCCTGAAGCTAGGAAGTTACAGGCCCAAATTATTTCATGCCATCATATGGAAAAAAAAAATTACAGTATTCCACAGCAATAACAACAATCTTTGCATTTAAATAGCAGCTTTGGTGGAGAAAGGCATCCCAAGGTGCTTCACAGAGATCCAATCTACAAAACAGACACTGAGTCCAGGATGGAGATACTAGGAGAGGGGACCAAAGGATCATGAAGGAAAAGGAGGGGAGACATGAAGGAGAAAGGTTTAGTGACTAAATTCAGGAACTTTGGACCAAGGTATCTGAGGACATTGCCATAAATGGCAGGCTGAAGGGGGGTGGGGAATTGAACAAAAGGCCAAGATCTGGGATGGAGGAGTTCAGAGCCTGGGACCAATGTGCGTTGATAAGGAAAGGGGAAAGGGAGTGGGAAGATGGGGTAGTGGCTCAGTTTGAGTTAGGGTATGCACAATGAAGTGAAAAGTTCAAAGGAAGATAGGAGGTTGTTCAATTAATATTGGAATCAACATTGGAGATGACAAAGTCATGGATGAATCTTTCAGCAGCAAACTGACCAGTGTAGGAGCAGAGAGGCTTGTTTGTGTTATGGAGGTAGAGCTAGATGGTCTTTCCACTGTAAAGAATATAGGGTAAGGAGATCAGTTCCAGGTTGATTAGGACTTTTAATGAGCAGTTTGCTGTTGGGACAGTGGCTGGTTTTGGAGATGGAATTCCTGGAGAAATATTAATGAATGGGGTAGAAGATGATGATCGTCCCAGACTTCGCGATGTTCAATGGAAGGATATTGTGACTCATCCACAATTGGGGTGTTGGAAAAGCATAAAACAGAAATTGATGATATAGACCTGGGTGTCATTGTCCTCAAGCTTGCTGATGATCAACCGAAATGAGAAAGGAGTGGAAGAAACCTTGGAGGTCCACAGGGTAACAGTATAGGGGCAGAAAGAGAAGCCATTGCTCCAGTAATCATCACCTTTGGAATTTTGATCACATATTTAATAAGGGATGTTTATGTCGGCACCGAACCAACCAATGCTGAGTCAGGTGCCAACTTTCTCTCATCTTACTGAGATAGCAGCTCTGCTCCAAGGCTTTGCACTACCCAAACCTCATTATCTTAAAGTGGAAGGGGGGGGACAAAACACTCTCAGCACAGAACTGTAAGATTGCCTTTGGTCTCAGTTGTGTTATCTGCGTGGAACAGTGCACAATGGGAGCAATAGAAACCTGTAAGTCAGTAACTTCAAATGGAAGTAGCAGGCGTGGCAGGAGGTCATTCCTTCTCTAAGTCATTGATAAATAATCAGAGGGTGGCGCAGTGGTTAACACTGCTGCCTCACAGTGCCAGGGACCCGGGTTCGATTCCTGGCTTTGGTCACTGCCTGCGTGGAATCTGCATGTTTTCTCCATGTCTGTGTGGGTTTCCTCTGAGTGCTCCGATTTCCTCCCATTGTCCAAAGATTGCCAGTTAAGTGGATTGGCTATGCTAAATTGTCCCCTATTGTCCAACGATGGACAGGTTAGGTGGATTGGCCATGCTAAATTGTTTCTTAGCACCCAAAAATGTACAGGTTAGATAAGTGAGCCATGGTAAATGTGTGGGGTTATGGAGATAGTGAGGAGAGGCCTGGGTGAGATGATCTTCAGAGAGTTGATGCATGACCTACTTTAAGATGGTACAGTGGGGTTAGCACTGCTGCCTCACAGCGTCAGGACCCATGTTCAATTCTGGCCTCGGGTCACAGTGTGTGTGTGTGTGTGTGTGTGTGTGTGTGTGTGTGTGTGTGTGTGGAGTTTGCACATTCTCCCCATGTCTGCGTGGGTTTCTCCCAGATGCTCCTGTTTCTTCCCACAGTTCAAAGATGTGTGGGTTAGATTGATTGACTGTGCTAAATTGACCCTAGTGTCAGAGGAAATTAGCAGGGTAAATGAGGGTAATGGGAGTAGGGCCTGGGTGGACTTGTGGTTGGTACATACTCAATGGGCCGAATGATCTCCTTCTGCACTGTAGGGATTCTATGATTCTTTTGCACTGTAGAAATTCTATGGCTGAGAAAAATAAAATTGTCCTATTTTTGGTCAATATTTTGAGTACCTTCTAACCTAAGTCTCGTTTCTTCCAGCTCTGATGCTTACTTGAAGCTTGTGGACAAGAGAGACAAAATTAACATCCTGCCAGAGGCCATCTGTATCGTTTGTGTCAAGTCTCACGTCGACCAATACCTCTTACCCTGCGAGAACATTGTGTGTGAGACCTGTTTCATTGAGAAAGATCAGGGGGACAACATCAGATTGAAGTGCCCACAGTGCCAGGTGAAGTATTTCATCAACTGGCATAATCAGCAAGGTCCAAGAAGTATCTATTCAGCTGTGAATGCTGAAGCACGGAGCACACAACAGATAGAAGCGACAAGGATGAGGGAGCTGGCAAACAGCAACTGCCTTGATGAATCCAACTGCCATCCCGATGGTGTTAGACTCAGTACAAACCATTCCAGGAAAAGCCTGAAGCCGTTGCCTCTCCGTCAATCACCGGCACACTGTGATAAGCACTGGAAGAAACACCCCTTCAATCCCTTCTCCAGCGTCAATCAGTACCAGATTCTGAACACGTTGCGGGATCCTCAGGAATGCCAAGAGTCTGGGGATCATCCCAGCAGAGGAGGAGAGGGAATCTGATTCCACTGGCTTGTTGGTCCAAACTACGGAGCTCCTGGGACACAGGAAAAAGAAATGTTGAATTAGATAATCCTACCTCTTTTTCAGCAAATAGTCGATATTACATCACATATTACCAGGATGTGGAGATAATTGAATAAATATTTATTGCTCATTGATCCCTCCTTTGGATACTGTTCAAACTGCTCCCCATCAGCCCCTCAGGATTAGGGGGTGCCTGATGGTTGTTGACAATGCCCATCTCCTGAGAATTCTTTTTTATTCATTTATGGGACACGGGCGTCGCTGGCTGGCCAGCATTTATTGCCCATCCCTAGTTGCCCTTGAGAAGGTTGGGGTTAGCTGCCTTCTTGAATTACTGCAGCCCACGTGTTGTAGGTTGATAGAGAATGGGGAGGGAATTCCAAGATTTTGACCCAGCGACTGCAAAGGAACAGCCGATATATTTCCAATTCAGGATGGTGAGTGGCTTGGAGGGGAACTTGCAGTTGTGGTATTCCCATGTATCTGCTGCCCTTGTCCTTCTGGATGGAAGTGACCTTGGGTTCGGAGAATGAATTTAAAATATCGGCAACAAGTCTTTCTTTTCAGCATTAATCAAATGTGAGATCAGGGATTGAGATCACATTAGATTTATGGGGCGTCCCTGATACAAAAGCAAAGGAAAACTGAAGGAAAAGTTAAATTAGCGAACCCACTAAAACCCCTGGGCTATTTTTCTTCCAATCGGCGTCATGCCTCAGTTCAGAGTTTCAACCACAGAGGAGCACTTAACGGGAAACTATGGGTGTATTTTTCCCAGAAAAATACCGAGCGCCCAATGGGCAAGAATGCAAGAGTTAATCCCGCCCGTTTTTTGGGTGAGCAGGGTGGAATGAATTTACTGCACTCCGTGCATCACAGAGTCTGTCAGGATTCATGCCATTGGGGGCGGTGGGGGAGCGAGGGTAGATGTGGGGGGGGGGGGCTGCGAGAGGCTGACATCAGGGGGTAATGTGCATGTTCGATATCCCAGTATGCTGGAGATGGATTGACAAGCCCAACCCAACCCAACTACTCCCCCCCCCCCAACCCCTCGCCTCTCCCTTACACACTATCCCCCCCACTACTCCCAATCCTTTGGTAAACCGGCAAGGTTTCCCACTGCCAGGGCACATTCAGGAGGTTTATCTATATATAATGTTAAACATTCATCTTCGTTGAACCTTTAAGATTATGAGGGAATGCAGATTCTCAAATCGCACTGTATGAAATTGAAGCAAGCACTGACATTATTGTAACAAAATGAATCACACGTAACGCACCCCCCATTACTGCAATCATCTCTCAAATAATGTGAACAACAACAATGTACATTTATATAACACCATTAACTGAATGAAAGTCCAAGGCATTTGACAGGGGCATTATGAAGAAACAGTTGATATTGAGTAACATAAGGGCAAGTGGCCAAAAGTTTAAACATTTGGGCCAGCACAGTGGTTAGTTCTGCCGCCTCACAGCACCAGAGACCTGGATTCAATTCCAGCCTCTATTCGCTGTCTGTGTTCTACCCACGTCTGCATGGGTTTTCTCCGGGTGCTCCAGTAGCTCCGGTTTCCTCCCACAGTCCCAAGATGTGCAGGTTAGGTTAGGTGCATTGGCCTTGCTAAGTTTCCCTTTAGTGTTCAAAGATGATCAGGCTAAGGTGATCAGTGAGATACATGTGAGGTTATGGAGCAGAGGCGAGGGCCTGGATAAAATGTTTTGTCGAGAATCTGTGCAGACTCAGTGGGCTGAATGGCCTCCTTCTGCACTGTAGGGATTCTGTGATTCTCAAGATAGATTGCAAGGCGTATTTGAAAGAAAGAATGAGAGGTGCAGGGAGATAGAGAAGTTTAAAGAATTCCTGTGCTTAAGGCTGAGGGGTAGCTGAAGGCACAGCCACAAATGATAGTTTAATTAACATCAAGGATGTTCAAGAGGACAGAATTAATTAAGCTCATATTCTGAAGATCAGTAGGGCTGGAGAAGAGAATAAAGATAGAGAGGGTTTCAGCCTAAAATGTTTAAACACATCAGTTTGCCAGCTTTCTCAATCTCATTTTCCCTTTGTCCCAGTTTTAAATGGATTCCATCTTTTAAGATCACACTTGGAAAATCTTTTTATCTATCCTGTCTTTTAGCATCCATTCTGAAATTTGGACCTGCTTTTAACTCTTTTCTTCTGAAAACGCAAATAACATTTTCTTTAATAAAGCAAGGAAGAAATTTTCAGATGAACCACTTTAGAATGGGTCAAATCCTGGAACTCCCTCCCTAACAGCACTATGGGTGTACCTACACCTCAGGGACTGCAGCGGGTTCAAGAACACAGCTCACCGCCACCTTCTCAATGGCAATCAGCGATGGGCAATAAATGCTGGCCTAGCCAGTGACGCCCACATCCCATGAATGAATTTTTAAAATGAGCTGAATGTGGTAACGTACACAAGTGAAGCCAATTTTCCCGTCCCACCCGGCATAGGAATCAGAGCATGCCAGAAGTGGACCGTGGGAAGAAGGTCTGTCAACCTCAGGGATTTTCCAATTTCACTCACAGAAAATCCCACCCATCGTTTATACCCTATTGGGACAGGGAGAGAAAGAGAAACAGAGGAAAAAAAACATTGAGGTGGCACAAAAGTTCCTTCTTTCCCAACTCTCCATTAAATGTTTTTTTAAAAATATTTCACCTTGACTGGAATATGTGAACAGACATGTAATCATCATCATTTGTCACTAGGTGGCACTTGAAGCTCACTTATGGGAACAGCAGCTTACCATGAAATTTAAAGTTTACAGTTTATTTTATTATTGTCACAAGTAGGCTTACATTAACACTGCAATGAAAGTACAGTGAAAATCCCCGAGAAATCACACTCCGGTGCCTGTTCGGATACACGGAGGGAGAATTTGGCATGGCCAATGCACCTAACCAGAAGGTTTTTTTGGACTGTGGGAGGAAACCGGAGCATCCGGGGGAAATCCATGCAGACACGGAGAGAATGTGCAACCTTCACACAGGCAGTGACCCAAGCCAGGGAAAGAACTCAGGTCCCTGGCGCTTCAAGGTGGCAATGCTCAACATTTAGCCAAAGGGTGGCACATTGGTTAAATAATGTGGTTACCAGTAGATTGTAAAGAGTGGTGCCAGTTTCAACAATAACTATCCATTGTCCCTGTATAGAATGTTTCTGGTCCATGAACACATAAATATTAACATTCTCATGTTGGTGTTCACGGGCCTGCCCGGAGAAACTTTCATGCTAACTTAATGTTTCTTCCTCTGTTTATCGGTCTCTCTATATCCCACTATAATAGAAACTGGGTAGAGCGGAATACAAAATCTCAGAACTCGTTACATTCTGAGTTTTTGCCTCTATCTCCCATTGAGAAAAAGCTTTAAAAGATACTTTAGCATTCAGAGAAACATCTTCAAAATAGGATAAGATGCAAAAGTACAAATGTGCTCCTAGACTTCATAAAGATACAGTTCAAAATTTAAACTTTATTTATTAATATCACAAGTGGGCTTACATTAATACTGCAATGAAGTTACTGTGAAAATTCTCTAGTCACTGCACTCTGGCACCTGTTCAGGTACATTGAGGGAGAACTTAGCATGGCCGATGCACTAATGTTTGGGTTATAGGAGGAAACCGGAGCACCTGGAGGAAACCCACACAGACACGGGAAGAACGTACAAACCCCTCACAGATAGTGACCCAAGCCAGCAATCAACTTTGGATAGTTAACATGCAGGCACGGTGAGAATGTGCCAAACCAAGACTAGAACGCAGGTTCCTGGTGCTTTGAGGCAACGGTGTTAATCGCTGTGCCACCTGGAGAGATAAAGGTGATGCTAGATGTGGGTTAGCCTGTGTTTAGAATGTTGCATCTCATCTGTATCCGTTTCTTTAGAAGGGATATCAAAGGTACAAAGAAGATTCACGAAGATATCAGGATGAAAGGCTTAGGGACAAGACAATGAAAGACATTGCATCACCTGAGTCCAGACACCAAATGCAGACAAGGTGCTTAATATACAGAACATCAAAGATTATCTCCTCACTGAATGATAACATAAAGGTGCTTTTCCTGAGGAATACTGAAATTCTCCCCTTTCCTGGATCAGGGTCATTGTGCCTCAATGGAATTCCAGCCTGTACAGAATTGGGAGCCTGATCCTCAATCTAAACTATCGGGGACTTGTACATTTGCCACTGCTCTGACTGTTGAAATGGTCACAACTGCGCCACACAGGCAGTGACCCAGGCCAGAACTGAATCCGGGTCCCTGGCGCTGTATGGCAGCAGTGCTAACCACTGTGCCACCATGCCACTCACTGCATTAGTAATGAAGATGACTCCGGCTAATATGCTTCGATGTTATTTGTCTCTCTTTCTGGTCTGATGCTCTCAATGCTCCATCTTGATAGTAGAAGGTGAGCGAAGGTTTACAAGTTGCTGCTGATGCAGTGAATGAAGAACATAGGATAAGTAGGAGACCATTTAACCACCACTCAATCAGATTATGGTTTATTTTGTATCTTTACTCTGTTTACCAACATGAGTTCTTTATCAGCATTTCCCAAACGGTTGGCGATGATCCTCACTGAAGTGACGGACACAGCGGACAGCATCACTAGCTCCCCCTCCTCAGAGACTGCAGCCCTGGTGGTGACTGGCCCTATTCCTGTTCTGACCCTCCATCTCAGTCTCCCATCCAGGAGATCGATAGACCTGACGCAGGGAGGTTTCACAAACATCTGGTATTGGCTGCAAGAGAGAAACCCGAATAAAAGGCTATGTACTCTCACCAACTTTTACAGATGCATCACAAGAAGCATTCTTTCTGGTTGTATGACAGCTTGATATGGGCTCCTGATCTGCCCAAGACCGCAAAAGGTCATGAATGCAGCCCAATCTATCACGCAAACCAGCCTCCCACTCATTGACTCTGTCTACATTTCCCACTGTCTCGGCAAAGCAGCCAGCATAATGAAGGACCCTATGCACCCAGGACATCGGGAAAAAGGTACAAAAGTCAGACGTCACCAACCGACTCAAGAACAGCTTCTTCTCTGCTGCCATCAGACTTCTGAATGGACCTACCTCGCATTAAGTTGATCTTTCCCTACATGCTAGCTATGACTGTAGCACTACATTCTACACTCTTTTGCTTCCTTCTCTATGAACGGTATACTTTGTCTGAAAAGCACACAAGAAACAATACTTTTCACCATATGTTAATGCATGTGACAATAATAAATCAAATCAAATCTGAGCTGTAAGTTCCTGACCAACAGTCTAGGAAGCATTGATATAGATCCTGTCAGATGCTTCCTGTCTTCTAAAGCCTGAGATCCTAGAGCCAAGAGCTGCAGAACTACAAAGGAGTGAAATGAACACTTTGCCCCAGGGAACATCAATGGAAGTGTGGAACATGAGGGGCTCTCACGAACACACTTCCAAAGAGAGCACACAGTAACTGAGGAGATCAGTCCTTGGGTGGTGTGAGTAAGAGTTGGAGTGGTTTCCTTCCAGTGCCTCGAACCCATCACGGCCAACAGCAGTAAGAAACCCAACACTTCACCCTCCTGGTAATCTGCTTTCCAGGCTGCTCCAAGGTTGGTATAATTCTCGGCATGTGCGTGACATGGAAATTACATACACTCACCCTTATGACAGTGTTGGACAATGAAGTTCGCAGTCTGTCACCTTTCCTACAAGCTGTCTTCTGAAGAAATCAGTTCTTGCTGGAGTACAGGCCTGCTCCTGTGGGTTAGCTGCTGTTAACTTAAGCAAGTTAACATTTTTCAAACATAAAGCTAAACAAAGATTGTGAGCAGATATTTGACCTAAACTGGCTCCCATCTGGTGATTATTGAACAGTTCATGGCAGGGATCACTAGAGGTAGATGAGGGGCAAAACTGAATGGATTCTTTTTGCCTCTGTTTAATCCTATTCTAGACTCAATGCCATCCTTCACTGAAGAGTTAAAGGCATCTGTTCCCAGGCTTTCCAATGTTGTCCTGTAGCTGATCGCTGGTTAGGATTGAGATGTGATGTGGAGATGCCTGTGTTGGACTGGGGTAAACTTAGTAAGATGTCTCACAAAACCAGGTTAAAGTCCAACAGGTTTATTTGTAGCAAACACCACTGGCTACAACCAGTTCCAAAAGCTACAAGCGTTTGCTACAAATAAACTTGTTGGACTTTAACCTGGTGTGAGACTTCTCTCTGGGATTGAGACCTCAGTATTTATACCAAGTGTTTGACCTCCACCTCCTCCCCACTCAGGAACCTGATCATCTATCTCCCCTTGCAATCTCGTAAAACATGAGTGAAATGGTCTGAATTTTGAGAAATGGGTGCTGGGTCTTTCCACCTCAGGAAACTGCTGCCCATTCACTTAAATCATTTCAAAATATTCATTCCAGGGCCTTTAGACTTTTGAATAATGCTTCTTTTAAAAAAGGATTTGAATCTCAGAGCTTCAAGCCAGCATTCAAAAGAAATTACATCATCAACCAACTTAACAGGGTGACAAGTTTTTTAGTAAGACTTTGTGGGGACAGTCTTATCAAAAATATTTCAAATGCCCAACGAACAGAAGACAGAAGAGTTTCAGATCTGTTTTTTTTTCCGATGAGGCTACAAATTAAATCTTACGCCATTTAGTCATTTGCAGTGTTTCCTGCCAGTAGGGGAAGGGGGTGGGACCTAAGCTTACCAGAAAGCTGGCTGCTCATAGTAGAGAGCACAATTGCCGCCCTACCCACCAGACTAGTTTTTTGCAGTCTTAGGCAGAGCAGGAGTCATACCAAGCTGTGATACAACCAGACAGAAGGCTTCTTGTGCTTTTATGGCAGAAGTATCACAGCTGAATCTTCACAAGATCCTCCAAATTCAGTGGCAAGCAAAGCAGTTCAACAAATGCTTTCTTTCCCCAATCAAGCATCAGGTCACTAATCACTCAAAGCAGCTCCACTGGGCAAGACGTGTCATTCATGCGCCTGACACCAAACTTCCAAAGCAACTGCTTTACTTGAAGCTCAGTCGTGGCAGGAGATTCCCAGGAGAAGAGCAGGATTACTTTCGGGATGTCCTCAAAGCATCACCACGTACCATAGAAAGCATCCTATCCAGTTGTATCACAGCTTTGTATTGCTACTGTTCTGACCAAGGCTGCAAAAAACTACAAAGTGTTGTGAACATAGCCCAGTCCATCATGCAAACCAGCCTCCCATCCATTGACTCTGTCTACACTTCCCACTGCCTTGGAAAAGCAGCCAGTATAATTAAGGATCCCACACACCCCGGACATATTTCTTTCCATCTTCTTCTGTAGGGAAAAACAAAAGTTTGAAGACACATATGAACAGACTCAAGACAAGCTTCTTCTGTGCTGCCATCAGACTTTTGAATAGTGTTATCATATATTAATCGGATCTTTCTCTTCAAACTACTTGTAGCTGCCACACTGTATTCTTCATTCTCTCCTTTCCTTCTCTCTCATGTACTTCATGAATGGTACCTTTTGACTATATAGCGCAAAAAACAATATTTTTCCACTGTGCCCCAATACATGTGACAATAAAACCAAATCAAATTGCCGAGAAAGTCAAAGATACTCACTGACTCACGGCCAATGCTGAACTGTGACTGATGCAAATGAAGGCAGCTCATTCAGGGAGGCACAGAGAGATTTCATCAAGAACATAGAGGCAAAATCGATGCATTGGAGGGGCCACACAAACCTCCAAACAGCCCCTCTGTCCAACTCTTCAGGTACCTCCTGCCCTTGCATGCATCAGAGTCTGCAGATTGCGACTTCAGAACCCATTGAGTTGAGTGGAAGCAAATAAGTCATCTTCAATCTTGGGAATACTGCTATTGAACTACCTTCCCTGCCACCAAATTTGGAGGATTTTGTGAAGGTTGTGATGTGGTATTTCTCTAGTGCTTTGAGATGCCTGCTATAGGTTTGCAAAATTTAAGAAAAGTGCAACAAGGGACTTCAGAAGTAGCAGGTAGTAAAATATAAGGAAAAGAAAATCTATGTCAACGCAGATTCAAATCACTTAAAAGGCAAATTTAAGATTAAGATCAGAAAGTCGTACTGCAAGCAAAAGGTGATCAAAGTATTGAAGGACATCTGGGTGGAGGAATCTGGAATCAGCAGAGAAGCAATTGGTGCTATAAAGGGCCTATAGAATCTTTAGCATGTCACTTGAGTCATAAGAATGTGTGCAATGGGTCAAGTGGTGATTATATCTGTTTCTACCTTGCATAGGTACAAAGCCAAGCTGAGCTTTGGGGTTCAGAAAACCCAAGGAGTCCTCCAGTACCTCACACTTGGGAGAGTGAGGACAGTTCAAACACAAGGAGCATCAGTCAAGCCAGATACACACCACACTTCCAGCAGATGACAGGTAGGGATCTGGAATGGGAGCCTTGCTTGCAAGTGCCTACTACCATTCCCTAAAGCCCAGGAACGTCTATAAGAACAGTTCCAATGAAATAGTAACAGGACAAGGCATTTCACAAGAGAGTGCTATGAAACAAAATCTGACACCAAGCTACCAGGTATGTTAGGGCAGGTGACTAAATGCTTGGGCAAAGGATTTAAAGAGTGTTTTACAGATAGAAGTGAAGAGTTTTAGGGAGTAAATTCCGATACTTAGACGAAGGCATCGTTGCCAATGGTTGGAAGAAGGAAATGGGGGATGGATATCAAAATTGGAGGATGAAAAGATTTCGGATGGTAGGAGAGCAACTGGATATGACAGAGCAAGGGAAGGGCAAGAACATAGACTTGAACACAATAAGAGTTTCCAAACATTGCTGGACCCAGTACCAAAGCATATTGAATGATTGGTGATTGAGGCTTGATGTAAGTTAGGATACGGGCAGCAGAGGTTTGGTGGAGCTAGCGTTTATGGCAGATGGGAGGTCAGCTAAGGAAACATTGCGATAGAAGAACAAATGTTACCCCTATTCCTGACAGACATTAGTAGGGGTCTGCAGTACTACAACTTCACTCAGGTTTCAGCTCCTCAAGCAGCTTCTGCCCAGTTTTACAGATCTCTCCCCCCCGCCCTCCTCACTCTATGGTTTACCAGCTGCATAAAATCCATCAGGGATTTCTATCCTATAAACAAAAGACAACATTAGCCCACAACTAAATGGCAGTATAATATTCAGCAATACACCAAGATCTGCAGGAAAACCTTGGTTTGAAGTGAAAAACAGAATTAAAAAACTTCCCTTTTTTTTTTACACAGATTACAAACAATGACAGAACTCAATAGCTTTTCTTAATCAATATTGCGTAACATTTTGACGGAATCTGAATTCTAACTTCTGCTGAACCGTTGTCCAGGTAATGGATGAGAAAGCAAAAAAAAGCTATAAAAATGCGGCACATCTGGCAACATCTGTAGAGCAAGAAACAGAGTTAATATTTCATGTCCATCTGACTCTTGTTTCTCTATGGATGTTACCAGCTCCAGAGCTTTTCCAGCAGTTTCTGTTTAAGATTTCCATTTTCTGCTGTATTTTGTGTTATTATAATGGGTCAATTGACCCTATATCAAATTGCTGTGGCTCCAGCACCTCACTGTGCAGAAAATAGCTGCCTGATGTCAATGGCAATTCTAGTTCAAAGTAATTGATTGCATGTTAAATGCTTTGGAATACTCATTGATGTGATAAGATGCATCTTTCACTCAACAAGTGGATGCTTCCTCTTGTGGGGCATTCTAGGGACGAGAGGTAATAATCTCAAGATAAAGATTAGCAAATTTAAAACAGAATTGAAGAGAAACTACTCTCACAGGGTTGTGAATCTGTGAAATTCACTACCCCAAAGTGCGGTGGATGCTGGGACAGTGAGTAAAGAGGAGTTGGACAGATTTTTAATTGGTAATGGATTGAAGGATTATGAGCAGGAAAATGGGGATAAGAAGCATATGAGCCATGCCCGAACGGTGGAGCAGACTCGATGGGCCTAATTCTGCTCCTTTATCTTACGAACTATCAACGTTTCTGTCTGAGAGATAAAGGATTCTCCAAACATCCTCAGTGCAATGAACTCCATTGTTTGTGAATAAGACAACGGGACTCCCTGGCCAAAGGAAACTGGGAAACAACAATTTCAATTTATCTTGTTCAATTCCAAGCTGAGCCTCTGACCTATATCCTCTCTGTCACTAATACTTCAGGCTAATCTGGAATAAAGACTTACAGTCTTGAACTGATTGAGTGGTGGAACAGACTCGATGGGCAGAATGGTCTACTTCCACTCCTACGTTTTATGGTCTTATAACAACTCGTAGATAAGAAACTTCAGATCACATAATTCCAAAGGGGTGAATGCATGGACCACAGGGGAACTACATAAATTGAGAAGCAGCGAAGACTTGCTGAGGCACAATTTTCCAAAGAGCTTTCAAAACAGGTCACGCTCCAAGAACAAAAATGCATTTTTAACATAGAGTTGCAATCAGACAAAAACAGATGCTGAGCCAGAGAGGATATTAGGGGAAGTGACCACGACCTGGTCACGTGGCAAAGGCAGACAATAACATGGAGATGCCATTCGATAATCAGAGAGCTGGACACAACATGAGGTGGAAGCTGAGCTTGGAATCGAACAGAATGCTGAGGTTATGAACAGGCTGAAGCAGAGGCTGTTGGCAAATAGACCTGGTATCTGTGTAAGTGGGAGCAGGAGACCAAAAAAAAGACGCATGGTTTGGATTGTCCACTCCCAAAAATGGCGCAGATTAAATATATAGGAGCGTGAGGTCATGCACTTTGGGGCAGGGATCGACAAATAGAAACATGTTCAAAATAGAGTCACATTAGAAACATTGGGAAACAAAGGGTTTTGGATATTCAGGTATATAATCACTGAAGCCTAGTACACAAAAATAAAAAGTAATCAAAAAGGCTCAAGGATAGATCAGCCTCCGAGTGAGTGTCGCGCAGAATAATCACAACAGGGCAGAAAGGGTGAGGACGAGGCTTATGTTCCCTTCAATATAGAATCATTGTGCAGAAGAGGTCCTTCGGCCCATTGGGTCTGCACCCACAGATTAGAAACACATGAACTGCCACTTAATTCCCATCTGCCAGTATTTGACCCATAACCCTGAATGTTTCAATGTGCCAATTGCTCATCCAGATACTTTTTAAAGGATGTTAGGTAATCCTCCCAGGAAGCATTCCAGACCATCACCACCTCTGGATTAAAAAAAGTTTTTCCTTACATCCCCCTAAACCTCCTGCCCCTCAACTTGAACCTATGTCCCTTTGTGACTGACCTTTCAACTCTGGCGGCACGGGCTCGTTGGGCCGAAGGGCCTGTTTCCCGTGCTGTTTTGTTCTTTGTAAGGAGAACAGCTGCTCCTTACCCACTCTGTCCACATCCCTCATAATCTTGTACACCTTGATCAGTTCACCCCTCGGCCTTCTCTGCTCCAATGAAAACAACCCAATCCTACTCAATCTCGCTTCGTAACTTAAATGTTCCATCCCAGGCAGCATCCTGGTGGATCTCCTTTTCATCCCTTTCCAGTGGAATCACATCCAGACTATAAAGTGCTAATCTATTCAAGTTAAGATATGAGAAGGATTTGATAGCACAAGCAGAGGGAGAATATTTCCACTGGTGGAAGGTCCTGAATAAAGGGGCATAATTTTAAGAGTTAATCTGTTAGGAGGTGATGACAGAAAATAACCTGAAACTGCCATCTGTGAAAAGGTGTCAATTCTTAATGCTTAATCAACTGAAGTGTTCAAATCAATTTAAGAGTGTCATAGGTTATGTAGAAGGCTGGGTAAATGAAGTTGAGATACAAATCAGATTAAATGCAAATCTAACAATGAATGAATGGACTCAAGGGGCTGAATGACTTCCTCCTGTCCTTTTAGGATGACTTTTAAAGTTTATTTATTATTGTCACAAGTAGGTAGGCTTACATTGACACTGCAATGAAGCTACTGTGAAAATCCCCTAGTTGCCAGCTCCTGTGCGGGTGCACTGAGGGAGAATTTAGCAAGACCAATGCACCTAACCAGCATGTCTTTCAGATTGTGGGAGGAAACCCATGCAGACGCGGGGAGGATGTGCAGACACCACAACCATAGGCAGCAGTTCTAACCACTGTGTGGAACGGTTATAGAGTTTGAAGGAGGAACAAGGAGGATAGCTGCAATCTGATAGAAACAGACATGTCTGCGATATTAATTCTAAACTAAATGTTAAAGATGAGAGCACATTGGGATCAATCAATTTATGCCAGAATGTCGATGAGACATCACTCTGGGAGAAGAGTGAGGGATTCACTATTCAGGATGGAAGAACCAATTCAATAGCAGCACTTTTCAGCAGCCAAGTGTCATAAAGAATGTTTCTGCCTCTCAAAACCAAACTTCTCTCCTCCTCACCATCCAAAGCAGATTTGTCTGGCCAGTTGATTCCTTTCACCACTCACCGCCAGGTTAATCCCAAGAGTTGCAGTTTATCAGAATATTTTTACCCTCTCTGCATCTGATAAAATACCCCAGCAGACCAGCAAAATACAGAAACGATATGTCCATGGGAAGCAGATATCATCCAGCAGCCATGCTGAAAGGTGCATCCTAACAGGAATGACAGCTGTGTGGAAAAGACGTGATGGAATCCTGATGGAGCTCCTCTGGATGTGATGGAACCGTTCCCCACAAACCCCAATTCAATTTGGGGAAAACCCCCAGGTGGAAATGGGAAAACGGCTGGTCATAGAGGTTTACAGCACGGAAACAGGCCCAAACTTGTCCATGCCACCCTTTTTTTTGAAGTTACTAAGCTAATCCCAATTCCCTGCATTTGGCCCATATCCCCCTATACCTATCTTACCCATGTAACTATCTAAATGCTTTTTAAAAGACAAAATTGTACCTGTCTCTACTGCTACCACCTCTGATGGCTTGTTCTGGACACACAACATCCTCTGTGTGAAAAAAAAAGTGCCCCCAGACCCTTTTGTATCTCTCCCCTCTCACCTTAAACCTATGCCCTCTAGTCTTAGGTTCCCCTAATTAAGGTACCAATCAATTGCCATATAATTATGTGGCAGAATACACATAGGGGAGAAGGGGCTATTCTTGTTCCTGTAGTTGTATGGAGGGTGAGTAATGAAATGATTGAATGTTACCCACCCTTCCCTCTGTAAATCAGCCAAATACAGGTCTAAGAGTGTTGGCTTATGGTTCCGATGACAGGTAGACTGGATTAACTGTCCAGCCAGCAACAGGTTTCACTCGGAGAACTTTCTCATTTTATCCAGCTTGGAGGGAAACTAGAAGTGAGGAATTGGAGGAAAACAATGTAAATTTTGAAGCTTTGAACAACACAAGGGGTGCAGGTTCAGAGGACTGGCCACACTTAATTGCCTTGTAGTGTCCAAAGCTGTGCAGGTTGGGCGGATTTGGGCATGGTCGATAAGCAGGAGAGTGGGGAGAGAGTGCTGTTTCAGAGGGTCGGTGCAGGCGCAATGGGCTGAATGGCCTCTACGTGTATGGAGGGTGTTCTCCAGTTGTTAAACTCAGAAGGAGGAATCTGATCCCAACAACGATTACACACATCACTGTGACGACATTTATAAGCTGTTTACTCCAAAGCTGCCAAGATACGCCTTGCTCCCACACAGCACGTGAAAGATAAGTCCGTGGAAAAGGAAGGGCTTAATTTTCACCTCCAGAACACAACAGTTATTTCAATATTTAATTTATATTGGATAAATTTCTGGATTGCTACTCAAAAAACTAAGAGTGTCTGGTTAAAAACAAGATAAGCGGCAACTCTAGTAACATACTGAAGTCTGGTGCCATTATTCAACATCGAGATGACAGTAAAACACTTCTTGGTTTTAAAAAAAACACTCCGTAGGCCCTGGTTTGCCATGTAGGGTTACCAACTCTCCCCGATTGCGCTGGAGACACGAGGGATTAATCCCGGGACATTATTGTAAATAATAACCAGGTGAAATTTCGCAGGGTGTTAGAAGATCCGTTTTTATAAAATCTTCTTTTCCTAACTACAATGTTCAATGCTTTAGAAGGGAGAACACAGGCTGTTTGGCTGAGAACAGGAGGAGGAAAAGGAGGGCGGTCATATTGTGAAAGCTCCAGGAATGCATTGAACCAGACTTGGCAACCCTCTTCGGGTAACTTGTTCTGCAATTGAGGGCAGGTGTGTTCTGAAAGCTGCCTGCGGCCGACCAGCAGACAAGAGGAGGCGCGAACAGTGAAACAACCGGTTCCGGCCCTTTTTCAATCGTTATTTATTTCGGTTGGAAAGCCAGGGCGAGAGCATGAGGGACACAGTCTCACCATTTTGCCCCTCACTACCTCCTTAGCGTTAAGAAAAGACTCAGTCCAAATGTAAAGCCAGGGGCAGCGAGGGCCTGTGGAGACAACCACACCAGCCAAGTAAAAAATACAAGTGTAAAACAAATGTCAAAAAAAAATGAAGGATACATTCACAATAACATTCAATAATACAGAATAAATCACAAAATAGATTCTAGACACTGGGGCCTTTGTTCTTATGACTGTCACCTTGATATGACTTGTTCATAGAGAAGAGTCTTTCATCCTTTATTTAAAAAAAAACAGTCTGCACACTGGTCAAATTTATCTTCCTTTGTCTCCTCTGCGTACAGCAGAGCTGTTAGTCGAGAGAGTCACTATTGTCCAGGCCCAGGTCATTAACATTGGTCGTCTGCAGTTCCCCATTGTCATCCTCCTCCTCCTCCTCTTCGTCCTCAATCTCGTCCTCGTCGGTTCCATCCAGCGAGTCATCACCCGCGTGGCCAGCCATCATAGCCTGCTGCATGGCAAGGGTGGCAGTGTCGGAGGAGAGCGTCTGGAGACTGTCCATGGCCGCGGTCATTGTGCCTGGAAGGGAATGGGCTCATTAGCACCTGCAATTATCTCAAAGGAGACGGAAGGGCAGGAGATGGAAAGAGACAGGATGTGCGACGGAGAGGAAGTGAGACCAGGGCACAGAGAGACACAACGGGGTGGAAAGGGAGAGAGGAAGAGAAACAGACAGACAGACATGGTGGACATGGACGGAGAGGCAGAGACAGAGACGTAGACAGGGTAGCAGGAGGGAGAGAAGAGAGACAGAGGGGGGGGAAGGGAGGGAGGGAGTGAGAGAGATGGGAATGAGAGAGAGGCAGGCAGAGAGAGAGAGGAGAAGGTGGGGCAGAGAAAAAGAGAGGAAGTGAGCCTCAAGGGAGGGATTGAGCCTCGAAGGAGGGATGAGAAAGTGAGACTTGAGGGAGAGGGGGAGAAAGTGAGACTTGAGGGAGAGAGAGTGAAATTGAGGGAGGTAGAGAGAGAGAGAGAGAGAGACTTGAAGGGGAGAGAGAGACAGAAAGATAGAAGCAGAGACTAGAATAGGAAATGGATAGAATGAGAGAGTTAGAAAAAGAGAGATTCAAAAAAGTGGGAAAGTAAGAGATTGATTTCAAACTGTAAGGGAGCAGACAGAGAACAATGAGAGAAGACACGCACACTCCTTGTGCTCACGTATCAGATGGGGACAGAGCTGGGAGCACTGGGATATTGATTGTGTTAGACTATGAAATGAGTGTTCAGTTGCACATACTGTCTGGGTTGCTGGGATTCCCTCCTTGCTGCTGTAACACTCCTGCTGCGATTGAGTCTGGCCAGAAGCGCTGAGTCGGCCGGTGCTGGGATTTGATCTTCTTTGCTTTCGGAGCTGGGTCAGGATTACTGGCATCGAGCATTGGCTGCAGGATACGCCGCCTGGCATTGATAAACCTAGTGAGAAACAGAACAAGATTGAGATCAAAGCCTGGACTGCACCTGAGGGAGCAGGGTCTCTCCTCTTCCTCCACGAACAAGAGTTCGTGTACTCAAAACTACACTTCCACATCTCAGGATCTCCAACAATTAGAAAGGACAGCAATATGATAAGAATGTTCCCCTCCAAACTTGACACTATCCCGACTGAATTTATCTCACCCACCTCATGCTCTCTGGTCTGGAATCTTGGAATTCTCAATTTAACATCACGGGTGGCATTATGGCACAGTGATTCGTGCTGCTGCCTCAGAGTCAGGGTCTTGGGTTCGATTCCTGGCTTGGGTCACCGTCTGTGTGGAGTTCCTCTGGGTGCTCTGGTTTCCTCCCACACTCCAAAGATGTGTTGATTAGTTGGATTGGCCATGATAAATTGTCCCTTAGTGTGAGGGGGACTAGCTTAGGTAAATGCATGGGGTTATGGAGATAGGGCCTAGGTAGGATTGTGGTCGATGCAGATCAAATGGTCTTCTGCACAGTAGGATTCTATCACCGTGTGAGCATTATCACCAGAAAAGTACCTTATAGTTGTTAAAATACTATTACTTAGAAAGAAAATGTGCTGTCCTTATCCAATGCACTCACTGCGATGCAGTTTACTTTTAGCTGCCCTCTGAAACGGTCTGAGAAGCGCCCACTCCATTGCCCCACCCTTCCAACCACATCACCTGGAGGCAACTAGGGATGGTAATAAACGCCAGCCTTGCCAGCAATGGTAACATCCTGAGAAAATGGTTCAAGGCCCACCACCATCCTGGCAGGGCAAGTGGAAGTGAACAATAAACATGACCTTGCCAGTTTGAGCCACATTTCAAGAACAAGCTTACAAAAGTAACTTCATGAGTGAAATCCGGCATCTGTTTCACAAGGAGATATTGTCCCCTGGGATTTACGGGGGAATTCTGCAATCTGGTCTTTGGCTTCAGGAAACCATGTCCTGTGTTCCATCAGAACTTCTCCAGTGATGCCTCCCCATCAGCGCTGAACGCTCCTGTCAGTGTTGCGAATGGAATTTGTTTAGAGTTCTTAAAGTTTATTTATTAGCATCACAAGTAAGGCTTACATTAACACTGTAGTGAAGTCAGTGTGAATCTCCCCTAGCACCTGTTTGGGTCAATGCACCTTAACCAGCATATTTTTCAGACTGTGGGAGGAAACTGGAGCACCTGGAGGAAACCCATGGAGACACAGGGAGAATGTGCAAACTCAGCACAGACATTGACCCAAGCCAGGAATCAAACCCCAGTCCCTGATGCTGTGAGGCAGCAGTGCTAACCACTGTGCAACTGGGGACTTGTCCTGTGTAGAGCTCCTTTGAACTGAACGGGTTAGTATCGGGGTCAAACTGGTTGCCCTGCACATTTGCCTGAGAGAGAGAGACTGGACAGCCTGAAGGAGAGTGGGAAGCCAATTCCATTCGTACCTATTTACCAGGAGGTCACACCCTCCCTGGTATTGGGAGGCGATGCCCACCAGTTTGACCCTGCCACTGACCCATTTGGTTTGGAGGAGTTCTACCAGGACAAGCGTAAAATAGATTCCATTTTCAACACTGACAGGGGTGCTGCACAGGCTTGGCTCGAGCAAGACAATAATTTGGTTCGGGGATGAACAAGGTCTAAAGATGATCCATCTGAACTTTATCACGGACAGACGTGGCGGCAGTATTGGGGCAACAGTTCACAGGGCATGTGGTCTGGTTTAGAATGGGTGCAGAACCTTCGCCTCAGTGTTCACTTGCTGGGAAATACAAGCGAGTGCCCACTGGATGCAGCCAGGCTTGGCTATCCTGCCTCCTGCAGTCGAACAACCTATCATGGTTAGGCTTTTGGATGCTTTACAGGAACATTTTCAGATTTTTAAAAATTTTCAGCGAGCCACTGGAGGAGCTATCAAAGCATCTCTGCATTGCAAAAGAAAGCCATTTGGTTTAGTGAGCACACCAACAACAAGTCCACCTAGACCATATGCCCGTAACCTGCTGGCCAGGCGCAAGTGAAAGATTGGTCAAACAGGTAGGGGGAACAAGTTGAAGTGATTTACTGAAAGAATCCGAGCTTAGAGAGCCGCGACAAAAATGGGATTAAAAAAACACCAAAGGTGCACAAGAGGTCAGAGTTGTCGGGCTGGAAAAGATTGCAGAGAGGAGAAGAAATGGAGAGATCTGAACACAAGTTAAAGTCAAGGTGCTGTTAGACCCAAAACCAATGCAGGTCACAGGGGAATGGGATAAGGTGTACATTTCTGATGAGCTCATGTTTACAAATGGTGTGAGATCACACTGGAAAAACACTAGACTCCAAGTCTGGCTGTTCAGAGATGCATGGGGAGTTTCCAAAGCGAGTGATTAAGGGAGGGCAGGGGTGACATTTGAGAGGTCAGAACTGCCAATGGAATTTGCAATTCCAGGAGACTTGGGACCAATAATTTCTCTCTTTTCATGGTCATATGGTATTGCAATTTATTCCCTCGCTGACTCACTAATATCCTATTTTCCTGTTCAACTATCTTCATTTTGAATCTTCAACCTTCCCTATTTTTAAATGCCAAATCTGAGATGCGAGTTACCTCGGACACAGCGTGGAAGAAATACGCATCCCCTTTCCCCAGTGCCGCCTGGCTAGTTTCGGATTGGATAACATTTTTTCCATTGGGGGTGTCTGGAAATTTCTACAACTCCAGACCAAACATCAGACCAACACTTTTTTTTAAAAAAGAAAATCTCAGTCATATTTTCCACTAACATCTATTTATCAAGTTGAAGTCATTTTCATTACACAAGCAAACTCAATGATCCCACTCTCTGTGCCATTCCTATCCTGTCCTTTTGTCTGATCCAAAATTGATGCCTAACCAGATCCTATATCATTTATCGCTTTAACTATTAACAATCTGCCTGAAAAAAAAGAGTCAAAAGTGACTTATAATTTCCAAAAACAAGTTTGGGATGGAATGAAATAAGGAATTCCATTAAATCAAACCCCCGCCATCACCCGGTCTGCCTCATTAACTCCAACAGTCAGACAGTCTAATACAGAAAACGGTATTGTGCAAATATACAGGTCAAAATTAAATAGTTTTAGTATATTTGGAGGAGTTGACAGATCGTTAGGGCAGTGCACATAGAGCTGTGGAAAGAAAGGAGGGAAGGTGGAGGGGCAAGGAGGGCAACAGAGGGTAAGAAAGGGGCTGAAAGAGAAAACCATAGAATCCCTGCACTGTAGAAAGAGGCCATTCAGCCCATCAACTTTGCAGTGACTCTCTCAAAGAGCTGACCTTCTCTCTCTCTCCCTCCCTCCTGACGCTGATCCTTTCTTTTCTCTCTCTCACCTTCCCCACCCTGACCCTCTCCCTCTCTGGCCTTCCTAATCCTGACTGTCCCTCTTTCCCCCTCCTGACCCTGACCCTCTCTCTCCCCCTCTCAATGCTGACTCTCTCTCACTCTCCCCCTCCTGATGTTGGTTTTCTCTCTCTCTCTTCTGCAATGCTGAGTCCCCCATGCCCCCTCTCTCCCCTGTTGCATACAGTCTGGAAATTGGATCTGTGAATCAAACTGGACCTCACTCACCCTTACTGATCTTTGCACCATGATCCTGGTAAGACTGTTGGTTAGAGAACAGCTTCTAAACCCATATAATGCCATGTCCATCTCATCTTTTGCCTTTTCTCTTTCCCCACCCTATCTGGTTTACAATGTGACTCACTCTGGGAGGGGGGGAGAGGGAGGATGGTTTTGTGTAGGGGAAGGGTGCTCCGGTTTCCTCCCACAGTCCAAAGATGTGCTGGTTAGGTTGATTGGCCATGCTAAAATTGCCCCTTAGTATACTAGGATGCTTAGGTTAGACAGATTAGCAGGCAAAATATGTAGGGATACGGAGGTAGGGCCTGGATGGGATTACAGTTGGTGCAGACGCAATGGGCTGAAGGGCCTCTTTCTGCACTGCAGGGTCTATGATTCTATGTTGGTCCAACACAGCCCAGTGACATTTGATTTCAAACCATTCATCACTATATGGGCTATGATCTCCCAGGGTCTATTCCTCCTTGGAAAGCATCCCATACAAGACTTCAACTCATGCTCATGTAAATACAATCTTGAGTAGTGGTAACTGGATGGAGACCAAGAACAAAAACTCAAACTAATATTGCATCTTCTCAGCCAAAGAAAGCTGATGAGACAGCGTAACACTCTTCTCAACATCATCATTATTTAACAATGACAAAATTTTATTGTGGAGACAAAGTCGCAGGATGTTTTTTGTAGATGTAAAGGTAGAACTAGGTGTCTGGCTTGGTTGAAGAGGTGATTTCTTTTTAAATAAAGGGTCTTAAAGATAGAAAGGGAAATGGAGAGATGGAGAGTTTAAATTATGGAATTCCAGAGCATGGGATCTAGACTAATAAATAAACTTGACGTATTAGCAAATGCATTATTGATCAACAATTTAATTAGAGAAGTTTCTAACTTTTAAACTTTAAATTTATTTATTGGTGTCACAAGTAGGCTGCCATTAACACTGCAATGAAGTTATCCTGAAAATTCCCTAGTTGCCACACTCCGGCACCTGCTTGGGTATACTGAGGGAGAATTTAGCATGGCTAATGCACCTAATCAGCACGTTTTTCTGACTGTGGGGGGAAACCAGAGCACCCCGGGAGGATACCCACACAGACACAGGGAGAACATGCAAACTCCAAACAGACAGTCATCCAAGCTGGGAATCGAAGCTGGATACCAGGCACTGTCAGACAGCAGTACTAACCACTGTGCCACCTTATAATCTATAAGATCTATAAACTCAGTAGTGGAGCTCAGGATCCATTTACTCGTTTAACCAGTCGCAACTCAAAAAAGGAGTCTCAACTAAAGGAGTACTCAACTGCTGTGAGGGACGTTTCACTCATCCATAACAACCAATGCAAAAGTGGAAGGTTGAAAACAAAATCTACCACAAGGTGAAATCTTGTCACTGAGTCAAAATAAAGATATTTCTGACTTTGCAGCGATATCCGCAAAGTGCGCTGGGACTTGTAGTTTGATGGAGTGAGGGATGATTTGCTTTTTGACTACACTCCCCACAATTGTGCAACCTCTAACCAACATCAAACTGGGCCAGGTTTTTCTTTTAATAGCTACCTGTTGTCAGGGCAACACTGCTGCCACTGCTGGCAAATTCAGCTGCTGCCAATAGTTTTACTTGAGCAAAAATAGAACACTTTAATTGTTGAAAACAAAAGACATTTTATTTCATAAGAGATCTTGTAATGTGAGGTACATTCCACTTATCAGGGCAATGGAGGGAGGTTGGTGGAAGGCAGAGGAACTGAACCCCCCCCACAGGAAAAAGGGTTCTGAATACACTTACTGGGGAGGTTGGACAAGACGGCATCTCAGCATCGTAGTTCTTAACCTCAGCACCCACTGAACCTCCCAGGAGAGGGTGGGATAGGGGGGTTGGTGGTTGTGGAGGTCAAAGGCCGTAGACACACCAAACTACCAAATGTGTTATAGTAGGAGCCGAAATATAGAATAGCACAATATTACTGCAGTGCAAGAGATCTTGCACTCCATCCTGACTGTACCAGTTCTCTGAAAGAACTCGCCATTTGTCCTTTCCTCACAGCTTTTTAAGTATTTGATTTCTCCAGCTTTCTATCCAGTTTTAAAGGGGAAAAAGTAAAAAGGTAGTTTGAATACCGCTTCCAACAATAGCGCAGTGATTAGCACTGTTGCCTCACAGTGGCAGGGACCTAGGTTTGATACTCATCTTGGGCCACTGTCTGTGCGGGTTCTGCACATTCTGTGTCTGTGTGGGTTTCCCCCGGGTCCTCCAGTTTCCTCCCATGGCCCTGGTTAGGTGCACTGGCCCTGCTAAATTCTCCCTCAGTGTTACCCGCACAGGCACCAGAGTGTGGTGACTAGGGGATTTTCACAGTAACTTCAGTGCAATGTCAACGTAAACCTACTTGAGATTAATAAATAAATCTTACTAGGACATTGAATCAAGGTCCTAATAAGTCAATGGACAAAAAGAATAACTCCAAGCCACTACAATAAGATATTGGGTCGCAAAGGAAAGACAGAGAATGAAGAATGTGTTTTTCTTTTAAACAACACATTCATAACTTCCGGAAGCAGGTAAGTTGAACTGAATCACAATCAGATCAGCCACGATCTTATTGAATGGCGGAGCAGGCTCAAGGGGCTAGATGGCCTATTCCTGCTCCTATTTCTTATGTAAGCCATAAAGTCTTTTACAGCTAAAAGAAACAGTTCTGATCTGCTGTAATGTAGCAAATAAACCCCACACAGTGTAAAGGGTAATTGGTTGAGGGATAAATCATGGCCAGACCAATGGGGCGAAACCTCTTGCTTTCCTCCCAATCGTGATATTTTATATTCACCTACCAGGGCAGGCTCAGTTTAGTCTCTCCAGTAAGGGCAGCACCTCCTACAGTGCTGAATTCCTGCAGTACAGCACAGAAACATTAACATAGATTTTGCACTCAGGTCCCTGGCATGAGATTTCTCAGTAAGAATCTGGCAACACTAATTTTAAATCCAACCAATTTATTTGATAGTAAATCTGCAAGCTTTCGGATTTAAAATTGGTGTTGCCAGATTCTTACTGAGTTTACCCCAGTCCAACGGCGGCATCTCTACATCATGAAATTTCTCTACATGGCTTTCTGACTCTCAGTGAGCCACGCCTGACATTATATAACAAATTAAAATGCATTTCTGCAATTTGACGTTAAACAGAAAAGAAATCCTCAAACTGCTCAGCATCCATGGAGAGGGAAATTGGTGCAGAATATTACAAGCATTTTTGTTTTGTTTTTGATTTTAGGATTCCAGCATCCGCAGGATTGTAGTTTTACATTACAAAGGCAACTTTCCACACTATAGGATTACTGCTTAGGTTTGGTTACACATGCAGAGTACTGGCTACTCTGCTATATAGGAAGGATGTTATTACATTGGAAAGGGTGCAAAAAAGATTTACAAGGATGTTACCAAGACTGGGAAGTTTAAATTATAAGGAGAGGCTGATAGGTTAGGACTTTTTCCCCTGGAGTGTAGAGATATGAAGGATGATTTTATAGAGGTTTATAAAATCACAAGACATAGATAAAATGAATAGCTAAGACCATTTCCCCAGTCTAGGGCAGTCTTAAACCAGAGACCCAAAGATGTGCAGGGTAGGCTGATTGGCTATGCTAAGAAATTGCTCCTTAGTGTCCAGGGATGTGTAGGTTAGAGGGATTAGTGGGTATAATATATGTAGAGATATGGGGATAGGGCCTGGGTGGGATTGTGTTTGGTGCAGACTCAATGGGCCAAAGGGCCTCTTTCTGCACTGTAGGATTCTATGATTCTATGATAGAGGACATAGGTTTAAGGTGAGAGGGGAAAGATTTAAGGGACGTAAGGAACAACTTTTTCACACAGAGTGATGCGTATATGGAATGAACTACCAGAGGTGGTGGTAGAGGGAGGTACAATTGCAACATTTAAAATATATTTGTCAAGGTGCACAGATGGGAAAGGTTCAGAAGGATATTTGATTTGATTTATTATTGTCACATGTATCGAAATAGTGAAAACTACTGTTTCTTGCACGCTGTACAGATAGTACATACTGTTCGTAGAGGAGGAGGAGAGGGTGCAGAATATAGCGCTACAGTCATAGCCAGGATGTAGAAAAAGATCAGCTTAGTACAGTTTTAAAAGCATAGAACAGGAGTAAAAGATAGAATTGGAGTGTAAGCTGGGGACAGCTCACAAGAATCATCACACCATCTTGAAAAAGTACCAAACCGCAGACAAACGGGACTAGTTCAGCCTAGGAAACCTGGTCGGCATGGACGAGTTGGGCCGAAGGGCCTGGTTCCGTGCTGTATATCCCTATGACTCTAGAGTAGGAAGTTAAAGGCCAGGACAGCTTAACCCAATTGGCATTTGAAACTCATGAGGTCCAACAGTCACTTTGGCCAAGTCAAGCTAGCAACAAGTCTCACCATCCCCTGCCTCAAGGTGGCAGCACCACCCTGTAGCATGAAACCGGCCTTTCAACACTCATTTAATGACACCCTACGGACGCAGGAGTTCTCCAGGAATTTTCCAGAAAGTTCTCAGAAGCAGTGAAGCACTTTTTTTGTTTGAAGGAGCTGGAAAAGCGCTTTCTGATCCAATTTCATCTCTGTAAAGTTATTGAAATAAAGAATGGGTGAGATGGATGGGTGGGCGAGCCTAGAGCCATTTTAACACAACCACAGGCTGAAGTTGTGAAGTATTTCTGGGGTTTGCGTTTGCAGACACTGCAACCTTGCAAAACATCAAAAGAGTGAGGGGCACAACCTTTCGAATGTAGAATCCATTGCATTCCTGAGATGTCACCTAGATTCTAAATACTGTAACTGCTTTGTTTTAAAATCAATTGGTTTAATTGCAGTAATCACGTTGCACACATTGTGTGTAAAGGTTATAAACCATCGGCACTGAGGTGATTATAGTTAGTGTCAGATTACCGTTACTGTGAACTTTACAGTGAGGCGAATATGTAGCAATATGGTCCCAGGCAGAACATGAAGCCAAGTAATTCTACCATCTCGTGTGAGCCCCACAGAATCTGTTCAAACTTACAGCTCCCCTTTTGCTGTAACTTGCTGTGCAGCATGATCATTGAGGGCAGTGCAATCAAAGGAAGATGTTTTTGACACTCCCAGTTCACCCGTCCACAGTAAAAGAATTGGGGCAGTGTCAATTCTGCACTGAACTGGGTTTAGAATGTGTAAATGTTTTCAACGCGAGAGCTTCCCTGCCAGCAGACAAGAGGAGCCTTCATACCATCTGTCTGGGACTGGACTTCACCCAGTTTGCACTGTTGAAAGGACAGTTTCTCACCCACTGTATAACACACTCAGTCACACAAGAGAACAAAGTGGGCCAAAGAAATTGAGGTTCACCACAGCCACCATCTAATTGTGAGCCGGAACAGGCTGAATTTTTAAATATTTATGGGACAAGGATGTTGCTGGCTGGTCTGCATTTATTGCTCATCTCTAGTTGCCCTGAACTGGAAGTCTTGCTAGGCCATTTCAGAGGGCAGTTGAGAGTCAACCGTGGCTCTGGAATCACTTGTAGGCCAGACCAGGTGCGGACAGCAGATTTCCTTCCCTAAAGGACATCGGCGAACCGGATGGGTTTTTATGACAATCGACAACAGTTTCGTGGTCACCTTAAATTACAAAATTTTTTTAAAAAAAAATCAAATTCAATTTCTACCATCTTAGCTGTGACGGGATTTGAACCTGGGTCCTCAGAACGTCAGCTGAGTTTCTGGATTAATGGTCTAGCAATAATACCACGAGGCCATCACCTCCCTTGATGAATGGCCCACAATGTATCATCCCAGCCCCCCACCGCACCACCCGCACTGCCTCTGCCTCCCCCCCCCCCCCCCCCCCCCCCCCCCCCCCCCCCCACAGCCAATCATTCTTGTTGCAGCAATCCATTGGGCAGGACAGTGACACAGCGGTTAGCACTGTTGCCTCACAGCACCAGGGACCCAAGTTAAATTCCCAGCTTGGGTCACTGTCTGTGCAGAGTCTGCACATTTTCCCCGTATTTGCCTGGGTTTCCTCCAAGTGCTCTGGTTTTCTCCCATATTCTGAAAGACGTGCTGGTTAGATGCATTGACCCGAACAGGTGCCAGAAGGCGGCGACTAGAGGATTTTCACAATAACTTTGTTGCAGTTTTAGCGGAAGTCTAACTTGTGACTAATAAATAAACTTTACCTTACCTTTTACCTATTCTGACTTGAACACCTCGACATAAAATGGGTTCATGTTATATTGAACCCACTTCCACTCTGAAGTGGATGGATGAAGAGAAAACAAATTTAAAAAATTATTTATTAGTCACAAGTAGGCTTACATTAATACTGCAATGAAGTTACTGTGAAAATCCTCTTATCGGGTACACTGAGGAAGAATTTAGCACAGCCAACACATAACCAGCACATTCTGGAGTGTGGGAGGAAACCAGAGCACTCAGAGAAAACCCATGCAGGCATGGGGAGAATGTGCAGACTCCACACCGACAGTGACCCAAGCTGGGAATTGAACCCGGGTCCCTGGCGCTGTGAGGCAGCAGTGCCACCCACAAGATTTAAAACTAAGGTGGTTGCACGTGCAACTTCAATGGAGATTAATGAATGGAAGAAATATTGAGGAGGAGAAAGTATATAAAATGAAAAGTTGACAACAACCCCATCAATCTCCTAGGTGGTTTACTTCTAAAAAAGAACGAAAATGTTTCAGCCACGTAAATTACCAACTTGCAAAGTTTCCTGAATCTTGAGACAATAGGGATGATTGGAAATCATTATTCAAATACATGAAGAACAAACAAGCAAGTGAGTTTAACATCAGGATTAGGAGAATTAACTTGATCCAGTATTGGGAGCAGAAGAAGTGAACATTTGGATAAGGAAAAGTATCTTAGGAACTTGGCCAATTTGCGAAAGATACTGAATATTTGACTATCCCGGCTAACCTTGAAAACCACAGGGCTTCTTCACGGAATCGTAAAATCCCAACACAGCACAAAGAGGCTATTTGACCCATCGAATCTGCATGGACTCTCTCTGTCATCTTACTCAGGGCCATCCTCCAAACCTATCTCCGTGATTCCACACATGGCTAATCCAGGGTTTTAGTTACTACACTGACTTCAAACAGAGTTACTGAGGAGCACAAAGCATTGTCTCATTTCAACATCTTGGGGAGGTTACCATTGACCAGAAACTGAATTAGTCATATAAATACTATGGCTACAGAGGTAGGTCAGAAGCTAGGAACCCTACAAGCGAGTAACTCACCTCCTGACTCCCCAAACCATCGGTAGTGGTGGATGCAAATTCCATAGGGTCTTTCAAGAGACTTCCGGATGAGTACATGGAACTTAATAGAATTGAGAGTTATAGGTAAGCCTAGTAGGTATGAATATCATCATCACAACTTGTGGGCTGAAGGGCCTGTTTTTGCTGTAGTTTTTCTATGTTCTAAAGCTTGTCCACTATCTACAAGGCACCAATCAACAAAGTAAAGAAAACTCTTCAGTGGGTGAGTGCAGCTCCATCAACACTCAAGAAACTAGACACGATCCAGGACAAAGCAATCCATTTGATTGAGATCCTTTCCTCAAGCACTCACCTCCTCTCCCACTAACATACAGTGGCAGCAGTGTGTACCATCTACAAAATGCAATCAGGAATTCACCAAGGTTCCAAAAGCAGCACCTTCCAAATCCACGACCATTACCACCTGGAAGGGCAAGGACAGCAGACATGTGGGAACACCAACTACCTGGAGGATCCCCTCCAAATCATTTACCATGCTGACTTGCAAATATCGTCAATGGATCAAAATCCAGGGACTCCCTCCCTAACAGCATTGTAGATGTACCTCCATCACATGGACTGCAGTGTTTGAAAAAGGCAGCTCACCACCACCTTCTCAAGGAAATCAGGGATGGGCTCTAAATGCTGGTCTAGCCAGCGACACCTACATCCTATAAATACAAGAAAAGTCTTCTTGTGCGATCTTGTGTGCACATTGACAGTCACGCTTAGCATTGCAACAATGACTACACTCCTATGTTCCTCATCGGCTGTTGTGTGTTTTGGGATGGTCTGCGTTCATGAAAATTGCTACATAAATCCAAGTTCTCTATTTAGTACTGCTTGCAGCTCTAAGGAAACACTGGACAGGCATCCAGTAGCTTTCCAACACAAAGGTTGTCAGTGAAAACGGATTCCACTGGATTTGGGGATGTTTGGAAGGTGAGAAGCTCAGCTGAGACAAAAAGAACATTCTCGCACTTGCCAACAGTGACAAGTGCCCATTCTCCACTGCACAATTACAGGAGCTTAGCTTTTCAAACCAACAGAACCAGAACAGACAGGAGAATATATCCAGGGCCACAGGGGATAAAAGTGAAGAGGAATAATGAGTTGTGAACAGAATAGAGTAGTGAATAATAAGTGGTAGCAGTTCAAGCGATTGGCATGAGGTAAATACACTCTGGACACAAAAATGGCAGACAGGAATGTTACCTAAATTGGAAACAGAATGGAGCTGCAGAAATCTAGATTGGTAAGGAAGTAGGGGGTGGGGGGTGGAGGGAGGAGGGAGACAGAGACAGTGGGGGACAAAGTAATGGAGGCGATGGCTGGGGCGAGTGGACAAGGTGGTGATGATGGAGGAGTGGGTGATGAAGGGCAACCAAGACCCATGTTGGGGAAGATCAAGCAAGGGGTTGCAGGCAGGAAGGCCAATCAAGACGAGGGTGGGGTGCAGGGGGAGAGTGTGAGGGTGGAGGGAGGGGAGGGGGAGAGAGTAAGGGAGGGGAGGGAGGAAGGTATGAAGGTGGTCATCGAACTTGGGTGAAACTGCAACCATAAAACACAGTTCCTTGATGTAAGAAAGCAGCAAGCTGGCATCATGACACCATCCAACCTCCCCTCAAGCTGGAAACATTCTCACTTAGAGACTCGAGAGTAATCATAGTCTGACTGGAGTACTCACGGAAAAAGGTGAGAACAGTTAATCCTGGATATCTCTAGCATTCCAATCGGGAATGCTATAAAGAGATTATGGGGATTGGTCATTTTGTGCTCAGGAAATGCCACAATAATACCCCTGGATGCGGGCAGTCAGTGAAAATGCCTACAGCCTGGACAACCATATCTGCAGAATATTCTCAGCAAAGTTTTTATCTGCCTCAAAAGATATCTGAAATGATTTCCGCTTTAGTTTCTCACTGAGTCTACTATTTTCAGTGCACTGTGTGGGTAGGAACTACTTGCAGTGTTCAGCTTAATCTGACTGTTAAAGTGTCCCTTTGTTTCCACCTCCCTCCCACCTCCCCAAACTTATCTGTTCCACTTCACCATAATGCTGTGGCTAAAAGCAGGGATAATGGGTGAATTCTTCCAAGGGGACGGGGCCTGCTGTGCCTCTGATTCTCTGCTCAGTGAACAGCTGAACTGTAGCAGGCCCTCACACAAGGCTTGCTTTGTCTGCCGCTTTCCTTTTAACCCCAGGCGGTGTTGGAAGGACGCCCGAAGCCAGGTTGGCAGCAGCACATTCAATAAGCTTTCTGTCAAAATTGTTCATGATCCGTTACAAGCAGAGTCAGTCTTTAACTCCTTGCATGGATACTGCGAGGGACTGCCACGTTGGAGGTGCCCGTAGTCACGCAAGAACCTCCGGGTGGGAGCGTGATCGGAAGATGTAAAGTGGCGTTCCATGTGCTGTTACGGGGCGGCACGATGGCACAGTGGTTAGCACTGCTGCCTCACAATGTCAGGGATCCGGGTTCAATTCCTGGCTTGGGTCACCGTCTGTGCACAGCCTGCACATTCTTCCAGTGCCTGCATGGGATTCCTCTGGTTCTACCCCACAGTCCGAAAGACGTACCGGTTAGGTGCATTGGCCATGCTAAATTCTCCCTCAGTGTACCCGGACAGGCATTGGAGTGTGGCAACAAAGAGATTTTCACAGTAACATCATTGCAGGGTTAATGTAAGCCTACTCGTGATTCAAATAAATAAGCTTAAACTGAAGCAATCATGGGAAGGATTCCACAGGCTGCGCTGGATAAGCTGGCAGATCAGGGAAAATATACTTCACCGAACAGGGTAACTGAAGTCAGTCCATCAACGCCTCCTCACGCTATAGTGAGGAGTGATTCCTTAAGGATTGCATGGTGGACAAAGAGACAGAATTATCCATCCATAAGAAGAGTGGAGGCCATTCAGCCCATCAAGGGTACTCAGCCACTCAATCAGATCATGACTGATCAGCACCCCAACACTATTTATTTGCCTTTGCTCTGTCTCCTTTGATAGCCTTAAGTAACACAACCCATCAGTGTTGGATATCAATGCTTTAAGACCCAGGAGAGAGTTATAGATTTTCTCTGCGCTTGGTGTGTAAAATGTTTTTCCTGATTTTACACTGAATGATGGGGTGCTACTTTTAAAATGGTCCATTCCCTCTGGGTCTCAATCAACCCCTTCAGGTATTTCCTTATTTTAGATACTTCAGTAAATCATTTTTCAATCCTCTAAACTTAAGAAAATAGAAATCAGATGTGTGCAAATTGCACTCATGGTTTAATCCGGTATTGCACTGCAACTTCTCTTTGGCCATCACATCTATCCTGAGGCATGGTGACTATGACAAAAATGGAATGGGCTCCGATGGAGGTTCTGCCCAACATTAGCTTTGCTGTTTCCACTTTGTATTCCAACTCATTTGAAATAAAGGCCAAGAGTCCACGAGCCTTTAACCTGTGTACTTCTTGGAAATGAACTGACATCCTCCATTGATGTGCTTCTACTCACTACAGGATGGAATCAGAGCCTGCACCAGTGCAGTCATTGAGAAGTATTGCACAGCACAGGAAAGATCCAAAACAGTGGGAGAGAAAAGGGAGCTGCTGAACTGATCTTTGCAACAGCAAACGGCAACCCGGAAAACTTGACAAATACACCCAACATTAAACTCTGCTTCATCTTTATCTGGGGTGTGAGGGCGCCGACGGGGAGGGGGCGAGGACGAGAACGAGGACGAGATAAAGCTTTTGTTAGGGAAACCTGTAGCCCTTTGGAGATCAACCCAGGAAACGTTTCTCCTAATCTCAGAATCACAGAATTGTTACAAAGCAGAAGGTGGCCATTCGGCCCTTCATGTCTGTACTAGCTTTCCAAATGCGCATCATGTCTTACTGCCATTCCCCTGCCTTTTCCCTGTACCCGTGAAGGTGTTTCCATTCAAATGATCATATAATGGCCTCGACTGCCTCAGCTGAACCTGCCTCCACCACGCTTCTAGGCAGTGTGTCCCACTCGCTATGTGCAAATGTTTTTCTCACATTACACTTGCTCCTTGAACCTTTCACGAGAGGTAACTGTTTCTCCCTGTCTACTATGTCCAGCCCCCTCACCAGGTTGAGCATCTCTAATCTGGCTGGTATGGAACAGCAGGAATTTGGCAAAAAGTGGTCATTGGTTTTTTGGCGAAGATGAGGTAAAACTCAGCACAAACAAAACTATACTATTAGTAAAACTATACTATTAGTAAATTTACAGATGACACTAAAGTCGGTGGAGTGGTAGATAGTGAAGAGGGGTGTTATAGTTTGCAGAGGGACTTGGACAAGTTGCAGAGCTGGGCCGAGAGGTGGCAAATGGAGTTTAATGTGGAAAAGTGTGAGGTAATGCACTATGGCAGAAATAATAAATGTGTAGAGTATAGGGCAAATGGTAGGATTCTTAGTAGTCTAGATGAACAGAGGGATCTTGGTGTGTATGTGCATAGATCCCTGAAAGTAGGCAGTCAAGTCGAGAAGGTTGTTAAGAAGGCATATGGAGTCTTAGCTTTTATTGGTAGGGGGATTGAATTTCGGAGCCGCAACGTCATGTTGCAACTGTACAAAACTCTAGTGCGGCCGCACTTGGAGTATTGTGTGCAGTTCTGGTCCCCACATTATAAGAAAGATGTGGAGGCATTGGAGAGGGTACAGAGGAGGTTTACCAGGATGTTGCCTGGTATGGAGGGCAGGTCTTATGAAGAGAGGCTGAGGGATTTGAGGTTGTTTTCGTTAGAAAGGAGGCGGCTAAGAGGGGACCTTATCGAAACATATAAGATGATTAGAGGTTTAGATAGGGTGGACAGTGATAGCCTTTTTCCTAGGATGGAGAAAGCTAGCACGAGGGGACACAGCTTTAAATTAAGGGGTGATAGTTATAGGACGGATATCAGAGGTAGGTTCTTTACCCAAAGGGTGGTTCGGGAGTGGAATGCCCTGCCTGCAGCAGTTGTAGATGCGCCAAGTTTGGTGGCGTTTAAGAGGTTAGTTGATAAGTATATGGAAGAGAAGGGAATGGTTTAGTTTGGAGGGGCATTGCTTTTTATATTGGTCGGCGCAACATCGAAGGCCGAAGGGCCTGTTCTGTGCTGTAATGTTCTATGTTCCACGTTCTATACATTTCACCTTGGCCTGACTTGAGTAGTGAGCCTGTGAGATTCATTACCAGAGGAAGCAGTTGATGCCAAAACATTGAATGGACTCAAAAGTTGGCTGGATAAAGCATTTGGGATGAACGGGATAAAAAGTTATGGGGGAAAAGCAAGATTAGGCTTTTGAGGTGGACGATCAACCATGATCGTAATGAATGGTGGAGCGGGCTCGAAGGGCTGAATGGCCTCCTCCAATTCCTATCTTTTATGTTTCTACCTATGACGCAAATTGCTGGAAATACTCCACGCTAACTAGGAAGGAATAGATAGGAAAATGGCTGTTGCCATATTAGAGTGGAGATGAAATGAATGGTCCCCCTGATAATAGGTGTCTACATGCATGAACGCACGTGTCTGATGTGTAGTTCTGTTCATCAGTGCCCCAACATATCACTCATTTCTTTGGACACCTCCCCCTCAGCTTTCCCCAACACGCTTACTGTTCAATCCCTTCAGATGACATTTGGTTCCCCAGGCTCTCACTGAGCAGTTAGGGACATGTCTCCATCCAATCCAATGCTATTCTGTAACTTTTGACTTTGCTTTTATCATTAGCTTCTTTCGCTATTCAGGTCAAATGTGAACCAAGTGTATTCTCAATTGTCTAGACAAAGCTGAAGAGAAGCAGTCTGCAAGCAGGGGACTAATTCCCAAGGATACATTAGCTTCTCCTGCTCTCTTTACTTTGAAGAGCTACTAATATAATGCCCTAGGCTCCCTATTGCAGTGGGACTTGCCCCATTTACACAGTAATGTGGATCCCTCAATATCAAAGCAATAAGCAATAAGGTCAGTTGTAAGTTTTTCTCTCTCTCTCTATCTACTGGATCTTCCCCTAAAACATTAGACTATAAAATTCTTTGAAGATCTGCAAAAAAGGATCATTGGAAAACAAGGGGCTTCAATAAAATGACATTTAGTTGAGGAGGTCAACAATGATAAGAATATAAGAACATAAGAATTAGGAGCAGGAGTAGACCAACTAGCCCCTCAAGTTTGCCCCGCCATTTAACAAGATCATGGCTGATCTGACAGTAGTTCAGTTCCACTTACCCGCCTGCCCCCCCATAACCCTTAATTCCCTTATTGGTCAAAATTGGTGACGAGGAGGTGAATAAGGGGAAATTTGCTCAATATCCACACGACGTAGATTTAAGATAATTGGCAATAAAACCAACTTGTGGGGGAGATGTGGATAACTTTTTTCATCCAGCAAGTCATTCCAATCTGCAGGAAAACGAAAGCAGATTTGATAGTAATTTCTAAGTGGAGTTGAGGTATCTGCTTAAAAAGAAAAGGAGTGCAGCACGATGTGGGAAAAGCAGGGTAGTGGTGTGAATTGGTTAGCATTTCAAACAGCCAGCAGGAGCATGATGGGCCAAACAGCCTCTATCTGTACTCTCTCTTTTAAGTATTGCCAGCTGAAGGCAATTTGCAATCTCAATTTAAGGTGCAAGATAAACAGGTTGAAACTGGCCAGGTTGGCTTACAGACCCGATATTCTGATGCATACTCCAGGTGTGAACTCCTCTGCCGAGAGTGTAGATTATTCTTAAATTCCCGGAAACAGTTCACCAGCTGTTGCTAAGGAAACGCTTTAAAATTAAGACGCAACTTATACATTTTAATTGGTGGTATACTTGCCTGAGCACAGTCCCAGATGCGTAGTTTGATGCACATAGGCTGAATTCTTAATTATCACATCAAGAAATGTTTCTGATCTACGTAAGATGGCCCAAGACTCGGAGGAGACCAGGGAGCGGGAGGTGAGGACGGGGGGAAGAGACCTAGGAGTGGGAATGGGGGGAACAAATCCAGTGGGAGAGGGAGAGGAAAGAGACCTGGAACTGGGATTGGGAATGGAGGGGGGAGAGATCTGGAAGTGAAAATGGAGGGGGGAGAGATCTGGAAGTGGGATTGGAGGGGGGAAGAGATCTGAAGTGGGATTGGAGGGGGGAAGAGATCCGGAACTGGGATTGGAGGGGGGAGAGACGGAAGTGGGATTGGAGGGGGGAGAGATCCGGAAGTGGGATTGGAGGGGGGAGATAGTGTGGGAAGGACCCGGGAGTGGGAGTGGGGTGAGACCCCAAGTGGAAGGGGTGAGAGACCCGGGAGTTGGTGCTGGGGAAGGGGGCAGACACCCAGGAGTAGGGATTATTGGGTTGGAGGGAAATCAGAGAAAGAGCAGGAGTTCTCATAACAAATTCCATCATAATCACCGAATCTCGCTATGAGCAAAGTAACGCACAGCCATGTTTCTCAATTGGCCCCCGCATTGCGTCCTTGCTCCCTTCAGAGAAGGTGGAACAGCACTTGTTAAAAAGCAGCAGCTGAAGCAATTAAACCTCAGCCAACATGGAGGGGGAAGTTCCTCTGCTTTGTGCCTGTCTAGAAATAGCTGAGCTCAGGTGGGTAGGTGGCGATTGCAAATGTCCCCACAGGCTTGAGGAGTGGGCTGCCGGATGCGTCCTTCCTGAGCAACCCCAACCCTCCCCCACCACCAGCTCATTATTCTATTTTCAGAAGGATGACACAGGCTCAATAAATAACAGAAATAAAACAACGTACCCTGCCAAGCAATCCTGATTCTCTACACAAATTTCAAAGAGCACTTACCAGTTGTTGACCTGTAAGAGCGTGAGGCTGGTTTGTCCTGCTATCTGTCTCTTTTCATCCTCTGTTGGGTACGGATGCTGAAGAGAAAAACAAAAGAGTCTCCCATCAGAACAGCTGCACCAATTCACCGGCTCAGCCTCTGCTAGTTCTCACAGAGAAACTTATCATGGAGACAACGCAGCTGCCCTAGGACACCCTGGGGACATGTTACTCAAGTTGGCTCCAGTTTACACTGATCTAGTGGCCCTGAAGGAGGCCAGCATTCTTTAAGCTCAGCAATTAAAGTAATGGGTCTGAATCAAGAAGCTTGCAGATTCAATCTTGCCCAAACAGTTACCTAATCAGTATCGATTTGTAAAATTCTTTCATGGGGATGTGGATGTTGCTGGCCTGGTCACGTTTGTTATCCATCCCTAATTGCCCCTCAAAAAGGTGGTGGTGAGCAGTCTTCTTCAAGAGCTGTGGGTGTGCACGTGCGCGTGTGTGGGAGTTATAGATACACTAAAGTGCTCTAAAGGGAGTGAATTCCAGGATTTTGACCCAGTGACAGTAAAGGAACAACAATATTGTGCCAAGTCGAGTTTGGTGTGGGTGGTGCTGTTCCCATGTGCCTTGTTCTTCTACATGGTAGAGATGGTGGGTATGGAAGTTGCTGGTGTAGGAGCCTTGGAATACTGACAAGGTACGTCTTGTAGATAGTACACGCCACCGCCAATGTGCGCTCAGTAATGGTGGAGGGAGTGAATGTTAAAAGTGGGGGGATGAGGTTTCAGTAATGCAGACTGCTTTGCCTTAGGTAAAATCAGACTTCTTGAGTGTTGTTGAAGTTGTGCTCATCCAGTCAAGTGGTGACTTTTTATCTCGATCCCATTGGGCTACTGAAGATTTTCGGTGGCGGGAGGGTGCTACTGATGATTTTGGGGAGGGGGGGGTGCGTTGTGTTGTGTTGTGGCAGGGGGAGGAAAGAGAGAAACAAATGCAGAATGTCCACCAAGAGTGGAGTTTGTAGGAACAAGTCCCAGCACCTTGTGGGAAGATGGAAAGTGGGAAACAGGATGTAAAACAATGGGGTGGAATTTGCTGAATAACGTACACTCTCACTAATGATTGGCTAGAGGGTTAACCCTGTGCATCACCACAAGTTGCTGAAGATTCATGCCATTCCATCAGCAGCTTTGCAAGAACAACATCTTGGACCTACTCTTCCTCAATTTCAGTCTCTAATGAGCCTCAGGATCCTGAAGATGTTCCAAACAGTGCACATCTACTATACTTTAAGCAAGAAGTTTAATTTCTAATTGCTGTTTTGAGGGTACCCAGACTGCCCACGACAAGGGGAGGGAGGGATTCAGATGGCCAGAAGCATGGAGATTTTGGCTGCTCTCCTTATGCTTACGCTAGCTTTCACACAGGTTTACTTAAGATTGTTTTGTACAGGACTATAACTTGCTCAGGACTATAACTCCAAGTAAATCGCCTGAAGTGTCAAGGCACAGAAGTAAATGCAACAATGTTTCTCTCCCTCACCCCCAGTCCCGATTCTACTCAGCACACTTCTATCTACGTTCAACCCCATCTTGGCACGCCTTCCCCCAACAGTGTTCAACATCTATGCTGCCCTGATGGCAATGTTACCTCCCCTCCCCATCACCTAGACAATGTTTACCTCCCCTTTCACCTTCCCCTCCCCTTCCCCTAACGCTCACCACCTCCTTTGACAGTATTCATGAACCCCCATCAGCTGTGTTCACCCCATTCCTCCAAACCTCTGGAGGCCTTCACCACCTCCTTCCAGTTCAGCTTCTGGAATCCCTGGCTCCTGAGCGACTGACATCTGAGGGATCAGCATTGTTGGAAGGTGAGGGAGTGAATGAAGATTATTGGGAAATGAACTGTGGTTTAGGGTGGGTTAGAAAAAGAGATGATTGTTGGGGCAGTGAACATAGTCAATGAGGAGAAGCTGTCTTAAAAGGCGTACCCTTAGTTCACGAGGGGAAAAGGGCTGTAGCTGTGGCATTGGAAGGTGCAAAGTCTTCTGTTTAAGTAGTACTCAGTGTAGTGCAGCCTCCCGACAGCAACTGGAAGATCTATGCCTTCACATTTAACCTCCACTTTATGAAGTTGTTGAATTTGCACTTGAAATTCTCCAATAAATTCGCCACAGAAAGTTAAGGAACTTTCGCCACAGGAATTAAAGGCAAAAGTACCATTTTACTGGTGGGATAATTGCTAGTGACCTCCAAAGTCAACCTCTCTGGCCAGCCCAGAGAAAGTAAAGGAAATCCCCATCCTTCCAATCTGTTTGGTTAACAAGATTCACAGAAGTTTGTCCTGTTTCCCTTGCTATGCTATTATTAGCTTGTTACGCAAAAACATGTTAAAACCTAAATGTACACGGGGCAAGTAGAATTGCCCTGCTGCAGCAGAACGTGGCCAGGATTGCGCAAAGGGATCACGGATCGGCTGCAACACCTGTTTCGAAGCTTCACCTCCAAAGCAGCTGCCTATCGAGAAGGTCCCACCATCTGTCCTTCTCTCTCCCCCTCCCACCCACCATAAACCACCTACTGCCACTGCCTCTGCAATCCTCACCCTGCCCCCTCACCACCATTCACTGCTTAGAAGTGCTCTGCATAATGTTTCCTACCTCAGATCACCAATGCAGCAGGAGCATCCAGGTCTCCTGTCACTCAAACGGGCTTGGGTTGTTGCACTTCCAGCCCGGAATCAGAAGTTTTGGGTTCAAACTGCAATTGAGGCTCGTGCAGATAATAAAAACCCACGCTCAGGTACAGCACTGAGGGAGCACTGTACCATTCAATGCGTAATCTTTTATGTGAGATGTTAAATTGAGGCTCTGGTTTGCTATGTAGCTGAACATAAACGATCACCTGTCACCATTTGAAGTGATAAGAATTCTAACAGGATTGAATTTAAAGTTGCCAAACTTTTCAAACTACATACATCAACAACGTTGCCTTAATTTTGTGTAACATCATATCTCATTTTCCCCACGCTTTGAATTGAGACAATGTTTCAATTCGAGATTCTAATGATGTTGGATGAAGGATAAAAACATTGATCAGAATACAAAATTTCACAGTTCTCATTTGAAGAGTGCCACTAGATCTTTTACATCTACCTTTTGTAACCACATCTCATCCACACTCTCTCAGTGCGACACTGAAGGACCAATCCAAGTTTTACGCTCAAATCTCTGGAGTGGGGCACGACCTTCTAACAAAGAGGTAAGTATTGCATCTTTGTGGAGAAATTCTCTTTTAGAGAGTTGTGAGTGTTTGAAGTTCTCTTCCTCAAAAGAAGGTAGAAACAGAGTCTGAACGTGTTTAAGGCAAAGGTGGATAGATTCTTGATAAGCAAGGGGATGAAAGGTTAGGGAGGGTAGGTGGGAGTGTGGAATGGAGGTTTCAGTCAGATCAGGCCTAGTCTTATTGAATGGCGGAGCAAGCTCAAGAGGCCTACATCTGCTCCTAAACTGCATGTTCACGAACGAAGGCTAACACACGCCATAAAGTCCCACAAGCCACAAATAAAACTAAAATCAATATTTTACCTCATCGTTGCTAGATTTTTAAACAATTTTAAGTATCAAACTCACTTAATTCTGCTTAGTTGCACTGTCCCGCAATCCTGTTCAAGCTAAGTTGAAGGAATTTATTTAACAATTTAAGGAAATTATCTTTCCAAATCAGTGAAAAAGAGGCAAAGCAAACAGAACAAGTAGCAGAACAAAGAGAAAGGCTTTTGCCAGAGCTTCATCTGCCCAATAGTCAGTAAGTCTGACATGACCTGCAAGCCATTTTTTTTTGGACAACTCTTTTGGAACCTTCTTCTCAGGCAGTTCCTCAAGATCAAGGCTGACTGAATTCTACTCTGTTTTGGTGGGTTCTGATGGAGTGGATAAGTTCCAAGATTGCATTTCACTTTGAGGTTAAATAGATTTAATTTTCCGATGTGACACTGAGGAACTCTTTGCGCTGCGTTATGAAAGGCTCCACGTTGAGCTGTCAGGATGGACAGTGCAAATCATAAAGTAATGAATGACCAGTTTGATTGCTTACTATTTAATTTTTAAGCCTTACCTCCGAAGGGCATGAAGAGACAATTGGAGTGGAGAAATAAACTGTGGTTCTAATGGAAGGTATTGCAGCAAAGAAATATACTGCATTAGTGCAGACTCAAAAATATCCAAACACATGTTTGGAATAAATTGAGCCATATCATAACATCCCTACAGTGCAGGAGGCGGCCGTTTGGTACATTGAGTCAGCACCAACTATAATCCCACCCAGGCCCTATTCCCATGATCCCATACATTTACCTTAGCAAGTCCCCTGACACTAAGAAACAATTTAACATGCCCAATCCACTTAATCTACACACCTTCGGACTACAGGAGGAAACTGGAGCACCTGGAAGAAACCCACGCAGACAGGGGGAGAATGTGCAAACTCCACACAAGCCAGGAATCAAACCTGGTTTCCTGTCACTGTGAGACATCAGTGCTAACCACTGTGCAATATCAGTCTAACCACTGTGCCACCAGGCTACCCATCGGATTCACCCCAATCACTTCTCACCAGGCTAGTTTCACAAGGGAGCTGGGACTAATTGGTGCATCCTTGTGGCCATTTCCCATCGCTTCGCCCTTATCTCTGTTCAATGCAATGGTGGTACACAGAGCTGTCTTTCATTAGCCCATCCTCAAGATCTGTTAGCTTGACATAGATTATGGAGGCAGGGACTATTAATCATTTTGTTTTTTTCCTTCCTTCATTTTGCACACTTGATCATTGGATGACCCTTAATAATGACGGTATAGAGAAGCTTTGGTTAAGGAGATGCAAACTAGTAGCCAACATCTACAAAATGTTTCTATTCAGTTGGAGTATCTTTCAGTCAAACATTAAGGGTGCATCCACTATACAAATCAGGACTGAGCAGGTCTCATAATTCTCAAGTTAAAAAATTTTGTTGCCAAGAACCTAATTGTTAGCAAACAACCTTAGCTGTCCTCCACTGTCACAGAGAAATGCTGAGCCCGGTCTCCTTGTGTCATGAATGTACAAATAGCACCGGAAAATAAGAGTATTAAAGATATCTAATGCAGTACAAATTGCTTAGGCTCTTGTTTTCAGTCCATGGGCAACATCATCATTAACCCCCTTCAGGGCCTCATTAGGATGTGCAGCCGAGCCTGCCTCACAAGCCCCATGAAGTCTTCTAATTGCACGAATCAGTGTTAATTGGGGCCTGAAGTAATGTATAGGAGAATCTGTCAAGCAGCTCTCTAACCTCATACATCACTCGCCGTCAGGTCTCCAAGTCTTAAACTTCACCCTTTCGGGAACAAAAGGCATACAAACTTTTAACAAAGCAGATCATTCGCCTGTCGTTTATCTTCCTAGGTTCTGTCGCTTATAGTCGTTCTGACAAGTCTTGCATAATGCACAGAGAATGCAATAAAAACGCAGCACAGCAAGCCCTTGCCCCACTACACAAATATCCCAAGAACAGAGGAATGGAGAGACAGATAATGGTGAGACACAATCACATACACAGTCCACATATGAATAATGGAGATTAACCTGAGACAATTCTTATTTTCCAAAGCCCAGAGGAATTGCAGCCGTCATTCCCGAACTGGAGACCTAATTTCCGAAGCCCTAGCCCTCTCCTCTTACCTTCCTCACTCTCAGGGGAATCACTGATTTGATCCATTGGGCTTTCCCCGCAACTTGGAGTCAGTAATATTGGAGCAGAGTCTTCAAATTGCAGCATAAGGGTGGGGGAGGGAGGGGTGATGGTGGTGGTGGTGGTGGGTGGGTTGTGGCACTTGTCATCTGGCCATTTGCCAGCTCGGCCAGAAATGCAATTTCCTATTTTTGGTCTTTGCCTCACTTGAATCTGGCAATAAAAGGAAGCCTCTAGCTGGACAGCCCTGAATCACAACATCCAAACCCAGCAAACGAAGCACAATCAATTTAGCGATCAAATAAAATACCATTCAATGCTCACAAACCCAACCTCACCACACAGGTTACGTCTCCAACCGAACCATCACATCGGCAAATCCATTGCTTTCCTTGCAAGTTCATTTACACAGGGGACTGACAAATGACTATGTAGTACATGAATTGGAGCTAGGGGTTGCAAAAAACACAAACTGTGGTGACATTTCCAAATCACTGCATCTGCCCACATCTGACCTGAACTGTTGCAGCAAACAGCAGCCTGGAATTGCCCAAATTTAAACACGTATAGCAGTTAAACAGCTGCAAGTAGACAACAAATAAAATGAAGCTCCTCAACTCTAGTTTGGCGTTGCATTGAGAGTCTTGAAGAAACTCCATAACAAAGCTGAACAATGGAATGAGGCTATAACCTATTCTTGAGGACTTTTGATAACGTCAAACCATTGGTGCAAGACACTGAAAAATTTTCTGGGCAACAATTCCAGATTTTGGATGCTCCTTAAGAAAAATGCAGATTTGGGGATGTCTCCTAATTATGTTCCATTTTTCCATCTCTTCATATTTTGAAGTATTGATTCTATTTGCTGCTTCCACCCTTCTAACTTCACTCTCATTGCCAACTTCATTTTGCTCCCAGTTTGTGCTCCTACAAGTACTCCAGATCCCCAAGAAGATTTTCTAACCCACTGACTCAATGTTGTTTAGTGATTAAAGTTAGTATAAAAGGCAAAATGTTTTTTCGGCCTTTGCGAAAGTCTGGACTGATCGCCTTGGGCTGAATTCCAGTTTTATAACTCTCAGTGCAAAACAGGCACTGGTACAGAATTTACAAAGAGGGAGAATCATTACTGCTCAGCACTGACCAAATGCACAACACTTTCTGACGGCAGTAACAATGAGGAGGGGGGAGTACTCTGGTTGATTTTCTCCTTGATGCAAAATTGCTTGGTGCCATTGTCACCACAGATTCGACCAGCCAATTCCCCACCAAAAACAGATCCAACTTTGGACCATCTTCGTCCGTATACTCCACACTATGGAGTATAACCAGTTGGGGTATTAGAGGATGGGGTGGGAATAGGGGCACAGATGAAAAATCTGTTGCATTATTTAAATAGGGTGACTGAACTATTATATTTATAGTTTACACAAAATAAACTTCCCTCGCAGAAGGAGAAAAACTTGGAAATGACGAGTTCCATTCTGAACCGGACTTCATTTTCAAAGTACACAAAACCAGTACCAGTCATTTCCAAGTTTTACTGGTTTTCCTTCTGAACGTAGGGATGCCGGCGTTAGACTGGGGTAAATACAGTAAGAAGACTCGCAACACCAGGTTAGAGTCCAACCACTTTATTTGATAGTAATCTCACAAGCTTTCGGAAATGGTGTTCCTTTGTCAGCTGTGTGGAAGGTTCTGATCTGGGGTTCTGTGTGTGACTTTATACGCTCTTCTCTGATCAGAATCTTCCACACACCTGACAAAGGAACACCGTTTCTGAAAGCTTGTGAGATTACTATCAAATAAACTGGTTAGACTCTAATTTGGTGTTGTGAGGCTTTTTACTGCGTTTTCCTTCTGAACAATGGTCAGCTTTTATTTTAAAACTATTAAATGGCCTTTGTAACATCAAGTTGTAAATCTCAGTTTGTTCTGGGCTAGGTGCTGCACTATCTTTGCACTGATGCAATATTGGAAGGGAGCCATTCTCCTTCATGCAATGCATTCTGGAAAATCCTGACTGCGATCAGAGTTTCACCTTTTTTTACATTCCATTAAATGTAGCTTTCTCCATAATAGACATTAAAGCATTCAGAGTGCTGAAATTTATATGCATTGATGAACTAGATCTGCAACACCATACTAATCTCTACACTGTGCAGAAATGCATCCCTTAGAGCATTCTTACTCACTGCTTCAGGTTTTATGCAGGTAATTTAGTTCAGATTTGCCAACCCCTTTTCACAGCCATTTTCAGTCCTACATTAGTACAAACATCCTTGCTTGTTTATTTTAAAAGTTATTTTAAAGGCTGACAACTTGCTTTAATGTTGTCCTAATTAGAATAACAAATTGCTTATATAGCCTTTTTAACATTGTAAACCAGCCCAAAGCACTTTGCAGGACCATTAGCAAATATAATCTGGCACCACGTCAGCTAAGGATGTATTAGGACAGATGACTAAAAGGTTGGATGAAGATTTTAGTTTTTAAATGTCCTAAAGGAGGAGAGAAAAGATATCTAGAAAGGCGAGGAAGTCAGTAGCAATGCAATTCGAATTGGGGATGCACAAGGGGCCAGAAATGGAGGAGTGCATAGATCTCCAGTGGTTTTCAGGCTTGAGGAGGCTAAACAGATGGGGAGGGGGTGAGGCCATTGAGGGATAGGAAAGCAAAGATAAGAGTTTTAAAACTCAAGTGCTGGCAGACCAAGAACCAGATTGCGTCCACAAGCAAAGGCTGGGTGAATGGGCAAAGGAGATTTGGACCCTGACTTTCATTACTGAAGTGAGTAGTGCCAGTAGTTGGGAAATTTCTCAGAACCTGCTTTGGTTCGAAAGACCCCTGAATGAACAAAGTACAAAACAGCACGGGAAACAGGCCCTTCGGCCCAATGAGCCCGCGCTGCCACCCCGATGTTCCCACCTCTACCCGCGATCCCTGTCCATGTTTATAGATCTATGGATTAAAAACCAAATTTGAGACAATTTAGGGAGAATTTGTTTTGCCAATTAGCCTAAGAGCACATCTCTGGGATGTGGGAGGAAACCGGAGCACCTGGAGAAAACCCACGCAAGCAAGGGGAGAATGCGCAAACTCCCACAGACACAGGCCCAAATTCATGTATCTGCACAGCACAGCCATAGTCACTGAGCTGTCGTGTTGTCCATCAAATGGTCCAGGTCAAGCGTACACTAACGATGTGAAGCACTAGGATACTCTCAAAAAAGATCCAAGAGCAGCCCTCTCATGACCCATCGCGTGTATGCCCCTCGTTAGACAAAAAGGTGGACCAAAGCACCTGTAGGATAAAAACACGTACATCAATATCATCATCTATTTACCACTTCCCAGGGACTCCCAAGGCTCGTGATCCCTATTTTAAATCAGTTTTCTGGGGCCTTCACTCCTGGAGGGCGGATGCAGGATACAGTCTGGCCTGCTGTTTCTCACAAGCAGCCAAGTGCCGAGGCAGGCTGATTGAAAGGCCATCCTCGATTTTCTCAAACATCATCTCAATAGTTTCATTAAATTTTGAGCTCCCACCTTATCATCTTTACCCCCTCTCTAAGCCACCTCCCTGCCAATAAACGAAATGCCAAGTCACATTAACTCCCAAGCCCACCAATATAGTCCCTTGCCAAGTCAATGTCACGTTATGTTATAATCCTCGGTCAGACCTGTAGATCTGGTTAGGGACCAATAATGTCTTTTTTGCAAGTAGATAAAGGTTGAGATTCAGCCCAGATGCTTTGGAAAAAGCCACAAGATTCCATAGGCTTTGAACAAATATAAACAAACTTTACTATACAAGTTCAGAAAGATAAAACAATTTATAATATGCATCTTATACCCTAATAAAGTTTATGGTTTACTTATTAGTGTCACAAGTAGGTTTACATTAACACTGCAATGAAGTTACTGTGAAAATCCCCTAGTTGCCACACTCCACCACCTGTTCCGGTATGCTGAGGGAGAATTTAGAAAGGCCAATGCACCTAATCGGCACATCTTTCAAATTGAGAGAGGAAACCAGAGCACCCAGAGGAAACCCTGGGAGAACATATAGACTCCGCACAGAAATTGACCCAAGCCAGGCATCAAACCCAGATCCCTGGCACTGTGAAGTCCCAAGGTGCCACTGTATTCGGGGTAAGTGTGAAGTATATGTGAATTATCAAGAGAACTGTGGTTGAACTCACCACACTACAGAGTAAATAACAAGTGCAACTAAAAGAGAGTCCGTGGATTTCCCAAGAACCTACCCAGATATCAGTAAATACCAAGTCAAACAATCTCATTGAAACTCACGAGGGATTCCCAGTTTCAACTTTGAAGGTCTCTCCATGAAATTCTTCCCAGAAAGTCACTCCCATTCTGTCAACATTATAAATAGCTCACCTAAAGGAGTTTTAATCTCACCTCCTGAAATTCCTTTTCCAGAGGACACTCAAGATAAGCTCAAAAGATCTTGGCCACACCAAGTGGAACACCACTACTCCAAAGGGGTACCTTTGCCCCAACAGTGCTCTTTAAAGTCTGCTCCCCTCAGCCTGTTCTTTAATTCAGAGCTTATTTGTTCGTTTCCTTCTTTTAACTCAGTTAATGAGACCTATTCCATGTCCCTGAATCGGTGACAGGTCCGGCTGGCTGACTCAACAAAACCAACTGCATCAAGAAGCTGGTGCCCCTTGAACTGACCCATCAAAATACTTCCAGAGGAGTCCACCCTTGTTATTAGGCAAGAGCTAATTGAAGCATTGAAACATCCTGTATCTTAAATGTTAACAATCTCCATAAAGGCCTATTTTAGCACCTGGATTGCATTCATAACAGTCAACTCACGCACACCTACCACCCTCAGCACGTTTACCCTCTATGCCAAGTCATTCAGTAGTCACCATGGACAACTCAGCAGCCATGTTGAGATTAAGTAAAGTTCAAAAATGTATCCTAACCATCACCATATTTTTAAAAACTCACGTTTGTGCAAATCCATTCAAACCTTATAAATTTCAAACTTCTCTTCATAACCCGGCATCAAATACAAGTAATCCTTTAATTGCTCCTTTGAGATGGCAACTAAATTAACTTAGAAATCCTCTGCTGAGGTAATTATGGTTTTTTTTTGAAAATCAGCCAAACATTCATAAAGCGCCCTTAAGGAAATGTCAACAAACAGATATCTTAACCACTAGAATGGATAGGAAAGAGAGACTGGAAACTGAGAGGTGGTTTGCAAGAATACAGGGATAAAGAATGGTTTCTATGAGAAGAGGATGGAAGATTTGAATAGGACAGGAACAGTATCTCAGGAGAGAGAACCACAAACAATACCAACGAATGAGGGTATAGGAAGGGTGGTCAGTAGTCTGTTGGGTATAGTGTTGAGGAAGCAGGAGGTAGTCTCATGAGCAAGACTGGACAGTGGGTGTCAGGAGAGTCTGTCTAGTAAAATGGAACAAAAGGCTTGCTTCCCCTTTTGGCAATTGCAGAATAGAAATGCATCAAAACGTTCAAGAAGGTCTCGATGCCTTTTCCAGAATTCAGAGAATCTCTAGAATGTGGAAGGAGACCATTTGACCCATCAAGTCTGCACCAACCAAGAGCACTCTAATTAGCCCACTCCCCCAACCTAACCCCACAACCCCACACATTGATCATGGCCAATCCACTTAACCCACACTGTGGGACTGTGGGAGGAAACTGGAGCAGCGGGAGGAAAACAATGCAGACACAGGGAAAGCATACAAACTTCACACAGATGGTGACTATCAATTGAACCCGAGTCCCTGGTGCTGAGGCAGCAGTGCTAACCACTGTGCCATCGTGCCATCTTGTATTGGTTCAGCTACTAACTGGATCATTGATGCTACAATTGACATCAATGGCTTGGTTATGGGAGACAGGGATTGAGTGAGATAGCAGAAAAGGCAGCTATCAATTTAATACTCTAAGTGTGCAAGCCATTTGCCTCAGGGATATAAGGGAGAAAATGTTTCTGACTATATGTCACTTTACATTTACAGTGCCAGAGACATGAGTGAAAACTACCCATTCTTACACCGTGTAGTGCATCACAGCCACTTCCTTTATATTTTCAATTTTATGCTGACAATCAATGAGCAGAAAGTGAATACGAATATCTCCTAATTGTCAGCTACCGGGCAACAGCAGTACGCTCACCTTGAGTCAGATAGTTGAGAGTGCAAATCCCACATCAGAGAGCCGAATATTAAATTCAGACTGACTCTAGTGCAGTAATGAGGAAGTGCTGCATTGTCAGAGATGCCATCTTTTTAATTTATTTATTACTGTTACATGTAGACTTTCATAAACACTGCAAGGAAGTTACTGTTAAAATCTCCTAGTCACAACATTCTGGTGCCTGTTAAGGTACGTTGAAGGAGAACTTAGCCTGGCCAACGCACCTAACCAGCATGTCTTTCGGAAACCGGAGCACTCGGAGGAAACCCACACAGACATGGGGAGAACAGCAGGCACTACACAGACAGTGACCCCAGCTGGGAATCGAACTCGGGTCCCTGCCGGTGTGAGGCAACAGTATTTTGGATGAGATGTCAAATGAGGTCAATGCCTGCCTTCTCAGATTGATGCAAAAGACCCAACAGGACAATTTTGAAGAGAAAGGGAATTCTTCCCAATAGCTGACCATATTTAATCCTTCAGCAGCATCACAAAATGGCAGATAATCTTGTAATATTGACTTGCTGAGTGCGAACTGTCTGCTTCATTTCCACATCACTACAGCTTCCCATCCATCGATACTGTCTACATTTCTCACTGCCTCGGAAAAGCAGCTAGCATAATTAAGGATCCCAGATACATACTTTTCTATCTTCTTCCATCAGGGAAGAGATATAAAAGACTGAGTTAATGTGCCAACTGACTCTTTTTGCTGACATCAGACTTTTAAATGGACCTATCTCGCACTAAGTTCTTTCTCTACATCCTAGCTACGATGTAACACTACATTCTGCACTCTCTCCTTTCTTTTTCTATGTACGGTATGCTTTATGTAGTGCGCAAGAAACAATATTTTTCACCATATACTAACATGTGATAAAAATAAATCAAATTAAGTGACTACACATCCAAACTACTTAACTGAATTGGCTTTAAAGGACTTTGAGTTGAGTCCATGAAAAATGCTATATAAATGTAAATCCTTCTTCCTTCTGTCCATTTCAATAAAGCCACCATCACCATAAATTGGTTTAGATAGATTCCTAATGTTCTCCCTTAGCGACTAATCTTGATCATCGCATCAGGTGTTTAAGGCATGGATCAAATATTCTCATCTCACACTTCAGGAATGTTATTCCTTCAATGGGAACCAATTAAACGCGATTTGAAATCCAGCTTCTACCTGAGGAATGCACAGAATTAAAACGTCTGGCTAGGATTTCTATGCAAAGCAAAAAGATATGTTTCAGTTGAAGAAAGGATTGACGGATGTTGAGAGATGACAGGAAACTGAAGCTGGGGTCGACCACAAAGGTATTGGATTAATGGTCAATTAATCTTGTTGAAGTGGGACTTTGACAGTACATCGAAGCACAGACTCAAACCAAGTAGAAAGTCAACTCATGGTTTCTTCTTACTTAATAGGTGGTTCAGCTACAGGATCCAGCTGGAGATGTCTCAGATGTTCCAAAGTGTATAACATTTGGAGCTAAGTGCTCCAATTCACTCTCTCTCTCCTGTCTCCTTGTCCCCCCCCACCACTCCACTGCCTCCACCGCCCCCACAACCACCCTGCCCCGCCTGCCCCCCCACCCACCCACACACACCCACATCCACACACCCCTTGCTCATGTGCAGATCACACTGGGGTCACAGAGAGATGGAAAACTGCAGGGGAGGGGTCACAGCTCTGGGTAGAACTTCCTTTGGGATTCTCCCCACCCCTGCAACTTGGGCAATCTGATTTATGCCCAGTGAGGGTGTGAACCCGATTAGCTGAGTTAATCCTCATTTAAACGTTCTCTGCCAGTTTCAAGATGGATTCTTCCTGCTCCCGGGAATCTCTGACCTTTGGAGGCAGTGGGAACCTGGCGCGAATCACTACTGGTCTCCATAAACAGAAGCCAGTCTTGATGGCCACACTGGGAGGCCACTAAAAACCCTCAGATGAATGAAGGACATGGCTGTTAGTGCCCTGGCAATGCTCCCTAACACTGCCAGTCTGGTAGTGCCAACCTGACACTCCGGGTTGACACTGTCAGAGTATCAGGCTAGCACTGTCAAGAGGTAGGGCCTGCAGAGAGTGGGCCTTTGACGATTGCATTGTGAGGCTTTGTCCCTTGGGGGAGGAGGGTGTGAGGTCAGCCTGCATGGTGTGGGCTGTGGTGGTGGAGGGGTGGTGATCTGGATATTTAGTGATGGGGGATGGAAGAAAGGGTGTTTGCTCTTTTGCAGTCACAAGTTAGGGCTGTTCTCCATGTCTGCAGGCGAAGAGAGGGTCGCAATGTATGTTGCGGGGGGGGAGAACCTTCAATGTAACTGTAAGATTGGGTGCCCTCATTAGAAGCTCTGCTGGCATCTTCAGAGCTCCATTCAGGGGAATCGAGTAACAATCTCCCCAGGTTTCCACAAAACTTAGAAACGTTGAATTGCGAATCAATTGGCGCTATGAGGCAGCAGTGTTAACCACTGTACACCATGCCGTTGAGGGTAAAAATCCAAACTATCTTCACTCAGGAGGGCAATGGACATGAAATATTTTTTAAGGAAGGGCACTGACAAATAAGGATGAGCTCAAGAGAAAAGGAGATATGTTTCTGCACGAAGATTGTTGATAGGTATTGAGAGTATGATTGGAAATTGAGAACAATCAAAAAGTCATGGGAAATGTGGTCAATTGGTCTTGTTTTAGTGAATTTTCATCCATAGGGCTAAATTATTAACCCAGTCCAAGTTTAATTTTCTCACTAATTCATTAATAATTTACATTTAACGACCATGTTTAAAAAATACATTTTTTGTAGTTACAGTCTTAATAATAATTTTCTCAATTTACTCTCTTATAATTTCAACACTCTTTTATTGCAAGTTCCCCAATCTTGCCCACAAACAATGGCTGATCAGCCGGTCGCATTAAAGCAAGACAAGATGTTGGGAACAGTATCATAAATGTAAACAATGCAAACTCAGACTAAATATCAGCAGGAGTCTCTTCACACAAATAGCACAAAAGGATCTGATGCCAGGTTAGATGAACGAGATACAGAATTTAAGATTTGGATGGTGGGGAGAGTGTATAATGTAATAGGGGTGACCGCAAAGTTCATGGGTTGAGTGAATGTGCTTAAATGGGAATTTAGGTGGTTCTCGCCTGTCAGTGCAGATGGGCTGAAGAGCCTCTGCTGCGCTATATAATTCTGTGACTGGTCCTTTTGGCTTTGATATTTTTAGTACTCCAGTTTCAGGGTGCAATGCAATGACTTTGTAACTCTCCAAGGGCGGGGAGGAATTATCACCTGAAGTAAAGTTTCCAGAGCATAAGCCAGGAGCAAACATAGTCACGATGAGGTTATTCATGAGGGAAAATGACTTTCGCCATAGACGCTTTTTGCTGTTTGTTTTCCCTGAGGTTTCATGAACTGGAATCACACCAGCTGGTGTCTTTACTGCAGCTGTGCAGAGTGGATTAAAGCAGCATCTCACGGTATCAGACTGAAGCACGTAGTGTGAGTTAATGGAAAAGAACTTGGAACTCTCCACTCGAGAGCCATACCTAACCCAACAGGAGAATTCCAATGTGCCAAACCACATCCGTTGTATAGAATTCCTGAGATATGCACAGCATTTCAACATATGATCCTGATCCAAAAATAAAATGCTTCCTTGCCATCCTCATTTACACAGCTAGTCTGCCGAGTATCTATTGCATCATAAAGATTAAGAGGAGATACATGGGTAAATTGATCTTGCAATTCCAACAGGGAATCGCACTGAAAAGCAGCACAGGTCACAGTTAAGCCACAGCACAACTGCGTTGAAACTTTGATCTGCACTTCCTACGAGTGTAATGTATGACTTAATTTACCTGCAATTTTAAAATAGTGCAATAACAAAAGGAAACACTAATGAAGGATACAAGGTTGAGGTTTCTTAAGTTACTTATTCTAGAAAGTTCCAGATTGGAGTCATAGAATCATAGAACCCTACAGTGCAGAAAGAGGCCCTTCAGACCATTAACCCCACCCAGGCCCTACCCCCATATCCCAACATATTTTATCCACTAACCAGGGCACTAAGGGGCAATTTTAGCATAGCCAATCAACCTAACCTGCACATCTTTGGACTATGGTCATAGAGACCCACAGCACAGAAAAATGCCCTTTGGCCCACGGTATCTGTGCCAGTCACGGACAAACCACCTAACTATTCTAATCTCATTTTCCAGCACTTGTCCCATAGCCTTGTATGCCTTGGCACTGCAAGTGCTCAATAAAAACCTTAAATGTTATGCGGGTGTCTGCCTTGACCATCCTTTCAGGCAGTGAGTTCCAAACTCCCATCACCCTCTGGGTTAAAAAGTTTTTCCTTACATTCCCTCTAAACTTCCCGCCCAAGTGCATTCACCTCATATTGAATTCCATTTGCCACTCATCAGTCCACCTGACCAGGAGAATACAGGAGATTATATCCTTCTGTAACCTAAGGCTATCTCTCCTCACTATTTACTACCCCGCCAATTTTCATATCATTTACAACTTTACTGATGTACCCTCCTACAATCGAGTCTAAATTATTTATATAGACCACAAACAGCAAGGGCCCCAACACTGAGCCTGCAGGATCCCACTGGACACAGTTGTCCAGTCAGAAGAATACCCCTTGACTACCAGCCTCTGCTTCCTGCCACTCAGTCAAATCTGAATCCAACTTGCCAAATTTCTTTGGATTCCGTGGGCCCTTACTTTCACTATCAGACTCCCATATGGGACCTTGGTCAAAAGCCTTGCTGAAGTCCAAGCAGATTACGTCAAATTCACTGGCCTCATCTACACACCTGGTCACTCTTCAAAAAATTCAACCAAGTTGGTCAGACATGATTTCCTCTTACCAAAACCATGCTAACTGTTCTTCTGATTAATTCCTGCATGTCCGAATGCCGATCAATTATAGTTCACAGATTCTCTCTCTAATACACATGAACACAGGGCAATTACAGCTGAGGAAAATTATTTGGGTCCCTCAGTTTATCCATCCAGATGGACAGTTTTCCGCTGATTGCAAATTCAGTAGCTTGTTAATGAAACCACAAAGACGTATAAATTGGAAACATATATTTACCACAAACGTAATCTTGTTCATGGCTCATTAATGCAAAACAGACAAATGAGGAAAGTTTCCTGTGTGTGTGTGGTGTATGCTGAAATGATAACCATATTTACAATAAACAGAGAAATTCACAAGTTAAATTAATGTTGTAAATTCTTCCTATTCAGGTCTTCAACTTATCCAACATACCATCACCGAGACTGGTCATTTTTGAACTAATCAGAGAACTCAAAAAAAGAACTGCACTGAATCTTCATTCAATCCGGGGGGGGGGGGGGGCATGCACTTGTACATTTGTAGTAAATATATATACCATTTCAACCCTGGCAAAAAGATTCCAATTGTCTACCCTATCTCTCATAATTTTATCGGCTTCTATCAAGTCTTCCCTCAGCCTCCGCTGCTCCAGAGTACACAACCCTAGTTTGTCCAACCTCTCCCTATAGCTCGTACATTCCATGTATCAATGCAGGGGAAAAAAACAGAATTCTTTACTGAAAGATGATTGAAAGGTCGAACGTTCTCCTGATTTTCAAGCGGAACCCATAATTCTTTTTCAGATTGGAAACAGACTCTCGCTTGAAAAGGAGGAATATCAAAAGAACTACGGGAAATGTGGAGGAAATGTTGATCAAGTAAGGTGGCTGACATGTAAGATAGCTAATATAGACTCAATGAGCTGAATGGCTAGTTGCTGAGCAGTAATACGTCCTAATTTTTGTAATTTCACATCTTGAAATAGAAGCACAAAATGGAAATCAGCTAAAGGGATTAAATGGCTTTTTCTTTCAACCATGCTGTAAGATATTCAGTAATTTAGAGCTGGAGAAACAGTACATTAGAGGTTATGTTTTCCTTCATTTAGGAACAAAAGGAAAAGAAAAACTAGCAAGGGGTCACGATACATCTTCATTCTTTACAATGCTTTAGAAACTTCATAAATTAAGGCAAAGCATCGGTTGCAAAAACCTCAAAAAGAGTGACTAGCCATTGATAGACCAACAACTAACTAGCCATTAGGTACAAACACCATAGCCAACGATCTGTTATGGAGAACACCAATGACCATCTATCCAATAGGGATGACCAACTATTGAATATACAGAGGTACCGACAACCATAGAGTCGTAGAGATTTACAGCATGAAAACAGGCCCTTCAGCCCAACTTGTCCATGCCACCTTTTGTTTAAAACCTCTAAGCTAGTCCCAATTGCCTGTGTTTGGCCCATATCCCTCTATACTCATCTTATCCATGTAACTGTCTAAATGCTTTTTAAAAGACAAAATTGTACACTGCCTCCAGTGTGGAAAAACAACCCTCTACAACCATCTTCTGTCTTTGCCATCAAGCCAATTTGTATCCATTTAGTTACCTCACCCTGAATCCCGAGAGATTTAATCTTATGCAACAACCAACCATACAATATCTTGTCAAAGGCCTTGCTAAAGGCCACGTAGATAATGTTAACTGCACGGCCCCCATCTGTCTTTTTGGTTACCCCTTCAAAAAACTCAATCGAATTTGTGAGACATGATTTTCCACTCACAAAGCCATTCTGACTGTCCCTAATCAGTCCTTGTGTCTCTAAATGCTTGTAGCTTAGTTCTCAAATGAGCAGTTTTCAAATGAGGCACCAATGACCAGCGAGCCATTTGACAGAAGCATCAATGACCAACTATCCATTAGACAGAGGCATCACACTAATTGTAAAGTGATAGAGGTACTAAACATGAGACACAGGCACCATTGCGGTTCATCTCTGAGACTCCATTTAGAGACTGTTTTAGAGAAATGTCTTCATGCAGAAAGTTGAGAACATGGTCAGTTTTGTCGTCGGATATATTAAGAGCCAAGACCATTCATTACACTTTTTCAAAGAAAAGTTGAAGTGGAATAAGTTGTGAAGCTGTGTGCAAGGCCAAGTGGGATTCATTTGAACTTGCTCTTTTTAAGAGATAGCACATCCATGATGAGCCAAACAGTCCTACTTAGTGCTGCAAACCTCAAAAACTCTATTCATAGAACGACATTGAGCACAACATGAGCCTCAGTGCAATTTCACTCTCCTGTTCACTCTCTATCAATTCTTTTCCTGTTAAAGGAATCTGTGGACTCTGCAATAGATTTCACACTCTTCTCACCCTCTGTGTAAAGATTGTTTCCTAACAAGCCCTTCCATCTTTTGTGATTATCGTAAATTGCAATTAAAATTCCAGATGAAAGCCACAGATGTCACACACTGACATTCAACACTGCCACACCTTTCAGTTGAAACCTTGTAGTGTCACATTAATGCGTTAGCATAAAAGTGCTTCATCCATTATTTAAATTAAGGTGGTGACCAGTTCCTTTGAAACAGGTTAATAACTTCATCTAAAATAGCAGATTGGGAAGTCCTGAACAATACACTAATTGTACTGAAAACACAAGTCACCCACATGTAGATTATGTGTCTAACAATGCGAATAAAGTGACTGTATTTCCTGAATAATTATTAGCTCAATTTTTTTTTAGTCTGGAGCAAAGATCTGTATTTGCATGGTTTGAGTTAAAAGGCAATAAACTCTCCTCATTTTGCTTCTATCTTATAAATCGCTATTTATTTTCTCAGACTGTCATTTTAAATCAAAGTGAATATCTTCACCTTCTTTCACCACCTCTAATGTGGTTGCCACTACCTGATTCACCTATGACAGGAAGCTCCTCTGTGCCATTCAGTTCCGGCACTCTCTCCTGATAATTATAAATTTCTTTTGCGGAACTTGGTGTTATCAAGCCCGACCTCAATCACAATATTCATTTGTCCAATCGATATGGGAAGAGTTCATTATTATTGACCTTTACCAACGCAAACAACAAGTTCAACACGTTTGATTCACTGACTTTCCTTTTATGTCCATGATCCAATTTTCCCATGCTGTAGACACGAAGTTCATGGAAACTCTACAGCACAGAAGGTCACTCAGCCCATCAAGTCTGCACTGACAACGATCCCACCCAGGCCCCATTCCCACACATTTATTTTGCTCATTCCTCTAACCTACACGTTCTGGGGCACTAAGAGGCAATACAGCATGGCCAATGCACCTAACCCACACATCTTGGATTGTGGGAAACCAGAGCATCCGGAGGAAACCCCATGCATACACGGGGAGAACATGCAAACTCCACATAGACAGTGATCCAAAGCAGGGAATTGAATACATGAGCCTGGAGCTGTGAGGCAGCAGTGCTAATCGCTGTGTCACCATGGCAACCAAAACTCCAGGACGTGTCATGGACAAGTGACCTGCCATGATTTCCCACCAATTTATCACAGGCACTGTTAGCTAAGCTCGAGAAAAAGGTCGTTTGGGAAATTTGCTGACTGTTAAGTAGAAGTGTTTTTGGTTCTACGTACATGGAATTGCCACAAAGGCAACTCAACAAACACCATGCAATTAGATCGACATCACTTAATTCTAATCAAGGGTTGTAGCATGTAAGCCACTCAGAGAGAGAATTGAAGGGTAACTTTGGTCACTCACCACGAGATGCTGAAAAAGCCAGGAGCGCATGATGTTCGTGGCATGTTTGGGCAGCACGCCACGTTTACTCTTTGACTTCTTGTCCTCTCCATCCTGTAGGAGAGAGGTCAGCTCCAGATTCACCTATATTCAAGAAGAAAGAATGAAAAGGGACAAAGGTGCTTATTACATTAGCCAGATTCCAATGAGGAAAATCCTCTGCTCCCAACCACCCCCACCATTTGATTTCACCGTTCCTACATATCAACTGTCTACCATCTGTCACACTTTGGACGTGATGTAGAAACGCCGGCGTTGGACTGGGGTAAACACAGTAAAAAGTCTGACAACACCAGGTTTAAGTCCAACCGATTTATTTGATAGTAAACTCACAAGCTTTCAAAGTTCTCTTTACCTGACGAAGAGGAGAACCTCGAAAGCTTGTGAGTTTACTATCAAATAAATTGGTTGGACTTAAATCTAGTGTTGTCAGACTTCTTACTACACTTTGGACACCCAGTGGGGAAACATTTCCCATTGAGGGCATCATCTGTTAGGCAATCTCAATCCAGCTTTCACACAGGCAAATGGAAAATTAGGGCTAAGCTAGGTCCACTTAGCTGACCTCCCATGAACAGGGAGATGGGTACAAAAGTAACAGAGACCTTGGTGGGTGAGGATTCACCCACGTGCTGTGGAGTGCCAACAGTGTTACATTACTGATTTCTGCCCTGCCCAGAAGCCAAGCCTGGTTAACAAGCTAGCTTCCAATCAGATGCATTGCAGACTGGTGCAGGCTGCAGGATGTTAATTTGGCACCCAAGGAGGTGAGGGGCTAACTTGGGGTTGACGGTGGGGGGGCGTAAATGATGGACAATGTGGGTTAATCAGTTGCTGAGCGCATGAGGTTGGGAAGGAAAATCCGTGACCTCCAGAGATTGGGACGAGAGAGGGAAGCAGTGAGGAATCAGACACTTAGAAGACGGGGAGGGGGAGTTAAATGCTGCAAGAAGTTTGGTTTGGAAGACTTCTCGATGGCCAAAGCAGGTGGGTGATGTGCAATCACAGGAATTTCTCAAGCAGGCACTTTGCATCCGGGGGTAAGTGTAAATACACTCAACTCATTAGCGTAAAATGGCTGAGACAGTCATGACAGGTGCTATATAAATGTAAGATTTTCTTCTTTGCTTTCTTTCAGAATTGGGTGATTTGGAGGCGCATTTGGATCTATAATTTAATATGCAAGAGTTTAAGCTTCAACCAACACCTTTTTTTGAGATTAAATCATAGAATCCCTGCAGAAGGAGACCATTCAGCCCACTGAGTTTGTACTGACCACACTCGCACCCAGATCCTATTCCTGGAACCCCACACATTTATTCTGCTAATCCTGTTTACACAAAGGGGCAATTTAGCACGGCCAATCAATCTAACCTGCGCACCTTTGGATTGAAAGAGGAAACTGGAGCACTCAGAGGAAACCCACGCAGACATGGCGAGAAAGTGCAAACTCTACATAGGCAATGACCTGAAGTCGGAATTGAACTTGGGTCCCTCCCTAGAGCTGTGAGACAGCAGTGCTAACCACTGTGTAATGACATGCTGCCCTCATGGATACAATCCTGCCTGCCCGGCCACCTTACTCTCCAATCTCTAATTGAAGTTAAATCTTTGATCCCTAACCTCCAATTGAGGTTATGAGTTTCAATGCCAAATTCCTAGAATCCTGGAATCCCTATAGTGCAGGAGGCAGCTATACGGTCCATAAAGCCCGCACCAACAACCATCACACCCAGGACTTATCCCGGTAATCTCACTTATTTATGCTGCTAATCTCCTGACATACAGTCAAGTTAGCATGACCAGTCAACCTAACACGCGCATGTTTGGATTGTGAGGAGAAACCCAGGCTGACACAGGGAGAACGTGCAAACTCCGCACAGACGGTGACCCTAGCACTGTGAGCCAGCAGTGCTAACCACTATGTCACCCTTTATTAGGGGTGGTTATGTACAATTAGTCTAAACAAATGATGAGACTTGAGGCTGGCACAGCTTGATGCTACAAGTCTCCCTCTTCTGTTATACAATATAAAATAAAGGGTACAACTCTAAAGAGGGTGCAGGAGCACATAGACCTAGAGATATATATACACAGGTCATTGAAGGTGACAGGACAGGCTGAGAGAGTGGTTAATAAAGCATACGGTATCCTGGGCTTTCTTAATAGGCTGTAGAGTACAAGAGCAAGGAGGTCATGTTGAACTTCAGTTATGAAGATAAATTGGAGAAATTAGGACTGTTTTCCTGAGAGAAAAGAATGTTGAGAGTGGATTTGAAAGAGGTGTTCAAAATCATGAGTAAGTAGGGTGAAATTGTTCGCACTTGTAAAAGAATCGAGAATGAGAAGGTACAGATTTAAAGTAATTAGTTGATTCATCTAGTGCCATCCCCTTTTTTTTTTCCCGAATGCCCTGCCAGTGTTTTCTTTTCAGATAATAACCCAACTCTCTTTGGAGAACCTCAATTGACCTCACCTCCACTATAATTTCAGGCAGATCCAAACCACTCGCTGGATGAAAAAGTTTTTCCTCATGTTGCCATTGTTTCTTTTGTCAATCACCTTAAATCTGTGCCCTCTGATTCTCAATCCTTCTGCCAATAGGAACATTCCAACTCATTTTGTTCCAGACCCCCTGATGATGTTCAACATCTCTACTAAAACACAACCTTCACCCAAGGAGACCAGTCCCATGCATTAGTTATCAAAATACAGGTGATAGGTTAAAAATGATTGATCATTAGTCAATACATCTAATCGGCATGTGTTTCGGACTATGGAAGAAAACTGTAGCACCCAAAGGAAACCCACGCAGACGCGGGAAGAATGTACAAACTCCACATAGTCATCCAAGCTGGGAATCGAACCTAGGACTCTGAAGTTGCAAAGTAGCAGTGTTAACTATTGTGCCACCTAGCAATGAAATCTCAAGGACTAGTTCCAACCAGATTAGACAACCCCAAATGTAGATGTTCAACACGAACTGAAATGGGGCAGTCACGATTCAGCAAGTGTTTCTCCGAGGCATACATTACCATGTTACCCCTAACTACTGACACAGGGGCCTGAAACAAGAGTATTCCAGTACCATCAATCAGCATCCCAGACACAATGGGCATAAAATTCACAAAAAAAAAATGAGCTAACTGTAATATTTAAGTGTATTAAATGTCAGTAGCAATGAAACAAAGCTCCAGATAGAATCATGCAAATCAGAGTATCACATGCAGACTTGTAAAATTGAGATCAAGTCTTAATCTCACCCAGAGATGGCACAATAACAAACACTAATGGCTAAATTAAAAGCATCATTCCTAATCGAGTACATGTGGGGAATTTTAATTTTTTTCAGACACCGCGATTCCAACTTCCTGAAGGAGGAGGAAAAAAAAACGCTGGAATCAGCACAGGCATGACGGTTGCCGTGGCAATGAGAAAACACAGACCTAGCGGCTGCATCACCTACAGCCAGAGAAAATTCTTTGTGAACGACTTAATTTTGTCAGAACAAGGACTGCTACACTCCTCTCTCTCTGTGCTGCATTTAACAGTGCAGCTTGTTCAACTGGCAAATAGTAAGCTATAATACAAGACTTGATCATCGCTCTGTATTCATCTCTACTCATTGATAGCAGTGAAGGCGGCTTCTCGAATGGTTGAGCTATTCAAGGCAGACAACATGCAGTGCCTAGCTTCTAGCCCTGGTCAGGGCTCAGTGTAACATACTTGCCATTGCGGTGGTACCTCAATGTTCCTAACCACAGACATGGAACAGGGAGTTGACACTGCAATTCAGTCACGGTAAGGTAGCAGTCTCCGATAACAACTGGGAGGTGGGAAAGGACAAGCAATTCAAAAGCCAAAACATTTAAACTATCCACCCACCCACAGCCCCTCTGTGCTTTGGCAGCACAGTGGTTAGCACGGCTGCCTTACAGAGCCAGGGATCCAGGTTCGATTCCCGGCTTGTCTGTGTGGAGTTTGCACATTCCCCCAGTGTCTGCATGGGTTTCCTCCGGGTGCCCCAGTTTTCTCCCACAGTCCGAAGGACATGCTAGTTAGCTGCACTGACCATGCTAAATTCTCCCTCAGTGTACCCAAATAGGCGCCGGAGTGTGATGACCAGGGAATTTTCACAGTAACTTCATTCTGGTGTTAAATGTAAGCTTACTTGTGACACTATAAAAAACTGAAAAGTTTAACATTTTTTCCTCAATGTCCAACCCCAAGTCTCTGATATTACATCTCACACAGGGAAAGAGTGAATGGAGGAATTGTTGAACTGCATCTTAACACTATTAGCAGCTTCAGAGAGGCAGCTTTAAGAAATAGTTCAGTATTTTCCTCCCTTACATGCTACCTAATTGTGCTCAAAAAAAGGATAGGAAGATCGCAACCTCATATCTGCCTACTGTATGGATCAAGTGCCTGAAGCTTGCATCATGATCCAGTTTCACTCCCATGTTACCTTTGTCTCTTCTCCCACACTCCTCTCCTGAATGTGCTAGTTCACACACAGGAACAATGCAGCAATTGTCCTCCACCCAGTAATAGCCCCATTAAGGTTAGCCGACCTGGTGAGCGTACTTTGGTTCAGTCAGGACAACGGCAGTGGTCCAACAACCAGATTGAGTGATTCACCCGTCACGGATACATGCACTGAGAACGACTCCCAAATCAGAGCAGCCACTTTAATTGTGTTGTGTGGAGAGAATGGTGACAACCCAGCTACAGACTGAGCTAAAATACAAGGGACGCTGGCTGAAGCATTTTAAATTATTATATATCATCCTACAGGGAGTTATACGGTAATGCTGGGTATGTATATACACAATATAGTCAATTCATTGTAATTCAAAAAACTGTTAATTTGCTTCATAATTGGGATTGGAGATAAAATTAGTTAATTAATTAAGGAGATGGTGTATAAAACATGAAAAGGCTTTTACGTATTATTTATTTCCTGCAAGTATCACAATTAATTCCCAATTTTTTGAGAGTTTTGTTATGAATCAATGTATCCTCTCTCTCACCCGTTGAGTAATGTCAGAGGAGATCTACTTACATCGCTTATTTATAGATTCTGATAAATAATTATTTCTAAAAACACATTATGGAACCAATACTGTTCCTAATTTCCAAGTCTTACACCTATTTGGAAAGGTAACCATTCATCAGTAGGGACGATCAAAGAGCACGTATAGCGTGGAAACTCGAAGTTCAGTCCACTTTTGTCTTCACCAGTCTTATAGAATCACAACTGTGCAGATGGAGGCCATTTGGCCCAACGAGTCAACACTGACTCTCTGACACAGCATCTTACCCAAGCTCTTTCCCTGTAATCCCACATATTTGCCCCACTAATGCCTCTATCCTATTCATTTTGGGACGTTTAAGGGGCAATTCAACATGGCCAATCTACCTAATCTGCACATCTTTGGACTGTGGGAGGAAACCAAAGCATCCAGAGCAGACTCCACATAAAAATGGGGAAACTCCACACAGACAGTGACCCAGATTTGGAACTAAACCCAGGTCCCTGGCACTGTGAGGCAGCTATGCTAACCGCTGTGCCACCGTGTTCCCCACTTGTGCCCCCCCTCACTTCACTTCATCCACCAGCATATCCTTCAAATCCTTTTTCTCTAGTTTTCAAAATGCTTTTATGTTAGCGACCTCAACTATTCCATGTGGCAGCAAGTTTGACATTCTAAACATGCTCTGGGCAAAAAAGCTTCTCCTGGGTTCCCTGTTGGAATTATATAAGTTACTATTATACATTTATGGCCTTAGATTTTGGTGTCCTGTGAAACCATCTTGACATTTGTCCCATTAAACTATTTCACAATCTGAAATAAACTCTATCAGGTCATCTCTATGTTTTTTCGCAATGAACAGCCCCACTCAGTTCAATCTTTCTTGATAGGTATAATCTTTCAGTTCTGGTTATCATCCCTGTAAATCTTTCTCTTTTGCATCTTCATCTAGTGCCTCTAGATCTTTTTAAAATACAGAGATAAGAATTACACACTGTGTTCTGCTAAACGTGGTGTAACACAACTCCCTACAAATCAGACTTAACCAGATGATTTTTCAATTTTCTCTTTCTCTCTCTCTCAAGGTGAATCCCAATCCTTGGATTTTTTAAAAAATTTTTATGACCTGCATTGCTACTTTTAACAGTTTGTATACCTGTAACCCCACATTGCTCTGTCTGATCTAGAATTAGTCTCCGTAGAGTATCTGGCTTCCCAATTCACACATATCTACATCAAGATTCATTTGTTAACTGTACACAATTTCTGCCCATCCCATTATCTTCTAAATTATGAGAGTCTCTCTTACTAATAGCTAGACCTCCAATTTGATGTTCTGAATGCTCACTTGATGGGAAATAATGCAAGTTAACAAATCATAATAAGAAGGGAGAAAGCTTCTACTCACACCACACACTCTTCACAATGAGCCCGTGTGCACACACAGGATCTGAAAATAAGATTCACAGCAGGGCGACAGAATAAATGCTTTAAAAAAAAGAGGACCCTGCTTTATATGGAGTGATTGCTGTAACAACTGTCGGGTAGGGGAACTGATAGTCCGTGCGCTTGTGCACATGGGGGACAGAGTGAAAACTGGGGTTGGTGGTAGGGGCAAGATGCCAGGCAGGAGGGTGCCAAAGAGAGGAACAAACATGTTGAAACTCACAGAGGGGGTTAAAGAGTTATTTGAGAAGCAATGATTCAGTGGTAGATACAGGTAATGGCAGGGAAGCCACTCAGTTTCAAAGTGCAAGTTCATTTTATTTCCATAATAACTGCAATCAGCCCAGGGCTTCAATTTTACGAAGAAAAGGTGCTAATGAGCTCAATCATCACATGTGGAGGAGGTGCAAGAAGAAATAAACTCATGGAAAAAAGTTAATGGCATGATATTTTCAAATATGAAACCAATACTGAATTGTGTAACAAGCAAATCTCAGACTAAATCAGAACTGTTCCAGTTCACTCAAATTCCTAAATGTGTTCTGATCTCAGGATGTGAGGGATCAATAATGTTTTGTTGGAAGTAGATAAGGTTTGAGATCCAAAACACTTAACATGAACAAAACCACAGGATTCCACAGGTTTGGAGCAAATAAAAATAAGCTTCACTACATATGTTCGGAAAGATAAAATAATTTACAATATCTGACTTACAGTCTAACATTCAGGGCAAGTACAAGATGCATGGGAATTAATAGGCAAACTGTGATCAAATGGACCACACTACACAATAACTGACGGACACAGCCAAACCAGATTCCATGGATTTCTCACTAACTCTTGCACACATTTAACACTTTGTTAGTCACCAATCTCACAAACCTTGTCCTTCTCATGAGGGTTTCCAATCTCCACATTTCAAGATCTTGCCTTAAAATTCTCTCCCAAATTGGATAGCTTCAACAATGACCCACCGTGCAGAGTTTCAACCTTGCCTTCCGAGATTCCTTTCCCCTGGATCTCTGGGTACACTCAAGCTTCACCTTGCAAGCACAATTGCAGGTCTTTGGTCATGCCAAGCAGAACACTACTACTCCAAAAAGGTACCTTGCCCCACTTTGACTACCTTGTGGGATCTTCATGGCTTCTCTCATGCTCACTTCCCTTAAAGTTTGCTCCTTGTTGCTTTCTTTAATTCAGAGTCTATTTCTCAGCTCCTTTCTTTTTACTTAACTTACCAGGACCTACTTCTGCCCTGTGTCTTTGTCCCTTTCCTGCAACTTCTTTTTGAGCACACTTCCCACTCCACTCCCTGGTATGAAGCCTCTCCCTATCCCCTCCGCTCTCTGGGTTACTCACTCAATAATGGCACTACGTTCCAGGTCAATGACTTGCTTTTTTGCACGATTCTTTTTTTTCCCTCCTAAGCAGCCGCACACACACGTCCTTGGGCTTGTAGTAGGTAAAATATCCAAACTGCAGAAGTGCAGCCTATTCCTGGCCAATACACATGTGCAAGAGTCTCAAGGTTGGTCAGGAATCGAAGTGCCCGACAATCATGAAGGTTAAGTACAGGTTTCACCACAAATGCAATATGTTGTGTGCTACACAAAACCTTAACAATTACAGGGATTAAATTACGAAGGAGTCTATTTGCTTCACATTTTTCTATCAATGATTCACAACATTACATGACTCTGTGGTACTTATAGAATTCCTACAGTTCTGAACAGACTGTTCAGCCCATTAAGTCTGCACCGATTCTCCAAGAGAGCATCCTACCCAGGCCGTAACCCCACATATTTATCCCGCTAATCCTCCTAGCCTACATATCTGGGGCAGTAAGGAATAATTTAGCATGGCCTATCAACCTAACCCGCACATCTTTGGACCGTGGGAGGAAACTGGCGCACCCGGAGGAAACCCAAGCAGACACAGAGAGAACATGCAAACTCCACACAGATAATCACCCAAGGCCAACATTGAACCCGAGTCTCTGTCACTGTGAGACAGCACTGCTAACTTACCTCCATCACCTTACTGAAGGCCATTCTCTCTATTAGTCATCATCTTTTGTTCCTCTTAATGTAAGCCCTAAACTTACCAGCTTGCAATCTTTTGTATCATCTTGCATTCTTACCAAAAAGTAACCAGGATTTGCATTTATACAGCATTTTTCACAACCACTGGATGTCCCAAGATGCTTTACAACCAATGGAATACTTTAGAAACATAGTGAAACTGCATTAATGTAGACAAAACATTTCTGCACTTCAAGCTCCCACAAACTACATTGTGGTAATGACCAGTACATTTTTTTCTCATGTCGATTAAGGGGGTAAATAATGACCAGGATAACATAACTGTCTCACTCTTCTTTGTAACCCATTTATAACTGGTCCTTTTCTGCCCATTACAGAAGGCAGATCTGGTCTCAGTTTTGTAACCCATCTAAAAGAGGGCATATCTGACAGTGCAGCCCTCCCTCAGTACTACATTGGAATGCCAGCCCTTTTTTATGCAGGAGTGGGACTTGAACCTACAACCTTCTGACTCAGAGGTGAAGAATGTGAGCAACTGCACTTCAGCTGGTACAAGGTCCCCTTGAACCTGAAGACAAGTGCCAAAAGCCATGGCACATTCAGCCTTGTGAGGAGTTCTCATACCAATGTTGAAAAATGCATGATCTTGGAAAGGCGAGCAAAAAGAAATTGTCCCAACATCTAAACACACCTTAGAGCCAATGAACTCATTTTTTAGGCAAACACAGCAATTAATTTGCATAAAAGATCCTCAGTGAAGACCAGGAAAGCTGATATCTTGGGTGGTATCAGTTAAGAAAAGAATGGAAGAATGCTGGCCGTATCTGATTCTTCCTTCCTTGATTAGGACCACTGTCAGATATTTTACGACCACCCTAAATAGCCAGGCATAAGCTTGCTTTCGAGAGCTGTCCATAACTCGGCAAGTTTGGATTTCCATAATCTAATTCCATGAGATTTCAGGCAGTCACGAATAAGGACAAGAGTGGTTCGCCCTTGAGTGAGAATGCTTAACTGGGCAAGGGCCAATTACATTTAAATTAGACAAGAAATGGGAAGTGTGATTCGGCAGCAGCTATTTGAGAGCAAATCCACATCTGGGAAACTTTTAAAGGCTGAAGTGTAGGACAGGTGTTTCCCCATAACAAATGAAGGCTAGAAATGGCAGGATTCAAGAACCACGGGTGATAACGGAATTGTAATGTAGTTAAAGGAAAAAGAAAGCATATGATAAGTCTAAGCATCTAAAACTGACACAGCCCTTGAGGAATATAGTGGCAGTCGGAAGGAAATTAAAAGTGGAATTAGGAGAACTAAGAAGGACCATACAATGTCTTTTAGCAAACTGGGTCAAGGAGAATCCCAAGGCTTTTTATCCATGTTAGGAGCAAGAGGGTAGCAATTGAAAGAATAGCCCATTCAAGGATAATGGAGAAAGGTTATGCATGGAGCCACAGGAAGTGGGTGAGATCCCTAATGAGTACTTTGTATCAGTATTCAACAAGGAGAAGGACATGACGGATGTTGAGGTCAGAGAAAGATGTGTGAATGCTCTAGAGAATGTCAATATATTGAAGGAGGAAGGGTTGAGTATCCTAAACTGCAATAAGGTAGATAAATGCCTGGGGCCAAATGAGATCTAAACCACATTACTGTAGGAGGCAAGGGAAGAAATAGCTAGGGCCTTAACAGATATTGCTATATCCTCCTTGACCAGAGGCAAGGTTCCAAAGGACTGGAGAATGTTGTTGCCTTATTCAACAAAGGAAGCAGGGATAATCCAGGAAATTATAGGCCAGTGAGCCTGACATTAGTGGTGGGGAAGTTTTTGGAGAAAATATTCAGGGACAGGATATATGCACATTTGGAAAAAAATGGACTAATTAGTGACAGGCAGAATGATTTGTACAGGGAAGATCATGTTTCATCAATTTGATTGCATTTTTTGAAGAGGTGACAAAGATAATTGATGAAGGAAAGCCTGCGGATGTAGTTTAACATGGACTTCAGTAAGGCACTTGACAAGGTGCCACATTGCAGACTGATAGAAAACTAAAATCACATGGAATTCAAGGTGAGCTGGCTAGATGGATACAGAACTGGTTTGGATGTAGAAGACAGAGGGTATGGTGAAAGTGTGTTCATCAGAGCGGAAATTTTTTGCCAGCGGTGTTCCGCAGGGATTAATGCTGGGACCTCTGTTGTTATACAGTATGTATAAATGATCTAGAGTAAAATGTAAATGGTCTGATTAGTCAGCTTGCAGATGACATGAAGATTGGTGAGGCTGTTGATAATGCCGGGGATTGTCAGAGGATACAATAGAATATAAATAGATTGGAGACTTGGGCACAGATGGAGTTTAATCTGGACAAATGCAGGGTGATACATTTGGAGGGTCAAATTTAGCTGTGAATTGCACTGTAAATGGCAGAACCTTAGGAACATTAACATACAGAGGGAGCTTAGCACACAGATCCACAGTTCCCAAGAAGTGGCAACACAAACGGCCAAGCTGATTAAGAAAGCATCTGGCATGCTTGCCTTCTTCAGCTGGGGCATTGAGTACAACAGTTGGAAAATCTTGTCACAGCTATATAAAACCTTGGTTTAAGCTCCATTTGGAATACTACGTACAATCCTAGTACCGGAAGGATGTGGAACCCTTGGAGAGAGTGCAAAGAAGGTTCACCAGGATGTTGCCTGGTCTCAAGGATGTTGACTATGAACAGAAGTTGAATAAACTAGGGTTGTTTTCACTGGAAAGACGGAGGATGAGGGGAGAACTGATAGAGGTCTAGAAAATTAATGAGAGGAATAGATAGTGTGGATAGTTGAAGGCTTATTTTCAAGGTGGAGGCGTCAAATACAAGGGGGCACAGATTTATGGTGAGAGGGGAAAGTTTAACGGAGGTACGCAGGGAAGTTTCTCAACATAGAGAGTGATGGGTTGCTGGAACATGCTGCCAGAGGGAGCAGTGGAAGCAGGCACATTAGCAATATTTAAGAGGGATTTGGATGGATACATGAATCGAGAGGGAATAGAGGGATATGGACGGAATAAGGGCAGAAGGTTTTTTTTTAAAGTTTAGTTAGGGCATCACAATCAGCATGGGCTTGGAGGGCCAAAAGGCCTGTTCCTGTGCTGTACTTTTCTTAGTTCTTTGAAGGTTACAGGTGTTGCAACCATTATACACTTATTAGTGTTTATTATAAATGTTCATAAAGGTGATTTGTATCACACCTTAACCCTCCCCCTATTGAATCTTAGACTCTTAGGGAAGATTCCAATGTATTAAATGACCAAGGTAGTATAGGAACATGTCAAGAGATTGGTTTCTGGGCTGGAGACCTGGGACTAGTTGGTCCAAAGAAAAACACAATTTCAAAAGCCTAAATTTTTGCTTTTAATTCATGTTTTGTGAAACGCCAAAAGAATCCAAACTCTCAGGATCAGGTAGAGGAAAGATGACAGCAAAAAAAAATGCAAAGTATAACCATTCAGAAATGAAAGACTATGCTTTAGACAAACATTGCATGATGATATGGCTTTTAATGCACAGTGTGCTCATTGAGAACACTTTTTAATTTTAAAATGCACTCCCGGGAAATACTTAACTCCACATTCTGGATGCTCAGATATATTAAAACCAGCTCAGAATTCAGCCTGAGAGATAAGAAGAATCAGGAGCAGGCCACTTGGCCCCTCAAGCTTGCTCTGTCCTTCAGTAAGATCATGGCTGATCTGATTATAACCTCAAGCCCATGTTCCTGTCTACCCCCGATAACCTTTCACCAACATCCCCCCCCCCCAACCCCCTGAAGAATTTATTTAGCTCAGCCTTCAAAATATTCAAAGTTTCTGCTTCCACTGCTTTTTGAGTAAGAGAGTTCCAGCAACACTCAGCCCTCGGAGAAAAAAATATTCCTCATCCTATATTAAATGAACGATGCTTACTTTTAAACAGTGTCCTCTAGATCAAGATTCTGCCACAAGAAGAAACATCCTCTCCTCATCCACCCTCAGATCCTAAGGGTTTGGATCAAGTCTCCTCTTACTCTTCCAAATTCCAATGGTTGCAAGCCTTAACTGCTCAATCTTTCCTCATAAGACAACACATACATTCCTGGTATTAGGGAGCAATTGTCCTTAAAACCTGGGCCTCCAAGCATCTCCATGCTCCCAGCATGGCCATCACAACCGGCTTTGAGTTTTTGGAAGACCTCAAATAGAGATCTCACTGGCGCATGCCGTATTTTTGGTGCTGTTAAGGTTTAGTGAGTATAACTGGATTCGTCCTCAGCAAATGGGCTTGCACATTGCCCTGGAAGTAGAAAGAGCTTAGCGAGGTTCTTTGTTTTGAATTTACCAATGTGAATTTGGTTCGTACATAACTGGGAGGCAAGACTGGTTAATGTTTGCAAAAGCGGCCAAGAGACTGTGTCAGCTTTGGGGGTTTTATGTAGCCAGATCTACACCTGAAGTACAGTAAATGCTAGATCTTTTATTCATGATGCAGGCTGCTATTGGGAGCTGGCATTCAGTATAAAACAACATTGGTAAGGTAAGTGACAACTGGAAGATTTCTTTAGCTGGAAATTAAAGAACGAAATCTACAGTAATCACCTCACAGGAAGGCAGTTAACCATGTTGCAGTGGGAGTTCTGAATATTGCAGTCTGAAACCCTAGCGATCCAAATGTTTTTCCTCATTATTTAAGCAACTTTGAGGGCTCCACCGTGGCACAGTTGGATAGCACGGCTGCCTCACAACCCCAGAGACCCAGGTTCAGTTCCTGGCTTGGGTCACTGTCTGTGTGGAGTGCACACATTCTCCTCATTTGGGTGTGGGTTTCCTCTAATTCCCTCCCACAGTCTGTAAGATGTGTTGGTTAGGTGGATTCGTCATGCTGTATTGCCTCTTAGAGTCAGGGGGATTATGCATGGGGTTATGGAGATAAGGCCTGAGTGAGATTGTCATCAGTACAGACTTGATGGGCCGAATGGCCTCCTTCTGCTCTGAAGGGATTCTATAACTGTTCAGGAGCTGCAGTGAAGCTCATACTTTGAGCTGTAGAATCCAGAGTTGCGACACTTTAAAGGAAAGTTGAAGGGTAGCTTAGCCAAAGACGAATAGAGGGACCTTCTTGTACCTTATAGAATAGCTGGAAACAGGAAAATATGCATGAACCTTCAAGGTTTTGTAGGATATGGCAAATCTTGAGAAGAATTAAAAGTAGGACTAAGTTTATAATACAAGTCTTTATACTCTTGTATTAATTTAGTGATGCTTGATTTGTTTAATTTACTTACATACACAATAAAGTGTGTGTTTACTTAAATGTGATATCTTGTGGTGTAGTTCTGTCAGTTAATTACTTTAAACATTAATGGTCCCTAACAGGATCATAACAAAGTGCTCCTGTGGAGAGTTTTGGACCATTATGCTGCATTAAAAGGCACCATATAAACACAATTGTTAGGTGTTATCGAATGATTTCCTTCCTATGTTAGCAAATTTGAACAAAAATGCACTCAGAGATTATGCTATGAGGGACTGCATGACTGGCCTTCTCAGGTTGACTGATACTCCTTCTTGGACTTAGTTCGGACATATACATGAGCAAGGAGTAGTAGTAATCCGTTTTGCCACTTGTGCTTGTTCAATCATTTAATAAGGTTGAGACTGGATGAAGAGAACACGAGTTGAGTTTAGACCATCGTGAGACAGGGTAGTTTTATGCTGTGGTTGATAAGTATTGCTGGAGTAGTAACCCTGCTCAGTACAAGAGAAACTGCAGGTTCAGACATTTGGTAACGTATATTCAGTTGAGAAGTCAACAGTGCAAAGTTACCATACATGGGACTACGACTGAGTGTCTCCAAGTCAGAATCACTCCTAGAAGTTGCCTCAGATCTGCATCCTATTTCCGACAAGCTATCGCTTACCAAGAATCTATCCACCTCTGCCTTAAAAATATTCAAAGATTTTGTTTCGACCACACTTACACAAGGTGTTCCAAGTCCTCACGATCCTCTGGCAGAAAACAATTCTCCTCACCTCTGTCATTAACAACCCCTCGTTCTCGATTCTCCCACAAGAGCAAACATCCTCCCCACATCCACTTTGCCAAGATCCCTCAGGATCTTAAATATTTAAGTCAGGTCATGTCTTATTCTTTTAAACTCCAACAGAAGGAAGTCTAGCTTAGTCCAACCCTTCCCTCATTCGACAACTTGTTCATTCCAGATATTAGCTTGGTAAACCTCTGAATTGCTTCCCACACTTTTACATCCTTCCTTAAATAAAGCAGATGTGGTTGCATTAGTGTATCTTACAACTGAAGCATAACCTCCCTATTTTTTGTATTGAATTCCCCTCACAATAAATGATAACATTTTATTTGTTTCCCTAGATACTTGCTGTAGCGTTTTGCATACATGCACAGAAGAGGTAGTTCATGGTGCAATTCTGGTTAACATCATGACTGGTGAGGCCCCTTTAAGACAGCACGTTACATATGATTATTATACAAGTTTTTCTTTTGGTAACTTATATTTCTTCACAGGCCTGAAAACTTTCAATGATTGCCTCACAGCAAGTGTTAATGAATCGTTGCACTTGTAAAGGCGCACAGCAGAATTCTATTTATGCAAAAAAAATTAATGAGGCATCTGTGTAGGAGCATGGGTGAAAGTCAATGAGAAATAGTCACCTTCCATACAATTTCACAGTTAGCGTGTTCCCTGTACCCCACAGTCCCCAACACCCCTCTATCAAAAAAAAATGCAGGACAACTGGTCTGATTAGCAATGTTTTAATTGGTGTGATCAAGCCCCACAGTGTTTATTAGTATATAGGGTGGGACTGATGTAATTACAGTTAGTGTCAGATTACTGCTACTACTGCCATTGCACAGCAAACATGCAGTAACATTCCCTAAGCCAGTCAAAGAGTTTGAGAGCGCAGAATCTGTTTAAAATATAGCTCCACTTTTACCGTGCCTTGCCTATACTATTCTACATTCTTTATTTTGTGAGAATTTTTTGCACAAAGTAAGGGATGGATAGGAAGCTGCCATAAACAGTAAGCACACTCTGATTTGTTGCAGTAAAGCCTCCACATTCAACTCCATGCACTGCTCTTCGCGTATCCCAATTGCACAAGTTGTAAGTGGCTACACGATAACTGGTATAACTTCGGCAACCCAAGCAAGTTTGCCAATTTAGCACCAACTAGCAATTTGTACTGTTGGCCCAAGCTCACAAGGAGTGCTCATTCAAGTGCTAACTCAATCTCAAGATGCTTAAGACTGTAGATTTGGTTAACAATTCTAGTGCTTTCACCTTTGCAGTTTCAAAAGCCCAAACATAAAGAAGTTTATAGAAGTTCTTACCTGTGTGTTCTGGATTTGTATTGTACCCTGCGGAATGGCCTGGGTCACCACTTGACCCTGAGAGGTTACCATAGTTACCGGCTGGTAAATTGTTCCACCTGTGAAGTTGTACAGCACAAAAGACAATGTAAGTACACTTACAGTTTCCTTTTTAGAACCTCCTCGCTGTGCAAAAACATACAGTCACACCGTGAAAGTTTTTTTTAAAATTCCAGAATCAAGCGGTGCCAAGGAGCACCGAGAGAGCAGACCAAAAATAATACACAATGGCAGAAGCAGACAGAAGTGTAAAGGAAACTCAAGGAAAAGAAAATAGGAAATATGGGTAAAATGATATGCAGGCAAAAATCATATCATTAAGACAGATTGAACAATGCAAGTAGGGCAAATAAAATACTAGATTTTATAACTCATCTATCTTTTTGTCCTTGATTCATTTGGAATCACAGCACGGCATTATCCTAACGCTTTCTATTTTGCCAGAGGTTCATCATCAGTATGCAACCATCCAAAGAGCTTTGACTCTGACACTCTTTGATAATACCACTCAGCAGCTGGGAAATGTGGTAATCTAATGGACCTGGCATGACCCTTCCTTTCCCTTTCAACATGGACTTCTCCTCCTCTTATTACTTCAGATCAGGCTTCCAGCATTATCGCCAAGAGCTTATTTCTGATCGCTTTCACCATAGGGCAATGGTTGCCAAAGTGCCAATGGGATATCTCCGCTTTAATACAATTGGGTTGAAACTTCCAACAAGGCTAACATTAAAAAGGCAAAAAGCCTGCTCTATGCGCTCACAAGGCGCATTTACGAAATGTAGTCAGTTCAGGCAATTGACAACATGTAAGAAAGCAAAAATCTCCCTTTAGTTTTCCTGAACAAATATGAAATTAAAAATAAAATTGAAATGGAAAAAGTCTACAAACATTGTAAGTTAATAATGAGCTGCAGGGATTAGATTTGTTCCACTGGTTGCGAATTTGCTTGACTCTGCTTATTAGTTGCTCCATACACTGTCTGGCACACAAGTATGGTATGTTGTAACTTCACCAGGTTGACACCTCATTTTTGCATATGGCTGATGGTTGCTCCTTGCTTGCCCTCCTGTATTCTTAACTGGTAGAGTTAACAGAAAGTAGAGTACAATTCAATTGATGCTGACGGCCGACAGAGCACCAAGGATGCCCACTGAGTTGCTAGATCTTATTTTGATTTGACTTATTATTGTCACATGTGTTAGCATATAATGAAAAGTATTGTTTCTTGCGTGCTATTCAGACAAAGCGTGAGGTTCATAAAGAAGGAAACCAGAGAGTGCAGAATGTAGTGTTACAGTCATAGACAGGTTATAGAGAAAGCTCAACTAAATGAGGGGTAGGTCCATTCAAAAATCTGATAGCAGCAGAGAAGAAGCTGCTCTTGAGTTGGTTGTTTTGTGTCCTCAGACTTCGACATCTTTTTTCCGACAGAAGGTGGTGGAAGAGAGAATGTCAGGGATGTGTGGGGTCCTTAATTATGCTGGTTGCTTTGCCGAGGAAGCGTAGACAGAGTCAATGAGTGAGAGATTGGCTTGCATGATGGTTTGGACTACATTCACCTTTTGTAGTTTCTTGCTGTCTTGGGCAGAGCAGGACCCATAGCAAGCTGTGATAATCAATTCCATTTAGCATGGTGGTAGTGCACAATGGAAGATATCTTTAATGTGAACACAGGTCTTTGTCTACACAAGGAATGTGTGATGGTCACACCTACAATACTGACATCGACAAATGCATCTGCAGATAAGGCCACACATGCTTTTCCCTCTTGCTGGTTCCCTCACTAACTAATGCAGGCTCAGTCTAATAGCTATGTCCTTCAGGATTTGGCCAACTCAGTCTGCAGTAGTGCCACCAAGTTGTGACGGACATTGGAGTCATTTGACTTTTAATTTCAGACTTTTTAAATTGAATTTAAACTCAATGATCTGGTTTGGGGTCCCCTTTGCATTACTCTGTGTCTCTGAATTACTCGTCCAGTGACAATTCCACTATGGCACCACTTCCCTTCATGCCAAAGATACCTGGAGGGCTAATGCCTTATCAAAAGATATAACGTAGTCCATGAAATTCAACTTGTCCAAGTCTGCATTCTTGGACACACGCATCTCCATCAAGGATGGTCACCTCAGCACCTCACTGTACTGAAAACCGACAGACAACCTCACAATGCTCCACTTCTCCAGCTTCCACCCTAGACACGTTAAAGAAGCCATTCCCTAGGGACAAGCCCTCCGTATACACAGAATTTACTCAGATGAGGAGGATCGTGACAGACACCTCCAGACGCTGAAGGATGCCCTCATGAGAACAGGATACGGCGCTCGACTCATCGATCGACAGTTCCGACATGCCACAGCGATAAACCGCACTGACCTCCTCAGAAGACGAACACGGGACAAGGTGGGCAGAGTACCCTTTGTTGTCCAGTACTTCCCCGGAGCGCAGAAGCTACGACATCTTCTCCGGAGTCTTCAACATGTCATCGATGACGATGAACATCTCGCTAGGGCCATCCCCACCCCCCCACTTCTTGCTTTCAGACAACCGCACAACCTCAAACAGATCATTGTTCGCAGCAAACTACCGAACCTTCAGGAGAACAGTGACCACAATACCACACAACCCTGCCACAGCAACCTCTGCAAGACATGCCAGATCATAGACATGGACGACATCATCAAACGTGAGGATACCATTCACCAGGTACACGGTACATACTCTTGCAACTCTGCCAACGTTGTCTACCTAATACGTTGCAAGAAAGGATGTCCCGAAGCATGGTACGTTGGGGAGACCATGCAGACACTACGACAGCGGATGAATGAGCATCGCTCAACAATCACCAGGCGAAACAGTTCCCTTCCTGTGGGCGAACACTTCAGCAGTCATGGGCATTCGGCCTCCGACCTGCGGGTAAATGTTCTTCAAGGGGGCCTTCGTGACACACGACAGCGCAGGGTTGCTGAGCAGAGACTGATAGCCAAGTTCCGCACACATGAGGACGGTCTTAACAGGGATCTTGGCTTCATGTCACACTATCTGTAAGCCCCGTAACTTGCCTGGATTAGCAAAAAACCTCACTTACTGTGCTGTCTGGAGAAAATACACAATTCTCTAACCAATGCTCAGGATTCCTTCATACACATTGTTAGCCACTTTAACACTTGAATAGCTGGTTAGATGTAAGGATTCGCATTCTAATCAGCAATCTGTAACTGTCTGTGTGGATATGAGCGCCTCTGCAGATCAGAACACTGCATTTGCCTGACGAAGGCACAACATAGTGTCGAAAGCTCGCGGATTTACTATCAAATAAACTGGTTGGATTTAAAATTGGTGTTGCAAAACTTTACTGAGTTTACCCCAGTCCAACGCCGACATCTCTACATCAAGTCTGCATTCCCAGCTTCTTATCCCTCACCAAGTTGTGCTTCTGAAGTAAAATTCCTTCAACTCTCAAGTCTGCATTCATTACATGTACCAGTAGTTCACGAACAAGGATTATAACTCTGAAAAGAACTACACCCTGGTATCTTATCCAACTCTTACATGGTTGGCTGGACCTATATTCACTGGAGTTTAGAAGCATGAGTGGGGAATCACATTGCAAATTAAAATTCTGACAGGATTGGACGCACTAGATGCAGGAATGATGTTTCTTCTGGCTGAGTGTGGGGGTTGTGGCTTGAAGAGGTCACTGTCTATGGATATGAAATTTAATATGCCATTTAGGATGCAGATGAGGAGAAATCTCTTCACTCACAGAGTGACAAACCTGTGGAATTCTCTACCATAGAAACCTGTGGAGGCCAAGTCACTGAAAACATTCAAGAAAGAAATATTTCCATTCAGTAAAGGCATTAAGTGATACGGGGAGACAGCTGAAGCATGGCATTGAGATAGAGGATCAGCCATGATCACACTGAATGGGGGTGCAGGCTCGATGGGCGTAATGTCATGGGGGGAATATGCAAACTTCACAAAGACAGCCACCAAAGCTGGAATTGAACCTTGGTCCCTGGCGCTGTGAGGCAACAGTGCCAACCAATGTGCTGCCCTAGATGATCCACTGATCATGGACAGGACTGTGCTAGGTGCTTCGATTGATCTGAATATTCTATAGCTAGGGACAGCAACATCAAATGAGTTGTGAATTTGGAAGTTTCTCATCTGAAGGCTTAGGTCTTAAGGGACCTTAAGGGGATACTCCCTCCCATTCTCAACCTCAAGGAACAGGCAAAAATAAACAAGTCATCTCTGATGCTCAATCTTCCAATCATTGTGTGGAGAAGACAGTAGGCATATGATAGTAGGACAGAGGAAAAAAGAGGTCTGAAACTGATTAGCCCTTGAATCTTAACATCAACACTTACCTGTTACCACTTGTGTTGCCATGGCAGCATTCCCTTGCTGTAGTGCGGATGTTGGTACCACAATCCCCTGGGAGTTGACAGCGTTGTTTATTGTCGTCAGAGAGTCTGGAGAATTCTGCAGAAAAAAGAAGCAAAGAATTAACGAGACACGGGAGTCGTTTGCACAGCCAACATCTGAGAAAATTTCCTTTCAGAAGCATAAGGGGCCACCATACCTGCTGGTTTAAAATAAAACACCTGCAAGACTTCTGCTGTAAACCACTTATCTCTGATTATTGATGATTATCTATAAACCACAGAATTCCTACAATGTAGAAAGAGGCCATCTGGCCCATCGAATCTGTAATGACTCTCCAAAAAAGCATTCTGCTGTAACCTAGTAATCCCCTACATTTACCATGACCAATCCACCTACCCGACACATCTTTTGGACTGTGGAGGAAACCAGAGCAGCCAGAGGAAACCCACACAGACACAGGGACAGCGTGCAAATTTCACACAGTCAAGCCAGGTCCCTGGCACTGAGAAGTAGCAGTGCTAGCTACTGTTCTGGCCAAAACGCCCTGCCCGTTTTACGTGTTGTATTGCAACTTCGGGTCAGATTTTTCATGTGACCTCGCTACAGTTTCTGTACACACTTCTGTCCAATTTCTGGTAGGTTATTTGGATCAGGTCAGTTCTACTGACAACTTCAGGTTGAACGAATTGGGTCAGAGGGGTCAGTTTGTGAATAAATAGCCACTGTCATCATCCATACTAGTGGAATGGAGAAAATGATGACTTGTCCACCACTTTCAAGTCTCAGGGTGTGACGTGAGAGTGGATGGACTGAAAAGAATTGTCTCCGTAATTCTGATCGTGAATCTGTGAGTCTGTAAAACAAGTGACTCAATTACGCTCCTTACATTACCCCCATGTTCCTCTGGAGAAGTTGGGCTTTCTTTTTTACCTGATTTCAGGCAAGTTAATAGAAAAGAACATCTTTCACATCTTCAGAATACCCCCCTACTCCCAAAGCTTTTCACAACCAATGAAATACCTTTGAAGCTTAATCATTATTGTAAGATAGGAGATAAAGCAGCCTGTTGAAGCAGAGCAATGTGTTACAAACCACAATAAGATTACAACCACATTTTCTGTTTTACTGATATATGCTGTGGGACACGTGCTGACTAGGACTTCCAGTTTACTGTAAGGTCACAGAATGCTAGAGTGCAGGAGGAGGCCATTCAGCCCATCGAGTCTGTACCAACCACAATCCCAGCCAGGCCCTATCCCCATAATCCTATGCATTTATCCTAGCTAGTCCCTCTGACACCAAAGGGCAATTTTTTAGCATCGCCAATCCACCTCATCCGCAGATCTTTGGAGTGTAGGAAGGAACCGGAGCATCCAGAGAAGATGCACGCAGATACAGGAAGAACGTATAAACTCCACCCAACAGTGACCCAAGCTGGGAATTGAATCTGGGTTCCTGGCACTCTGAGGTAGCAGTGCATGTCTGATAAGCTCTCTTGCACTTCTCTGAATAGTGCTGTTTGATTTTTTTTACATCCACCTGTGGAGCAGATGGGGGTCTCAATAGACAATCACTTCATCTAATAGACAATGGTTGTGGTGGCATTGAGCATTCTCTCAGTACTGTACTATAGTGTCAGCCTAGCTTTAGTCTAGACATGGGCCTTCAACCCAGAACATTCTTACTTAAGAGTTAAGAGCTGACAATTAAGGTCAAAATGGTGGCCGGGGTATGATTTGTGGAATGTATTGAGATCACTCCGAACCCATCCATTCAGCAACCTGAGCTCTCTTAAACTCCAATCTGTGTTACTTCAACCAAGCATGGAAAGAGGGTTTAACTTGAGGTCTTTTCTGGAGATAGTTGTTGTTTCTCACCTCCCCCAACTGTTCTTACTTGGGACAAAAACCGCCATCCCTTTAATCTTGGCTTCGAATCTAGAACTCCCTCCCCAATCCCATCAGCACAGGATCTTTGGGCTTTAAGTAACAGCTTTATAAAATTTGAGAAGCAAACTTAAATCAATATAAACCTTAACAACACCACAGGTGCCTGTGTGCAGTTTAGAGCTTTGTACTATCAGAAGGACGTCAAGGGAGAAAGGAAACAGCACAGGTTCACTAAGACACTGCCTGGTATGAAGAAATACAAGACTTAAAAAAGCGATGAAAATTTGATAAAGATATTTAAACTAAGGCACTAAATAGATAAAAAAACAGCCTGCCTCTGAAAAGTGAGAGCAAGAGGATTAGATAAAAGATGAAATGCAAGAGATGAGGGATAGAGAACAGGAGAACACTCCAACTTCTTTAAAATAAGGAGAGACAAAATTTAAGACTAGGTTAGAAAGATAGTTTAAGAAATGAAGAATAACGGAACATGGGAATAGGCGGGTTTTGGGGACTAACGTGGAAAGCAAACATCAGGACACAGGGCAGAAGTTTCCACCTCCCCTCTCCTCATGTATTTTGCGACGGCAGGGGCAGCCTGCCATTGGCTGCCGTTATCAATGGGGTTTCCCATTCTATCTACCACCGCACCCCCCCACTTCCGGGTGACCCGTGGTGGAGGATCACTATCAGCAGGTTCAGAAAATCCCGAAAAATGGCCGGAAAAATTCCAACCACAATCATAGATTAATGCGTGGATTTGTCAAGCTAACTAGAGGCAGCTGGATACAGCACTTGGGGATGAATGGGATCAAAGGTTATGGGGAGAGGGCAGGATTGAGTTGCACAATTAGCCATGGTCATGATGAATGGCAGAACAGGCTCAAAGGGCCAAATGGCCTTCTTCTAAGTTTCTGCGTTAGCTCTTCTGTTGCAATTTGTATGCAATTCATGGGTTACATTTACTCTGTTGACAAAAAAAAATCATTGAATTAAAAGTTTAACCTTGTTTCCTTCTCTACAGAGATCGCCAGAGCAGCTGCATACTTCTAGAATTTTCTGCTTTTATTTCGAATTACAGCATATGCAAAACTATTGTTCCAGTGCACCCACTACCCTGTCCTCGAGGCACTGCCTTGCCAGTATCAGTCACATCCCACAGCAGAGTGGAAAAAGACAGCAGAGTAGCACTTGTTAATCACACAAAATGCCACGGACCCAGCAATGCGTATCACACTTGCACGGTAACTTCCAATCTGCAGCAAAGGTCATGAGCTCACTATAAAACAATTAATGCCATTGGAATCTTTGAGCTGATGTGCAAGAAGTGGTCTCCAGAGAGAGATTACAGCAGGAAGATTAAATATTACATGGTGATCAGAAATTCATTTCTCAATTTCAAATTAAATTGGACTACATCTCAGCCTACTTATGAAATTGGAAGTACTGCAAATTCTATTTTTGCTGTACTTAGTTAGTTAGTTAGTGCCAGCTTGGTGCACAGCTTCGCAATCATTCAACATCAAGAATGACTGAAAGCGCAGGTTTGAGGAACATTGCAGCTATGGTAAATCTACTTATTCGGAGCTCTAGTGATCAACTTCATTTCTCTCCCTGGAAACAGACTGAATTTGAACCAGACTCTCTGTGACTTTGGAAGAGGAGTTTACAACCACGTATCCACACCATCACCTCTTACTTCACCTTGGGAACACTGTCCTTATCTGCCTCTGCTGATTTGCTCTTCTACATCTTTCGCATCATGACTATATAAACCTACTCCTGGACAACCTTTCACTTCCTACCCTTCATAAACTTGAGTCTGCAGGACGCCGCGGTGGTTAGCACCGCTGCCTCGCAGTGGTAGGGACCAGGGTTCAATTCCCGGTTTGGATCACGGTCTGTGTGGAGTTTGCAGATTCTCCCCGTGTCTGCGTTAGTTTCCTCCGGTTTCCTCCCACAATCCAAAAGATGTGCTGACTGGGTGCATGGGCCATGCTAAATTCTCCCTCAATGTACCCCGACAGACAACAGAGTGTGCCACTAGGGGATTTTCACAGTAACTTAATGTAAACCTACTTGTGCCACTAATAAATAAGATAAACTAGTTCAATGAAACTATTGCTGCCAGTATCTGTGTTTGTACCATTTATCCAGCGCCCTGTCCTTGCTGACTGACATTGCTCAACCAGGAGCCAGTGCTCAATTTTAGTCCTTCCTCCACAGGCTCACTCGTCCATATCTCTAACATCCCCCAACCTTTTGGCATATCTGCACTTAATTCTGATCTTTGAGCATACCCATTTTTAATTCCTCCACCATTGATGGACATGCCTTCCTCTACTTTGGCCCTAAGATCTGGAATTTTCTCCCTAAACCTCTCCCCCTTCAAGGTGCTCCTGACCAAATGTTTGGCCATCTACCCTAATGTCATCCTAAGCGGTTCTTCATCAAATTTTGCTTTTAATGACAGTCTTGTGAAGTATCTTGTGACATTTGATCATATTAAAAGGCACTCCATAAATTCAAGTCTTGTCGCTTGTTCAAAAAAAAAGTGATGTTTAGTAACAGGCAGAATAGGAAACTGGTTGATATCTTCAACAATTTTTCCAATATGCATAGAAATCCATAATATGTTTGAAAAGTTGAACACTGTGGCCATCTTACAAGTGATCCTAATTAGACTAATAATGAATTAATAATGATTCTAATAATGAACTGCATCAGATATTCATCAAGAAATCAAATAAGGAGCATGAAAAAAACGTAACAACAAAATACTGGGGAGGCTGGAATTGAAATACAAATAGAAAATGCTGGAAAACTTCAGCAAATCTAACAGCATCTGTGGGCAGGAAATAGAGCCAATGTTTCAAGTTTAATGACCCTTTGTCACGGTAAAGAGAATCAGCAGAGATTTATACTATTGGGGTCAGGGGGAGGGGTGTGAAATTGCACAAAGACAATATAAATAAGTTTACAGAAGGCCGAGAAGGTGCTAGAAGTGTCCATTAAGTGATCAGAATATGAGAATGGCAGAACAAGAGGTACAGATCGTTAAAGGACTGCCTATGGCTGTTGCACTGAAGTGGGAAGAGAATGTGTGGAAAGGAGGAGAGTTGCAATGGTGAAGTGGAAAAATAGAAGTGAAAAAGGATGATAAAATGGATGAATGAGATGAAATGAAATGAAATAAATGGAGTAAATAGAAGAAATGGAAGATGGTGTCCAGGTAACAACCAGGGCTCGATGGGCTGATTGGCCTACTCAGATTCAATGTTCCTATTGAATCTGAGTGTACGAGGGAGGAAGAAATACAGGTTTATGGGCAGGTATAGCTCGGACAAAACATAAATGCTGGCATGAACTAATTGGACCCAATGCTCCGTGTGCTCTACGTTCTTCATAATTTTAGGTAATACTGTATACCATATAATATTCTTGAAGTAGATCAAATTAATTAAATTATTTGGGGCTTGTGCAAATATGTAGCACAATTTACAAATAATCTTCATAATCAAAATCCATTAAATTAGAAGACTGTAGGAAGACAATCTGGTACCTAGAGGGTTAACCAAGTACATTACACCGACAATGGAGAAGTAAGGTGGCACATGGCTAGAGTTGGGCCCAGCCTAGTGATGAGTGACAATATGTAAGGACCTAATATGGAGTACTCTCCATACTGACTGTAAATATGTATATAATTTAGTACTGTTAGTAAAGAGTTCCCTTATAACTTATACAAGATTGCACCACAGTGTCTAAGCACAATCCTTCAAGAATTGCCACAATTCATCTCTGACCAGCTGAAGTTTCAGCCCTTAGGATGATACAAACCTTCCCTTATTACGTCGGCTCCATTTGGTTCACTCGCTTTGATGGTTCAGGTCTCCTCATCTGAATTTGCAAACACAATTTACTTCAGTGCGGATGTGAGGGATTGTTACACTGGCAGTGGTGCCTTCCCTTCTAATGAAATATTAAGATAAGGTTCTGTCTGCCTTTCCGTGTGGATGTCAAAACATCCCCTGACCCAGCTCCGAGGAGAGCCATTATCACAGGCAGGTGAAGCGAATACTCAAAATTCCATCTGTCCAAATCTATGTGTAATTATGCAGAATTTTATCATTCAGTTTTCTGCATGTGGAAATTATATGTTTCTGATTAATGCCAAGTTAGCTGAACTCAGTTGGAGCAGCAATTAGAGAACTACAAATAGAACCAGTGCAGGCGTGCCAGGGAAAGGAAACATTCAGCCAAGCTAGTCATTCCTATCCAGTGACACCTGCTGGAAAGTCTGTCTGACTGGACACCACCCAGAAGAACTGAAAAAAAACAGTAAAAAAAAAACTGGGAAACAAGAACGCGAGTGCAAACTGCTTTTTCATATTGGGTGATAAATGTGATTGGCCTCCCACCTCCATGAGGGAAGTCTAATGAGGCCACAGCTGGATAGGAGGAGTTGTGATTGTGCCATCTGCCCACAACACCAACTAAGGCCCCAAACCCATCTGACAGCCCAATCTCACCTACATGAGGCCACTGAACTGTGGACAATGAAAACAACTCGCCAGTCTGGGGTGTGGCAGACTTTGTGACAGGATGTTGAGGGGGCAATCAGAGGATTGGGGCAGAGGTGGGGGGAGATATAAATGGGTCAGACTGATTCAATATAGAGAGACACAGAGATGGGGATGAAGCGATGGGGATAGACAAATAAAGATTAAAACTTGGCATTTGGACTGGAACTCAAGTAATTGCTAATTCCTACAGTGCAGAAGAAGGCCATTTAGCCTGTCGATTCTGCACTGATTCTCCGTCTTTCTCTCTGTAGGAACGACTTTCCCCTTGTAGAGAATGTAGAAGCAGGGGCACAGTTTCAAAGCATGGGGTCATTCATTTAAGACTGAGCTAAAGAGGAATGGAGCTAAAGGGGATCGCTCATTGTTCAAATTATTGGCTCCAGTAGGGTGATAAAGACTGGGTCATTGAATACTTAAGGTTGTGTTAGACAGACCTTCGGGATGGAATTTTCCCATCCAGCCGCCATGAGAATCATAGCGGACCATGCAAATGTCTGTTGACCTCAGGCAGGATTTTCCAGTCTTGGGTCGACCATGACCAGAAAATCCTGCCCTTGATCCACAAAGGAGTTATGGGGATGGGCAAGTTAGAAAGTAGAGTTAAGGCTAAACTCGGATCACGTGATCTTACTCTCTGGCAGAGAGGAGATGAATGATCTACTCTTGCTCCTTTTTACGTGCTTATGTTACTGAATGTTTTGGACTGAAAGGCCTTACTTAGATTGGGATTTTATTTGGTGTTGCTCCTCTCTTGGAGGATTACACGGCTTCACAGTGAGGGCTGGAAGCGTAGGTGCTCTGATACAGAACACATCACAGCCTGAGGGCCTACTGGCTCTTCCCCCCTCCGCCATTTCTCACGTTTGTTTCTGGAGAACCTGCAACATTGCTGTACGAAAACCATCTGAACAGGAAAGAAAGAAGAAAAAAAAAATTCAGGTTTTCCCTGGCTGACATTTAGCTGTGAGGTAAACTTTCCGCTGCTTAATTCCCTCCCTCTCCCTTTATGTACACTCGAGGCGTTTTTGACTTTATCCTCATATCTTGCTGATTAACTTAATCCTCATTACTTTCCTGTACAACGCATTCTAATTAGCTGACTGCAAAAAGGCAAAAGAAAAACGGGGGGTGGGGGGGGTGCAGAAATACATGAGCAGCAGCAGCCATCGGACAGATTTACATCTCATTAAATTCCTACTTATTATTTCAGAAAATTGCTGATAAAAATGTGCATCTCAATTTGTTGGGGCTAGAAGCTTCATCATTGCATATCTAACATCTCTCTCGTCACCCTGGCTGCAAGCCGTTGCCATGACAACCCGCAATAATAGAAACTAATAAATTACAAACGAGACACCCTTCTTGCAATTATCAATCTATATATGCAGATTCCTTGCTAATTTACCTCACAAGGCTAACTGCAGCGAAAGGCACCAAAACACACTTGTTTTGTTTTTGAACAAAAATATTTTGCCCAAGGGTGTGGAGGTGAGGGGGGTTGGGAATTGAGGGGGGGCGCGATTTGGAAATTTACAGACACAATAAAAACAAGGTATTAATCCCAAAATAAAAACCAGCACCGGGCCACAGGACTGATCTACAAGTCCAACAACAGTTCTATAATCTTACAGTCACACTTATTTTCACCAATTAAGGTCCATAGGACTGCATGGTGGGACAGTGGTCAGCAATGCTCTATCATGGTGCCAGGGATCCAGATTTAATTCACAAGTTGGGTCATTTTCTGTGTAGAGTTTGCACATTTTCCCTTATGGGGAGAACGTACAGACTCTACACAGACAATGACCCAAGCCGTGAATTAAATCTGGATCCCTGGCACCATGAGACAGCATTGCTGACCACTGTCCCACCACGCAGTCTGGGTGCTCTGGTTTCCATCCACGTCCAAAAGACGTGCGTTGCCCATGCTAAATTCTCCCTCAGCGTACCCCAACTGGCGCTTGAGTGTAGCAACTCCTGGATTTTCATGGTAACTTCATCGCAGTGTTAATGTAAGTCTACTTGCTGACAGTAATAAACAAACTTTTAACGCTGATTGAGTCCAGATAAATATGCACTTCACCTCGATAAAGATATACACTTCATCTAGACAGAGATTCCAATACAACAAACTCCTTATTCATTCACGCTGTATAGAATTAAAATAACATTAAACCCCTTCCCATTCACTCCAACTGTACCACATTTTGACAGACTGAACTCTCTTCATTCACTCCCACTTGCAGAACTCCACCAGATCAAACTCCCCTTCTTTTTCATTTAGTGACACAGGATGGAGGGAAATAGGTTTCTGCCGAGATTCCCTGACTAGAATCTTGGAAAGTTTTCAAGTGGTCCAGGCATTTCTCCACTGAGAGGCCCAGAGCATCATCTCTGGTATGAAGGCACATGATGTAGAGATGCCGGCGTTGGACTGGGGTAAACTCAGTAAGAGTCTGGCAACACCAATTTTAAATCCAACCGATTTATTTGATAGTAAATCTGCAAGCTTTCGACTTTCGTCTTCGTCAGGCAAATGCAGTGTTCTGGTCCAGAGCAGAGTGGCTAAGACCAGAACACTGCATTTGCCTGACGAAGACAAAAGTCGAAAGCTTGCAGATTTACTATCAAATAAATCGGTTGGATTTAAAATTGGTGTTGCCAGACTCTTACTGAATGAAGGCACACGGTCAGTTAAAGTATGGCACTGATGAGAGTGTAGGGAGGGCGGGTCCATATCTCCCTCCAGGCAGACTGCGCACGTCTTAGTTCAAAAAAACAGCAGCAACAAAATACACTTTTAAAAAATACAGCTCCATCGACATTCAAGTGCACATCCTTGATATGATTGCAAAACGTCTCCCAATTATTTATGGATCTTAACTCGGAACTGACTGAATATCATCAGCACATTGCTTAATTTCACCTGAACAGTGAGAAATACAAGGCTGATCTTTCACACCGATGTCTTCACTTTATCAATTTATAATGGTTATGCATTATGTGTTGTTTTAAATTAGATTCAATTTTAGAATCCGCAATTAAATGACTTGTTTTGTTGTCGGGATTTTGGGAACGTGAGAAACACGCAGTCATTAGGGGAGTTCACAAGTAAGTTGGCGAATTGGAGGAGGGCACTCAATGGGGGAAAGGAGTGAATCACCAGTAAGCAGGGGCAGGCGCCCAATAGTGAGGGAGTTGGAGAAAGGGTGATAGTGAATTGAGAAAAAGGGCAGCGAACCCAAGAAAAACAAGAACAATTTCAGTTCCCTGAGGAAAGCTTTCATTCATTGCTGCTGCGGGGAACTTGTGGCTAAGACCTCAAACCCAATGAAGGGGAAAATCTAACAAAGTCATATAGAACAGATCATGTCACACGAACGCATAAGAACAGAAAAAGAAGCAACAGAAGTTCAGCAGGTCGGGTAGTATCTTTGGGAAAAAACAGAGTTAATATTTAGATCGGTGACCTTTCATTAGAACCGGTCATAGGCTTGAAACATTGGCTGGTATTTTACAACCTCGCTCAGGCAAGGCTGGTGAAATCCCGTCTGAGGCCAAAGGACAATTCCATTCTGCAAGCCAGGCCTTGGGGTAGGTGTGGCGGTGAAATTCCAGCCGTCATCTCTGTTTCTCTCCACCAAAACTGCCCATCCTGCTTAGTTTTCATTTAGTGGTTTAAAAAAGAGGCTTGGACAAATTGGGCCGAAGGACCTGCTTCCATGCTCTAAACCTCTATGACTAAGTCGAATACCTATCTCCATTCTGATTAGTTTTGATACTGAGGGAAAGATAGCAATCCTATGCAAACTAGATTAGCACCCATGAGTCTGACATTGTTTTCTTCAATTTTTTTTAGTTCTTGATTTCAGATTTCCAGCATCCACAATATTTTACTTTTTTAATACTGCACTGTTCTATCACCAAGCATCCCTATTAGATAGGTGTCAAAACACCATGTTTGGGGAGTTATCGGATGGAGGCAAAGCCTCAACATCAGACCAAACTTAGTTTGGATTCAGGGCACCACAGTGGCACAGTGGTTAGCACTGCTGCCTTACAGCACCGGGGACCTGGGTTCAATTCCCAGCTTGGGTCACTGCCTATGTGGAGTTTGCACATTCTCCCTGTGTCTGCCTGGGTGCTCTGGTTTCCTCCCATAGTCCATAGATGTGCAGGTTAGGTGGACTGGCCATGATAAATTATCCCTTAGTGTTAGGGGGACTAGGTAGGGTAAGTGAATGGGATTGTGAGGATAGGGCCTGGGTGAAATTGTGGTTGGTGCAGACTCGATGGACTGAGTGGCCTCCTTCTGCACTGTAGGATTCTACGATACTTCAGATTGAGCAAAGACTTCAGAAGATACATCAACTCACAGCTTTTTAAATGACGAATTGTCTCCAGGCATAGAAGAAACATGATCATTGGCTTTGATTTTGAACTGGACACTTCAGAAATTTGTACAGTGAATGTTTATTTTGACAACGGATGGCAGATTCTCTTTTTATGACACTTTAGCGGCTTAACTACAATATCTCACAAAGCTGAGCTTACTTTAACCATAATATACTCTGGAGCTTCACAGATAGATTGGGACATTTTTCCCTGAAGCGTAGGAGGCTTAGTGGTGGACTTATTGAAATGTATAAAATAATGAGGGGCATAGATCAGCTAGATAGTCAGCAGCTTTTCCCAAAGGTAGGAGAGTCTAAAACTAGAGGGCATAGGTTTAAGGTGAGAGGGAGAGATATAAAAGGGTCCAGAGGGGCAATTTTTTCACACAGAGGGTAATGAGTGTCTGCAACAAGCTGCCAGAGGTGGTAGTAGAGGCAAGTGCAATTTTGTCTTTTAAAAAGCATTTGGACAGTTACATGGCTAAAGTGGGTATCAAGGCAACTGGGACTCATTTAGTGGTTTAAAAAAAAGAGAGGCTTGGACAAATTGGGCCGAAGGACCTGCTTCCATGCTGTAAACCTCTATGACTAAGTCGAATACCTATCTCCATTCTGATTAGTCTTGATACTGAGGGAAAGATAGCAATCCTATGCAAACTAGATTAGCACCCATGAGTCTGACTTTGTTTTCTTCAATTTTAGAGGAAAGACAAACATTATTGGCCATTAGCAAAGAGATTATCATGGTCCCCAACCTTCCTTTCTCATTTGTGACGAAGAAAATCTCACCAACTGTGGAAATTGACAATCGCAGACTTGGCCTCGACTCCAGTCACAATCTCCTCTGGCTCTCTGATCAAGCCTATTGTAGCATCAGTTGGACAACCAGCAGTTTGAATGAAGGTAATACTTCAAACTGCGCAAGGACAACAAAAGCTCCATAGCTTTTTGACGTCCAACCTTTTCGCCCGTAGAAGAAACCAGGTCACTGCCTTGGGTTTTGAACTGGACATTTTGGAAATTTCTAAGTTTGTTCAGTGAATGTTCATTTTGAAAACAGAGTGGAGAATTGTTAATTGGACAACCAGCTGCACACCACCCTTGTGTAACAACATGGAATAATCATCAGCTGAGGGCACTCTCTTTTCCAGTATTGCACAACTTTGGGTTTCAAGCTAAATCTGTCGGAATCTAAAGTGATTCACTTTGACAGAAAGAATATAATATAAAGAGTACAGTTCTAAAGTTGGTGCAGGAGCAGAAAGTTCTGGGTGCCTAACCCATTGAAGATATCAGGACTGATTGACAACGTGATTATTAAAGCACTCAGTAACCTTGGCTTTATTAAGAGTATAAAAGCAAGAAGGTTATGTAAAACTTGCATGCCTCAGCTGAAATATTGCATCCTGTTCTGGACATCACACTTTGGAAAGGATTAGAAGTGATGAATGTGCAAAAGAATTCATGTGAATGGTTCCAGAAATGAAGAGCTTCACTAACGTAGAGAGACTGAGACTGTTCTCCTTGGAGGAAAAGGTGGACAGGAGATTTGATAGAAATATTCCAAATCACAAGGGAACAAAGGCAGAGTAGCACATTCAGGTGCTCCGTCCTGCTCCCCCAACTCAATATAATCACAGCAAACCGCCCATTCCGATGTCCTTTTCCCCACACAATCCCCTTATGTCATTATTATTTAGAAATGTGAATCTTTGCTTACAAACATGCTCAATAACTGAGCTTCTACAACCCTCTGTGTTAGGAAATTCCAAATATTCGCAGCCCACTGAGTACAAATAAATCTTCTCATATTCTTAAGTGGTTTCTTGGAAGTTTTCTTACATCTCCCTCAGTGAAGGCAGACAAAAAGTAATCATTTAGCTTCTCTGCCATTTCCTGTCCCCCATTATAAATGCTTTTGACTCTACCTGTAATGGGATCTCATTTGTCTCAACTAAATATTTCTTTTCCCATACCTTAGGATGCTTTTACAGTCCATTTTCATGACTTTTACTAGTTTATAATTATATACTCTTTTCTCTTTATCAGTTTTCTGGTGCTCCCTTGCTGTATTCTAAAAAGCTCCCAATCCTTAGGTTTACCGCTATTTCTGACAATTTTATAAACCTTTTCTTTTAATCTTATATACTCTTAACTTCCTTTGTTAGCTACAGTTTACTGATTTTGGTTTTTGTGCTTTGAATAAAAGAACTTTCATTGTTGCAAACTGTAATAATTCCTTAAAAGCTACTAATTGCTTGTGGATCTTCATACCTATCAATCGGCCCTCAGCACATTTAAGATTAGCTCATCAGTGATGAAAGCTACCCCCTAGAGATGTGCCTGATGATGCTGTTCATGCTTCAGGGTTTGTGTTCATCCAGAAAGAACTCTTCAAATGTAGACAATAAAAATATAATAAATCTTACTCCAACTTATGAATCAAAGAAAAGGTTTAATAAAAAAAACTTCATTTCTCCAAACTTGAGGCCTCACCCTGGGCCATTCCAAGTTCCCCACTATTCCCAACATGGTCTAACTTAGTGAGTCAGCTGATCATCACATCATTCTGTCATTGGTTGCATGGTTTACTGGATCAGATGACCCTTACAGCTTGTTACCATTGGTCATATTACAATAGATCCAATATTATCACCAGTTACATTCTAAAAGTGAGGGACACGATCCTCAATTGAGATGACCTCTGGCATGCTGAAGATGGGTTTCAGATGTCTGTACTGGTAAGGCAGCCCTTATTCATGGTCTGCTGCACTCCTCATAACCCTAGCACTCCGAAGATACGAAGGGAGGGAGAGGATGGAGGAACTGCACATCTCCTCTGATGAAGAGGGAACCGAAAGGAATGACCTTGATGAGGACAAGAATGGTGAGGACCCACAGCAAGGGGTCATAGCACCAGCCAGAGATGCCTGAGAGACCCTCATAGCCACAAGGAACTGGGATGAAGACGATTAGCCCACATGAACTTCTGTAACCTATGTCCTATGTGTAGTCCAACATTCATATCTTCATTCTGATCCTTAGCATCTCAATCACAATTTTGTGTGATGATGGCCTCATCATTGGAAGACTAAGCAGTCTCTGGAGTATATGACTATCCTGTAATGGAATAAGAACCCCAGCAGCTCTCACTGTGAAGCACGTAGAGATGGCAGAATCTTTTCAAGCATCGTGCCAATGTTTCACTGCCTCTGGCAATCTTCAAGAGACAGAAGCAGCACCGAAGCCTCAGTGCACTCGTGGCAATATGCCTGGAGCCTTGGAAGACAAACATTAATCACTAGTTCTCATGTGATTGAGGACTGATCAGAATCTGGATTGCAGCATCTCTCTACAGGCCATCCCTCATGGTAATTTAGTGTTCAGACCTCATGCTCTAACCGAGTCCCAGAACGTGATCATTCTTTAGGACACTGTGATTTCTCACTCGGTCATGTTTGTGGGCACAGAGAGAACTTCAATAGTGCATCATTGACACAAACTCCTGACACAGCCTTCATCTGGAGTTTCCCAATTTCACATCCAGCACTGCCTTGGCATCTGGGTGTGAAGATGGTCCATAAATGTTGACACAGCGTTTAGGCATTTCTTCAATATCTTTATTGGATTTACTGGAGCTTTGTTCTGATCTCTTCTGGTCTGCACATTTTTGTTCCAACAGTTTCTGATATACACAAGGAAGTCTGGAACACTGATGGCACTGTCACAAGCAGATAACCATATTGACTGGAGAACCAGCTGAGGGATTCTGTCAAACCACACCAAACAGAGCTTTAGGTGCAAAGCTACATCCTCCCTTTCAATAGACTATGCTGACTCATCTGTAATCACACATCATGGCTGCGTAGCGGGCTTTTCAGGAGTTACCAAATGTGAGCTAGGTCCACAGATCTGCATCATGCAGGTGGAGATTGGGATCTCCTTTAGAAGTGACATTAGCTGTACACATAGTCATGGTGTTACACCATAGGCTGTCATGAGTGCTTGAGATCCTCAACTACAACTTGAAATATAACCCACGCTCAAGTCTTACAGATATTACATCAAGGCCAGTGAAAAACGCACTCAATTACATTGGCTTGCCATTAAAACCAAAAGATCCACATTAGACCAATCTGTACTGCAAAAGCATCAGGAAATTAAACCACACTGCAAAATCTATACTCATGAGGCAACACGCAATGGTCTTCTGAAGCAAGTTTAAGATATGCATTTCCCAGCCGCCATGTTGGTTGAGCAAGAGGCTTTGCTTATGTCACTGTTGTGGACGATTCATTGCAGTAAAACAGTGCGAAAGATGTGAGGGGCACAATGGGTAATATAAATGAGGGGGGAGAGTAGGGGGCATCTGCTACACTTGGATGACTTTGGTGCATTACATTAGATAGAAAAGCCATTCACTCGATGAGGATTCCAGATAAGCAAAATATATTTCTAGATATGTAAAGTATGTAAAGTGAGTGAATGTCTGTGCCACAAGTGTGCTCTCAGTATTTAATTCTTCTCATTTTACTGCTATATCTAGGTTCATCACTAACATCTGCAGTAGAGGTGGAGGCGGCCTATTGATTGCTGAGTCCAAAAATGTGTGGATTAGATTGACTGGCCATGCTAAATTGATTCGAGTGTCAGGAGATTAGCAGGTTAAATATATGGGGTTACTGGAATAGGGCATGGGTGGAATGGTGGTCGGTGCAAACCTGATGGGCATAATAGGATTCTGTGATTCTATTCCCTGTGGTGATCTTGATGGTGTCCCCTGGAGGACTGTGGCCTGCTTTGGGTCTCTTGCTCAGTCTGTGAAGCAGAGGTGTTGGGCTAACAGGCAGAGCGGGCCGTGAGTGACTGAACAGACCAGGAGTATCCTGACCGGATTGCTCCACGGTGTTCAACTGATGTTCTTCCTTCTCCCTGTGGGTGTCCCAGGGTTCCTTCCTGATGCCATGAGGAGAAAGGTGTTTGAGGTGTCCTGCCTGCCTCTCACATAGCCATTGATGGATCTCACTCAGGCTAAAGTTTATTTATTTATTATTCACAAATAGGCTTACATTTACACTGCAATGAAGTTACTGTGAAAATCCCCCAGTCACCACACTCTGGTGCCTGTTTGGAAAAATTCAGCATGACCAATGCACCTAACCAGCTCATCTTTTGGACTGTGGGAGGAAATTGGAACATCTGGAAGAAACCCAAGCAGATATTCGGAGATTGTGCAGAGTCTGCACTGTAACCCAAGCGGACATGGAACTCAGGTCCCTGATGCTGTGAGGCAGCAGTGTGAACCACTGTCTGCCTTGCTGCCCCTTGAGTGATGATATGCAGATTGAGTGCATATTTGGGCATGAACTGCTGGACCAAAGTCTCTATGGCAGAAGCTACCCTTCCAATGCTGCCCTCAATGCAGTTGCATGTTGGCACCACTACATCAGATAGACTCCTCTACCCTAAACTGCTGGTGGCTTTTAATTACCCTGTCTGCTGTACCCCTGCCTGTCTTCAGAGCTCCAACAAATCCCTAAGATTCCAGAGGCCTGTCATTCGACTTGGACACCACAGCCTGACCTCCAGCGGTGTTGGCGAACTTGGCTGCCGCTGCCTTCACCAGCCGTGGATCCAAATCGATGCTGTGGTCACCAGATGGTGAACTCAAGCCTATGTAGAATCAGGTCCCACTAAGGTGTGTCTCTCTCTGCACTGTGAGGTTACAGGTGAATGCAGTGATGGCTTGACATCTAGTGCATCCTCAGGATCCTTGTCCGAGGTGATCTGGAGTCTGGAGCTGGTGGGCCTCCTTTACTTGCTGGTGGCTGTAATGGACAGAGAGAGAATTGGCTACATGGTTAGTTATGTTGAAGAGCACTCTCAGTTTCAGAGGGTGCATAAGGATCACTCTCTGGAGCCTCACTGGTTTGTTGGGAGACTCCATTTTCATTTTTGGTGCAGAAACAGTCCTTGTCCTCGCCAGCCAGCTTGGAGCTCTGGCATCTTCCCTCCTGTCTGGGATCTATCCCACTTGTTGTGGGTGATTTTGTCCTGCATAAAGACAGATTGTGAGCAGCACAGATAATAAAGCAGGTGATAAGCATGCTTGCCTGTCACGTGCACTGAGTGAAGCTATACAAGTGCCGAATACACGACCTGTACAGAATGTGATAAGGAACAAAGATATAAAAGTGCGTGCGAGAAAATCAGTGCTGATGTCCCTTGTGCTGGTAGTGTGAGAGATCGCTGTGCACCATAACCCTGCAAATGCTGATGGCCTTCTGAGAATGTGTGTTAAGAGTGAGGAGAAGGTTGGCTTACTCTGGAGGGGTGGATAAGATCCTCTTCCAGCATTAGAGAGCACACCTCTTCCGAGGTTTGCAAGGTCTCCTAAGCCAAGGTGAAGAAGTTGCTGGATGTCTGTCTCCCATCACAGGAGATAAAGAACCTCCTTTCAGTCCCTGAGGAGTGTCAATAGGCACTTGCCGCTGAACTCTGGGGTGGTGGATTGGTTGTTCTCAGGACTATTCTTATTTTGGCCATCACACATCTGAGCTGCAAAGGGTAACAGAACACACAGGATAATAAATCCCTACAATGAAGAAGGAGGCCATTCAGCCCATCAAGAGTGCACCAACAACAATTCTACCCAGGCCCTATTTCTGTAACTCCACATATTAATTCAAAATAATTCATTTTATGTGAAATTCTCATATGATTTCGACAGACTTGATAAAGTGCCATGTAAATGCAAGCTTGACTATCTGACCCAGTTAGTATAACACGTCCTATAGGACATTCATTTTTCTGGCTAGTATTAACGACAGTTAAATAAGGGTCCTTTTCTCCTGGAGGCCATGGCAGTTTGGTGCCTGACATAGTCTCCTACAGTATACTGTTGATGTAGATCTCAAGGGATTTGTCTCTATGTTCCCTATACTAAGCAAAACATTGAGAATGAGCACAATTACATGGAGTTTATTCCTGGTAGCAACTATATGCAGCTCTGCATGGCCTGAGTGCTATCAGTCACACAGCCTGTTTACTGGGCTGACTAATAAGATATACATGGAATCTAACTGATACAGAGTCAGAGACCGTAGTGAGCATTTACAGAAGGGAATCTATAGGTAACAGTGAATATCGAACATGGAAGCTATAAATTTTATCTTCCAATCTTACACACAGTAATGTCATAGAGATTTTGTGTCAATGTCTGCATTAGCATTTAGACAATATCATGACAGTGATTGTTAATGTGCCTATCATAGAGGATTTAGTATTGAGCTTCCGATAGCTCAGTGAACATAGCCATAACCCCTCATTATCCAGCATAGTAATGAGCTGTATTTGTGTCTGTGATACAAGAAGCAAATATTGAATAGTATAAATATTGAATAGTATACTTTGTGTAGTACCTCTCTTTGACATGGCGAGGCTTTCAAAATGTGCTGGTCTCATCACTTCACAGGAAATAGCCAAACTATCAATGTTTCTTTTTTAAAGACTCCTAAATCTATATTGCTATTGTTGCACACTGACCACATTCAAACTGTTTCAGCCCCACAACCAATGGTTGTCACCTCCCCTGAACATTTCATATATTTTTCAGAATTCATGATGGAGAAAAGATGGTCAGCGGAATTTTCCCAACCTGCCCAACACGGGAATCGGAGCAGATGGGACATGCACCATACAAAAGTCCTTTGACCTAAAGCAGGATTTTTCGGTCTTGGGGCGAGTGCAGCCAGAAAATCCCTCTCTGAGAAATGTATCTTCATCTCTGTCTAAACGGGTGCCTCCTTATTTTGAAGCAAGTGATTCTCTAGGTCTAGATTCTCCCACAATAGCAAACACCCACCTTGTCAAATCTCTGAACAGCTTTATTGTTTGAATCAAGTCATCTCTTACTCTAACTCTAGGGGATACAAACCTAACCTGTCCATCCTTTCCTCTTAAAGCAACTTGCCCGTCTCAGGTGTTAGGCTAGTAAACCTCTGAACTGCTTCTAATGGATTTATATATTTCATTAAATAAGGAGACCAGAATTATACATAGTACTCTAGATGTGGTCTCCCCAATGTTCTGTATAACTGAAGTCTAAGCTTTCTTGCACAGAAATGCACACAAACTATCAGATGTAGTAAATAATATGCCAAATGTAACAGGTCAGATACAGGATAAAGCTTCTATTGGGGCTTCTATTGTGCCCCAATAAAATATCCTAATCTCAAGTCCAAAGAACACACTCCATTCTCATCCCAATCATTAACACCATTTCAGGCTCAAGTTAAGCTGCCAAGATGACAGAAGTGTCAAAATTAATTTTAATTGTGGCCTTATACCGAATAGAGCCTCCTCATTTCAAGGAGACACTAATTAACCAGAAGCAGGAACCTTCAGTATATCAGTCTGGACTATTTTTAGATACAGGTCAAGAAGGTGAAAAGGCTGCATCCATCATCCAAACCCCTTCCCCTGCTACTCCACCCACTCCTTGATGTTCATTACCGAAACAGTCAATCAACATGCTGGCAAGAACACCATTAGTTAGATGTGAGACATTCGTTGCAAGTTAATATTAAAAGGCAAATGGTAATTACTGTAACAAAGATGCTCATTGTGAAAGTGTATGTGGAAGGAAGCATTTCACAACATCAAAGAATATCACGCTAACTCTAACTATCTTTCTCATTGGAAATTGCACTGACAGCACAATTAAAGAAATTATCCTGGAAGAGTTTCCAAATCAGACAGAGTAGAGAAGCCAAAATACGGCGTCAGCCTCAGTACAACAGTAACATTCTTGTCTTTGAGTCAAAGGTTGAGGGTTCAAGCCCCCTTTCAGAAACTTGAGCAGATTATCTTGGCTGACACTTCTGTGCAGTACTGAGACAGTGCAGCACTGTTGGAGGTGTCATCCTTTAAATATGACATTAAACTGAGACAATCTATGCCCACTCAAAAGATGCAATGCCAAGGTAAACTATGCATGTCCCTGACAATATTTACCTCTCAACCAGCAAAACTCCAAAGACAGATTATTTTTTTTTTAAGCAACACAGCACGGGAAACAGGCCCTTGGGCCCAACGAGCCCGCGCCACCGTCATACTATATAGTAGCAAATCCATTATCCTATTTTAATATTCCTATATAATAATATATATATTATTCCTAATATGGAAAATTCTCACTATAGGGACAATTTGTTTCCCAATCAGCCTAAGAGCAAATTTTTGGGTTGTGGGAGGAAACCGGAGTGCCTGGAGAAAACCCACGCAACCACGGGGAGAACGCGCAAACTCCCGCAGACACCGGCCCAATCCCAAGTGTCTGCACAGCTACAGCGATAGTCACTGAGCTGTCATGGTGCCCTTCAGATGGTCCAGATAAAGCACTCATTTACGACATGAAGCACCAGGCAACCCATGAATCAACATCCAAGAGTTGTCCTCGCACCACCTGCCGAATGCATGCTCCTTGTTGGTCAAGTATGGACCGAATTACCTGTGAAAAAAAAGCCATAGTTAAACAGTCCTACTATATCCCTCTATCTGCATACCGCTCATGTGGCTGTCCAAGAGACCCTTAAACAGCCCCAGCGTGCCTGCTCCCACCACCTTACTCGGCAGTGCAGTCCACACCCCCACTACCCTTTGTGTGAAAAACTGCCCTCTAATATTTGTCCTATACATAGCCCCCCTCACCCTATGGCCATGACCTCTCGTCCTATCCATTTCTAAAGGTGGAAAAAGTTTACCTCCATTTCCTCTATCTATACCCCTTATAATCTTATACACCTCTATGAGATCCCCTCTAAGCCGACGTCTTTCAAGGGAAAACAACCCCAGTCTATCTAATCGTTCCTCATAAGACAGTCGTTCCATACCAGGCAGCATCCTGGTAAACCTCCTCTGCACTCTCTCCAAGGACTCCACATCCTTCCGATAGTACGGCGACCAGAACTGGGCGCAGTATTCCAAGTGAGGCCTAACCAAAGTTCTATACAATTGCAACATCAAACTCCTACTCTTGTATTCTATACCCTTTTCTATGAAAGCTAACATACTATACGCCTTCTTTATCACCTTCTCCACCTGTGAGGACACCTTCAGAGACTTGTGAACCTGCACCCCCAAGTCTCTCTGCGTCTCTATGCTCCTTATAGTTTTACCTTTTATCCTATAATTCTCTTCTACATTTTTCCGGCCAAAATGCATCACCTCGCATTTTTCCGGATTAAATTCCATTTGCTATCTATCTGCCCAATCTACCAACCTGTCTATGTCCTGTTGTATTGCCTGACACTGCTCTTCTGTACCCGCCAATCCAAGCATCTTGGTGTCATCAGCAAATTTGCTGATCTCACCACCTACCCCTAATTCCAAGTCGTTTATGTAGACCACAAATAGAAGAGGACCTAGTACTGAGCCTTGTGGCACTCCACTAGTGACAGGCTTCCAGTCGGAAAAAGAGTCTTGCACTACTACCCTCTGTCTCCTCCTCCCGAGCCAGTTCTCGACCCATCTACATACCTGGCCCTGTATCCCATGTGCCTTCACCTTCTCTATCAGTCTACCATGAGGAACCTTGTCAAACGCCTTACTGAAATCCATGTAGACGACATCAACAGCCTGTCCTTCATCAACTGTTTTTGTCACTGCTTCAAAAAATTCCACCAGATTCGTAAGACAAGACTTCCCCTTGACGAAGCCATGCTGCGTATCCCTGATCAGATCGCAGCGCTCCAGATGCTCATACATCCTGTCCCTGAGTATCCTCTCCATTAGCTTACCTATAACTGAAGTCAAGCTCACCGGCCTATAGTTCCCTGGGTGATCCCTCTGACCTTAATTAAACAACGGTACTACGTTTGCTATCCTCCAGTCCTCTGGGACCTCACCTGTGTCCAAGGAAGAGACAAACCATTATCTGGTTAGTTCTCTCATTGCTGTTTATGGGGCCTTGTTATACTTAAATTGGTGATCATGTTTCACCCTACGACAACAGTGTCTATACTTCAAAGGACCTTCATTGACCGTGTGACACAACTAAAAACACCTTTATATTAATGACCAGTCTCCTGATGTAAACAAACTGCTCTCACACCACTGGCCTCAACTAATCTTGATCTTCCTGTCTAATGAACTGAGCCATGAAAGAATTGTAAGCAGTAGCCTAGAGCATAATGTATATTGTGAAGATGTGGCAACACTGTGGCACAGTGGTTGGGACTGCTGTCTCACAGTATTAGGGACCCGGGTTCAATTCCGGCGTTGGGTGACCGACAATATGGAGTATGCATGTTCTCCCTGTGTCTGCATGGGTTTTCTCTGGATGGTCCAGTTTCCTCCCACAATCCAAAAGATGTGCAGGTTAGGTTGATTGGTCATGGTAAATTGCCCCTTTGTGTCGGGGGATTAGCAGGGTAAACATGTGGAGTTATGAGCATTGGGGCTTGGATTATCATTAGTGCAGGCTCAATGAGCCAAATGGCCTCTTTCTGGAGTGTAGGTATCCAATGATTCTATGATACCAGGATGTACGTTGTGTCGTACCAATACGGACAAAATGTTTTGTCAGTGCAAACTGATCAAATTCTACTCTTTCCAGTTTTATCTTAAGAAACAGTTAATTGTGCTTTAACTTTATATATGCAGCTTGATACTGTATATTAAAAATGTACGATTTATATACTGAGGCATCGCAGGGGCGTGGTACTTTTCAGATAGCTCCTTCAAAAGGCCAAATCGCGACAGGACCTTCTTTTGTGACCTCAGATTCTATTCTGATCATGAACTGTTGTTATTGTAAAAAGGCAAAGGTAATTCAGACCTTATAATCAGGCACCTCCTGTAAATCCTCAATAAAGTGCTATGCAATCGGATAATCTCAAGCACGCTGTTCCGCTTGGTCTTCTGGATTGCTAAGGCCAAGTTACTCAGCCCAGCTCTTGATAATAGCACAATGCAAGAGCCTTCAGCCAAGCCAAATTCACCACAATACTTTGCACGGACTACTGTTTTGGTTGCCGATACAGTCCCTCAATCGGATCTCTTGCGTTAATTCCTTACTGCTGTATGGGCAAAGAAAAAGTATTTTGCATTTGTACAGTGCCTTTGATGACTTTAGGGTGTCCCAAAAGCACTTTACAGACAATGATGTGCTTGTTTTGGAAGTTACTGTTGTAATGCAAGAATCAGATAATATATATTAATGATGCTCTTAGAGAGATACGTGCTGGCAAAACTTTCCTGCTCTTTTTTAATGTAGAACCATGGGGTCTTTTATGTCTATCCGTGAGGTTAGGTGGGGCCTCGGTTTAATGTCTTTTCTAAAAGACGGAACCACTAACAGTGAAGCACTACACAGTTAGCTGTGAATAAATCTAAAGCTAAATAATGACTTCCGGACTCCCCTTTCACCCCTTAAGAATTCTAATATACCCCTTAGTAACGCAGCTGACACTAATGCCTTCTGTTTAGTCCAATACTCGGCAGTATATTTACCAACTCAATGAATCAATTCTTCTTAAAAGACAGAACTCGGGGCCCAAAATACTTTAAGTCTCCAAAAAACAGTCGGGAGCTCTGTGACTTGACCCCGACTGCTCTGCTGCGTCTAACTTCACCAGCAGCAACAAGGCTACAGTGCTGATGCTGAGTGGCCAGTATTTAATTAAAACGTCCATCGCACAACCGCTGGCAGGAATTATTTCATTAACACTGAGGGGCATTTTCCCACGGATGTCATGTTTTTAATATTCCTCGCCGCTTTAGGCTAATTTTCAGGGATATTGAGAATCACCAACAGATGTGGGCACAGCGCCCAAGAGGGTGTAGGGACTGGCGAGAGATGCTGCAAACTTTCACACGCTCTGTGCAGTGGCAGAAACATTAAAAATTTATATTTTCTAAAATTCAGATGGTCCGGAGATGGAGAGAGAAATGGGGCAGCACGGTGGCACAGTGGCAAGCATTGCTGCTTTACAGCACTGGGATCCAGATTTGATTCCCAGTTTGACTCTAGAGGAATTTTACAGTAACTTCATTGCGGTGTTAACGTAAGCCTTACTTGTGACTAATAAATAAACTTTTAACTTTGTGCGGAGTTTGCACGTTCTCCTGTGTCTGCATGGGTTTCATTTCCTTCCGCACTTCAAAGATTTGTAGGTTAGGTGCTCTGATACAAACAGATGACATAGTGTGGGAATTTCACAGTAATTTCATTGTAACGTCAATGTAAGCCTACTTGTGACTAAAAAATTAACTTTAAAAAAAAAATCATTCAGGTGATTGACCGGTCATCAGAACAATAGTATGTTTGAGATGCAACAGTTTTGAACAGTACAGAAGTAGAAAAACATTGGGGATGATATGTGGGAAGGAAGAAGATAACAAGTTGTATAGGGTGAAAGAAATCAGGCAGATTCTAATCCTCAAGTTAATACTCATCAATGCATTTAACAGTAGGCATTAAAACCTCGATGGCATTCATATTCCCTTGTCATGGTGCAGGAACATTTGAAACTTAAGATACTGGAGAAGGTCATTTGTCCCTTTTGTGCCTGCTCCCCCATTCAATAAAATCATGGCTCATCTTCTATCTTGATTTCATCTTCCTGCACGCTCCTTATATCCATCAGTAACCAAAAACTCTGTTGATCTCTTGAGTAAATTCAACAGTCTAAGTATTCTTAGCTCTCTGAAATAGCAAGTTCCAAAAATTCACAGTTTTGACTGAGGAAATGCCTCCTTCACCTCAGACCTAAATGGCCACCCTTTTATTTTGAGGCTGCAACCCATTGTTCTCTTTAAAGCATGATGCATGTGGCTACTGTATCACATATTGAAATAAACAGGCTGTGCACAACTAGGGTCATCATTGCTGCGAGTCCCAGTTCTAGACTCTCCAGCCAGGGGGAACATCCTTCCAGAATCTACTTTTTCAAGACTTTTCATGTTTTCTATTTTTCAATTAGATTGTTTCTCGTTCTTCTAAATTCTGCAGAATAAATTTTAAAATTTAGTTTATTTATTGGTGTCACAATTGGGCTTACTACAATGAAGTTCCTGTGAAAATCAACTACACTCTGGTCGCCACACTCTGGTGATTGTTCAGGTACACTGAGGCAGAATTTTAGCATGGCCAATGCACCTAACCAGCACTTCTTTCAGACTAAGAGAGAAACCAGTGCACACAGAGGAAATCCACAGAGACAGAGAGAGGCTCCACACAGACAGTGACCCAAGCCAGCAATCGAATCCAGGTCCATGACGGTGTGAGGCAGTAGCGCTAACCACTGGGTCCATTCTTCACAACCTCTTTTCTTCCCAGGAATTAGTCTGATGGACCTTCATTACACTCCCTCTGAAGCAAGTTTATCTTCCCTTAGTCAAGGAAACCAAAACTGTACACAGAACTCCAGGTCAAACCAGGGCCCTCTATAATTGCAGTGAGATTTATTTTGTTTTACATTCTAATCCCTTGGTAATAATGGTTAACATTCCAATTGCTTTCATAATTGCTTGCTATACTTGCATGTTAACTTTGACTTGCGTGGAAGATGCCCAAGTGTCTCTGACTAGAACCATAGGATCCCTACAGTGCAGGAGGAGGCCATTTGATCCATCAAGACTGCAGCATCGACTCAGAGAGCATCTTGCCTAATATTTCTCATTCTTTCACCGCTTAAAAATATGCTTTTCTATTTTTACTCTCACAATGAATAAGATCACATTTTCCCACATCATATTCTATCTATGTGTCATATTCTCCTTCCAGGAGGTGCAGGACTGTCTTATGAAGAGAGACTGAGCAAACTGAACATGTATTGTCAAGAGTTTCGAAGAATGAGAGGTAATCTCATTGAAACTTACAAAATACTTAGAGGAATAGACAAGGTAGACGCTGGGAAGGTGTTTCCTTTGGTTGTGGAGTCAGAGGGCATAATTCAAAATAAGGGGGATGCCAAATTGGATTGAGATGACGAGAATGCTTCTTACCCCGCATCCCCTCCACAGCGGATTGTGATTCGCTTTGGGATTCTCTACCCCAGAATAGTGGTAGCTCAGTCATTGAATATGTTTAAAACAAAGACTGATGGATTTCTGATTAACAATAACGTATAGGGTTACGGGGAATGGTGAGTGCGAAAGACACTGAAGCGTTCAATCGGCTATGATTGCACTGAATGGCACAGGAAGCTGGATGAACTGAATGGCCTCCTCTATTCTTGCCCACTTACTCAATCTATATTTATATCTATTTGCAGCCTCTGATTTCCCTCACAGCTTGCTTTGCTCATTAATTTCATCATCAGCAAAGGTGGACACAACTGTATTAGGTTCCTTCACCTAAGCCATATAGATTGTAAATAGTGGAGGGTGAAGAACTGATCCTTACAGCAATTCAATAGTTACCTCGCCGTTTCTTTAACATTGAGAATGCCTCCATTACATAATCCTGAATCTAATAAATGCACAATGTAGGATTTCAGCTTTCACACACAGGTGGGTCTCAAACAGTTTAACAGGCAAACTGCACATGCTGGCTGCAGTGCGGGGTGCAGCTGGTGTTCAGTCTACTGATCTTCCTTCAAAATTCATTTCACCTGGAAAGTAACTTTTTTTTGTTTTCAGCCATCCTACCTGCGCTGGGAGGGTGTGCGACACTGTTGTTGGTGAGTACGGGCCTCCCAGGTCATTCCGCAGGAGGTTGTCACTGTGCATCTTGGTCTTGAGGCAGGTGATGTAGCGGTTACAGAAGTCTTTGCAAAGTTCATTGACCTTCTCCAACTCCAGCAGGTGGATTCGCAGAACCTGAATGGCTTTAACCATCTGCAGATGAGAGAGAGGGAGAGCAAAGGAGAGAAAGAAAAGAGAGAGAGAAAGACTATCAATTTTGTCATCTTCAGCATGGTCAAGATGGCTTGTTCACACATTGCACATTTCCACTGCAACTCAAAAAGCAAGTTCCTTCACCACATTTGAAGGCTGTACTGTGGAAGAAACCCACATTATGTCACTGCTTCACCAGCCTGCGGTGAACTCTGGGCGAGGGGACAACACTGCAATTTGCTTGTGTTCAGTAACCAGGCCACACAACTTCACGCTCAGAATTCTACCTTGGGGAATGCAATTTATTTGTCACTCAATTTGCTTCAGAAAGGGACAGTCATTCAATAACAACAACTCGCATTTACACATTACCTTTAACATAGCAAAATGTCTCTGATGATGGGAGTGATTAAAATTAGGGATTCACAAGGGACCAGAAGCAAAGTGGTGCAGAGATCCCAAAGGACTGATGGGCCAGGAGAGGCAAAGGGAAAGGCCACGGAGGGATTTGTAAATAAGGATGAATATTTTAAAATTCAAGGATTGCTGGATCAAGGGGAGGCAGTGCAGATTAGTAAGCAAGCAATGTCGAGTGAATGAGACTTGGAGCGACAGTTGCCTACTCAGATTACAAGAAGTCAAACATATGCTACCTTTTGTAATATAGAGTCACACAGGTCGGAAGGTCCCAGTTTTAATGATCAATTAGTTACTGTTAGAAAGCACATTAAAATTAGTTTCAACAAGGGGGAAAAAAAAATCAGCCACTTATGATCTTTATTCAAAACCACTACAGGGAGAGATTCTCCATGTGCGTGTACGTGTACACACTTGCATGTGTACATGCATACGTGTGATTCGAGTGTACACCTGTGCCCCATCAGTAAAATCTTCTCTCAGTTTTCACTAGCTAGACTGTCACAGTAAGAATAATCTTAAATGAGTTCCACTATGCAAGGCAGTGAACTGTTATTTATGTCCAGGGCACATCGTATAAAAACAAATTGGAGTATATGTATTATAGAAGAAAACATCATTTATATGGTGTCAGTCAATCATCTTTTTGGCCTCTGCTGTATCATTATAATGCTGCCAATTTAGCCTCCATTTGTTACTCTTTACTCCTAAGCCCTAACTACATGGTTTGTATATTCCTCCAATGTTGAAAAGACTTATTTCTTGATCACAGGTTGCTGTGAACTGTCGGTGGTGTGGACCTTTTCTCTGAATGCTTCCAGTCAATGCTTCTAATGCCGATTTGTGTCCTTGACTAAAACAACAGCTATTGAGCTAACAATGTGGGCTGGGGCTGACTGGATAGCTTTCGCAGTTACTTTCTTGAAAAGGTATCAGTGGATTGACAAAACAGCCTGAGGGTTTTCACGATCATTTTTTTTGCTGCTACCAGTACCCATAAATGATATTTATTGATTCTCGACTTCTCAGGATGGGATTCAGAACTATAACCATTACAAAGTACACTGGCGTCATACTGGCATCCTGCACCTTTCATCAAGGTTTCTTAATGACAAAAGTGATGCATTTATTAGACTAGTTTATCCATTAAGAGAGTCTTGCCTACAGATAGTAACTTTCACCACTTCAGAATCTCTCAAGAAAAATCTACAGCCGAGGGAGCAGATTTTCGCTATGTGCTCACTGTTTTAATTCAGGAAACCCAGTGGCCAATATACATGGCAAGCTCGAGAAGCAATAATGTGAGAATGGCCAAATAACCTGTTTTAGTGACGTTGGTCAGGAGATAAATACAGATAGTGCGTCTCCAAACCGGCAGTCGCAGGACTGAGTCTGAGCTGGTTTTCAGAAATATCCTTATTTCTGAAGGTGCAGGAGGAGGCCATTTGGCCCATTGAGTCTGCACCAACTACAATTATACCCAGGCCCTATTCCCACAAGCTATTGTATTTACGCTAGCTAATTCCCCCAGACAATAATAGGCAATTTGGCATGGTTAATCCACATAACCTGCGCATCGTTGCACTGTGCAAGCAAACTGGAGCACCACACAAACAAGGGGAGAATGAGCAGACGCCACACAGACACTGACTGACCCAATCTAGGAATCAAACCTCTGTCTCCGGTGCTGTGAAGCAGTAGTGCTAATCATTGTGCCACCCTGCCACAATGGCACAGTGGTTAGCATTATTGGATTACTGCAAGGATCAGTGCTTCAAACTCCACCATTTACAATCAGTGTCCCTGTATTTTAACGGATACGGATTGACAGCCATCAAGTCTAAGGCAGCCACACTGATGCTGGATATAATGCATTGGTAAAGCCACAATTAAACACTACGTTCACTTCAGGGCACTGGGGCACCAAAGATGCAAGGTGTGCACAGAAGAGTAACTCCCCGAATCTTTCGGAGTTGGGTCAGCTGGGAAGAAGAGTCAGCTGGGATCAAGGGTCACGCTGACCACTCAGAGTGAGGAGATGACAGGCAGATAATTCTTCGACATACCACCACACTGACACAGCGACTCACTTAACACGATGGGCAATTTCCTCATTCATTTAATAGCACTCAAAATTACTACATGGTCTGCTTAAAAATAATGTCTGATTTTTGGACAATGCTGTTTTTTTGATAGCACAATTTATCGTACTTATACCAGTACTGGCCAGGACAACAAGTACAACTCCTTTTCCCCTGCAAAACAGTGCAGTGGGACCACTAAACAGGAGCAGAAGTAGGTCATTCAGCCCATCAAGTCTACTCAACCATTCAACAAGATCATGACTGATCTAATGTGATCATCTTCAACTCCATTTTCTGCCTTATCCCCATATTCCTGGATTCCCTTACTGATTAAAAACCCATCTATCTCAACCTTGAACATATTAACCAGCCTCCACAGCCTTCCACAGTAAAGAATTGCACAGATTCGCTCCCCTTTGAGAAGAAATATCTCCTAATCTTGGCTTTAAATGGGTAACCCCTCATTCTGAGATTATGCCCTCTGATCCTTGGATTCCTTACAAAGAGAAACAATATCTCAGCATCTAGTCTATCAAGCCCTCTAAGAATCCTACATGTTTTAATAAGGTCACGTCTCATTTTTCAAAACTCCAATAAGTACTGATCCAACCTACTCAACTTCTCCTCTTAAGAAAATCCCTCCATACCCAGGATGAACCGTCTCAAGACTGCCACCAATGCTACTATAACTTTCTTTAGATAAGGGGGCCAAAACTTTCCACCTTATCCAGGTGTCTTCTAACTGGCAACTTTTATAGTTTCAGCAAGTCCTTCCCTGTCCCCCTGCTTTGTTCCTGACAGTGGAAAGCAATGGCAAAACATCACTGACAAAAAAAACTGTCAAGGATGCAACAGTAGCAGACAATGTATCAAGGACTTGCCTTTAAGCAGAACACACAAGTGAATTACACTTCCAACTATACAGCACTGAAGTATCAGCCTGGATTTTGTGGTCTGGAGTGAGAATTGAACATAAGAACTAGGAGCAGGAGTAGACCATCTGACCTCTCAAGCTTGCTCCGCCATTCAATAAGATCATGGCTGATCTCTTTGTGGACTCAGCTCCACTTTCCTGCCTGCTCATCATAACTCTTAATTTCTTTACTGTTTAAAAATTTATCTATCTTGGTCTTAAAATCATTCAATGAGGCAGCCTCAACTGCTTCACTGGGCAGGGAATTCCACAGATTCACAACCCTCTGTGTGAAGAGATTCCTCCTCAACTCAGTTCTAAACAGCTTCCTCTTATTTTGAGGCTATGCTCTCAAGTTCTAGTTTCACCTGCCAGTGGAAAGAACATCCCTGCTTCTATCTTATTTATTCTCTTCATAATCTTATACGTTTCTGCAAGATCTCCCTTGATTCTTCTGAATTCCAGTGAGTATAGTCCCAGTCCACTAAGTTACTCCCCATAAAAATGGGAGATAGTGGCCTGGTGGTATTATCTAGAAACTCAGCTAATGTTCTAGGAACCCGGGTTCGAATCCTGCCACAGCAGATGGTGGAATTTGAATTCAATAAAAAAAAAATCTGGAATTAAGAATCTACTGATGACCATGAAACCATTGTCGATTGCCAGAAAACCTACCTGGTTCACTAATGTCCTTTAGGGAAGGAAAGTTTAAAGTTTATTAGGGCAGCAAGGTGGCACAATGTCAGCATCAGAGACCTGGGTTTGATTCCTGGCTTGGGTCACTGTGTGTGTGGAGTTTGCACATTCTCCCCGTGTCTGTGTGGGTTTCCTCCAGGTGCTCCAGTTTCCTCACACAGTCCAAAGATGTGCAGATTAGATGGATTGGCTATAGTAAATTGACCCTAGAGACAGGGGGATTAGGGAGGTAAATATGTGGGGTGACAGGAATAGGGTTTAGGTGGGATTGTGTTCGGTGCTGATTCGATGGGCCGAATGCCTCCTTCTGCACTGTAGGGATTCTATAAGCCAAGCATTTCAACTCCGGAATCAAAAAACCCATGATCTTAAGAGCAAGTGTTACCCAGTAAGCCACAGCCTACATGTTTACTCTTATTTAGCATGAAAAGGCAGTGGTGCTATAGGGCATTAGAAACACAGAAAAACTACAGCACAATGCAGGCCCCTCGGCCCACAAAGTTGAGCTGAACATGTCCCTACCTTAGAGATTACTAGGCTTACCTATAACCCTCTATCTTACTAAGTTCCATTAATTATTTAAAAGTCTTTTAAATGGCCCTATCGAATCCGCCTCCACCACCGTTGCCGGCAGCCCATTCCACTCACCCACCACACTCAGTGAAAAAATTAACCCTGACATCTCCTCTGTACCTACTCCCCAGCACCTTAAACCTGCGTCCTCTTGTGGCAACCACTTCAGCCTTGGGAAAAAGCCTCTGATTATCCATCGATCAATTCCTCTCAACATCTTACACATCTCTATCAGGTCATCCCTCATCTCTCCAAGGAGAAAAGGCCGAGCTCCCTCAACCTATCCTCATAAGGCATGCCACTCAATCCAGGCAACAGCCTTGTAAATCTCCTCTGCAGCCTAAGGCTTCCACATCCTTCCTGTAATGAGACGAAAGGAACTGAGCACAGTACTCCAAGTGGGGGGCCTGATCAGGTCCTTTATAGCTGCAAAGTTATATTAATATAAACGAACAAACCTTTTTTTTTAAAACTAGGAGTGCAGTGTTATTTTAATGAGTTAACCATGCAGAGAATCTCCGTTTGTGGATAATACTCCACCTGGGTTCCAGATAGGAATACCTGTGCATTCCTTGTAATAAAACTCCAGTAGCTGATCCCCTCCAAACAAGCAAGGAGCAAGGAGCTTTGGATCAAATTTCCACTATAGTAAAGCAGGGATTAAATACAGCTCCAAAGCTGCAACCCAAGAGAGAGGAGCTTGTTGTTTAAGTCACAGTACAAGGGCATGGGGAGGGGGCAGTTAATAAATATGCCAATTACTGCAGCTCATTTGCGCAGAGATTCTCATTTACTGTCCTGGTGCAGTATATCTATCCTGATAAAGACCTACAGTCGGATGTAAAAATTGAACGGGTCATAAAAAATACAGATGCAAAATTAATTGACTTCACAGTGCTTTCTGGCTGATTTGGTGGATAATGATGAATTCTGACCTTTTCTAATTACTCTGCAAATGTACAGGCCCGTGGAAAGCTCAGCAATTATGAAATATGACAGGCCGTCCAAACCGTCGCAAATGCTACCTATTGCCTTTTAGGGTACAGCAATCCCACCCTCCCTGGCACAATCAGCTTCTTCAGCCTTGTTTTCCTTCCACCTGCCGGTTTTGATCCTACGTAAAGTTTAAGCCTAAATACTGCTGCCAAATACAACCCTCCACGTAGAATACTTACAGGTAAGTGATATATAAGTGATGTTTTATGATATTGATGTACTTGTTTTTATCCTAGAGGTGCTTTGGTCCACCTTGTTGTCTAACAAGGGGCATACACGCGATGGGTCGTGAGAGGACTGCTCTTGGATTTTTTTTCGAGAATATCCTAGTGCTTCACGTCATTAGTGTACGCTTGACCCGGACCATTTGATGGGCAACACAACAGCTCAATGACTATCACTGTGCTGTGCAGATACATGGATTTGGGCCTGTGTCTGTGGGAGTTTGCGCATTCTCCCCATGCTTGCGTGGGTTTTCTCCGGGTGCTCCGGTTTCCTCCCACATCCCAAAGATGTGCTCTTAGGCTGACTGGCAAAACAAATACTCCCTAAATTGTCTCAAATTTGGTTTTTAATCCATAGATCTATAAACATGGACAGGGATCGCGGGTAGAGGTGAGAATATTGGGGTGGCGGCGCAGGCTCGTTGGGCTGAAGGGCCTGTTTCCCGTGCTGTTTTGTTCTTTGTAAGGACATATCCAACGTGGCTGTGAGCTGAGAGGCACAGGGGTGTTTTCTTTGGGTATCCTCGTTTATGTGCAGCGATCATCCTTCTGCCCTGACATTTGAACTTCAGCACTCGCCATGGTCACTGACCTCTTAGTGCTCAGATCTCCACCCCCACCCCATGATTGGCTGACCTCTGCCTGATCCAAAATTCAGCGTCAACACTCCTATTTCCCCGCCCACTTGCCCCAGCCACCATTTGGATGCCCATTCTTGCCGCAATCAGATCATCAGCCAATCCCATGGCGTGAGGCCAATGCAAGGGTTTCCTCCCCAAGCAACCTTTCCTCTTCCCTTCCCAACGATCATCTCCCAGGTTGTAGCCCTCTGCCACAGGCCTTCCCACCCGATAGCTGGTCCAGCCTTTCAATCTTACCCAGCTGCCTGACATGTAATAGAGAAAAAAAAAAGTTCCAATGCAGCCCTGCCATTAAATTCAGCTAATTCTCTTATTTTTCCACTGGCTAAAGGTTACTCCCATACTCCCGTTGGGGGTAAGTGACCAAATACAACGACTTCTCAGAGCTCAAAAAGTATAGAACAACTTTTGTGAAGCAGCAAGAATGGATAAGGTGTTCTGGTCCTCCAAATTTCAGTGTTGAAAGGAATGAGCCCAACCGATTGGAGAAAGACAATCCTCTGAGGTAAATGTCATTGCTTTAATTTGGGAGCAAACGTTTTACACTGTAGAATCATAAAATACCCTATAGTGCAGAAGAGGCCATGCGGCCCACCAAGTCTACATTGACTCTCTGACAGAGCACCTTGCTCATTCCCCCCCCATCCCCATAACCACACGCATTTCTCACTGTCTAACTATACACCCTGGGACACTAAGGGGCAATTTAGCATGGCTAATCAACTTAACACACACATCTTTGGAAACTAGGGGCAATTGAGCATAGCCAATCCACTTAACCCACGTATCTTTGGACATTTGAGGCAATTTAGCATGGCCAATCAGCCTAACACACATCTTTGGACTGTGGCAGGAAACTGGAGCACCAGAGAAAACCCATGCAGGCACGGGGAGAAGGTGCAAACTCCATACAGTTAGTCACTCCAAAGCCAGGATTGATCACGGGTCCCTGGCGCTGTGAGGCAGCAGTGCTAACCGCTGTGATCTGGGTCCTCGTATTTGGAATTAATTGGTAAAATGAAGTAATTTCTTTTACAGTCTAGGCAATTGCACTGACTGATTGGACTCCCTCACTAAACTGTTCATATAATATAACCACACAACTAGTTAGATATCCTCTCTCTTCTCCTTCTCGCACTCACCGCCCTCCCCCCCCTCCCTCACATACACACATATTGCACTGACAATGCCCAAAGCAACATTTTTTCCTGCTGCCATGCTTCCTTTTGAAAGCAGCTAACAGATAATTAAATGTTACATCAGCCCTTCGGGCCTCATTAATATTCAAAAAGCAGATAGTAATGGTGCTGAGGAGACACATCAGCCAATGAATTGCAGAACCACCCAGTTTGGAAATCTCCAATTTAAAGAGAGCTTAAATCGTGCACTTGTGGTCACAACCTAAAAGTGTATTCCAATAAAAAACTGCCAATCAACCTCTCTGTTTACAGTTTGTGTAATAATCCACTGTTAACACCCCAGGATCACAGCTAATATCACTGCCTGAAGTATGCAATCATTAGTGTCACTGTTGGTATGCTCAAATCCAAGGCCTACAAGTCTCAGTTTTGAGCCCTAGGTGCTCAGTACTCAGAGCTCATCAGCTCAGATTTGCACTCTGTTCCAGCAGCCACCAGCTGAAAAGAGAATATTTAAACACAGGAGAAGTAAAGTGGCCACACTCCAGCCACCTGCCCTCAGCACTGACCTACCACACCACACAGCTAGCAATGTTTGGTGCCTCTGCTGTGTAGATCACACACAAAAATAAGTGTGCAAATTGATTGTGTGAATTAAGTGACTTTGACCATTCACTCACTCACAAATCCGTTGATGCTTCATCTACAAGTGTCAGGTCATCTTAATTTAAAACCTTCGCAAGTTAATCCCAATCTTCAGTCGGTGTCTAGAGCTACTCAGCAAAACAGGAACTCACTTTCTTCTTCCTGTTATCCTTTTTGTAAAGGATGATTGTGGCACAGTGGTTAGCAAAACTGCCTCAGAGCACCAGGGACCGGTGTTCAAATCTGGCCTTCAGTGACTGTGTGTGGATGCTCTCCCTGTGTCTGCACGGGTTTACAAAGAACAAAACAGCACGGGAAACAGGCCCTTTGGCCCAACGAGCCCGTGGCGCCACCTTGATGTTCCCACTTCTACCCGTGATCCCTTGTCTATGTTTATAGATCTATGGATTGAAACCAAATTTGAGACAATTTAGGGAGAATTTGTTCTGCCAATCAGCCTAAGAGCATATCTTCGGGAAGTGGGAGGAAACCGGAGCACCCGGAGAAAACCCCCACAAACACGGGGAGAATGCGCAAACTCCCACAGACACAGGCCCAAATCCATGTATTTGCACAGCACAGCGATAGTCACTGAGCTGTCGTGTTGCCCATCAAATGGTCCAGGTCAAGCGTACACTAACGACGTGAAGCACTAGGATACTCTCGAAAAAAATCCAAGAGCAGTCCTCTCACGACCCATCGCGTGTATGCCCCTCGTTAGACAACAAGGTGGACCAAAGCACCTGTAGGATAAAAACAAGTACATCAATATCATCATCTATTTACACACTTTCCAGGGACTCCCAAGGCTCATGATCCCTATTTTAAATCAGTTTTCTATACCCCTCCATTCCCATTCTGTTCATGTGCCCATCTAAGTATCTCTTAAATAACCCCAGAGTGCCTGCCTCCACCACTTTACTTGGCAGCGCATTCCATACCCCCACCACCCTCTGTGTGAAAAAACTCTCTCTAGCATCTAATGTATTGGCATGGATAGAAGATTGGTTAACTAACAGTAAGCAAAGAGTGGGGGTGAATGGGTTTTTCTGGTGTGCGATCAGTGACTAGTAGTGTGCCTCAGGCATCAGTGTCAGGACAGCAATTTACACAGATGATTTGGAATTGGGGATTATGTGTTAAAATTCGCAGATGATGCTAAGATGAGTGGCACAGCAAAGTGTGCAGAGGATGCTGAAAGTCTGCAAAAGGATATAGATAGTCTAAACAAGTGGGCGAGAGTCTAGAAGTTTGAGTACAATGTTGGTAAATGTGAGGTCATCAGTGTAGCAGGTAATTAAGGAGGCAAATGGAATTTTGTCCTTCATTGCTAGAGGAATTGAGTTTAAAAACAGTGCAGTTATGTTGCTGCTGTATAAGGTGCTGGTGAGGCCACACCTGGAGTACTGTGTACAGTTTTGGTCTCCTTTGCAAAACGGTATAGTAGCACTGGAAGAGGTGTAGGGGAACTTCACTAGGGTGATCCCAGAGTTGAGAGGGTTGACTTACAAGGAGAGACTGAGTAGACTGGAGCTATACTTACTGGAATTCAGAAGAATGAGGGATGATCTTATAGAAACATAGAAGATGATGAAGGGAATAGATAAGATAGAAGCAGGGAATTTGTTTCCACTGGCAGGTGAAACTAGAACTAGGGGACATGGCCTCAAAATAAGGGGGAGCAGATTTAGGATCGAGTTGATTTAAGATTGAGTTGAGAAGGAACTTCTTCACAGAAAAGGTTGTGAATCTGTGGAATTCCCTGCCAGTGAAGTAGTTGAAGATACTTTACTCTGGGTACTCCGGTTTCCTCTCTCAGTCCGAAGAATAGGTGGACTGGCCATGTTAAGTTGCCCATTAATGTCAGGGGGATAAGCAGGGTAAATACTTGGGGATAGGGCCTGGGAAGGAGTATTGTTGGTATAAGCTCTTTAGGCTGAATGACCTCCTCTGCACTGTAGTGATTCTATTCTATTCTTTCCCCACTCCCATCACTGAAACCAGATTAGAAACTGCACTGTCCACAAGGATGCTCCAACTTGTTGGATCAGTTAGTGAGGGGAAAATCAAGAAATCAGACGAAAACAAAGGTTGGTTTTCCCATCACTAATGCTAATCTCTGTGATAAAGCACACTAGGATGGATACTCACTCAGTGGGAATAGGTTCAGGCACATACTGACTCTCTGGATTGAATGGCTGGCTGCCACCACTCTGTCCAAAGTTGCTATGAAAAGAATAGTTACCAGGGCAAAATAACAGAGACTGTGATTAAGGTGTCAGCAACTTCCTTAGGGAAAAGTTAGGCGAGGGCGGGAGAAAGACAGACTGGCCTTGCAGACAAATGCTAACCATGGCAACAAAATAATTGAAAAGAGTGAGTAATTGCATAGGTCTGACCCCAAAAACCAACCCGATAGATTAGAGAGACGAGAGTATATACACAGTCTGATTCTCGAGCACGTCAAGTTACAACAGCTAGAAACAAAAAAGAAACTCTTATTCTCTACACAGCACACATAATCAGTCAATCCATCAGTAGATGCTTTACAACAATGGCAACTTATTTCTTCCCCTGCCAATATTGTTCAACAAGAGTTGAAGAGAAGGCTTCCATTGAAAGGCCTTAAACATATTTCTACTGCAGTTACAATGATTAATTTTAATGATTAAAGTGAACTACATAAGGAGTCTCTTACACTTGTATTTATCTACGCATGGATATAGAATACAGCTTTGAATTTTTGGCCATCAATAGCTACCAAAGAGTAACACACCAAGCTGTCTATCTCCGGATCATCGCTGAAGAAGGGTTTGTGCTCTTGCTCTTGCTGGTGAACAAAGTTCTCAATGTCCACATCGAAGCTCGCCGAGGTAATGCACTCTGATCCCTGTGTTGCCTGCTCACATTTCTCAAACAGAAGAGCGAGGAGTGGAAAGAGCGGATGTCTGGACGAGGAAAAGAAGAGAATTGAAATGGTCAACTTTTGAATTATTGAATCAACTGAACAAGAAACTGAGAAACAAAAAGTATTCATAAAACTCATGTGAAGATATTCAGGGATTGGAATTAACTTCAGTGACAGCACAATCTAAAATAATGAATGTCAATTGGGCAGAATTCTCTAGCTAATTATACCAGTGGGATTGTTCCTTCCCACTGCAGTGGGGAGAGATTTGGCTGAGCGTCAAATTCTCCATCTTGTGTGGCAGTGGTGGTGGACCTGAGTGGCCAGAGAAATTGGGTCATCAATTAGGGGGTGGGGCTAAGCCATTCAGTCAGCTGATCTGACTATAATCTCCTGACTAACCCCAATAATCTTTAACTCCCTTACAATCTATCTAACTCTGCCTTGAAAACATTCAAAAACTCTGCTCCCACTGCTTCTTGAGGAAGCGACTCACTATATCCTCAGAGAAAAAATTCACCTCACCTCTGTCTAACATGGGCAACCCTTAGTTCTAGATTCTCCTACAAGAGGAAACATCTTTTCCACATTCACCCATCAAAATCCCTCAGGATCATATCTGTTTCAATCAAGTCATCACAATATGACCAATCTTTACTTCAGTTTGTTGGTTTCCATCCAATTCCAGGAAGAAACAAGACCACAACATCAACTGGCATTTCCACAATAATTTAGGCCATCTTGCTCTCTTTATATATTTTCCAGACTATGACGACAGAACAGGTGGAGCGAGACCAATTGGGATAGCTCCTTCAAAAGGCTAACAAAGGCATGATGGAACGAATGACCTCTTTAGGGCCCTGTAAGATTTTCTATGTAGGAGTAAAGGGAGTGGCTGGACTCCACTAACTGACGATCCCTTCGACAAGGTAGGGATTGTCAAATCTTGGAACTGGTTTCACAGAATACTAGGTGCTTAAAGATCGAGGCAAGGAGATGGGTGACAGGTGTAAAGAAGTCAACTTTCATAAACTGCCTTCAATTCCTCATCGCCACACTTCAACCAGAATGGGAAAATTCCAGCAATGCCTTTTTGGAGAAATGAGCCTCTGTTGAACAATACTCAAAGTTATCAGAAAACATTGATTGCAAACGTTCCCCTGTCAAAGTTGAGTAATCATTCTCAACACAATCAAACCCATCAGCTGGAAATACAGGCAGCAAATGTCTCTAATAAACATTGCGTTAGAACAGCCCCATAAGTGAAGTGTTTTTGATACTAACAAGTTATTTTCAATAGTGTATTTTAATAATTCTACACATTTAGCTATTTCTACATACAAGATGAAAAATGCTACCAATATAATATTTCAGGTGGATTTATTATCTGACCACAGGCAGGTGACTTGTACATTTAGTTAAAATGTAAAAACAGATTCCCTGAGTGTCTTAAAATGTCACATTATTACTGTGTTTCCTTTCTAGGTTATAGTCTACTTTTTATGTCAAAAATATACTTCATTCATAAATACTCTGAAATAAACCATTGCAGAAAAGACATTTTCAATAATTACAAATGTTGCAAAATAAGTCATATTTATAACACTGTACTGAGATCAGTTCCAAAACATTCATTACAGTTCAGTTCTTCAACAAACTATACAAATTCGTCATATTTCAATGTTACTCTATTAAAGATGTATGTCAGGATATTTTGTGTGGTGGAGCTTCCTGTCCCTGCATCCACAGAGTTAGTGGGGAACATACCCAGTTAACACCGCCTGCCCTGCAGTGATTTAACAGTCTGTTAATTGGCTGGAGGTGGGACTTCTGCCCTTCATTCAGGAGGAAGGCCCACCTTAAAGAGCTGCTAACCTACCTGATTGACGAGCACATCCCTGGTCCACGTAGCACCAAAAGTTGCAGTAGACAGGACAGGGACTACAAGCAGTTCATGGAGTCCAAGTTCTGGGAGTTCAGGAACAGGTACATTTTGGGGGTATTAGGGCAGGGAGTGAACAGGCCATCAGGGACAGAGAGAGTTTGAGGTGTGGGCAGAAGCAACAATATAGGGTGGTGAAATTCTGTGGTTACGAGACATTAGGTTGGGGTGGGTGAAGTTGAAATGGGGTTACTCATGGACACCCCCCCACAACTTAAGGTCAGAACCCAGTTTATTTTGAGTTCCCACCATATCACAGAACTCCTCCAGAAAATGGAGGCCGAGTAGGAAACAGCCCTCAAGTGGGCAATAAATTGGGGCAAGGTCAAATTTACCAGTGTGAAATTGCAGTGAGGTCGGAGTGTGTAGGAACCCAGCAGGAAGCCCTTCTGAGGAATTTTACACTCTTCTCCACTGCTCCCACCCACTATCCCTACAAAGCCACCAGTCCTATCGATTTTAATGATTCTGAGAAAAGATCTCCAGGAGGAATTTCATTAGGAATAATTTCCAGCCTTTCAAAGCATTCCAAATTGCAGGTCCTATTCCAGATGTGTCAAGGGCTCCACAAGAACGTCAGCTCCTGCATTCCAATGACAACACTCATGTGCACATCTCCAAAATTGTCACTAATGTCATGGCTACTGCTGGTCCAACCAGGTTCTGCACCAGCAACAAGTCATCTTTTTGATTTTCTTCAGATCTCTTCTTCCGGGGAAGAGGAGATCTGAGACCCTCCTACATCCTCCCACCACCAGCGTTCTTCCTGAGTCCTTATCCCATGGCTCTAGTAAACATCTTTCATTTCTTAACACTGATACTTTCATCCAGTCCAAAGTAAAAAGAAGAATGGGATGGTTTTCTGCAAATACTTTAGGTGCTAAATACAGGTGATCAAGGTGGGTCTTCAGCTGAAACACTGGTTTTGCCTGTTTGAAGTAAAAAGCCATCTTGGTCCAGAAATTAAAACCAGTGCTAGAAACATCATCCCAGAGGCTCATTACACAGCAGACCATCATTTGAAATGTCTGTTAACACTCATTAAACAAGCTTTATGGTCATTTTGGTGGCTAGTGCCTTTGCTAAGATCTGGTAAGAGACTAGTGCCTCTGATAAGATCCCCTTCGAATAGCAACCCACACTTAGGAGTGAACATGGTGGTGATTCAAGCAACATTTATTCTGCTTGAAATACTCAGAGAAATACTCTGAGGACTTCATCTGGAATGAGAAAGTGTTGGGCTGCTCCACCTTATAGCAGTCAGTAAGGGAAAGGAAATCGCTGGTTACAGGCATCTTTCTCAGAGCCCTCATTTGGTTGGGAAATGAATGGAAGAAGGGAATGAAACCACACAGAGGATACCAGATGCTGCAGGAGTGAGGAACAGAAGGGCATGGGCCTTTTCCCCCATCCTGTGGTTACAGACATTCCAACCCCTTCGACCTTCTTCATCAGGTCTCCAGGGTCGCATTCAAGAACCTGTGAATCCTGATCTTCAAAGCTCAGCCATCTGAAAACTCTGTGGTATATCATCCAGAGGACTCCAAAAACTATCAGAAGTGGGTGCAAGGAGTCTAATTGAAGGTCTTATGAGGAAAGGCTGAGGGACTTGAGGTTATTTTCATTAGAGAGAAGGTTAAGAGGCATACAAGATGATCAGAGGGTTAGATAGGGTGGACAGAGAGAGCCTTTTTCCTCGGATGATGACGGCTAACACGAGAGGACATGGAAGGATGTCAGAGGTAGGTTCTATACTCAGTAGATAGTAAGGGATGCCCTGCCTGCAGCAGTTGTGGACTCGCCTACTTTAAGGGCGTTCAAATGGACAGTGGATAGGCAATTGGATACTGGAATAGTTTAGGTTAGAGGGTCATTAGATTGGTTCCACTGGTCGGTGCAACATCGAGGGCCGAAGGGCCTGTACTGCGCTGTAATGTTCTATGCTCTATTACATGGTTCCACAAAAATTGTCCAGTACTTGAAAACTAGACTCTCAGGTTTCTGCTTCATGCTCAAGACATGTTCAATAATGACCAAAAATTGTGTTCTCAATCTGGATTTTCGACTTGTTGTTTCTTATTAGAAGTGTCCATTTAGTAACATCCATTTCATCCTTTGGCCAAAATAGTGTGATTGTCCGTGTGGAGTTTGCATGTTCTCCCCATGTCTTCATGGGTTTCTTATCAGTGCTCCAGTTTTCTCCCATTGTCCAAAGATGTGCAGGTTAGTTGGACTGACTACGTTAAACTAGCGCTTAATGTTTGAAGATGTGTAGGTGAAATGGATTAGCCATAGGAAACACGTGGGATTACAGAGATACGGCTGGGGAGGAAGCCTAGGTAAGAAACTGTCAAAGTCGGTGCAGATCCATTGGGCTGAATGGCCTCTTCTGCAATATAGGGACTCTATGATTCCAAGTAGTCTAAATATTGGAATGCTGCATTATTAGTTGTAGAACCAGGTTAAATCCAAGCAAAAGCAAAATATTGGCAAGGAGGATTCTTCAGTAGTGAGGGATTGACTAGCCCAGTGTTTTATAAGCTTATCTTTGCTTCCCAATTCTGGAATCTATTCTGTGACTCCTATGTAAGCTGAGGACGGAAGATCTGTTCGCTTTGTTAGAGATTCTGATTGAATGGAATGAACCGTGCCAAGCATTTCTCAATGAGCTTGAGTCAACAGCTCCTTCCCTCTCCTTATAAAACCTTGTAGTGACACAGTAACCTCTAACCTAGAGCTGTAACTTGCCACTAAAGTGAATTTCTCATTCTACTGAATCACGTTTATGGCAAAAATCAGCAAAGACCCCCAACAGGCTCTAACTTTATCAGTGGAATTCCAGAACAACATTCCAGCTGTTAGGAACAGCTGCCCGAACTGAAAATAATTTCTCAGTGTCCTATCGAGTGAGTTGGGCTGACACTAACACAGACACAGCTGGGCAGTGCACAGCTTCCACTCGACAAAGCACAGAAGGTGTTTATAGAGGCTGTAAAGATTGAAACACCTAGTTTCACTGAATAGCTTGCTTCCTGAAATAATGCTAGTAAAACAGCGTTCAAGTAGATTCTAGAAGTGACAAACAACCTTTTCTTATGACCCATTTGGCTCAACCATGCAAACTCATGACTCAAATATGACTGATCATTTTATGAACCACAATTATCACTCCCTATCTCCTCTCCCCTTCCCCCACCATCACTTCCATCCCACACAGACCTCTCTCTCTCTTTGCTCCTTCATTCAGTTATGGGATGTGGGTGTCATTGGCTAGGCCAGCATTTATTGCCCATCCCCAATTGCCCTTGGGATGGTAGCAGGAGGTAGTAGTGCACTGGGAATGTCACCGGTGACCAGTAATCCACAGAGACCCAGAGTAATGCTCTGTAGACCCGGGTTTGAATCCCACCACAGCAGATGGTGCAATTTGAACTCAACAAAATCTGGAATTAAATGTCATGAAGCCATTGTGGATTGTCATGAAAACCCATCTGCTTCACTTTAGGGCAGGAAATCTACAGTCATTTCCTGGTTTGGCCTACGTAACTCCAGAGTCCACAGCAATATGGTTGACTCGCAAATGCCTTTTGAAAAAGGCCAGTTAGGAGTAGGCAATAAATACTGGCAGAGTGAACAATGCTCATGTTCTGTACAATAAATTTAAAAAGGGGCTGGTTCTTCTTGAATGGCTGTAGTCCTTTTCGGATCATAAAATTCTACAGTGCCGAAGGTGGCCATTCGGTTCATCGAGAATGCACCGACAACAATCTCACCCAAACCCTATACCCATAACCATTTACTCTGGCTAGTCCTCTGACAAAAGGACAATTTAGCATGGCCAATCCACCTAACCTACTCATCGTGAGACTGTGGGAGGAAACCAAGGACCCAGAGGAAATTCCCGCAGAAACAGGAAGAGCATCAAACTCCACACAGACAAGGTGGGAATTGAACTCGGGTCCCCGGCGCTGTGATGTAGCAGTGCTAACCACTGTGCTGCTGTGTCACTCCACATATATACACGTATTCTGTCCATCACCTAGATTTGCTACTTCCATCTCCAACATACTCCATCAGTTTTCATTCTCATCTCAGCTGCTTTGCTGCTATAACTGTCAGCTTTGTCACTGTTGTTCTGCTCTCTTGGTTCGACTCCCACCTTGTGTAAATGCAAGCTCATGCAAAACTTTGTTGCTCATATCCTGCTTCCCACCAAGCTCTGTCCACATCTCCTACCTGTTCTCATTAACCTACATTGACAATTCGCCAACTTTAAAATGTTCACCCTCGCTTTCAAATTCCTTCACCACCTTGCTTTTCCCCATTCTTGTAACCACCTCCAACCCTAAAAAGAAAATTATAGATCTTTCTTATCAGGCCTCTTGTGCATCTCTGTTTTTGATTGGTCCACTATTGGCTGAATATATTGAATAGCGAAATACAGGAAGTCCATCCCTAAATGGGCAGCACAATTAGCACTGCTATCTCACAGCGCCAGGAACCCAGGTTTGATTCCCACTTGGGTCACCAATTGTGCAGAGTCTGCATGTTCTCCCCATGTCTACGTGGGTTTCCTCCAGGTGCTCCGGTTTCCTCCCACAGTCCAAAAGACATGCTTGTTAGGTGCAATGGCCATGCTAAATTCTCCTTCAATGTACCTGAACAGGTGGCAGAGTGTGGTGACTCAGGGATTTTCACAGTAACTTCACTGTAATGTTAATGTAAGCCTACTTGTAACATTGATGAATAAAATTAAAGAACAGCACAGATAACATACCCCATCTCTCCTTAAGAAATTTTCACAGACTTAAACCGTTTAAAAAACATAAACCTTTCCATATCTCTCAAGCACTTAAAATCTCTTTCCTTGGTCACTTTTGGTTTTGGTCACCTTAATATCCCTTTTGTCGGTCAGATGTTGAATTTGGTTTGGTGATGCTTCAATGAAGCACCTTAGAGAGACGCATACTAAACTAGATGCGCATCATAAATGTTAGTTGCTGACTATACTTCATAAATAATTACTGGTTGTAAAAGTGTATTTGGGATTCGTACAAAATGCATAGTATTACACAGACTCAATTTTTTACCTTTTCAGTTCCAAAAGCCCAGAGCACCTTCCTTGAGAGTCTGTAGTATGCACTCAAATACTGAACATAGGAGTGGAGGTGCAGTGCTAGCAGAAAGACAGGAAAAATCAGATTTGTTGCTCATGGCAGATGTAGGAACGGGAATGAGAGACCTTGTTTTCAATTTTGTTCACCTTTCTTCTGCTGATTTTGAGTTCCAGACCTTCATTTTCCTTCAGCAGTTACAACAGATGTCAATTGCACTAATTGCCCAATTTGCCTCTATTATAGAATATCGCTATTATAATGTATGTGAGTATTTTATACTATACAGCCCATGCAGGTGTCATAATTTTCATCAAAACATTTAGGTAAATTTCAGAATAATAGTGTGGCTTCATTAGTTGATTATGTGCTATTTTTCCATTCACTTGCTAACACCTAACGTTTTGCCCACACTATATAATAACCTCCCCCACTACCAATATCCACTTTTTCTCTCAGAGAGTAGGGGGTCAGTTTAGCTTAGTTGACTGGCCAGCTGATTAGTGATGCCAAATGGCATGGGTTCAATTCCCGTGCCAGCTGAGGTTATTCATGAAGGCCCCACTTTCTCAACTTTGTCCCTTGTCTGAGGTGTGGCGACCCTCAGGTTAAATCACCACCAGTCTGCTCTCCCCCACAAAGGGGAGAGAAGCCTATGGTCATCCGGGAGGATGTGATTTTATCTTTGTTAGCAGGAGGACAACCCGTCAACTATGAATTTAAAGATGACATGACAAGTTGAGAAACAGCATTCAACAAATCCGGTAATTTTGTGAACAGGCACCAGCAAGCGCAGGTGAATTGTTGTAAAAAGCCCAGCTAATATCCTTCAGGGAAGGCAACCCGACACCTCTATGCATTCTGGCTGACAGTAGGCTCCAGTCAACACTTAAGTCTGCTCTCTGAAGTGTTTTAGCAAACCGCTCCACTGCGAGACAAACCAGTCTTCCACAACAAATTGCTTGCAGATGGACAATACAAGACAAATCATACAAAAAGATGTAGCATTAATGCATCCGTGGGCAAAACATGCCATTTGAGACAAATACCATTAGACAAATGCCAAATTATTCTCAGGCCACATTTATCAGGAAGCAATGCAACTTTCAGATGGTCTATAAGATATTCGACTAGCATCAGTGGCACACATGTCCGTATCAACAACTGGACACATCAATCCTGCAAATGTGCAATTTTCCCACAGTTGCCTCAGATACTGGAAACATGGTAAGGGAAGGAGATAATTGGAAATGGTTCTGTAAATTAAAACGGGTTATCGAGTTTGGTCCGTAGACTTGACTCCTCTTGCATATAAAGTGCAACTTTATACCCAGCCTGTCGGACAGAACGGCTAAGCTTGTTGGCTCTTTGACTTACATATTTTGAAAAAATACACCTTATTTTGTTAATGTTGAACTCCTGAAGAAGTGGAAATGGAAAGCTCCATTTTGTAGCGTGTGTGTGTGTATATGTGAAGATTTTGCATATCATAAAACTGATCTGTCTGATCCCACTTTAATGTGAGCCTGTGAATCGCAGTGGAATGAAAGGAAATAAGCATTGCTCACCTCGATCTCCTCCTCCCAGGGGAGCTGGCAGGAAGATATGAAAGGCAAATTCCAACAAGTATTAGCAATATGAAATTTCTGCACCTTATGAGCCCTCGCGGTCAACAGATGCCTCCTCCTGCCATTTAACAGCCTCAAGATCAATTATGAGAGAAAGACTGAAAGTGGCCCAACATATAGGTACCAAATTGCTTGGAATTAATAAGACAATCAAATATTGGGTGTCAGGAGTTCAAGTACTGCTAACCCATGATGACCTGCGTTCACCACACACACACACATATTAACTCGTCCCAGTTTTTTTTTTAAGAACAGTGAACTAAATATCAAAACACGCACACATACAAAAGAGGACAAGGCAGATATTCTTCTGGGAACTAACTGGCTATGCTTAGTGGTGGCAGTGGGTGGGGGAGTGGAGAAATTACGAGGGTATTTGATCCTCTTTGTGTACGTACAAATATGCAGCTAAACCTGCTGTGACATTTGCGGCAACTGAGAGGTCGATTGCCGCCTCTAATATAAAAAAAGAGGATTTGACATTGCCTAATAAAGGCAAATGAATTCATGTAATGGGCTAATTTAGCACATTCAGCACTGTTCTGCTAGCTAGCTGAGGCAGCAGAGAGCACAGGCAGGAATACAGAGAGGCTACAACTGCCGGCAGTTTTCCACTTAACAACTCATTGCTTCGGTCTCATTCACTCCCAAATGGACTGAATCTGCTCCTTTACATGGTGCTCTTTAACCCCAAACCAGATGTTCCCTGTGATTTGTTCCAAATGAGCAGCCTCCATGTTAATAGGGGAGGTTCAGGAAACTGACCTGGAAAAGCATAGTACATCGGAGCTAGATTTAACCGTGCTTTCCTGAATTCCAAGTGCAAGCTGACAATGGTGCAGCGAGAGCAAACAGGGCACTGGAGACCCGACTGAACAGGACAACCACCTCCAGCAATTTCCTTAGGCAATGAGATTTAAGGGTAGGGATATGAACAGCAGACAAGTTGAGGGGATTGTGGGGGGGGGGATGGAATGAATTAAAGCAGGCAAATTCAAAAATAGATACAGCAGGAGAAATATAGAGAGAAAAAAAAGGTTTGCTGAAGAAACAAACAAATAAAACAACTTAAAAAATATATATAAATATACGCCAGAATTCGCTGCACACACACCCTGCCACCACTGCTATTGAGAACAGGGAACGTGGCATTAAGCCAAATCTCCATTCACTGCAGCGCGAGTGGAAAATTGCAGCCATGTGAAGGTCGAAGAATCCTGCCATAATTTCTCACGGGCCAGATTTTGCTGTAAGATAGATTCTAATAGCAGCTGGCATTAGCCCCAAGGGAAGACAATGGCAACATCACTGCACTAGTAATCCAAAGGCTTCTGCTTCTGGGATTATGGGTTCAAAGCCCACCAGGGCAGTGGGTGGAATTTAAATTCAATTAATAAATCTGGAATTTAAAAGTTTGTCTCAGTAATATTGACCATGAAACTACTGTCAACTGCGGTTAAAAATCCAGCTGGCTCCCAAATGTTTTTAGGGAAGGAAATCTGCCACTTGACCCAGTCTGGCCCACATGAGAATCCAGACCCACAGCAGTGGCAAGTTCAGAGGCAATTCAGGGACAAATGCTGGCCTTGCCAGTGATGCTAACATACTTTAAAAGAAAAAAAATTAAGAGTTGTTCTGGCAGGTTTAGGTTGTTCTTTGAGAAATAACTGGAAGTGCCAGCTGATAACAGAGGGAAACCAGGTCAGCAGGGGAAGCAACCAATCATATTGAAGGGCTTTTTCCTCAAAAATATACTTGAGTTCACAAAATTTGCAAAAGTACATTTCAAAACATTTCAAATTGAATACGACAGGAAAGTTCAGTGGAATTTAACATTTCTCCACTTCCAGCTGCCTTGGTACAATTTCAACTCTTGATATCTACAGTATGTATTCCATGTCAGGCATATGGACCAAGGGATTCTGCACACTTTCAAACCCCTCAGTATACTATGGACCTGAAGACAGTGGCCTAATTGTGCCTCTGTAGTGCTGCCCCAAGCTTTACTGCTCTTTCTGCTTGCAAGTCCTGAATGTCAGAATGTGCAAGTCTGCAACACTCGGCTGTTTAAAACTCTTTGTGAAGTTTTTAAAAATGTTATTCCTTTTCAGCAGGGTGGACAGGGCAATATATCTCGTTTGCTTGCTCCAAAAGCCAATTCAGGTTTGATACAATTCATGGCCACCACAAGAGGACATACTTAGATCCAAGCTGACAGAACAAGCATGAGACCTGATCTCATATTTGAATCCATGCTTGATCCAAAATGAAATGTAAATCACGGTGCGTTAATTCAATACCGAATCAGACAGAGAAACATCCAAAGCTAATCACTCATGGTCAATAACAGCGGGCTTACTTTCTGCATGCTGACTTAGGAGATAAACAGCAGTTGTTTGTAATCTCATTTTTTTTGATTTTGTCCTGCAACTGCTCTCTGCTTTTCCAAGAGTTCTTACAAAGATTCCCCAAGTCATTCCAGTTAGACTTCTGGCTTGCCTTGCACCAACCTCTGCGCTTGAGGTTAAATACTCAGCTACTGATTGCCCAGTTGGTATCAACTATTCTCCTTCAGTTTTACTCTTGGCCAAAACTAGACAAGCTGCTTTTCCAATCCTCTGCTCCCACTTGCCTTAAAGCTTCAAGAACATATAAAGTGTATAAATTCTCAATGCTTGAACATAGATTGGTTGATATTGCTAATAACAGTATCAGGTACTAACTCAGCCAACAAGACAAAAGCCCGGATAAATATGATTGGGAGCACTTTTTCACAAAAAGGATCACAGAAACACAAAACGCTCGTCCCCAAAAAAATCTGCTAAATGTTGAGAAGAGCAGGAGAACAGAGACAAAATCAGAGAAGCATGACTCAATTAAATAGACAGGCTTCTAATAACATTTTAATAAAGTGAAGAACGTGGGCATCGATCCCACTACCCATCACATGCTAAGTGAACATTCTACCACTTGAACTAATTCCCCCAAGTCAACTTGAGGGGGGGGCTTACCCCGGACCTATTTTACTATTCAATGTGACTTTCTTTCTGCTTTTATGCATTCTTATAGAATCCCTGCAGTATAGAAAGAGGCCATTAGGCCCATCTCTACTGCCTCTCTGGCACAAGATCCCACCCAGGCTCTTCTCCTAACTCCGCATATTAACCTCACTAATCCCCCTAGTCTACACATTAATCTAATCTAAGGGGTGATTCAGTACGGCCAATCCATCTAACCTACACATTTTGGGCCACGAAGGAGCAATTTAGCATGGCTAGTCCACCTAGCCATCTTGGAATTGAGCTAGGTTTTGTGCAAATTAGCAATAAGGCTAAACACCAAAACTTACAGGATGATATAATATCTGTGGTGATGTGACTAACTGGTTGCAGATTAAGGAGCTGTCAGGTTTGTACGGGATAACATAGAAACCCTATAGTGCAGAAGCAGGCCATTCAGCCCATCATGTCTGCACCAACTCTCTTAAAGGGTTCACAATTCACCTTGCGCTGCAGCAGAACAACAACAAAATGATTCTTGGTTGTGACACAGAGATCCCTGCAGGAAGTGTTTATATTGGGAGGGCCAGAAAGGGTTCTGCACTAATGCACCGTGTGTCCAAATAACTAGTCAAAATTCAGGACCTCGATTTAAGCACAAAAAACAGGCACTGGTTAAAGTACTGACAGTGTTCTTAATACTGGGCCTCAACATAAGTTACTGCACACAGGTCTGGGTCAAGATGACAAATGTCTACATTCTACAGCATTCTGCTGCATTCTACAGCACTTAGCCATGCAATAGTTTCCCTTTCAAGTATCAGTCCAACTCGGTTGGAAAACATGGCTCAGGTAGCTCAGTTGGCTGGTTAGAGCAATGCCAGTATCACGGGTTCAGCTCCTATACTGACTGTAAAGGATCTCTGTCATAAAGGCCCTGCCTTTCTAACCTTGCCCTTCACCTGAGGTGCAGTGACCCCTCAAAGTGGGGAGAGCTGACTGGTGGTGATTTTACCTGGCAGGGTAAGCCCCTAGTCATCTGAGACGATGGAAATTTTACCTAGGTAATGCATTCCACAACTTCCTACACAGAAAAAGTCTCTTTTCCCCATTAGTCGTTTTGCCAACTCTCTTAAATCTGTAGAACAACACTCGTGCCAGTGGAAGCAGTTTCTCCTTCTTTACATCAAAGCCCCTCATGTTCTTAAACATTTCTATTAAATCTCTGCACTCGGGAGCACAATCCCAGCTTCTCTCGTCACCCTACATAACTGGCATTCCACATCCCTGTCTGAGATACTATTAGTTCAGAGTAGCTATCAGCACATACCGCTTATGGCAATCAAATTTATTTCACGTGATCCATCACCGTGAAAGGCCTTCCCACCCAGAAGTTAATATGAAACTGGTAGGCTGCCTCAGAGAGCCAGAGGCCCCCCAGTTCCACTGGGACGTCTTCATAAACTTGAAACTTGGGGTGGTTTCAATAGGAAGAAAAGAACCTCTCAATAAAAGTGAATCTCACAAGCATTTCTGATCTCGCGCACAGCATGGCATCTGGAGAGAGAAATGCACACGTCTATTTCGAAAGAGTGCATCATTTCCCTGATCCCCTTCAGGATTCAGCCATTGTTACAGAACCCCTGGGATGGAAGATTATAAAAAGAACATGAACTGAGTGTTAGTGTGTTTCTGGGAACATCAGCAACACAACATCTCAGTCCATCGGGGCACATACCGACAGCAAGTAACTGCCACAGTCAGAGGAACCCGTGCTCTCCTGAGGACAGGATGGGAGCAGACAAGGTCAAATGCAAAATGTTAAAGTGCCTCTGGGGCTGTCTCATACTTAGCTATAGTACACTACTCTGTCTCCTCACAGAGGAAACAAAACAAAACAAAACACAATGGCTTTGGGCAAGATTATGACTTGTTTTGATCTGCAAAAATTCTCCATGGTCACTTACTGGCACACAATAGAGGTGGATGAATTAAAAACACAGATAAATCCAAAGCAACAGAGAAAATGTAAATAATCAAAAAAACGTTTACTTTCTGCTTTCATACTCTGCTGCTATCAACTACCTCTTCCCCTTTCTTCCATTTTGTTCTGAAGGATTGAGTACAGCTGACGTATGGGGAGAAAAAGAAAAAAACTTGCATCTAAAAAGCACTTTTTGTCACCTCAGAACATCCCAAAGCACTTTACAGTCCTTTTAAAGTGCAGTTACGGAAGCATTACATACCATTCCATCAACGGAGTACAGAACTGACTTGCAATACCTTGCCGGGTGGCTAGTCTGCCCGTTTGAGCCTCGGCAGTGAATATGAGTATACTATTTCATTATTGGGGTTTTTAAACAAAACAAAAGAGATGTCAACTTCAGGAAGGGTAAAGGAGAACATGCCCCCTATCTACATCAACAGGGATTAAGTAGAAAGAGTTGAAAGCTTCAACTTTTTAGGTGTCCAAATCACCTGTCCTGGTCGCCTCCGTGCTGACACAGTTAAGAAAGCTCATCAATGCCTCTACTTTCTCAGAAGACTAAAGAAATTCAGCTATGACTCTCACCAATTTTTACAGGTGTACCAACGAAAGCAATCTTTCTGGTTGTATCACAGCTTGGTATGACTCCTGCTCTGCCCAAAATCACCAGAAACTACAAAGGGTCGTGAACGTAGCCCAATCTATCATGCAGAACAGCCTCCCATCCATTGACTCTGTCTACATTTTCCACTGCCTCAGCAAAGCAGCCAGCACTATTAAGGACCTCTTGCACGCCAGATATTCTCTCCTCCACCATTTTCCTTTGGAAAAAAGATACTAAAGTCTGAGGACATGCACCAACTGACTCAAGAACAGCTTCTTGCCTGCTGCTGTCAGACTTTTGAATGGATCTACCTCGCACTAAGTTGACCTTTTTCTACACTCTAGCTATGACTGTAACATTACATTCTGCACTCTCTCATTTCCTTCTCTCCGAACAGCATGCAAGAAACAATACTTTTCACTGTACGTTAATACATTTGACAATAAATCAAATCAAATTTATCTTTCCTGTTTCCCATGAGCTCTTAACAATCTGCCGAGTAAGACAAGTGTCAGAAAGAGTTATTCGCTCAGTTCTTGAGATTGATCGTCACAGTATTGCAGTGTTTGTAGGAGGTAACAGAGGCTTAGGTAAAGTGCACAGATTGGAGTTGAACTGTAAATGGCTGCACTGTAAGTACCACTAAGATAAGATACTACAGAGACCAAAGAGGGTCATAAATCAGTAATCCCTTAAGGGATTAAGAATGAACCTCAAACTGTTTATCAACATCACATGAGCCTAAAGAGCATTACATCCCTTAAAAACTATCCTGATCTGACAATAAATACAGGTGTAGATGCAGGATGACTTTATCCCATTGATAGCATTGGGTATTACACAATAATAATAGACCCGCAGCATAGTAGCACAATTCTTTACTAGTTATTTTAGTTACACATCTCACCCTATTGGTGTTCCACTTGGCCTGACTACGACCATTCATTGCTCAATATGGGCAGTTCTCATGCTGTGGAGTAAGGCCTGTAAGAACACAAAGCAAATACACCCACTGCAATTGTCCACAGGAGTGGCTATAGGACACCTTATGTATAGAGTGTTGGTTGGGCCACGGCTGGGATGCTGAGAGACTTCTGGTCACCTCACTATAGGGATAATGTGATAGTGCTGGAGGGGATACAAAGGAGGTTCACCAGGATGTTCCCGGGAATGGAGCATTTGAGCCATAGGCAGAGACTGGATTGTTTTCTTTAGTGCAGAGAAGGCCGAGGGGGCACATGGTTGAGGTGTACAAGATTAAGAGGGATAGGAACAGGGCATATAGGAAGCAGCTGTTTCCTTTGGTTGAGGGAGTCAATCATGAGGGGTCTTAGCATTAGGGTGAGGGGCAGGAGATTTAGAGAGGATTTGAGAATTTTTATTTTTCACCCAGAGGGTGGTGGAAATCTGGAATGCACTGCCTGGAAAGGAAGTCAACGGCAGGAACCTTACAATCTTTAAAAAGTTAGAAAGTATTTGGATGAGCAGTTGAAATGTTATAACATTGAAGGATATGGGATAAGTGCTGCAGAATAGGATTAGTGTGACTTTACCATATAATCATAGAATCCCTGTAGTACAGAAAGAGGCCATTTGGCCCATCCACCCAGGCCCTACCCCCATATCCATACATATTTTACCCACTAATCCCTCTAACCTATACATCTCAGGACATTAAGGGGCAATTTTAGCACGGCCAATCAACCTAACCCACATCTTTGGACTGTGGGAGGAAACTAGAGCACGCGAGGAAACCCACGCAGACACGAGGAGAATATGCAAACTCTATACACACAGTAGGACACCATGGTTTATTATGGTGCTAATTCTTCAACCAAGGGAAACAGCTGCTTCCTATTCACCCTGTTCATATCCCTCAATCTTATACACCTCAATCATGTGCTTATTCTTGGTGCAGACTTGATGGACCAAAGAACCTTTTCACAGAATCACTATAGAAGGAGGCCATTCGGCCCACAGAGTCTGCAACAACCACAATTACAGCCACACCCTATTCCCGTAACCCCTCATAACTACACTGGTATTCCCCTGACACTATGATCAAGTTAGCATGGCCATTCAACCCAATCAGCCCATCTCTGACTGTGGGAGGAAACCACAGCACTTGCAGGAAACCCACGCAGACACGGTGAGAATGTGCAAACTCCACACAGACAGCAACCAATGCTAGGGATTGAACCCGGGTCTCTGGCACTGAGAGGTAGCAGAGATAACTGCTGTGCCACCATGCCACCCGCTTTCTGCACTACATGCCTCTATGACTCCACAAGCACAAACTAGTATTTTTTAAAATTTCTTCATAAGTTATGGAATTGTTGGCTAGGCCAGCAGTTTTTTTTCATCAATAACTGTGCGAGCACATGGTGCTGAGTTTCCATTTGAACCTGTGCAGTCCATGTAGTGTGGATACATCCACTGTGCTATTAAGAATGGAGTCCTAGGATTTTGACCCTGTGACAGTTAAGGAACGTCAATATAGTCCCAGCTAGAAAGGTGCGCAAGCAGGAGAGGAACTTGCAATTGGTGGTGTTCCCGTGAATATGCTGATCATATCCTTCTAAATGATGGAGTGCATGGGTTTAGAAAGTGCTGTCAAAGGAGCTTTGTGAGATGCTGCAGCGCATCTTCTAGATGGTACACACTGCTGCCACTATGTGTCGCTTGGTGGAGGGAGTGAATGTTTGCCAACGAAGGGGGCTACTTTGTCAATGGTGTCAAGCTTCTTGAGTGCTGTTGGAGCTGCACTCATCCAGGCAAGTAGAAAGTATTCCATCACACAGGGCACCCAACTTGTGCCCTGTAGATGGTGGATATGCTTTGGGGAATCAGAACAAAGAACAAAACAGCACGGGAAACAGGCCCTTCGGCCCAACGAGCCCGAGCCGCCACCCCGATGTTCCCACCTCTCCCCGTGATTCTTGTCCACGTTTATAGATCTATGGATTAAAAACCAAATTTGAGACAGTTTAGGGAGAATTAGATGAGTTATTCGTCACAGGACTGCTTTTGCAGACATAGTATTTATATGGCTAGTCTAGTTCAGTTTCTGGTCAATGGCTACACCCAAAATGTTGATAGTGGGGGATTCAGCAATGATTACACTGTTGAATGTCAAGGAGTGATGTTTAGATTCTCTCTTGTCAGAGATGGCCATTGCCTAGCACTTGTGTCGCATGCAGGTTACTTACCATTTATCAGCCCAAACATGAATATTGTCCAGTTCTTACTGCATATAAAGACAGTCTACTTCAGTAGCTGAGCGGTTACAAATGATGTAAATTATTGTGCTATCATCTGTAAACATGCCCATTCTGACCTTACGTTGGAAGATCAGTGATGAAGCAGCTGAAGATGGTTGGACCAAGGATACCTCTCTGAGGAATCCCTGCAACAACATCCTGACACTGATATGATTGACCTCCAGCAATCACCTTGTTTTTTTGGTAAGTACGACTCGCAACTAATGGAAAATTCCACCCCCCCCCCATTCCCATTGACTTCAGTTTTGCTCGAGCTCCTTAATACCACAACACTTGGTCAAATGTTGCTTTGATGTTGAGAGCAGTCACTCTCATCTTACCTCTGGAATTCAGTTATTTTGTCCACATTTGTACTAAGGTTATTACAAAGTCAGGAGCTGCGTTTTCCTGGCAGAACCCAAATTCAGTGCGAACGATCTGGTTACTGCCCTTGACAGCGCTGTCAATGACACTTTCCATCACTTTGCTGATGATCGAGAGTAGAGAGTGATGGTGCGTTAATTGGCCAAGTTGGAATTGTCCTGTATACATTGTTGCTTATTCCTTGCCATCAATTATCATTCACTTTTGCTCATGTGTACAAGTGAACAATTAATTAGATGTTTATTGTTTAACTCTATATATGGGACAAATTCAATTTTGAGCTCAGTTAAGTGCCTAATCACAAGATGAGCTCTTCTTTAAGCTTCTATTGAGCAACATAAGTGACGAAGCACAGAGAGGTGAGAGTGGGAATGGGATAGGAATTGTAAATTGGTGTCACAGTGGTTAGCACTATGCCACAGCACCAAGGACCCAGTTCAATTCCAGTTTTGGGTGACTGCGCAGATTTTGCACGTCCTCTCTGTGTTTGCATGGATTTCCTCTAAGTGCTCCAGTTTCCTCCCGTAGTCTGGAAGACATGCAGGTTAGGTTATTGGCCATGCTAAATTCTCCCTCAGTGTGCCTGAGCAGGCACCGGACTGTGACAACTAAAATTAAAAATCAATCACAAGTAAAGGTTACATTAACATCGCAATTAAGTTACTGTGAAGTTCCTTTAGTCACCACACATCGGCACCTGTTCGGGTCAATACACCTAACCAGCACATCTTTCAGACTTTGGGAAGAAACCTGTGCAGATATGGCGAAAACATGCAAACTGTGCACAGGCAAACACCCAATCTGGGAATTAAACTGGGGTCCCTGGCACTGTGAGGCAACAGAGCTAACAACTGTGCTAGAGCAATAGCGGATTTTCACAACAACTTCACTGTAGTGTTAATGTAAGCCTGCTTGTGACACTAATAAATAAACTTTAATTTTAAACTTATTAAAAAAATTAAATGACTGTAACCACCTGGTGATGCTGAGCTGAATGGAATTGTTCAGTAAAACAGATCACACAATCTGCATTGTGTCTCCTCAACGTAAATGTGGTCTCTTGGTGAGCAGGGAAAGTACAAGTTTGCTGTTTCCACTGGAAGCTTAGAGGATCTGAATGGTGGAGAAGAGGTGGCAAAAGAACAAGTGTCATCTCTCCTGCGTTTGAGCAGGAAGGTGCAGTATGAAAGGTAGCTGCTATTAGGAATGGTTGGAAGCTGAATAGGGCGTTGTAGAGACAATGGTCCCTGCAGAATTCCAAAGGAGAGCAGATGGAAGACATATTAGTGGTGGCTTCACGTTGGAAATGGTGAAAAGTGATCTGTGGAACTAGTCAGAAGGAAGGAAAGGACATCTGGGAAGCTTATCATGGTTCTCAAGAGGGAGGGAAATGGGTGCCGGAAATGGGAAAATAGGGCAGCTATGATCAGTGGACCAGCCTACCACAGTGAAGGGCATCCCTGTTTGAGGGAAAAGGAAGACATAGTAAGCACTGTTGAAGGTGACATCGTCAGAACAAATCAGATAGAGATGGTGAAACTGGAAGAATGAAATGTAGTGTTTAGAGCTAGTTGGGCGGTAGGATGTGTAAGCAAGGTAGCTGTGGGTTTCAAGGGACTTACAATAGGTATTGGTTGATAGACTATCTTCAGAAGTGGAGATTGAAGAGTTGAGGAAGGAATGGGAAGAGTAGAAGATGGAACGTATGATGGAAAGGCAGGGGAAAACTGAAAGTTACTGGAGTTTTTCAGTACAGAGTTAGAGCAGGAAGTGGCACTGCTACAGTTATCAATGCACTGGAAAAAGACAGTGAGGGGATCAGTGAGAATGTGCCACATATCTAATAAAAAGGCAGACAAAGCTATGGTTCCTATCACTAATTTCCTTGAAATAAAAGATGCTTTTACATCGACATAGAAGCTATTTAACACAAGAATAAGTTCAGGCAGAGCAGGATGATTTTTGATTTGATTTATTTTCACATTTTTTGGGATACAGTGAGAAGTATTGACCACGATTTTCCCATATATTGGCCAGGAAATTGACACATCAGCTGATTTGCAGGGTTCATGCGAGCACTCGTGCCCTGCTTGTCCAGTGTCAGATTTCTGGCGGCATCTATTCCATGGAAGGAATCGGTGGGCAGGTGCAAAGACCATTTACATGGTCATTGTAATATAATTTAAATAGTTAGCGGGCCTGGGACTGCAATCTCCAGGCCAACTATCATTTTCCCCATTCACCAGAGTATTTCACTCCAGCAGGAATTACACTAGCTCTCTAGTTTGAGGGAGGAAGCAGCTTGACCCAGCTGGAGTGAAAGGGGGGACAATTGGAGCTCCCCCCCGCAACTCCACCCTCCCCCCACTTCAGAGGATCAGACGCAGGAAGAGGCTGCCCCCTAGGCACTGGCGCCTTGGCAGTACCACCAGACTGGGCCCCTGGCACTGCCCAAGGGACAAAGTGCCAAAGCCCAGAGTGCACCTTGGTACTGCCCATCAGGGATAGGGCAGCGCCAGGGAACAGGGCATGTGGGTGCAAGGCAGGATCGGTGGGGAAAGCAGAGAGGCCAGCGATTGGGGTGGACTAGAGTTACTGTCAGGAGCTGGAAATCACAGTGGGCTGGGTGGGTGGGTTGGGTGGGTGGGTGAGGTGGGGGTGAGGGAGGGGTGAGAGTGAGGGTGAGGGAAAGGAAGGGGTGGGGGTGGAAGGTGAGTGTCGAGGCTGGGCCCAGGAATGGTCGGGGGGCCCCACAAATTGGGCCATGAGAGGGGCAGAAAGTCTGCAATGTGGAGACCGCAGAGCTGGCCTGCAATCGGGTGGCTAGCAGCACAGGGTCAGTGTGCCTGTGCCGGTCTTGGCACTGAATGATCAGTGCAAGTGCAGCAGCTCGCTCAGCATGTTAATTTTCAGCCCACCCCCTGAAATTTGATGACATTCACACTGGTGGCCTCTGCAGTGCACAGAGTGTGGGAGATTCTTCTCTTAATTCCCACTGTAAAAAACAGATTGAATCACTGCAGTGTTCATGCAAATTCGACATTTAGAATGTTTTTGGGAGAATTCTACCCATTCTTTCTTGCACACTATACAGATAAAGCTTACTACTTATAGAGAAGAGGAGGGTGCAGAATGTATTGTTATGATCATAGCTAGGGTATAGAGAAAGATCAACTTAATATGAGGTTGGTCCATTCAAAAGTCTGATGGCAGCGGAGCAGAAGCTGTTCTTGAGTCAGTTGGTACTTATGTATCTTTTTCCAATGGAAGAAAGTGGAAGAGAAAATGTCCAGAATGCATGGTGTCCTTCATTATGTTGGCTGCTTTGAGGCAGCGGGAAGTGTAGTCAAAGTGAAAGGACAGGAGGCTGGTGAACGAAGCTCAGAGGAACAGGGTTTCATCCACAACCCTTCATAGTTTCTTGCAGTCTTGGACAGAGCAGGAGTCATACCACACTGTGATACATCCAAAAGGGGTGTTCTCTATGGTGCATCTGTAAAACTAGATGGTGTGTGGGAACTGCTTGGCACATAACATAAGGAAGAAGCACATGGCCTGCAAGCCTTCCTGGTGGAGTTGAGATGTATAAAAATTGGACATCTATGTTGTAAAGGTATCAATTAGGGCTAGAAAACTGTTGAAGTGACAGAGGACATTGTTAGAGTCATATTGCAAGTGGCATTCAACTGGATATGGGAGAAAAAAGATGTAATGGTTCTAACTTGGGTGCTCAACGTCTGCATTGCTTCATGAAAACATTTGCCAGGTTTTTGGAGATCCAGTGCTGGACTGAGCTCCCCAGTTTGCATGGTAACCAGACTTTGCTAAATGTAGCCTCTTCATTTCTTCTCCAGATGAGGTGTAAGTTTTAATAAACTAATAGGTAGGTAATCTTCCAATCGCCCTGACTGCACCCTTAGAAATCTCAATACTGAATCTTGAGAGAGGAGGAGCCTTAACTTAGAATAACTAATGTACACTTTGTTTAAACCGTCATTCATAGATTCATAGAATCCTACAGTGCTGGAAGAGGCCGTTTGGCCTATCAAGTCTGCACCGAGCATGATCCCGCTCAGGCCCTATCCCTGTAACCCCACTTATCTACTCAACAAATCCCCCTGATATTAGGTGGCAATTAACTTAACCTGCACGTCTTTGGAGTGTGGGACGAAACCCTTGCAGACACAGGAAGAATTTGTAAGCTCTGCACAGTCACTCGAGGCCTGAATTGAACTTGTACCCCTAGTGCTGTGAGGCAGCAGTGCTAACCATTGTGTCACTGTGCCATCCCATTAGCATTCACTGGAAAATTTTAAATGTGGGTAGTAATTCCCCAACCTTCACATACTTTCTCACCTCGAAACGAGGAATTAATGAGAATATCCTTTGAAACCAAAGCTGATTTCCAAATAACAACTTAGAAAATTTGTGCCTGAAAATCCATTTGATCTCTGTTTAGCAGCGGCAGACCCAACAGTATACATTTCCTTTCTGAGAGCTCGATTACGTTGAATCTGAGACAGTTGCCCGTGCGAATCAGTTCCTGGAACTTCCACAACTAAATCTGCCTCTTATGTCCATGCTGGCTCTTGCTGTTGATTCAAGTTTCGCTCAGGAGACCTGAACACAAAATCTACACTGACACTCCAGTACCATACTGAGGGATTGCTGCATTGTTAGAAATGCCACCTTTTGGGTGATACGTCTTTTACACGGAACTGTTAAACCAAGGATCCATTTGCTGTCTCAGGTGGACATAAAAAAAGTCCATGACACTTTTCAAAGGAGAGCATCCAGTTACTCGCCCAGCGTCCTGGATAAGATTTCTCACTCAGTAAACATCTCCACACACAAGACAGCAACACTCTGTCCTCAGTTTCAGTTTGCTGTCTTTTGAAATCCTGCAGAGCAGATTGGCTGCTCCTTGTAACAGTATATAAATGTTTGCTGCAAAGTATTCTGGGGCACCTTGAAGTCATTAAAAGCACTGCACAAATGCTTATTATGTCTGAGGTCTGATTCAAAGACTAATACAAGACAACAAGGCTAGTGGAAGAAAACTGCTGGAACTGTTCATTAATCCCCAAGCACAGTCAGCAACAGGATTGGCAAGGTCACCCGGGTAGAGCTTGAATCCTGGGTCACCTGGCCTGTTCTCCTAAAGGGGCATGCCCCAAAATGCATAATATTAATCTTTCTTGTTTTTAATTTTCTGATAGCATCATAGATCCAGTTTTCCTTGGGGGTCTATGATTCCACTGTATAGGTAATGGAGCTTCCATAAATATAAGCAGTCAACTTAGAGTTACTCAGAATCAGATCCAAACAAAAACCAATGTAAAACCAATGGTGAGAGCAAGTGACTACAGAACAATGTGGGTACATCATGCCGATGAATTCTGTTGAGCCATATCTTGTTCGTATGTTACTGGGCAACACATTTAAAGCAAGAGACATAAAGCCAATGTCAAGAAAGATAGCTGCAAAGAAATTAAATGAACTGCAGAGCTTAATGGGAAGTGATTGTAAGACAATTAATAGTCTGAGATGATAACAAAAACAGTAACAGCAAAACTCATTGATCATAAACATTTGCCATGTCTTTGTAACAAATCCCACCTCTCCGCGAATTCAGTGTTCACGAACCTACATCGACTCCCAGTTCAACAACATCTCCAATTTAAAATACTAAAGCTTCTGTTCAACTGTCCCCTTGCCCTAGCCCTTCTCCCTAACCTCTTCCAGGCCTGCAACTACTTAACATGCCTCCAAATCTGGCCTCTTGAGAAACAGGGATCCTTCGTCCCAGCATTGGTAACCAGCTGCCTAGACTCAGAGCTCTGGAATTTCCTCCCTTAACCTCTCTCTCTCTCTGTCCTCCTTTGAGATGTTCCTTTAATAATAACTCTGGTACCTGTCCTAATATCTCCTAATGCAACAAGTTTTGCTTAATAATGCTCATGTGAAATGCCTTGTGACAGTTTACTGCACTGAAGATTCTATACAAAGATGCTGCTGTTGTTTATATCGTTTGATCTTGAAACCCATGTGTTTATTTTGTTACTTTTTTTCTCATCACTTTTGCTGTTCTGAAGGATAGTCACTGCTCTTTCTGTGTCACTTGTGAGGAAGAGTTCTGTCAGCAAGTACTGACAGACTACTTAATCTCATAGGGTATCAGAGCGGAGTGAGTGCCAGTATTCTCCTCGGACGATGTTTCCGCATGCTGACATCCAGCTCAGGCTGCTGGATACAGATATCACCGGTTCCATCTTACTTAACTGGAAGAAACTGAGATTGATTGCAGGACTCCTCAATGGCAAACCTGACACAGCCTAGGGACTAAAACAAGGCTCTAACTAGCTCAGTTTCTTGCTGGTTAAAATTAAGTTGCCCATGCAGCAGATGTCCCACAGCACTGCACGGTGAAAGGGCAGCATTTGAATTGTGGCAGCTAAAATGTGATCAGGAAGAAGATGCAGACAATTCCTGTTTGTAGCACAAAATTCCTGAGTATTATCACTTTGTGCAATATAATCTGTTCCACTTGTGAATAACACACTATTGTCAAAAGACAGTGCTTATTATATCCACACTTGTATACATCTTACATACACGTACATATATACACATAAATCACACCTGTGAAAGTCCCCATAGGCCACTGGCCATTCAAGTTAGCAGCAGGTGTTGTTGGTGAATGCTACTTGGCATCTCACACATTTTCAAACTAAAGGACTTAAACAGTTAATGCGCACATTTAGCAATAATCTCAAGGCAGGGCCATATGCAACCAAGATTACTTGTGCTCATCTAGTTGATGATTTCAGCCAGTGTCAACATCAAACACTCAGCAAATGTACAGCTGGATGGAGAGTAAAGATACTACGACACACAACTACAAACTATAGTACAGAAATGAAGAATTGTTCATCTTTGTTCATCTTTCTCAAGAGTCTCCTCTTGCTCTTCCCCATCTGATCCTATCAACATATTTTCTATTTTTCTCTTCCTTGTGTTCATCCAACTTCTCCTCAAGGATATCTATGCTACCCACTTAAATAACTCCTCGTGGCAGACATTGCTTCTGACGGGTTCATCTCTTCAGCCATCAAAAAATAATCACCCCCAACAGATCTGCATGTCCATTATAGATGTAGATGAAATCACATTAATAAATTTCTCATGGTAGAGAGCTCCCCCTTTAATTACTTCCTGGAGAAAGGGGTTTCTTGTGAATTCCTTATTGGATATATTAGAAACTCTTATATTTCTGGTCTTATATGCACTTGGAAACAATTCCTTAACAACTAAAGTATCAAATATTTTAACAATTTTAAAGATCTCAATTAGGTCATCTCTTAATTTTTTTTTAGAGAAAACCATCTCAGTCTGCTTAAACTTTCCAGACAGGAATAATATGTTTTAGTATTTTTGCACCATTTCCAGTGCCTCTAGATCTCTTTTATAACGTGGAACAGAACTGTTCACAGTATTCCAATTGTGAACCAAACTGGGCTCCTTGTGAGCTTAACATAATAGCCTTTTAATTATGCCTGCTAGAAATAAACCTGAGTTTTCTTTACTGTTTTTATGGCTCCATTAACCTGAAAACTACTCTTCGTGATCTGTGTATCTGTATCCCCAAATCCCTCCGCTCTATCCCATCTAAACACTTTGGATGGAATTTCTTCAAAAAGACCTTGAGAGAGATTTTCTCAGCCTTTTTTTCAGCAAGGTAAGTAAATGCATGCTGTGCATTACAAGGGCCATAATATGAATCTCGCCAGTAGGAGGGGTGGGTGGAGTCTCAGCACGCCCATGGAGCCATTTGCTGAGCTCCAGAGTGCCACTGTGCAGGCACCTCAATCTCCCAGTATACTGCGTGCATAGGAGATCTATCATTATCTCCCCCCATCAACTGATATCACCGACACTCCCCTCCCCCCCTCCCCCGCCCAGCACCATGGGCCTTGCACCCCCAATTGCTAAGCGTTAAGCCCTGATCCTGGGTACGAAGTTGATTTCGCAACAGAACGAGACCGGTAAGACTGCAGGGAATAAAAAATTGGGCATGAATCCGATCTTTCACCTCCTTCCCTATATTACTATCTTAACATCCCGCCCTTTATTTTCCAGGGAGTATGTTCATTTTACCAAAATGTAGCACCTCACAGTTATCTATACTATCCTAACAAAGACTGATGCCTGTCCATTGCTCTGTATATTCAGCCAAAAAAAGATCTAATGTATCAGCATGCCACTTTTCAAATCTCACACAAAAACTACCTTTACACCTATTGGAGCAGCATTGTCAACCACTGTCAGTTTAGGTGATGTCCATATTCAGCAGGAACCAAATAGAGACTGTTGAAACTGAATTTGTTGGGTTCCTTACAGTAAAGAGAGGCGACATTCATCAATCTCATCAGTTTCGGCAGCATTTGAACTCAGATCAGAAGATAAGTAACCAACCTCCTCTAACACCCAGCTTTTCTAATATAAACCAAATCATAACTTACTGGTTTGATATCATGATGTTGGGAATGTGGACAGAACACCCATATTATCATTTTGACTTTTACATCACCATTTTAGTTTTTAATCAAAACTTGAGTTCTGGATTAAAAACTAAAACAATGACAAAAAAGATCTCCTTTATATTTGTATTTCTCTTCTGCTCTCCAAAAGACAGTGCTTTGTGCTCGGTTAAGTTTTGTAGATAAGTTTATTTATTAGTGTCACAAGTAGGCTTCCAGTAACACTGTAGTGGAATTGCCATGAAAATCCCCAAGTCGCCACACTCTGGCTCCTGTTTGGGTACACTGAGGGGGAATCTAGCACGGCCACCTGCTGTATTCTGGTTTGAAGGTTCTGAAACTGCACATTACCAATTTCTAGATCAATGACTGGTAAAATTCATAATGCAGTAACACATTTTACTGATGTGTAAATCTCTTGGAGCACTGCTGATGCCACAAAAGATCATTTTAAGTACAGCAGCTAACAAAGAAAAGAACAAATAATAGGGAGAGAGGAAGTAAATAAGAAAGAAAGGAAATAAAGAGGATAAAATCAAGCAGAAAAATCTGTAAAGGCAACTGGGGTGCAGGTGTCAAAGTTCTGAAGATTGCCAGATTGTCTGACCTCATCTGGCCTTAGGGTTGGAGTTTGGACTTGATGCAAAACACAACCAGCAAAAAGTATTCCTTCTCTCATCCCATTGTTACTTTACTGAGAATGATAATGGAAACATCACCTGTGTGCACAAGTGGAGTCAGCAACAGCAGTGGAACAGCTTGAAAGAATTTTCCAGCCAACATACGTTATATTGCTTGAACATTTCAGAACATGTCTCTTTAAGACAATAAAATTCAGGTGCTGTTGTAGACGAAGACTGGGTGAATTCTGAAGATTGCATATTTTTGCCCTCAGGCCGTGTGTACCTATGGAATTATTTTGTTTCCTTTAGTTGTCTTTACAAGACATGTACTGCTTGTGAAACATGGATCGTGGCAAAATGTGAAGTCCCTACAGCCCCCATTGACAGGGAATCCATTTGAACTCCACACACATTCACTGCTAATCTAACAGAGAAGCATCATTGCTAAGCCTTCAGTATAAAGCATAATAGTCCAACTGGGCCTGTATTCGAATGATGGAAATCAGAAGTGGCTCTGGGATATCGAACTGTACAAGGATATCATTGGTTTACGTTCTGCTTACTCCAATTCCCATAGGAAAACACAGTCCAGAAACTCAGGTGAAACCCTTTTGTGTTACTGTACAACCTCAATGCTCTGTAAATCTCTCTCAGGAATATAGGAATTAGGAGCGAGAGTCGGCACTTCAGTCCTTCGAGCTCACTCTGCCATTCTATATGATAATGGCTGATCTCCATCTCATCCTAACTCCATTTCCCTGCCTTTTTCCCCACAGTCCTTTATCCTGCTTTTGATCAAATATTTATCTATCATTTCCTTAAATCCATTGATTGATTCTGCACTCTGGGGCAGTGAGTTCCATAGATTCACAACCCTCTGAGAAGTAGCTTCCCTTTATCCCTGTCTTGAACCTCTCTCCTCTTACTCTACAACTATGACCTCTTGTCCGAGACTGTTCTGGAAGGGGGAACATCCCCCTCATTCTTCTGTACTCCAGCAAGTACAAACCCAAGCCACTCCACTGTTAATTATATGAAAGCCCCTTCAAACCTGGAATCAATCAAGTGAACCTCTTCTGAACCAGTACCACCACATTCTTCCTCAAAGAAGGTGACCAAAACAGAACAGAGTACTCCATGTGCAGTCACACCAATGCTTTATACAACTGTAACAACACTTCTCTACTTCTATACTCTAGACCCTTTGCAATAAATGCCAAGATTCCATTTGCCTTCTTGAGACTCATGAACGAGGACATCCAGATCCTTCTGCACAGATGCCTTTTTCCATTTAAACAGTAATTCTTATATCTCTAGAACACTGCTCCTTGTAGGCTTTCCATACTTGTACACTTCTGAGTACGACGGTCACATCCAAATATTGCACTGTATACTTCTCTTACCTGTACACTGCTCTCTTGTCAGACTCCAGCTGTGCTTGTGGATCGAGTGGTACAGTGGCTACAGGGGTGGCAGCCGCAGAGGGTGATGGAATATGTACTGGCTGCGTCTTGGTGGTCTGCTGTGCCGTGGCTGTCATCTGTGGAGGATGCAAAATAATAAAACTTTTACAATGTTATTTGACCTCAGAAAAAAACATCTTAAAAATAACTTAGGGAGTTTGCTTGGTTCAAGCCCTTTAAGCTCTCCTGCTCCATTGCATTGCACACAGACCTGTTCACTGTCCATCCAGCTTCAGCAATTGGGGAAAATTGAGGAAGGGCTACGTTTCACATTTCTTCACAATGACAATTAATACCTATCTGTGGATTATACTGTACCACAAATAAAATTTAGGTTTGGGCTCCAAAATCTAGATGGGACTGCAACACAACCAGCAAATATGGTACACCATGTTAAAAGATGCTCAAGCAATCCGTTGCTTCTCCTAGAATGGTGTTAGCGGCCTTGGAAGCTGCGATAGGAGGAGGTAAAAAGGAAGGTGTTGCATCTGCTGTGTTTGCTCTGGTAGGTGGGGAGGAAGTGCTGGGGCTAACTGAGGAGTGGACTGGTGTGTGGCAGAGGAATCGTAATGTTAAAATAGAAGAGGAAGATGTGCTTTGTGTCGCCATCTGTTGTTAGAGAGAATGGTGTAAAGGAGTAGAAGAGGAGAAAGGGAAATGACCAGTATTTATTGCCCATGAGGTGTTGGTGGTGATCCGTTGCCTTGAGCCGCTGCAGGCCACATGGTGTAGGTGCACCGAAAGTGCTATTAGGGGAAAGAATGCCAGGATTTTGACCCAGCGACACAGAAGAAATGGTGATATAATTTCAAGTCTTGATGGTTTGTGGCTTGGAGGGGAACTTGTAGGTGTTGGGTTCCCATAAATATATTGCTTTGTCCTTCTAAGTGGTAGAGGTCGTGGGCTTAGGTGATGTTGAAGGAATATCCCATAAGAAACGTCCTATCACTAATATCCCAGAAAATGGCTGGCAGAGTTAGGAGCCGTCCAGGTATTTTTAGTTTGGAAGCTGTTAGAGGAGGAAATATTCAACATGAAACAAGTACAACCAGATGAATAGTGAATGATGGATAGGGACTGGCTGCGTGTCCATTTATGGAAGAAGCACAGGCCATTGGAGTGGGGGATGAGTTTGTCAAGTTTTAAAGGGAACAGGGATGGAGGTGAAGTTAGAAAGGAGGAGGAGACATGGGACTACATTTGACACTGACACAACTGCAGCAAAGTTCAGGAGAGGGGAGAGATGAGGTGATTAAATCAGAGATTTCTGAATGATTTAATTTGATCTTGGAGTCAAAATAGTTCCAGAGGCTTCTGATATTTGGTGCTTGGGGGATGAGGGTGCAAGTGCTCAAAATGACATGCTCTGCTGCAGAAAATCAGTTGTTTCTATCTCCTAAAACGATCTTCGAATAATACAAACATAAACTCCAACGATGTGCTGGTTAGTTGCATTGGCCATGCTAAATTGTCCCTTAGTGTCAGGGGACTAGCTATTGTAAATACATGGGTTAGGGCAAGGGTGGGTTTGTGGTCTGTGCAGACTTGATGGGCTGAATAGCCTCCTTTGCACTGCAGGATTCAATGATTCTATAATAGGAGGACTGAATTGCCGAGATTTGCCAATGTTAGTCACTGGGACAGGCCTGGATGGACAGTAATCTAATCCTCCTGCCTGAAGATGATGTGCACTAGAATATAGTTCCACTAACAGCAGAAGCATGACCTAACCGGATATGGTTGAGATGTCCAGTGTATGTGGAAAAGGTTACTGACCAGCGCTCAGCGGGGATATCCGGATGACAAAACAATGAGTAGTTGTGAAAAGAAAGCTTTAGTGAGAAATATCCCACACGAGTCAATGTTGGGGCTACTCTCATTCATTACCTCCATAAGTGACCTAGACTTTAAAGGAAAGAATTGGAGGGGGAATCACAAGTTGTGATAGAATCTGAAAGACTGCATGAGTACTTAGGCTAGCAGAGAGGAAAACTGGAAATAAAGGATGTGGAAAAGTAGTCATCTCAAATGGTAGATTTTAAATGGATTACATTCATAGACTATAAAAAATGGCAGGATGAGTGGCTATTTTTTAAATTTTTTATTCCATTCTTAAAGTTACCAAGTCAACACTTAGAATGGACCAGGCAGACCAATTCCATTCCATGCAATCAAATTCAAAATCCAACTGAATCCAATTCATAATCTCCACAAGGGAGGCAAACAAGATCCAAGCTGACAAGATGAGGCATTGCACCCCATCTTAGGCTTGATCCAACACTTGATATAAGTCAAAAGGCCGTGAGTAGTTGAGGCCATAAAAGATAAAAATATCAAAACAGTTTTGTTCCTTCAAGCAAGAACTTAACATTTAGCTGGTAAAGTATAACAACACAGCACAGAAACTGAAATCTGATCCAAATGGTTTAATGTCACAAATGCCAATGGCTCAGGAGGTCTTTGGGACAAAATAATTATTAGATGGGCGACACAGGATGTACCTCAGCTGTGAACAGCATTTAATCATAAAAGATAACCAGTTCATGTTTGAATAATAAATGGACGGACATCTGAAACAGTCATAAAATCCTTCATTAGATATTTAAAGCCCAGTTTTGCCTTGTGACGTCCCGTCATTAATTTTGTTTCCTGCTCTGCACCCTCTGATATTTAACACAAAACAGGCTAAACGGGCTTTGCTTCAAATACTGAAACGGTGCGAGATCCTTTGGAATGGACTGAACGACAGAGATAAACACAGCAGAAATTTTTAACACTGTAAACCATCCAATTGAGGACAGGATTTTCTGGCCGTGCTCACCCCAAAACCGGAAAATCTCGCCTGAGTCAGCGGATCTTTGCAAGACCCCACACCATTCCCCACTCACTATGATTCCCGTGGTAAGCAGGACAGGAAAACTCCCCCCCCCCAGTGCCTTGTTAGGGACATTTTTGTTTACACAGATCTCTTAATTTATTATTGGAATTACCTGCTACATTAAGCAAGTTCACCTGTCATAAACACTGAGTGTGATAGAACATAGAACATTACAGCACAGAACAGGCCCTTCGGCCTTCGATGTTGCGCCGACTGTTATAAAAAAGCGATGACCCTCCAAACTAAACCATTCCTTCTCTTCCATAAACTTATCTACTAACCTCTTAAACGCCACCAAACTTGGCGCATCTACAACTGCCACAGGCAGGGCATTCCACTCCCTAACCACCCTCTGGGTAAAGAACCTACCTCTGATATCCGTCCTATAACTATCACCCCTTAATTTAAAGCTATGTCCCCTCGTGCTAGCTTTCTCCATCCTAGGAAAAAGGCTATCACTGGGAGGCTATCACTTGTAATCGATGGGAGATTACAAGTGACAAGTCATGAGGCAACTGTGCTTTGCTTGCTATGCAAGGCTGGATTCTAATTTTCAGATGAAGGAGGAAAGCAAAACTGGATCTGCCATTCGCACCCTTTTTAGAAACATCTTTTGTTTTTTGTCCCAATACCACTGTCTCTCATCTTACATAATTAAAGCTTTTGTCATTTAATGACTTCCACAAAATTACAGACCACCCCTTCTCTCTTTCACTGCCTCTGCGTTGTTTAAAACCTATTACATCTTTAATTTGTTTCCAGTTCCGATGAAAGGTCACAGATCTAAAGATTGGACTAAATTTCACAGGTGGTCAGCCAATCCCAATGTTGGAATGAATGCCTGGTTCACAAACTCCAAAGAGCAAATGGTGGGACACATCCAATGCAATCATCCTGGAGGGGCCCAAATTAACAAGTCACCTCTGGTTTCAGCGTTGGGAGATCCAATCAGTATTGTCCATGGAGATGGAAACTGCCCACTTTCAGGGTGTGGCAGCTGTCTGGCCACCAGCAGGTGTGGCAGTGCCACTATGGAATTACTTTCTATGGGAGGGTAATGACGAACACTGAAGGAGGATAAGCGTTAACATAGATATCAGCCTCTATGAAGTTGATTCAAGGGCTCCGAATGCCAGGGGATAGGTCCCCTTTGTAAGCTACAGCCAGCAAATAAACGTGAACCCTCAACTAAATCTCTTGCTCAGCCTCTTGGGGCAAGTCTATTCCAATCCATTGCTGAGCTCCTGGGGTCTACCTATCCCCACTAAAACCTCTTATGGTCTGGAGAATTGCAGACATGGCCCATTCAATGCCCCCTTGGGGAGGGAGGTGGGGGCAGTGAACCCACAGAGTCTGCGCAAGAGAGTAGCCCATGGAGACAGGAGTGCTTCAAGGAGTTAACGGGAGGTGCAAATTTCTAAATTTCCTCATGCACCACAGATCTGGGAAACTTCTGTTTCTCTCGCTATAAAGACACTGACAGACTGTCTTGAGTATTTCAAGTATTTTCCATTTTAAATGTTATGATCAGATGATAAGTGCCATGCTAACCAAACCCAAAAGGAAACTCGGCAAGGTACCGCAACAATTTTCAATTGGTATTTTACTACAAAAAGATATGTCTGCTGAAGTCAGGGCTCTCAAATTTCAACAACATTTCTGGAGGCTTTAAATAATAATTTAAACACTTATTAACAGAAGAAAATTTAAACGCACAAGATTACATGCGCACAATTACAGAATATTTGCCCAAAACAACTTCTACCTGGTCAGACCCGCAAGTGAACACTCTTTGGACAACAGTCCCTATTGATATTTAATCTGTAAACCTTCCAGCAACATTACTGCAAGGCCCAATCCATTGTTGCTGTAGGAAAGATATGTCACATGGCTTCTCTGTTTCCCACTCTGCAGTGTAGAACTCCTGAAGCTTTAGAACAGAGCTCTGATTTCTAAAATAGTCACTTCACTGGGGTAGCTGAAGCCGGTTGACTTCACTATTTCACAGTTCTATCCCAGAACAGCACTTTCATCAAGAGAACTTAAATATATATTTCTCTTTCATCTTTTTTTCAAGTGTCCTTATTATTCTTTGAAATTTACTCTTCCTAGAATGTAAAAACCTTTTTGGTCCTCCTTGTGGCCACTACTTTCGGGTAAAATAAAATTTAATAGCTTTGCCTTATTTATTATGGCCTTTTTTCACATTGTAAACTACTTCTTACTGCCCTTTGAAATTCAACAGCTAAGAATCTAAATTCTCACTTAGCTCCAAAATTAAATTTCTACCCATGTTGTACTTACTTATAGAACATCCAGGTTGGTCCTATTCATTGCAAATAACTGTACCCACACACCCACCCACACACTCCACAGTCCCAATTTAAAAAGAGTTTCACATTATCCCAGAATTATTTAAAAAAACTTTTCTCTACGTAAGTTAAAATACGAGTTCCATTTCCTGGCATTTCACAAAACATAGGGAAAAAAGGAAATGCAAGAAGAACTTCCCTAGCATTAAGAGTACCGTGTTATGGTGATTACATTACTGAACCAGTAATCATAGGCCTGGATAATGATCGAGGAATATGGGTTCATATCTCCCCTACAACAGCTGAGGAATTCAAATTCAATTAAATGTATCTATACTGGTGACGTGAAACAACTGAATAGTCATAAAAAAACCAATCTAATTCATTAACACCTTTAAAGAAGGAAACCTACTGCTCTTATTCATTCTGGCCTTTCTGTGACTCCATGTCCATGTCAAAATGGTTGACATTTTACTGCCCTCTGAAATAGACTAATAAGCAATTTCAACTAAAACACACTGCTCATCATCACCTTCTTATGGGCAACATATGCCGACTTTTCCAGCTACACACACATCCTGTAAATGAATAAAAAGTTCATATGCACAACGTCAGAGCTCTTATTTTCTGATGCTGACGAATGGCCAGCGTGCTTATGCGAATAGTAACACTCAGAATGAAGCCACTGTTCTCAAACTGTGAAGAGAACTCGGTTCCATCCAATTACCAACTCCAAGAAGAGAGAGTCTAACCATCTTCCTTTGATTACTACATTGAATCCTCCTTCAACATTGTTAGCATTTCATTGATCAGAAACCTAACTGGTCCAGCCAGCTAAATTATAAGGCCTCAAGGTCAGATGTTGTGAATTCTAAAGCAAGTAACTCACCTCTTAACTCTCCAAAGCCTATGCTCCATCCACAAGGCACAAGTCAGGAGGCATCTGCCTGGATTAATGCAGAGATTTGCAAGGGTGTTGCCAGGACTCAAGAGACTAGATTTACAAGATGTAGCCAAGGCTCAAGAGACTGAGTTATAGGGAGAGATTGGACTTTTTGGAGCGTAGAAGACTGAGGGGTGATCTTCATAGAAATCATAGAAATCCTACAGTGTAGAAAGAGGCCATTTGGCCCATCGAATCTGCACCGACCACAATTCCACCCAAGCCCTAACCCCATATCCCTACATATTTACTCGCTAATCCCTCTAACCTACGCATCTCAGGACACTAAAGGGCAATTTTAGCATGGCCCAATCAACCTAACCTGCACATCACTGGACTGAGAGAGGAAACTGAAGCACCCGGAGGAAACACACACTGACACAAGGAGAATGTGCAAACTGTACAAATGTACAGACAGTGACCCAAGCCAGGAATCGAACCCAGGTCTTTGGAGCTGTGAAGCAGCAGCGCTAACCACTGTGCTACTGTGCCACCCCTTACAAAGGTGTATAACATCATAAGGGCATGGATAGGATGAATGCACTCAGTCTTTTTCTCAGCCTTTGGGAATCGAGAACTAAAGGGCACAGGTTTAAGTTAAAGGGGTAAGAATTAATGAGAATCTGAGGAACAATTTTTTTTTACACAGAGGGTGGTATATATTTGGAATCAGTTGTCGGAGGAAGTGGTTAAGGCACGGACATTGACAACATTTGAAAGCATTTGGACAAATACTTGAATATGAAAGGTTTAGAGGAACATAGGCCAAATGCAGGCAAATGGGGTTAGCTTAGATGAGGTTTTTGGTCAGCATGGACCAGTTTGGGCCGAAGGACCTGTCTCCATGCCATAAATTCTATGATCACCAATACTTAAAAAAAACTCAACAACGTCCAGGATAAAGCAGCCCTCTTAACTTGTACTCTATGCACTACCTTTAACATTCACACTTTCCAGCACCAGTTCACCATGGCAGCAGCATGTATACCACCTACAAGATGCACTGCAGCAACTTGCCAAGGCTTCTTCGGCAACAGGTGCCACGCCTCTACCATTTTGAAGGGCAAGGTCAGTACATATCTGAGAACACCATTTCCAAGCTAAGTATCTTCCCGACTTGGAAAATATATCAGCGTTCATTCATTGGGCCCAGATCAATATTCTGAAACACGCATTCAGCTGCAGAAATCTAAGATGGCAACTCATTACTGTCCCGTAAAAGGCAAGTGGGGTGGACAATATGGACCCTGCTACTGCTGGCATCTCTCACAAATGAATTTAAAAAATTCCAGTCCCCACTTCTACAAGACAAAGCACTCTACCCCAATTCATCCCTGTCTTTCCCAGGACCAGGGACGGATCCCACTCAGCCCCCTCCAGGCCAAGACTGGGCTCTCTGCTTTCTGGAACACTTGTGAGCTGCAGGAACTATCCTCCAACAAAGCACAGTCTGTCTGACAGAGCAGGCATTTGAACGGACGATTTGGTGGGCAATGAAAAGGAGAGCTGTTATGCTATCTGACGCTAGGGAAAAGCTGCTCTCCTTCCCCTGCCCCCCTCCTGTTTCCCCCTTAGAGGACTCTTGCTGGATTTTGATCTCAATCTTATTTTATTAAACAGTCAATTTGTTTCTCAAGGGACTAACAAGGATAAGGTTGCTTGGTCCATTATCAGCTCTTTCAAAAGCCATAAATTCTTAATCCCTGCTTCACTGTGAATTAAATTGGGCTCTTCACACTCAACTAACCCCATTCTACATTCCTTTGTACTCTCAGCTCTTAAATCTCCACAGGTTTTTAGGTTTTATTTGGTCCTCTTGCGCTCACCTACTACAGACGCCAGCCTCCCCAGGGACCTCTATAGAAGCTTAGTTGTCCCGTTATCAAACCTATGGAAATGACTGACAGCCACTGTCTGATATAAATCTCTCTGCTACAAATCCTCAAGGACAGAATTTATGCGCGAAGAACAAAGAAGCTTAATTTAAGACATTATAATTTATTTTCATTCCCCTGATCATTGGGCAAATCGGAGCGGCAGCAGATTGTTAATGAGTGGGTGCTTGATGAGTCTATTTGTCTCAATATGTACTTTAGAACTCTGACAAGATAAATCTGCACCCTCGGTGTTATTATGTTAAATGTACTCTTGTGCCTGCTCCCAGGGCATCTAATGCGGCAAATTCATTGTCTAGGGTGGCACACAGACTAATTGTGCCCCGGTTCCGACCCTGGTCTTCGTCAAATCATCAAATTTCACTTGTTACTGGGGGTAAACAAAGAGAAAATTAAACAGGGTTCCTTATTATATCTCATAGGCCCTCAGGTAAGCAACGATAAACTGACATTCAGTGCTCAGAGCAGGGGAACGATTGATGGCAAGGAAAGATAGTGATTCATTCCAGGTGGCATAGTGGTTAGCACTGCTGTCTCACAACACCAGGGGATCCCAGTTCAATTCCAGCCCAGGATCACTGTCTGTCTGGTGTTTGCACATTCCCTTCATGCTGTGTGGGTGTCCTCCCCATATCCAAATGAGGTGGACTTGCTATGCAAAGTTGCATCTTGGTGCCACAGATGTGTAGGTTAGGGGCTTTATCCATGATAAAGGTGCAGGATTTATGGGGATTGGGCGGAGGGTTCGGCTGGGTGCAATGCTCTTTCGGAGAGTCAGTGCAGACTTGAAGGGGCCAAATGGCTTCCTTCTGCACTGTAGGGATTCTGTGATTCTCAGTCCAGGAAAAGCGACTGGGGAATAGGAAGGGTAGTCCATGGCCTTTTAATATGGGATCAAAAACAGCACTCCTGATCCTAGTGGCTCCACATTCCTTTGTGTTGTGAGCTTAGCACAGTGATTCAACAATTGAAATTTAGTCCTGCAAGATGTGTAAGCCCTAATTTATACAACTCATTCTATCTTTAAATGATCTGCACTTGCGCTCCTTCCACCGGTGCATGCACGTTACCTAATGTGATGGATCCATTTATTTTCAACCAATTAGCATGCTAAAAACCTCTACGGTATGGCCAAATTCCTCATCAAATATGTCCATAAAGCATTGGAGTATTCTTATTTTGTGGGCTATGTCTTTGGTTTTTTTTTGCTCTTTTACTCTACTTGCTCCTGTATTTTCTTTTTGTTGTCTCTCGCTTATTCTTCCAACATCCGTCCTATATTTTCCCTTCCTTCAAATCTTTCTCTTTCTTTCATAAGAGATACTAATAGATTTCCACAAGGGGTCTTTATGGAATTCAAGTTACTCTATAGAGTGAACAGGAGCTCACCCAATGAGACAGAAGTAGCAGGAGTTTAATACCACGTTCACAACCTGGACCAGGGGTTATGTAGGTCCAGTGCAGAGGCCTGAATTTGTTGTAAATCACAGGGTGGTCTTTCCTTTGTTTTAATAAAGCAGTGTTGCACCAAGCAAGGCTATTACAATGAGCGTCGGAAAAGTCCTTTCCAATGATGGCATAGTGATACAGTAGTTAGCACTGCTGCTGTGCAGCTCCAGAGACCCAGATTCAGTCCCAGCCTTGGGCAACTATCTATTTGGAGTCTGCACATTCTCCCCATGTCTGTGTGGGTTTCCTCCAGGTGTTTCAAGTTCCTCCCACAGTCCAAAGATGTGCAATTTAGGTGGACTGGTCATGTTAAATTGTCCTGATTTATTTATACTCACGCATTGCCATCTCACTATTAGCTGCTTACTGATTTCATACAGTAAAGAATCAGTTTACATTCCAAAATCACATCCAGGTCAGATGGATTAGCCATGGTAAAATGTGTGATGTTACAAGGAAAGGACAGGGCAGAGAACCCGGCTACGATACTCTGTCAGGGAGTCAATGTAGACTCAATGGGCTGAACGGCCTCTTCTGTACGATAGTGATTATACGTGTATCTTCTAGTTTCCTTGTACTAAATAATTACTGAACCCCACATAAGAAAAACTCACTCAATTGCATCAGCATTCACAATTCTCGTTTTTCAGCAATTTAAATGCTGCATGTGACTGAGAGCTTCGAAGTGTTTCTTTTTCACCAAATCCCCATGAAAACTGACTTCAATGTATGTAAATTTCCCATAACCACAAATAAAGACAAAAAATGCTGGAAATACTCAGCAGGTCAGGCAGCATCTGTGGAGAGAAAGCTTTAATAGGCAGAATTTCACTGGTTCCTGGCTGGGGAGATACAGGGGCTGGGTAAAATCGCAGACAGTAGGTCAATTTGGCTTCCTCATGCAGTGCCAAATTTGAGAAATTTTACTAACGGCAGGACTATATATGGAGAGCTTCAAAGAGTTGAAAAGCCAGCATAATTTACATAACTGAAAGACCAATTAGTTGTCATTTTGTGTCACCCTTGGTACTTTTCCAACAGAGGGGCAAGCTCTTGTCCTGCGGGGAAACTGCCAGCTAATTAGATGCATCCGAGGATGGGGTGGAGGAAGGTTACATGGTCAAAGAAGAAAGCACAGACAGGGAAGACATTAGCCGCAACCTCAAAAGGTCTCCTTGGAGAGGTTTTTCCCTCCAACATTCGGCCCTCTCGTTTATTTTTTATTTATCCACTTTCCTGCTATCAGCCCAAGGTCTCCTGCATTTTTCAGTAGTGACCACCTCTCCCAGTGGCGCTACTGAGGCTTCAGAGCTACCGGCCCTGTGACTGGGGCAGCAGGCATCCGCCCATTGCCCTTACTTGGGCTGCCAGCCCACAGCTGGACAACGAGGAGGCAGAATGTAGTAAATTCGCCGAGCGGAACTCATAGCTTGCCAAGTGAGGGCTCAGGTCCTGACTGTTACTACCAACCGCCCCTACCTCCACCACCTCCGTAAAATTCAACTCGCGTTTCACATGGATGACCTTTCATCAGAAACGAGATGAAAATGTAAAAGTTTTCACAAGCGAAAGCAGAGTTTGGGAAAACAGAATAGAAGATCTGTGATAAGGTGGAGTGCAGGAGAGATTAAATGTAAAAAGATTTCATGGCACAAAGGGGCAAGGGAAGTGTACTGGGTGAAAAATACAGCCAAATACTGTATTTAGATGAGGTGTGAAAGGCTCAAACTTTTGTTTCTTTTTCATTCTGAAGACGGTTCATCGACCCAAAAGGTAACTGTTTCTCTCCCCACAGATGCTGCCAGAGCTGCTGAGTATTTCCAGCTTTCTTTGCTTTTATTTCAGATTTCCAACAACTGCAGTACTTTGTATTAGTAACCAACTATAAAAATGCACTGAAATGCAAACACGTTTTAAAACAAATCCGCTCGTGCCACATGAAGTGCTTTAATGGTCTCATTGAATCATCATAGAATCTTACAGTGCATAAGGAGATAATTCGGACCATTGAGTCTGCACCAACCACAATCCCACCCGGGCCCTATTCCTGTAACCCCACACGTTTATCCTCCTAATCCCCCTGACACAAGAGTTTATTTATCACGGCCAATCCACCTAACCCGCACATCTTTGGACTGTGGGAAGAAACCGGAGCACCCAGAGGAAACCCACACAGATACAGGGAGAACATGCTAACTCCACACGGACAATGACCCGAAGTCGAACCTGGGTCCCTGGCAATGCAAGGCAGCAGTGCTAACCACTGTGCCGGTTTGTGTCAAGTAAGCATCAATTCCTTTATTTATATTTTCTTTTTCATCCGTACTCAACTGACCGTGCATCACAGTTCCATAACCAACGGACTGCATTCCCAATTAATAAGACTCCTTCCCATTCCTTCTCATTCACCCACAGTCCATAGCATTATTTACCCATTGTTAACCCAAACATGACCGGGATATTGTCAGGCCGACAGGGTCTCTCCCACAGGTTGGAGGACTGATGGAGAACGCCTGCATTTTTCCATGGGCAAGACCCAATGAAACTATTCATTTATGAAACTTTGGACTTTCCCTGCGATTAAGTTTCCTGGCACAACATTCCACCCATTGACACCTGTCTGCCATCAGAAGTCAGCAATTTCTCAGGTCGTCAGGACCAGTTGCTTCTGGTGCCAATGTGCTCACCAGAGCCCCATGGTAATCGTGCATCACTCTGCCAAAGATGAGAAAAGATGTGGAGAGGGAGGGGAAAGGGGAACAGCCAGGGAAGTGGCTTTCAGTGGTTTCCCTCCACCCGATGCTAGGGCCCTCAGTGAACAAGTACAAGACCCTCTCCCACCATCAGAAGCTGCAGGCATTGGAAAGATGTGCAAGCCTCCACTTAAGGTTTAAAGTTTTTAAAGATCATTTATTAGTATCACAAGCAGGCTTACATTAACACCATAATGAAGTTATTGTGAAAATTCCATAGTTACCACACTCCGGCGCCTGTTCGGGTACACACAGGGAGAATTTAGTATGGGTAAGGCATCTAATCAGTCTGTCTTTCGACCGTGGGAGGAAATCAGAACACCCAGAGAACACCCATGCAGACACGGGGAGCATATGCAAACTCTACACAGACAGCGACCCAAACCAGCAATCAAACCTGAGTCCCTGGTGCTGTGAGGCAGCAGTGCTAACCACTGTGTCAGTGAGCTGCTCCATCCCACCTCTGAGCCGCCATTAAGTTGTGGGATAATGGGTGTCAATGGGCTCATTAATGAGCCTAACTGACACCCTGCCGCCAGCAGCTGGGAATCCTGCTCCAACCCCTTCATTCCTCCAAGTTAATCTTTCACTGAGAGACTGAAGCATGGCCTCTCCAACAATTAAGTTATTCCAATACCGTGTTTCTTGATACGATAGACAGCATGAACGCCAGCCCCACATGCCGTGTTATACAAATCCAATTAACCCAACCACTTCCCAATACTTAAAATTCTCGATCCTAACAATTCTTAAAGTTAAGGTCCTACAGTGTTACAACAACTCGAAAGGTTCCTCACGTTGTTCATTGAGGTTATAACGAAAGGGCACAAAAAATTTAAACAATATCAAAATAAATTCTATGTACGTAGTTATTGGAGAAGAATTCAATTTCATTTTAAAAAGTAATTGACAGTTATTTGAAATAGAAGAATATTAAAGGTTACAAAGGAGAATGAGAAGAGTGAGACCATAATGAGTGCTCTTGTGAAGAGAAACAAAAAGACTTGGTGTGTCAATTGAAACGTACTTATATTACAAAATCTCAAGATCTAATTTAGGTTAAATAGTTGGAGACCTTTTGATTTATTATTGACACATATTTTGGGAAACAGTGAAAAATATTGTTTCCTGCATGCTATACAGACTGTTCATAGAGTATATAGGGGAGAAGGAAAGGAGAGGGTGCAAAATGTAGTAAAACAGTCATAGCGAGGGTGTAGAGAAACATCAACTTAATACAAGTCCATTTAAAAGTCTGACAGCAGTAGGGAAGAAACTATTCTTGATTCAGTCAGTACGTGATCTCAGACTTTTGTATCTCTTTCCCCAACGGAAGAAGGTGGAAGAGGGTCTTTGCATATACTAAATCATTTCCCTAAGTTCTGCTAATCACGGAGAAGGTATACCCTAAATCACATCGTACAAACTGCATATTTCAACTATGTGAAGGTTTTTTTTTAAAAAAAATCAATCACTCATCCACTATTCTATCCAATGTGAACAAGATCTTTAAATGGCTTGTTGAGTCTCACATTCAAAGCCTGAACTACATACGTTTGACCCTTGGTATAACTGCAATTTGGATGTCACTTCTTCACAGACTCCTCTCAGTCTCATTGGTCGCACGGGATCAGAACACGTCCCACACAAATGAGCTGCAATCTTCACGTAATGCCACCGGATGGTATTTCACACATTACCAATCCACAGCTTCACTCTATCCATCCAAAGGCTGTCATTGACTTGCACAAAAACTGCATCGGCGAACTTGTCTGGCATAGTTTTAAGTCTGAAAATCCCACAGACTTTAAAATGCACCTCATGCTGGCTAGAACCACTGTGAACCTGGTCTTCTTCTGTTCTGTGATTTTTAACAGAACGGCTTTCAAAACTTTCCACTCCACAGATTGGCATTATGAAATTCATGGGCACTTCATCCATATTGCCGATGGGTTCTTGCGATTTTGTAGCTCTCTGATGATAAAACACTGGGAACTGATCATTTTAGTTATTTAGGTTTTTTTGGTGGTCTCTGAGCGGACTTGGTTTTCTGCTGCAACACCAGACATTTTTGTTCTATAAAGCAGCTATACCGACTAGCTATTGTTTTTAAATCTTTGCTGGACTCGGGGCATGATTTGGCCCCCTTAAACGTGTTGTATTTCACAGGAACAAGGGTAGACCATTCAGCCTATCCAGTCTGCTACACCATTCAATTAGAACGATCATGGCTGCCACTTTCCTGCACTATCTCCAAGCCTGCTGGTGTCATTAATCTCCAAATATCTATCAATTTCTGTCTTAAACATACAGAACAAGTGAGCTTCTGCAGCCCCCTGGGGTACAGAATTCCAAAGATTCATTATGGACTAAGTTATTGCATTTTTCATCTCAGTCTTAAATTGCCTCTCTCTTATCCTGAGATTGTCCACCCTGGTTTTATACTACCATTTTGTGCATCTTATCTACATTCAGCCTGTCATGCTCTACGAATTTTGTAAGTTTCAATGAGGTTGTCCCTCATTCTTCAAAACTCTGGCAAGTACAGACTTAGGATGGGACTTTCAAGCCCTGCTGGCTGGTGGGTGGGATCTTTCAGTCCTGCTGAAGGTGACTCCCTACGGCTGATTCCCCAGTGTTAGAACAGGCGAGCCATACATCACACTGTAGATATCAGCGAGAGCTCACCACCAGCCAATGGCAAGCCATGTCCGCTGGAAATCACACCAGGGGAGGGAGGGGGAAGAAACAGATTGTGTCCCTAGTCTCCTCCATCGCTCCTGATAAGACCATCCCAGTACCCCAGGGATTAATTTGGTGAACATCCATTGCACTCCCTCTACGGCAGACATATCCTTACTTAGATTAAGGGACTAAAGCTGTACATAATATTCCAAGTGGATCAATGGAATGTGCCATTAGCTTTCCTAATTACTTACTGTGCCTCCATGCTAGATTTTACTGACTCAGGAACATGGTCCTTCTGGACCTCATCACCTCCCAACCTCTCATCACTTAAATATATATATTCTGCCTTTCTGCCAAAGTGAATAATCTTCACACTCATTCACATTATTCTTAATCTGCCACATTCTAGCCCATTCACTTATCCTCCCGCCCATCTACCTCACAACTTACCTTCTCACCCAGCTTGGTATCATCAAATTTGGAAATATTACGACTGGTCACCACAACCAATTTGATTATATAGATTCTGAACAGTTGTGGTTTCAATCACTGTTCCTTGCGATAACCCTCTAGTAAAAGCCTGCCATATTGAGAACAATCCTTTCATTGCTACTGTCTGCTTTCTGTCTGTTAACCGATACTAGCATATTTCCTCCAATTGATTGTGCTCCAACTTTATGTCCTTAAGTCTTTTGTGGAACTTTATCAAAAGCCTTCTGAAAATCCAAAGGCACCATACGTCCTCTTTATCTATGCTGCAGTAACATCCTCAAAAAGCTCCAACAAGTTTATCATGTGATTTTTCCATTTATAATGTTGACTCTGCCCAACGTTAACAATTTTTAAAAAAATGTCCACTTATCATATCCTTTATAATAGATTCTACCATTTCCTTACCACTGATATCAAACTAGTTCTCCATTCATCCTCTTCGTCCCTTCTTAAACAGCAGGGTTAGATTTTCTTTTCCAGTCTGCAGTAACCTTTCCAAAATTTGCAGCATTTTGAATTGATGACTACCTATGTGTGTCTCTAGCCATCTCCTTCAACACTCTGGATTGGAGCTCATCTGGTGCAGGGCTTTATTAACCTTTAACACAGATAATTTTTCCAAGTACTACCTCGTTAGTAATACTCATTTTGTTTTAGTTCCTCAGTTTCACAAGTCCTTTGGTCACTTAGTATTTCTGGGAGGTTTTCTGTATCTTCTGTGAAGACAGGCACAAAGTAACTATTTAGCTTCTTTGCCATTTCCTGTTCACCATTATAAAATTCTCCTGTCCCAATCTATAATGAGCCCAACTTGTCCCAATGAATCTTTTCCTTTGCAAAGTACTTAAGGAAGCTTTTACAGTCTTCCCTTATAGAACACAGAACACTACAGCACAAACAAGCCCTTTGGCCCACAAATTGTCCCGATCATATCTATACTTACCAGGCCATAGAACTATCTGTAATTCCCAATCCCATTAAATCCCATGTACTCATCCAGAAGTCTCTTAAAAGACCCCAGCGAGTTCGCCTCTACCACCACTGACGGCAACTGATTCCATTCACTCACCACCCTTTGAGTGAAAAACTTACCTCTAACATCTCCTCTGTACTTGCCCCGCAGCACCTTAACCTGTGTCCTCTCATGGCGACCATTTCAGCCCTGGGAAAAAGCCTCCGAGAATCCACTCTATCTATTCCTCTCAACATCTTATAAACCTCCTCTGAACCTTCGTCTCCCCAAGGAGCAAAGACCTAGCTCTCTCAACCTATCTTCATAAGGCATGCCTCCCAATCCAGGCAACATCTTTGTAAATCTCCTCTGTACCCTCTCAGTAGCTTCCACATCCTTCCTACAGTTTTATGTTACTCACTAGTTTGTATTCATATTCTTTTATCAGTTTCTTGATCCTTCTCTGCTGGATTCTGAACTGTTCCCAATCCTCAGGCGTACTACTTGTTCTAACACCTTTATAAGCCACTTGCTTTGATCTAATGCAATATCTATTTTATTGAGTTAACTACGGTTGATTTACCTTTCCCTTTACGTGTTTGGGTCTTAGAGGAACTTGCATCACGTAGATGGTTTCGTTTTTCTTTAAATACTAACAATTGACTACCACATCTTTTAGTCTATTTTCCCAATCCACGCTGCCCAACTTGCCACTCTTGTCTTCATAATTTCCTTTCTTCAGATTTAAGGCCCCAGTTTCAGAATGAAATATGTTACAAACATAATGCGATATTTTATCATGTTATGGTCACTATTACCCAAAGACTCCTTGGCAGCAAGTTTATCAATTAACCCGTTCTTATTACACAATACTAACTCCAAAATGGGCTTGATCCCTTGTTTGCTCCTCAATATGCTGCTCCAGGCACCCATCTCATAAACACTCCAGGGATTCATCCTCCACAGCATTAGTGCTGATATGGTTAGCCCAGCCTGTATAAATTAAAGTCGCCATTATCACTGTATTACCCACACTGCATGCAATCTCTAATCTCCCAGTTTATACTGTGATCAACATCACCACTCTACAACTCCCACCAACGTTTGCTACCTTTGTTGTAGGTCCAGCCAAACTAACTCTATATCTTGATCCTTCATTCTAAAATCCTCCAATCTCATCTCGTTAACAGTGTCACCCCACCTTCTTTCCCTTTCTGCCTAAACACCAAATATTCTTGGATATTCATTTCTCAATCTTAGTCACCCAGTAGCCATGTCTCCGTAAAGGCAATTAAACCATACACCTATATTTCAGTTTGTGCGTTCAAATCATAAACCTGTTTTACAAATGTTACGAGCATTCAGACAGAGTGCCTTTAATCTGCTTATTTAAAAATTTTCTTATTCTGATTCCATTTGATACATGCCTATGCTTTGTCCGTCTTCTATTTTTGCTTTCTACTTCTTCTTACCAGTTTTGTTTCCCTCAATTCTAAGCCTCCTCTCAGATTCCCATGCCCCAGCCAATCTAGTTTAAAACCTCCCCCACAGCACTAGCAAGATTCCCTGCAAGGACAAGAGTCCCAGTCCTGCTCAAATGTAAACTGTTCTTCTGTACAGGTCCCACAGGCCCCAGAAATGGTTCCAATATCCCAGAAACCTGATACTCTCCCTCCTCCACTAGTTCTCCAGCCACAATGTTTAACTGCTCAGTTTTCCTGTTTCTATCCTCACTGGCACATGGGATGGAAGGGATTCTGAGATTACTATATTAGAAATCTGTTTTTTCCAATCTCTTTGCTACTCCCCTGAAACCTGCTTTCCTCTGCTGCATCCCTCTTCCTACTTAAGTCATTGGTACTGACATGGACCACAACCTCTGGCTGCTCCACCAGAATAATGTCTGCGAGCTACTTTACAATAAAGAGTTTTACAGCACTGAAAGAGCCCATCATGGCTGCACCAGCTAATCATCCCTGATCCTGGCTCCAGGAAGGCAACATATCATCCTGGAGTTATGTCTTTGGAAATGCCCGTCTCTTCTTCTGTTTAACAAATTCCTTATTACTACTGCTCTTTCTGGTGATGATGTGCACATTTTGACAATTTTGGAGTACCTACTTCAATACACGTTTCTCAAGTGCAGGCCAGAGGCTGTTCCTGGTTTTCATGGCACATTTGGGCTTGGACATCTGCACATTCTTCCTTCCTCTATTTTCTCATGAAGTTCTCACCAACATCAATTTTTCTCATTGCAGTATAACTATTTGACAAGTTCTCAAATTTTACTTTAAAACCACTTTCATACTTCATTCTGTGTTGGGATTTCCATTCAGGCCATTAACTTCACTTTCTATGCACTGTTTGTTATGTGCACAAATTCTTGCAACCAAGCCCTTTTTGTCTACTTTATCTTGTGCTGTTGGTGTTGTAAGATACTGGTAAGTAAAATATAGAATCATAGAACTCTATAGTGCAGAAAGCGGCCCTTCGAGTCTGTACCGAACACAATCCCACCCAAGCCCTACCCCCACATCCCAACATATTGTACTCACTAATCCCTCTAACCTATGCATCCCTGGACACTAAGAGGCCATTTCTTAGCATGGCCAATCAGCCTAACCCGCACATATTTGGACTATGGGAGGAAACTGGAGTACCCGGAGGAAACCCACATAGACAAGAAGAGAACGTGCAAGCTCCACACAGACAGTGACCCGAGCCAGGAATCGAACCCACGATACCGGAGCTGTGAAGCAGCAGTGCTAACTACTGTGCTACCGTGCCGTAGGACTTAGGAGCAGGAGAGCAGCTCAGTGGCACAATGCTTAGCACTGCTGCCTTAGCAAGGACGCAAGTTCAATTCCAGCCTTAGGTGACTGTGTGGAGTTTGCACATTCTCTCCGCGCCTGTGTGGATATTTTTCTGAGTGTTCCGGTTTCCTCCCACAGTCCACAGATGTGCAGCTTAGGTGGATCAGCCATGATAAATTGTCCCTTAGTGTCCAAAGATGTGTAGGTTAGGGAGATTGATGGGGTAAATACATGGGTTAATGGGGTACACCCTCGGTTTTAGTTAGCACAGAAGTGCAGGTTAGGTGTATTGGCCGTGTTAAATTCTCCCTGAGTGTACCCGAACAGGTGCCAGTGTGTGGTGACTAAGGGGTTTTCAAGTAATGTTGCAATGTTTCATTGCAATGTTAATGTAAGCATACTGGTTCTAATAAAAATTTTATCTTTAACTTTAAACTTCAATGGGTTGAATGGCCAATCTGCACTGTGGGGATTGTATGCTTCAGCCCTTCATGCCTGTTCTGCCAATCAACAAGGTGATGACTGATCTAGCTGTGGTCTCCATTCCACCTTCCTCTTTGCACCTCATAACCCATGACTCTATCGAAAATCTATCTAACTCAGCCTTGAATGAAGTGAAAGATTGAGCCCCCAGTATTCTCTGATCCTCGGACAAAAAAAATTTCTCCTCATTAAGTTCTTAAAAGGGAACTTGTTTGTTCTCAAACTATGTCCTCTAATTTCAGTCTCCCATACAAAAAGAAACATCCTCCAAGGACTCTCCATTCAACAGCCCTCAAGGTTTTATAATGCAAATTTTATAATTTTATAATGCATTTTGTGGGTGACAAACTGGGGCTCGCCATTATTGCGAGTACAGGAGGTTGTGGCTGAAAAGTGGGGGCGGTGGCAGGGAAAAATCAACTTGCACATCGAGTCTACGCAAAAATCATCATTTTTGGAGCTGGAGTAATAGGATCTTATACGCTGGGTAGACTTACATGATCTACGGTAATAATGAAAGGTTTATTAAAAAAGGCAGAGAGAGTGCTGAAGAAAGCGTGGGAAACCTAGTAAAATTATTTTTAATAACTACAATCCCACTGGGTAGAGAACCGACAGACCTTATTCTTGGAAATTATTTCAGGTCTACCTGTACTGCAGGCTATCAAGTCGGTACTGTTTGGAACTGACAGCATTTTCCTGCTCTTTCCCCCACTTCCATATGACAATACTAAAAAACTATGTGGACGCGATCCAAATTTTAAAATTAATTTCAGGGCTTTCAATCTCAGAATCCCAGAAAGCATTCTCGCAACAAAACCTTAAAGGCTTTACAGACCTCCTTCTGTTTCCACAAACCCACCTGTTGACTCTCTTGATACGTTGGAGGGGGCACACTCTGGGTTGCCATCATGGTCAGTGTTGATGCAGGGGACGCATGTTGCATCATGGGGTTGCTTCACATCTAGAACCTGGGGAAACAACAGAGATGGTTCTTACAGCTGCTTACTACATCAGCTTGGAGCACTCAGAAAAAAAATGGGTCACTTAGCCAGCTAAAGGCATTGAATGTCCAGTTCCCAGAGAGAATTGTATAAGTACATTACGATTCATCACATTACAAGGCTACCTAGAACTGCCAATAACAACTAGATCACACATGCTGCTTTTAAAAAAAAAAGCATCAGTTCTGTCTGTCAGAACGTGTTGGAGTTGGTAGGGCTGTTTCAGATTTGCAGCAGGTTCTATTACTAAAATATGAGACCATAAAGTGTAAGAAGGGGAAGTGGTAATGAAGGTGGTCAGTTTCAACTTGCTGCGCTCCCAGCTATCATCCACTGTGTGCTCTTGATGCAGGTACAAAAAGGAAAAAAAGAGAGCAATGAGAGAGGAGAAGAGAGAGGTTGGGGGGTGGGTGAGAAAGAGAGAGAGAGTGGGGGAAAGAGAGCTGGAGAGAAACAAGAGAGAGAACAAAACACCCAGGATCATTCTCCTGATTGGCCTCTCAGCTAGCAGCATGGCACAGAGACTGAAGAAAGAAACGTCATCACATTAGCAAATGCTCAGCGATATTTACTAAGCGCATTTTAAAACTTCATTTCTTCCTCTCGCACATACTCAGACAGATTTATATAACTACTTGCTTCAACTTTATCGCTATCTTTTGATTGTATTTTTGTTCCAACTCTTCTTCAGCATTAATGCCATCCTTAAGTCCAATTCCAGATTCCACATCCAGGATTCCTATGTAAAACAGAATTCCTTAAATCAGCACATTGGAGAGAGATCTTTGGACAAGGTTGGCCACCAGCAACAAAATCCTCTCTCTGTGAATGTTACCACCAAACATAACCACTATCATCTTATTTGTCCTACCTGAAGGATCATCTCCAAGTGTATGTTCTGCACCATACACATTACTGCACAGGAGGGGAATACTGATTGTGACTATCTTCCTCCCCTTCACCATCAGTGGCTAGCCTTTCAGTCACCCCAGCTCTTTGAAACACCCTCTCAACTCCACTTTCCTGCCCTTTCTTTCAAAATTTTATCCCTCCTGTTTGCAGCATTAATAGAACATAGAACAGCACAGTACAGACCCTTCGGCCCTCAATGTTGTACCGAATTATGTCCGAATCCAAGGTCAAGCTATCCCACTCCCTATCATTCTGGTTTGTTCCATCTGCCTATCTAATAATGTGTCTGACTCCACAATCACTGCAGGCAGTGCATTCCACACCCCAACCATTCTCTGAATAAAGAATCTACCTCAGACATCCCTCCTATATCCCCCACTATGAACTTTAAAGTTATGCCCCCTAGTAACAGCAACATCCACCCGAGGAAATAGTCATTTGATATGGAAAGGAGGATGCTTGGGTTTTGAAAATGCAATCTTACTTCATGTACTATCTAGCTTGTCACAGTCATTTAACTTTGCCATGAGGCAAGCATTGTAGGCTGCCATTTTACCCTAGATCAATAAAGGTTCTTATTAAAATAAGACACTGATGAAGATGCAATGAATCAGGTTGGCATGTTGCTGAACCCAATTGCCTTCCGTCAATTGAGGCTTACTCATTGCCTGCAATTGGAAAAGTAAAAAAAAGTTTCTCTTGGCATCAGCTTGATGAGAATCAATGATAAAAAACTCTGGACTTAAAAGTCTTATGGTGACTCCCCATGAAACTATTGTTGATTGTTGGAAAGACCCCTCAATGGGAGAGATAGCAAAAAGTTACAGGACCCAAGGACTGGTGGATATAGCTAATGCAGTACAGATATCCCTATTGTTCTTGTCGGGGTTAATGGGTGCTTTTCAAACTGGCAGGCAGTAGCTAGTGGAGTGCCACCGGCATTGGTGCTGGGACCTCAGCTATTCACAGTGTGTATTAATGATTTGGGTGAGGGAACAAAATGTAACATCTCAAAGTTTGCAGATGATACCAAGTTGGGTGGGAAGGTGAACTGTGACGCAAATGCAGATATCCTTCAGAATGAACCGGACAGATTGGGTGAGCGGCAATGGCAGATGCAGTATAATTTGGATAAACGTGAGGTTATTCACTTTGGAAGCAAAAGCAAGGAGGCAGATTACTACCTGAACAGCTGCAAATTGGGAGAGGCAAGTGTGCAGTGGGATCTGGCTGTCCTTGCACATTAGTCACTGAAGGTAAGCGTGCAGGTACAGCAGGCGATAAAGAAGACAAATGATATGCTGGCCTTCATTACGAAAGGTTTCGAGTACAGGAGGAGGGATGTGTTGTTGCAATTATACAGGGCCTTGGTGAAGTCACACCTAAAGTATGGTGTGCAATTTTGAGCTCCTTTTCTGAGGAAGGGTGTTCTTGCTCTCAGGGGAGTGCAGCGAACGTTTACCAGGCTGATTTCGGGGATGACGGGACTGATGCATGAGGAGCGATTGACTAGGTTAGAATTGTTTTCGCTAGGGTTCAAATGAATGAGCGGAGTTCTCAGAGATTTTTAAAATTCTAATAGGAATAGACAGGGTAGATGGAGAGAGGATGTTCCAATGGTGACGGAATCCATAACGAGGGGTCACAGTCTGAGGATTTAGGGTAGACCATTTAGGACTGAAGTGAGAAGACATTTCTTCACCCAAAGAGTGGTGAGCTTGTGGAATTCATTACCACAGCAAGTAGTTGATGCCAAAACATTGAATATATTCAAGAGACGGCTGGACATAGCACTTGACGCGAACAGGATCAAAGGTTCTGGGGAGAAAGCAGGATTAGGCTATTTGAGTTTGATGATCAGCCATGATCGTAATAAATGGTAGAGGAGGCTCGAAGGGCCAAATGGCCTCTTCCTGTTCCTATCTTCTACATTTCTATGTTTCTGTACAAAGAAGTTGGACAGAACATGCCCCAGGGAATTATAGATCAGTCAACTTAATATCAGTGGTGGGAAAAATAATGGAATGCTTACAAAAGAAGAGAATAGAAAAACAGGTTAGAAATGTGAAATATTACAATGAATTCTCAGCATGGATTTCAGAAGGGAAAACCCTGTTTCATCAACTGTATTCAATTTTTTGAGGTGGTAACAGAAGGAGTAGATAATGACAATGCAGTACATGCAATTTATCTGGTTTTCAAAAAGCCTTTGATAAGATTATTGCAAGGAAACGAGGCAGAATGGGTTCCTAACTCACTTGAAGACAGAAAGCAGAGAATGGGAGTAAAGAGCAGATATTCAGAGTGATAGAAGTTGGGAAGCGATGTTCCACAAGGATCAGTGCCAGGACCACTGATGTCCACCAAGCACATTCACAATTTGGACGTTAGAATCAAAAACACAATTTCTAAATTTCAGATGACAGCACATTTGGGGGATGGGGTTGGGAGAGTCAATATATTATGAGGATTACAACAAATTACAGGGCATCAATACACTTGCAGAATGGGAAAATAATTGTCAAAATGACCCTCAACAGAGATAAATGTGAGATGGCATGTTTTGGAAGAAGGAACACTACTTATTATTTGGGAGGTGCAAGTCTAGGCGAGATGAAGAGACAAAGGGATCTTGGAGTATATAGCAGTTATTAAAAGTTGCACCACAGGTCATCAAAGCCATAAAAAACAGATCAAACACTAGATTTATAGAGGGATAGAATTGAAAAGTACGCTAAAGCTGCATTGAATCTCAGTTAGATCACACTGAATATAATGTGACCAGAACTTCATGCAGCTCTGGTCACACATTATACAAAGGATAGAGAGACTTTGGGGGGAAATCCAAAAGAGAATTCAGAGAAAAGATCTTTATTCAGAAAGAGCGGTGACACCACAGAATTGTCTATCACAAGGCAACGCTGACACAAACAGTAGAGATATATTTAAAAGGAGGGTAGACATGCATTTGCAGAAGGAAAGTGAGAGTTGGGATGAGAAATTTAAATGAGGAAAGGAGAGATGAGGCACGAGTGGCACATAAACACATCAAATGGAGAGTGATTGGGCTGAATGGTCTGCTCTTGTTCTATATATTCTGTGTGATTTTAAGAATGAAAGAGCAATTTAGTTGATCCTACTCCCCATCTTTGCTCAATAATCCTGAAAAATCCTCTCTCTTTTGGTGGGAAGCATATGGAATGTTTCCCTTTATTAATGAGATATTGGATACTAAGACAGGGATGTAATGATGGAACTGTATAAAACACTGGTTAAGCCACAGCTGGAATTGTGTGTACAGTTCTGGTCACCAGATTACAGGAAGGACATTATTGCAGACAAAGCGCACAGGAGACTTACAAGAATGTTGCCAGGCCTTAAAAATTGCAGCTATGAGGAAAAATTGGATAGGCTGGATTTGTTTACTTTGGAACTGAGGCGGCTGTGGGATGATCTAATTGGTGTGCAAGTTTATCAGGTTCCAAGCCAATGCTCCCGTTGAGACCGAACCAGTGTTTAATGAACGTTCATCTTAACTTCCTTGCTTTTACACTATATGCCTCTATTGGTGTCGTCCTGGATTACTTAATCTTTTAAAAGAAAAATCAGTGGAACTATTTGGGTGCTGGTTCAATTAAACACATTATTCAAGATAGAGTTTGACTCTGTATAACTGAATCTATACTGTTTCATTGTTGTATTCCAAACCCCGAGGTAAAGCTCAAAATTTTGGGTGTTTGAACCACTGCACTGTTTATATACAGAGACAACTAAATCCTTTGCTACTTCACAAAGCCTAATTTCCCAACATGAAGCAAGCATATTGATGCATCTGTTCTGGATCCAAAGAGAATGACCTCGCATTTCCTTACAACAGAATCCATCTGCTACAATTTTGCCAACTCATAATCCCTCAATCTCCTGATTCTATATTCATAAACTTACTGTTCCTCTTCACTTCACGTCAAATGCAAACTTGAATGTACAGCTTGCTCTCGCTCTCTCTCTGCCTATTTCTTCATTCGAGTCATTAAAACACATGGGGAAAAGGAAAGGATCCCAATGATATACCCATTAGTCAACTCCACTAATCAGAGAGCATTCTTTTTATTGATCACCATCTCCTACCTCTTGGAGCTGAGAAAAAATAAAGTTATACACTGAACCACATTCTCCCAGAGCTTTCAATTTCTTCAAAAGGTGGAGCTAAGAAAGGCATGAAGGCAGAAGTCTCGAGAGGCTGAGAAATCAAGTTTCCCAGCATCGTGAAATTTAGTAATCTCATATAAAGTGCCCTACACCCCCTTCACATAACAAAGAAATCCAGATTGTTCTTATTTGATTACTTGGCAAGTCGCCAGAGCAGTTACTTAGACTGTAAGACCAATCTTAACAGTTGGCCTCAACAACTACTGGCATCAGTGTGATGGATTGAAAAACAGAATTATATTCTGAAATGTTCAGAGAGTCACATTCCTGTGCCTCGGAGGAGTAGCTCCAAGTTAGGTTAGTAGTTGCTGACAGTGATACGAAAGTCATTCCTATTCTCCTGCATCACCATCCCGGCCAGAAGCAGCAAATTAACACCTCCAGCGAGACCCTGATTTGTAGCTCTAATATTCAGGCACACACCCAGATGTCAGCGTACTCTACTCGGCCGTGTCATAGTTCAATGTAACTATGTGTCACAACAATTATATCAGTGTTACATCAGAACGGGGATGGGAATGCCACTGCGCTTGCAGAGAACAGAGATTAACTTTTAACTTCTACAAAAGATCTCAAAAGTTCATTAAGCACAGCTCAAAGTTAGTGTTTTTCCATGGTTTCCTTAAGCACAATTTTCTTTTAGGATCTTCTCTGCTATGGTTCACAACCAAATATTTATTTGTGCTTGCATGATGTTAGTCCTGTGGAATAGAAGGCTGACCAAATATAGAAAGCAGGGGAATTAAGCGTGGCTGGTCCAATGGAAGGCCTATAGCAGGAATCCTGATGGTAGCCCTATTGGGAGAGGTGGCTACTCCTGAGCTAGCAGGAGAACACGAGGGTGTTAGTGGATGGGAGTGGCCACAACAGCCAAGGCCATTACAGTAGAGAGGGAGCCTAGTAAGATCCCAATGCTCCCATGGTCAGTTGATTAACACTAAATGGCTACTTGTTGCCGCTGGGTGGTCGTCACCTTCTTTGCCCTCCCTCCTTCAGTAATATCACCTGGAGGCAGAAAAATGCAAGAAAAATTTCTATTTTGTAAAGTACAGCTCCTCCTCCATCCTTCCCGAGCCCAACTTGACCCTTTTCCAAACCAACCTACTAGCAGATGGTGAAATCCCCAAGTTTGTTTTTTTTTATTTATTTAGTGTCAAAAGTAGGCTTACATAAACACTTCATTGATGTTACTCTGAAATTCCCCCAGTCGCCACACTCTGGCACCTGTTTGGGTACACTGAGGGAAGATTTAACATTGCCAATGTGCCTAACCAGCATGCCTTTTGGACTGAGAGGGGAAACCAGAGCACCTGGAGGAAACCCACACAGACATGGGAAGAATGTGCAGGTTCCGCACAGTGACCCAAGCTGGGAATCGAACTGGGTCCCTGGCATTGTGAGGCAGCAGTGCCAACCATTGTGCCACCCCAGTGTCAGCACAGGCACTTTGATCAGCAATGTATTACTATTTCCAGGTTCCAGGGAACCTCTTCTATCCCTGTAACACTGAGTATTTAGCATTGAGGTCAGGAACTGAGTTCACAGTGCCATAGGAATGCCTATAGCAAAGTCAATTCAGACTGCCTGGGCCCATTTCCCCAAAGGAGTCTTACCAATCAGGCTTCTTATTACCCCATCAGTCCTCTTTCAATCAACAGCAAAGTGGTGGAAGTGATCAAGCAGTATTTACTCAGCAATAGCCTGCTCTCTGAAGCTCCCAGGGCTACTCAAATCCATATCTCATGACAGCTTTGGACCAAGACGAATGATAAAAGAACTGAATTCCAGAGGTGAGGTGAGGCGAGTTGAGAGTGGCTGCCCTCGGTGTCAAGGCAGGATTTGACAAGAGCGTGACATCAAAAAACACTGGCAAAGTTGGAGTCATCGAGCATCAAAGGAATAATCTCCACTGGCTGGAATCATATTTAGCACAAAGCACGATGATTACTGTCGTTGGAAGTCAATCGGACATTGTTGTCAAATTCCTTACAGCAGAGCTTTGTTGCTTCATCAGTGATGTTTCTTTCAACATGTACTTAGCAGTAGGGATATTTGGGGGTGGAGGGGGCGGCGGCGGCGGCAGCAGCGCAGTCAAGGGAGGGAAGGGGCGTCGCGGCAGAGGGTGGGGGCAATTGAGTCTATGGGTCTCTGATGATCCTGAGACCAGAAGACCTGGACTATTATCTCATTGCTGAAGTTAGAACTTACTTTGTACAAAACGTCTTGTCAAGTTTCCTGCATTACATTTCAAAAGTTAGTGCTTCAGGACATCTTGAAAAAGTTAAAGGAGCTTCGCAAGTGCATATTGCAGTCAGCTTTCAATACCCACCCAGCAATTTTCATTGTGTTTTGTTGGAATTTTCCCAATAGCTTATTGCTTCTAAGAGGTGGATTTGTCAGTGCATTTGCCAAGGAGCGAAAGGAAAACGGCCTTTTCTAAACGTGCTTCACAGCTACAGAGACCCCAAGTTAGCCGCTTTCAAAATAAACTGCTGAATTTTATCCTTCGCAGACTCTGGTTGTAACCCTGCTGTTATTTATTCAGAAGGGAAGGCAACTTGACCACTTGGATTCACTCATCAGTGGTCGATGTATTTTAGAACATATTGCATGAATCACTCAATTCCCAAGACTTTCTGAATGCTACGCAAATGGGACGTTGAGAAGAGGATGGGCGTTTGTCTCAGGTTTCCTAAACAAGCAAGAGTATCATTTCGAGTGGCTAAGCCTACCAGGAGTCATTTCTCACTGAAACAGACCAAGCAGGGGATATTCCCTTTTCAGTTTCCAATTTCCTGTTGTGGAAACATAACAAGGGATGAAGAGTTCCCGGACCCCTGACTGCTTTCAACAGGAACCATTACTGAGAGTCACAAGGGAAACAAAGGGAAATGTAACATTATGGTTGTTTGAAGTCAAACTAAGCCACCCATCTAGTAGCCAAAGTTACCCTGCAGGATATGCAAGCATTCAGATAGCTGAAATCTGCAATCACAGGTCTTCGCCAGAGCCTCAGAAAATTATATCTTGATAATTGAGCCAGATTTTCGTTGAGTTCGCCATTTAAAAATAGCAACCAAGACCTGATTCTGGCATTCCCAACCTCATTTCCTGGAGTTTCAGAATTTCAGAAGTGACTTTTAAGGTTGCAGCTGGCTCAGGTTCACCCTATACTCCTGACTTTGTGACTCCATTATGATAGATTTGTCCAAGTTCTCTCCAATTTTCATGGAGTCATGTCAGGTTTTCAACACAGAGGTGTTGTAAACCACAGTCTGTGTAAGGGAAGTATTTGACAGATATGTTCAAATGATTCTCCTCATGCCTTCCCCCCCAATAACAAACATCCCAATGGCCCCTCATGCCAAACCACTAACCAAGATATGCCCTAAAAAAAACCTGACACCCCTTGCCAACCTATGCCACTCCAAACAGCTCCTAAAGTCCCTCAAGCATCCCATATCAAATGCTGGCATTTCCAGGCCTATTTAGCACTGTGGCAAACCAATGCACCTGAGTACTAGTAAGATATGTGCAAAGAGCTTGAGAAAGTCATTGACGGCTTTCTACTTTGTAAAAATGAACTTGTTTTACTACTGCCCAATGGAAGTGTCAAACATCCAGACTCTCTAGCATCAACAGCTGAAACTTCAAACTCTTGAAGCCTCCTATGTTTATCTCGCGTAAATAGATATCTTGAAATTTGACAGCAGTTGTCAGAGAGCCAGAGCCTTCATCAAGTAATGTTTTCTCTGGGACTCAGGTGTTTTAGTACTCAAATAGATTGCTGGGCTCTTAGCCAAGACTCATTATGTATTTTTGGATAAGAACCCAGACATCCATCTGAGTAATACAACACAAAGTCTAGAGAAAACATTGCTTGATTGACATGTCTTGTTTTTCAATCTTTGTTGCCAATTTTACAATATCTATTTACAAGATGAAGCCCTTTCAAATGCTTGCAGTTTCTACTACAGACAGAGTCATAGAGGTTTACAGCATGGAAACAGTCCAACTTGTCCACGCTGCCCTTTTTTTTAAACCTCTAAACTAATCCCAATTGCCTGCATTTGGCCCATATCCCTCTATATAAATTGAAGAGTCTGGATAATTGACAGTTTTATTGGGCTGTAGTGAAAAGGAGCTTTTTAAGAAAGCAGGAAATCCTCAAATGAGAGCATTTTAAAAACTACCCTTGGGAAGGCATTAGCCTAGTGGTATGATCACTAGGCTATTAATCCAGAAACTCAACTAACATTCTGGAGACCCATGCTGGGATTCCACCATAGCAGATGGTGGAATTTGAATTCAATAAAAAAAAAATTCTGAGTATAGTGCCAGTTGTCTACTGCCAGCAGTTCACATGCTGAACACGGAGGAGGTTAGTTGCTCCAACAAATTGTTGGAATGTTTGTTTCAATCTGGGCAAATCCGGTTTTGCTGTGTTCGGGTTGTCCCCTGGGGCTTTCAGAGTAGGGTTTGATTAGGTTGCTTGACAAGCAGAAAAACCATCCGTGTGGGTGGAGCTAGGCTGAGAGAGAAAAATCAGGCAGTTGCAGTTCAAATTTGAAAAGTAGTAGTAGCTCTTTCTCTCTCTCTCTGTCTGGAAAATGAAGTCTAGGGATCTATGAGAAAATATGTCTCTCTCTCTCCAGAGATCTGCAAAAGGCAAGAGGTGTTTTCTCCCTTCCTCTCCCAACTCGGGTTCTTCTGTGTGAAGAAGGTTTTCCTTAGAAGGCTGCTGTCAAGAATCAGAAATCATGTGTCTCTCTGAATCTCCATCCAGAGCGGTTAAAAGCTGGAGGGTAGAGAATTCACGCAAGTCTATGTGTCTTACTAACTGATTCTCTAGAGGAATTTACATGTATGGGGATATTGCTTAAATTGGAACTAACTGAAATAGTTAAGAATTATTTTTGTCATGTTTAAGTTGGTAAACGTTACGCTGATTCCTTTTATTATATTTTCACTATGTTGTTAAATAAAATTTGTTTTAATATAAGCTTCCTTCTAGATCAATAAAATCATATCTGGAGTGAAACATCCTGTGCTCGCACTAACGCCTAAATCAAAAATAGTAGGGATCTAGGCTAACTTTGTAATATACTTTGGCATTTCTGAACTGGTATCTAACAAAATATAAATGCAAACAAAACTCTATAACAAGCTTATCAAGTTATTGCCAGGAGTAGTATTAGTGGTTAACACTCTCATCTTGGGTTTCAGAAGGATTCAACACCCATTCGAGGACTTGAGCACTGAACTTAGGATAGGCACTTTGTGGAACATTTTGCGAGTTATTTACATTGTTAGAAGTGCCATCCTTCACACAGAATTTAAAACCAGGGACTATCCATCTCATAGGCTCACCTAAATGATCCCCCCACAACAGTAATCAAAAAATATCATAGAATCCTACAGTGCAGAAGGATGCCATTCAGCCCACTGAGTCTGCACTGACCACAGACCTGCCCACGCTCTATCCTCATAACCCCATGCATTTACCCTAGCTAGTCCCTGACACAAAGGGCCAATACACCTAATACACACATCTTTGGACTGTGGGTGGACACTGCAGCACCCGGAGGGAACCCATACCGAAAAGGGTTCACAGTGACCCAAGCCAGGAATCAAACCCGGGTCCCTGGCGATGTCAGGCAGCAGTGCTAGCCACTGTGCCACCGTACCACCCCTGGCATCCTGAACTAAAAGGTTAACTCTTCTTTCATCTCATGTTTTCCATGCAAAATTGCCTTAATGCATTCTTCTAAACAGCAGTATTAACTGTACAGGAATCCTTGAATAGCCTCAGATGTGATAAGCTATCTAATGAAGCTCCCTCATTCTTTCCATTATCTGTAAAAGAGATAAAGTGCTGAATACATCCTGCACTCGTGAAACTGCACCCCAGTGGGAATACGTACTTCAGGCAAAGGAAGAGAAGAAAAGGAAAAAAAATTCAGAGCGCAGAAAACTGATAATACATTGAAAACAAAGAACAAAAAAAATTACGGCACAGGAAAAGGCCCTTCAGCCCTCCAAGCCTGCCCTGACCATGCTGCCCGACTGAAATAAAACTCCTTACCCTTTCAGGACCATATCCCTCTATTTCCATCCTATTCACATATTTTGAAGCTTCTTAAAAGTCACTATCACATCCATTTCCAGTCACCTCCCTTTCCCCCTGCAGTAGAGAGTTCTAGATACCCACCACCCCTATGTGTAAAAAAAAATTTGCTTTGTACATCTCCCTTAAACCTTGCCCATCGCACCTTAACTTATGCCCGCTAGTAATTGATTCTTCCACCCTAAGATAAAGCTTCTGACTATCCATTCTGTCCATGCCCCTCACAATCTTGTAGACTTCTATCAGGTCACCCCTCAACCTTGATCATTCCAGTGAGAACAAACCAAGTTTCTCCAACCTCTCCTCATGGCTAATGCCCTCCATACCAGGCAACGCATCCTGGTAAATCATTTCTGTACTTTCTCCAAAGTGTCCACATCTTTCTGTAGAATTGGACAGTCTAACTAAGGTTCTATGAAGCTGCAATATGACTTGCCAGTTTTTAAACTCAATGGCCCAGCCAACGAAGGCAAGCCATATGTCTTCTTGACTACTTTCTCTACCTGCATTGCTGCTTTCAGGGACCTGTGCATCTGTACACCCAGATCCCTCTGCCTATCAGTACTTTTAAGGGTTCTGCCATTTGTTGTATATTTCCTATCTTTATGAGACCTTCCTAAATGCATTACTTCACATTTGTCTGGATTAAACTCCATCTGCCATCTCTCTGTGCAAGTCCCCAACTGATCTATATCCTGTTGTATCTTCTGACGGTCCTCATCACTATCCGCAAATCCAACAGCTTTTGTGACATGCGCAAACTTACTGATCAAACCAGTTACATTTGCTTCCAAATTATTTATATACATTACGAACAGCAGAAGTCCCAGCACTGATCCCTGAGGTATACGACTTGCCACAGCCCTCCATTCAGAAATGCACCCTTCCACTGTTACACTCGGTCTTCTATGACCAAGCCAGTTCTGCATCCATCTTGCCGGCTCACCTCTGATCCTGTGCGATTTCACCTTTTTCATCAGTGTGCTATGATCGGCCTTGTCAAAGACCTTACTGAAGTCCATGTAGACAACATCCACTGCCCTACCTTCAATCATCTTTGTCACTTCCTCAAAAAACTTGGTCAAGTTAATGAGGCATGACCTCCCCTTCACGAAACCATGTTGCCTCTCGCTAATATGTTCACTTATTTTCAAGTGGGACTAAATCCTATCTGGAAGAATCCTCTCCGATAATTTCCCTACCACTGACGTAAGGCTCATCGGCCTGTAATTACCTGGATTATCCTTGCTACCCTTCTTAAACAAAAGAACAATATTGGCTATTCTCTAATCCTCTGGGAGCCACCCTGTAGCCAGCGAGAATATAAAAGGTTCATTGAAAGTAATAAGGAAGAATGACTTACATTTATTGTGATATATGTATATAATGTATTATGTTGGGTTTAGAGTGTGTACTGTCCCTGATCCCTGGGGGATTAGCTCCTCCTAGTGTGGGACCTGGTTAAACTGTCTGAGATCTGACTGTGGAAAAGTGGAGACCGACAATAAGGAGCTCCCAACCTTCAAATCACCAAGCCTACCTCATGGCTCCCTCTGCACCATAAGTTAAAGGTGCATGCATAATATTTATATAATGATTTCAAGACCTTGGACTATCCCAAGTGTTTCACAGCTGGTGAAGTATGTTTTGAAGTGTGGTCACTGTGTAACATAAGAAATATGGCAAGCAATTTTTACATAGCAAGATCCCACATACGGCATATTGCTAAGACCTGATAATCTATTTTAGTGATGTTGCAGGACCACGAGGATATCTTTATGGTACGGAAGGCAACTTCTGCAACAACTAAAATGTCAAGGAGGCTTTCAGTCCCGAAGAGCGACCAGGATCTTCGTGTTGCCTGCCATTTTAATTATCCGGCTTGCTCCCACTCTGGGTGCCTCGGTCCTCGGCCTCTTATACAGTCCCAGTGAAGCTCAACATCACCTATGTCTTTCGTTTAGTCTCACTGGGCTCCAACATGGAGTTCAACAATTTGCAATCATAGCCTTCTTTCTGATTCACAGTTTTCTTTACTGGCTTTGGGTTTCTACTTCTGTTTTGCTTTCAGCTGGGAGCAGTTCACGGTTCTGTCATTCACACCTCCTTAGGACGTGTTTCTGATTTCTTTACTTGTCTGACTACCATTTCCTCTGGCCTTGCAATACAAATCATAATCTGCCCCCGTCCTCCTCTTCCCTGTCACAAAACTTCTCTTTTATTCATTAAGTTACAGGTTTTCCCCAATTCTGAGGCGAAAACATCAAACCTGAGAATTAACTCTGTTTCTCTCTACCCAGATGCTACCAGACCTGCTGAGCATTTCCAGCCTTTTCTGCTTTTGTATGAAAAAGTCAACCTTCTGTACTTGGCTGCATGTCCATTTATGGAGTTTTTGCAATTTAAAAATTTGGAGGCTTTTGGACAATCTAGCTCAGGTATTACGCAAAAAGTTATTTCTCCCCCTCACTCCTCCCCTTCCCTGACCCATACTGTGATAATGTTCCATCAGAGCTGGTCCCTCCCAGCAGCACCTTTCCCCACTGGGTGAACAGACAGGGTGAGTGGTGGCTTGATATTCACTATGGGGAGAATCACAGTCCTGCCCAATCCCATCTGAACAAACAAGCACTTTCCTGCCAGGCTCACTGGAGATGGACAGAGTGAGAATCTCACCAGCTGAAAACTGATGGCACAGTCTACCAAGGGATATAGATAGCCTAAGTGAGTGGGCGAGGGCTTGGCGATGTTGGTAAATGTGAGATCATCCATTTTGGTAGGAACAACAGCAAAATGGATGAATCTTTAAATGGTAAAAAAAAATTGCAGCATGCTGCCCTGCAAATGGAACTGGAGTCCTTGTACAGAAATCATAAGTTTGGTTTACAGGTGCAGCAGGCAGTTAAGGCGGCAAATGGAATTTTGTCCTTCATTGCTCAAGGGATAAGAGTTTAAAAACAGTGAGGTTGTGTTGCAGCTGTATAAGGTGCTGGTGAGGCCACACCTGGAGTTACTGTGTACAGTTTTGGTCTTTTTACTTGAGAAAGGATATACTGGTACTGGAGGGGGTGCAGAGGAGATTCACTAGATGATTCCAGAGTTGAGAGAGTTGGCTTATGAGGAGAGACTCAGTAGACTGGGCCATACTTATTGGAATTCAGAAAAATGTGGGGAGATCTTATAGAAACATACAAGATTATGAAGGGAATGGATAGAAGGAGGGAAGTCAATTTCACTGGGGGGTGAAATTAGAACTAAGGGGCATGACCTCAAATTAAGGGGGAGCAGATTTAGGACTGAGTTGAGGAGGAACTTCTTCACACAAAGGGTTGTGAATCTGTGGAATTCCCTGCCCTGTGAAGCAGTGGAGACTACCTCATTGAATGTTTTTAAGGCAAGGGTAGATAAATTTTTGAACAATAAAGGAATTAAGGGTTATAGTGAGCCAGTGAGTAAGTGGAGCTGAAAAGATAAGCCACGATCTTATTGAATGGCAGAGCAGGCTCAAGGGGCCAGATGGCCTACTCCTGCTCCTAGTTCTTATGTTCTTGATATTGGCTGATATTAAACAACCACGATGTACTTTGAAGATCATGCTGACAAGAAAGTGAAGACCATTACATAGGAGGAAGAACAGTCCACTCAGCCCGTTTGGAATACAGGAGCAGGCAATTGAATAAGCTTCCAGTCTCCTATCATTGATTCAATCAGATTGTGGCAATTCGTATATCAACTCTTTTTGCCATTGTATGGATGCAGTGAACTGCAACAACAGCAAGATTAGAATTTTCCTTTTTAACCAGTTGAAAACATACTCTAGGTGCTAGAATGACTATACATCAGAGGCAGCAGTGAAATATGGCAATGTTTTCAGAAATGAAGTCGAGCATAAACCATGAGTGCCTACATCCCCAGTGAGCTAGCCATTCAACCTCATCAGTACAACCATTCATCACATCACACTGCAGGCCTGACACATACTTTATAAAATCACACGCACTTTATAGCTCCCATTACTGGAAAAACCCAATAAAACTGTCTAACGAACAAAGTGAATGGCCTTCACTGCTCGGTTCAGTATTGAGCCAAGGAGATCAGAGAGAACACAGGTTCAGCCCCAGTGTGGAGTTAGTCGATCATTGCCTGTGCAATGGCAACACAATTGACTCCAACACATATGGAGTGAAAAGGGGTGGAAGTGGGGGGAAATACAGCAATAACTCCTTCTAAAAACATGCATGTAGCTATTAGATGAAGATGGCATCAAGGACAAATGTAATACCCTCTGATACGTGAAAGCTTGGTGACATAACAGCATCCATGCAGCAAAGTCGACCTTGTGGGCATGCATCAACACCCATCAAGCACTTTTCAACCAAATAAAATCTCAGGTCATCCCAAAGTACTTTACAGCCAGAGCAGTATTGTTGAAGCATAGTCACAGTTGCATTGTCATAAAAGAAACAGATAATTCAGTTTACACATAGCCAACTTTCACAAAATGAGGTAATGATTATACAATCAGTATTTTTAGTGATACAAAGACCATTCACTTTGTTCGTTAGCTGAACAAGAAATATTGGCCAGGATTCCACGGAGAACTTTGCTGCTCTTCTTCTTCATAAAGTTATGAGATCGTTTACTAGTTATAGAATAGCTTGAACCCTTACAGTACAGAAGACAGCCATTCGGCCAATTGGGTCTGCACTGAGTCTCCGACTGAGCATCCCACCCAGTACCATCAACCCTGCCCTACCCCACACACACACCCTGCTAACCCCACTAACTTACACATCTTGGAACACTCGGGTGAATTCAAGGTGGTGTGGGGTATGGTACCTTCTTGCAAGCTGTGCCTAGCATACTCTCTAATTCTTTGATTCTCATTCTATGCTTTTAAAACATTATTCTATCTCTTTTCTATATCTGTAACACCACATTCTGTACCTTCTCCTTTCCTACTCAGTGTATGGTATGCCTTGTTTGCATAGCGTGCAAGGCTGCAAAGGCTAGCCACACCTACTCCCGTCGACTATGACAAAGTCTGCAAGACATAACAGGCTACAAGATGAAGGCATTTAAAAATCACCGGCTCCAACACACGCCTCCCATATGAGCTCAAGACACTCTATGTCTATTTTGAGCAAGAGGTCAGTGAGAGCATGCCCTCCACCGCGGTTGAACATGTATCTGGGGTCACTACTGCAGATGCCAGAGCAGCTTTCTTGAAGGTCAGCCCACAGAAAATGACTGGCCCGGATGGGATACACGGACGAGCACTCAGATCCTGCGTGGATCAGCTGGCAGAGGTATTCACAGACATCTTCAAACTCTCTTTACAACATGACAAAGGCTCCTGAATTGGAGGTGAAACATTAGTGTGAAAATCAGTTTGGAAAATGGACATGAAGCAAAGAGTGAGGATAAATGTAGCATTTTCAAGTTGGTGACCTGTGACATGGGGAGTACTGCAGGGTTCAGTGCTAGAGCCTCAACTATTTTCAATCTATAGACGAAAAATCAGACAGTCAGGTATCCAAGTGCACCGATGATACAAAACCAATTGGGAATATCTGCTTCAGAAGAAGACAAAGAGACTACAAAGAGATATTTTTAAAAATCGATGAAGCGAATGGGCAGCAAGAGGTAGGTGCAGCGTAATGGAAGAATGAGATGTTTCACTTTGGTAGCAATAGAAAAGCAACATATTTTTAAAAGGTGTGAAATTTGTACATACTGATATTCAGAGGGACTTGGCTGTACTTGTACAAAGAATATAGAAAGTTAGCAAAAAGATATAATAGGGAGACAAATGACATTTTGGCCTTTATGGTAAAGTGATTGGAGGACAAAACTAAACAGTAAGAATAAGGAACTATGTGTGGCACTGCCGCCTCACAGCGCCAGGACCCCAAGTTTGATTTCAACTAGGGTGACTATTTCTCGAGCATCCCTGTGTCTGCATGGCTTTCATCCAGGTGCTCCAGTTTCCTTCCACAGTCCGATGTTATGCCCGTTAGATAGATTAGCCATGTTAAATTGCCCCTTTGTGTCCCAAGATTAGGGGGAGTAGTGGAGTAAATGGATGGGGTTATGAGGATACAGTAGGGCTGGGCTTGGGTAAGATGCTCTGATGAAGATGGGCCAAATGGCCTCCTTCTTAACTACAGGGATTCTATGTATTGCTGCATTAACACAAGTGAGATTACACTTACTGTACTGTGTGTAGTACAGCTCAGCATATTTAAGGAAGGATATACTTGCATTGGGAGGCAGTAAAGCAAAGATTCATTAGATTGGTTTTAAGGATGAGGGTCTCACAAGCCACTCAGTTAAAAGAACACATTGTGTAGTGTGGGACTAGAGTCACATAGAGGTCAGGCAAGTCAGGGGTGGCAGTTTCCCCTCCCTGAAATGTTTTAGTTAGCTGGATGTGATATTCACAATAACGTGGTAACTTTCATAAAAGCAAATCACTGCGGTTGTTGGAAGTTTGAAATAGAAATGTTGGAAATGTTCAGCTGGTCTGGCGGCATCTGTGAATAAAGAAACAGAGTTAACTTCTCTAGAAGTTCTGATGAAAAGTCATCAGCCTGTAAAGATTTTGAAATTGGAGGAGGTGAATAAATGGCAATGTTGCTCACGTACCTACGATACAGGGAAGTGAGTTGTTGGAAGGTAACTTGGATCCTGCTGTTCAATGCTCCTACTGATTGTATGAACCTGAGTAGACAACTTTAATAACATCACAAATGGAGGCAAATTCTGTGAAGTCTGTGGCCTATAAACATAGCACAGAAGTTGCCTTCCAGTGACAGTTGCTCAAGTTTGCCTTAGCTACAGAAACCTCTGCATCAAATGGGCCAACTGTACAACAGTCTCTTTACTCAGCTTTAGTTTCACAGAACACTGCTCCTCAATAAGTCCTAGGTCACTATGCCTTGTGCGAAGGTCAGGGCCTGGGGAAAATTGGTATGCACACAATGCTCAACCTCCAATGCACTCAACACCTGCGTTCTGCACTGTTCTTCCACAATATTGCAACCACCAACTGATCAAACAGGTATTCGCTGCACAAGTACGTACCATAGGTAAGTCTCATCCAGCCTTCCCACAGAGGAGTGGCTAGCATGGCCAAGAGCAGGAACTCAGAATATAAATCCATGTCACTACACAGCACACTGTGGACAGAAGCAGTGACACTGGGTTTGTATTCTGACTTTCTGATCTTGGCCTTGCTAGCCACTCCTCTATGGGAAGGCTGGATGAGACTCATCCATGGGTACTTTATAATACTCATCACCGGCAGTATTAAAGCCACTCATATACAGTATGTCTTTGGGAGATAGCAGTCCAACAGATAATAGAAAAGGTAGCACAGGGAATGCTCTGAGCAGATGAAGTGGCTATGATCAGTGATGAAAGAATCACCTAAGCACGGTTCAATCCAGAGTAAAAGCAATCTAAACAGGCCAGAAGATGGAGAGGCTGAGATACAGACTGAGCTCAGGAAACGTTTAAATTGTTGACATCAAAAAATAAGCAAAAAAGTGAATCAATTGTTTTAAGTTTATTTATTTGAGTCACAAATAGGCTTACATTAACACTGCAATGAAATTACTGTGACAATCTCCTAGCCACCACACTCCAGCAACTGTTCAGGTATGCTGAGGGAGAATTTAGTATGGTCAATGTGCCTAACCAGCACATCTTTCAGACTGAGGAAACTGGAGCATTCAGAGGAAACCCATGCAGACAAGGGGAGAACATGCAGGCACTGACCAACCGAGGAATCAAACTGGGTCCCTGGTACAGTAACGAAACAAGCTAACCCCTGAACCGCCTATAGCTGAAATATCTCGGATAGCAAGTACATTAGGTACTGAGCTATATGGAACAGACCTGTGCCAAAATAGTTGGTTTTAACCAAGATAAATTCTGGATAAGTATGATTCAACTTGGCATCTCTGGGTTTCCACGTCTCACTGCTACTGTAGCGGCACAGAGTTCACGTGTGGATGCACGGTAAGGATATAGCTGGACTTTGAACATGATCAACTGATTCGTCTGATACTCAAGTCCAGTTTAACTGAATGCGCTACGGAGGCTGACCAAGGAACTTGGTGCTGGAGCTTTTAGAAGGGGAGGTGGGGGTGGAGAAAATAAACAGACTCTCAAACATAGGATGAAACAACAAAATAATGCCAAAAAAATCACCCCAGACACTAATCAAAGAGCAAGCCCAGAGGAATCAGGCCTTGAAATTAGTGTCTGGAACACAGACTCAGAATCCAGGAACACACACTTCGACATGTACTGGTCCTGATAAATGATTTATGACTCCTGGATTAGGAAAATCTAGAGAATCTGTACCTGGAACGCACAGTTCTCCTGTAAGACTGCCCAAATATCATTACAAAGAGTGTAATGACTGCTTTCAGGGCAGCATCTGTCAACACTTCCCGGCAGTCTGAATTAACCAAGTCCACTCAGATTTAAACAGACTTCAATATGTCATCACATCAGTCACACGTATAACTACCATAATTTCCTGCTTATTTATTTCAAGTATTGAACATGACAGGAATGCTATATATCACCAAGAATAAAAGTCTCAGTGGTTTCCAGATTATGCCCACTGGGTCATAGGCATTCCCCCACCCTCTCAGAGTCTGCTGGACCTGTTTCAAGTGCTCCATTCCTGCCTTCCAAGGATGTTTCCCCCTTCTTGAAGCCACCGCCGCTCAGTTGGCTTTCATTCCACTGGCGCCTGCAGTGCTGCTCTTCCATGCGAGAGTTTCAGCAGCAATTATGGGCAGAGTACAAAGTACAGAGGAGAGCATTCAGCCCATCAAGCAACTGAAAGAGTGCCAAGCCAAGCAACCAGTTTCGGGAGAGATGGTGGTGTTTTCTGAGCTAATGTTTTCTGAGGGCACTGATTCAAGTCCCACCACGGGAGCTGGTGGAATTTGAATTCAAATAAAACAAAATCTGGAATATAAAGCTGATCTCTGTAACGGTGACCAGAAAGCTATCACTGATGGTGGTTAAAAAAAAATCCACTTGATTCACTAATGATTCTTAGAGAAGATAATTTGGTATTCCTACCTGGTCTGGCCTACATGTGACTCCAGAACCACAACATGTGGCTGAGCCCTGGAAATAGTCAAATTGGCCACTCAGTTCAAGCACAATCCGCAATAAGGATGGGTAATAAATGCTGGTTTTTTTCAGCCACACCCACATCGACGAAAGTATAAAAAAACTTTCACTCTTTTCCCGTAGCCTTACGGTTCTTTCCTATTTAGATACATATCTAATTCCCTGAAGGGATTTAACAACTTGTATTTATTTAGCACATTTAAGGTGAAATGTCCCAAGACACTTCATAGGAGCATTATAAAACAAATGATGACAACAATGTAAGGAAATACTGGTTGGAATTCTCCAGTCTTGCTCGCTCCGGTACATCTACTCAGTCAAATCTGTGATAAAATACAACGGGATTGGAGAATCCCAGCCGCGGACAAGGTCGGAAAATTCCGGCCAGTAAGTCAGATGACCAAATGCTTGCTCAGAGGCAATGTCTTAATGAGGTAATACAAAACTGAGAGAGATGCAGAAATGCAAGGAAGGAATTCCAAAGCTTAAAACCTACACAACTGATAGCATGGTTACCAATAGTAGAATGTTGAAAATTGGGAAGTTCAAGTATTAGAAGTGGAAATATAATATCAGAGAGTTATGAGACTGGAGGATATTTTAGAGATAGGGAGAGATGAGACAATGGAAGGGATTGAGAACAAGAATGAGAATCTTAAAATCATGGCGTTTCTTGACTGATGGCCAATGTAATTTAGTGAGGACTAGCATAAGTGAATAGTGCTTAGTGAGGACAAGGATAGCAGGGTTTTGGAGGGCCTCATGTTTGCTGTAGTAGAATGTGGGAGATCAGCCAGGAGAGACTGGAATACTCAAGTCTAAGGGGTAACAAAGAACGAGTGAAGGCTTCAGCAGCAGATGAAGTCAGAGCATAGTTTTTGAGCTAAAAGTCGACTCATGTGGATACTTCAAATATATGGTCAGAGGTTCATCTTGGAGCCAAACAAGAGAAACTGTTTTAATGGGGGGAGTGGAGAGACAGGGGATGAGTTCCCAAAAATTAAACATGATCAGGCATCAGGTGGAAAAATGGTGATTGGCCAACAGCTCTCTGAGATGGGACTTTCTCCCAACTGAGGGACACAAGTCCCACCTCCAGCCAATTAATGTTCATTGGAGAATGAAATGGCCATAGGCAGGCAATGGGAATGTGTTTTCCATCAAAACTTCGGATGGCTGGAAGGGAAATTCTGCCTTCTGAAATACCAAGGCCAATGGTTTCAGTCTTCAATATTTAAATGGAGAAATTTCTGTTTATCCAGGACTGGATGTCAGCTAAGCAGTCAGATATATTCACAACAGTGAACGAATCAAAAGAGGTGGTGGTGAGGTTGAACTGCATGTCAGGTCAAAGGATGCGCAGGGAAATGGGATCAAGCTACTGAGATGGAAGATCAGCTATGATCATAATGAATAGCAGAGCAGGTTTGAAGGGCTAAATGGCCTTCTCCTGCTTCTATTTTTCATCACAAGTATACACATGGAAACTATTGCTCTGGTTTTGGATGATGTTGCCAAGCGATAGCAGATAGTTGGGAAATAGGAGGGGACCAAGGACAACCTTCTGGGAGCAGGAAAGGAACTCATTGTAAGTGATACGCAAGCTACAACCAAACAGGAAAGAATGTGACCAGGTATGAGCAGCTGGATAGTGGTGAAGGGGTGCTGGAGAGTCAAGAAGGATGAGGAGGAATAATTTACCTTTATCACAATCATATAGGATGCCATTTGTGACTTCCCATACTGTGGAAAGGATGGAAACCTCATTGCAGGGATTCAAACATTTAGTTCAGGGAAAGGTGGAAAGTGAAAACAAGTTCAAGTACTTTGCAGAGGAAAGAGGGATTGGAGATACAGTGCCAGTTTGCAAAGATGGCATGGTCAAGGGTTTTTTGGAGAGAGATGATGATGGCAGGTTTAAAGGAAAGAAGGACAATAATATGAAGGAAGAGAACTGCAACCAATATCTGCCAACATGAGCACCAGGAGGGGAAGTTGTCTGGTTAGCAGTTTGTAGGAATCCTGTTGAGGGAACAGGAAGTGGGTCTCATGGATAACATGAGCTCAGGTAGAGCATAATAAAGCTTGAAGATAAAATAGAGAAAGATGCAAGTTCAGGACTGGGGCAGCAGAGAACATTAAGAGAAATTTTGACTGGATGGTCTGATGGAAAGGAAGAACAAAATTGATCTTAATTTTACTGACAAAGAGAGCCATTAACTCCTCACACTTATTGTTGAAAGTGAGGAGTCAAGAGAGAGATATTTAAAAAGATGAGAAGACAGCAAATAAAAGTAGCTCCATCTTTAGATTGGTTGATTTTTTTTTGCAATCAGTGCATTCCGTTTTCTAATGACACACAAACATTTGGACGTCGGGGACTCATTTGTAAAACCCCAACTCCCCCTGCCAGCCTGAAGACACAAACACAACTATCTCCCCAGGCACCAAAACCATGAACTTACACACAAATTTACATTCTTGGACACCCATCTGGTAGTTTGATAGGAGAGAAGAACATCAACAGTGAATAACTTCTTATCTGGGGAGTTCTTCTCAGCTGGGATATAGGAGGGACATGTGGAGATGCCAGTGTTGGACTGGGGTAAATACAGTAAGAAGTCTCACAATACCAGATTAAAGTCCTACAGGTTTATTTGGTATCACAAGCCACAAGCTTTTGGAGTGCTGCCCCTTCATTAGGTGAGTGAGATTTCAGTTCACAAACAGGGCATATAAAGACACAAACTCAATTTACAAAATAATGGCTGGAACGCGAGTCTTTACAGATAATCAAGTCTTAAAAGTATAGACAATGTGAATAGAGAGGGGGTTAAAGATAGTTTATAGAGATAATGGTTAGAATGCAAGTCTTTAATCTGAGTAATTTGAATTCATTAATAAAAAACTTCTGGAATTAAGAATCTGCTGATGACCATGAAACCATTGCTGATTGTCAGAAAAACCCATGTGGTTCACTCATGCCCTCTAGGGAAGGAAATCTGCCATCCTTACCCGGTCTGGCCCAAAATGTGACTCCAGATCCACAGTAATGTGGCTGACTCTCAACAGCCCTTCAAGGGCAATTAGGGATGAGCAATAAATACTGGCCATGCAATAGTGACGCCAATATCCCACAAATCAATAAAAAAAATACACCCTTCTCTGTGGGAGCATTGTACCTATCTATCCTAAAATGACTACATTTTCAGATAGTATTTGACTGCCACATTCTCCTATAATATATAACCACGTTAAGGTGGTTTTAAAGCCCTTTCTGAAGGCCTATAGTCATGAAAGGTCCTACATAGTCACAACTGTTATTCCTCCTTCTTTCACTGATGCCATTTGTCCATGTTTCGTTTGAATAGTCAGCATTTTCTACCTGATATTCTTGTGCCTACTTTGTAAATTAGGACAAAAACAGCAAATGTTTAATCTCCTGCAGAGTTCAGCTGCAGTGGTCCCACTCTGTCCAAGCTTCTACTCACTGCCAGGAATGAACATCAGCGGTGTGCAGTAGAAAATAACTGCAAGTGTTGTCAACCGAAAGTCGCTTCACCGAAAGGAGGAATTAAATGAGAACGAACTGCTCTGACACCTCTGTGGAAGGAGTAGGTTGGAAATCTCTGATTTGGTGATGGTTCAATGGCCAAAAATTCACACCCACCTCATACAGCAGTGTTGTCCCCTAAGGAAAGCAACAGGTAAGAATTGCAAGCACATCTGGTCATCAGTAAAGGACGATTCAACTTTATTTAGTGTTAGCTTGGTCCAGTTGGGAGCACACTACTCCTAACTGGGCCAAGCTGACACTAAAACAAGTTGCTTCTGCGACATCATTGTCATTGTCTCAAGCTACACACGTGAGTAAGGCTGTGATGGCTTCATTGCAATATTGAAGGACAGCAGTATTGCCAGAGATGCCATCTTTTAGAATGAGACATTAACCCAAATCTTCCTGTTGAGATGCACATCCAAATCGGAGGAGCAAAGGATTCCCCAATAACTTGGTCAACAATTTGTCATGAAGCAATCACACAGAAAACTATTAGCCATCTATCTGATTTTGGTGGCACAGTGGTTAGCACCACTACCTCACAGTGCCAGGGACCTGGGAAACTGTGTGGAGTTTGCACATTCTCCCAGTGTTTGGGTGGGTTTCTTCTAGTTTCACCCCTCAATCTAAAGATGTGCAGGTTAGGTTGATTGGCCATGCCACGTTGCCCCTTTGTGTCCAAGATGTATAGGTTAATGTGGTTACGGGTAAGCCTGTAAGACTATATAGGCCCAATGGCCTCCTTCTGCATGCAGGGATTCTATATGGTCTTTCTGGAAGCATATTATGTAGAGATAAAACTGGCTGCCACACCATTTGCAAAAAAGGAAGTTTCTCCTCTGGTCCTAAACACCAACTGCAGCTACTGCCTTCCTTCACTTAGGCATGTACTAACCAATACTTTTTTCTTTTTTTTTGGGAATGAGTAGTACTGGATTGTTGCCCATCCTTAATTATCCTTGAACTGAGTGGCTCACTAGGCCATATTAGAGGGCAGTTAAGAGTCAATCATATTGCTGTGGGTCTGGAGTCACATGTAGGTTAGATCAGATATGGATTGGAGATTTTGTTCCCTTAAAGAAATCAGTGAACAGATGGGATTTTTTGACAGTGGTAATTTCACAGTCATTATTACTGAGAATAACTTCCAATTCCAGATTTAACTTAATTCTTCTTTCACAGCTGCTGTGGTGGGATTTGAGCTCTTGCCCCCACCCAGTCCCTCCAGAGAATTAATCTGAGCCTCAGAATTACTAACCCTGTAATATTATCACTAACCACAGTTTCCCCATGCAATTCACATCGTTCACTTAAATATGTTTGAGGGAGTCTTTCCATGCAATTATTGCACTGGGCTGCATTACACTAGTGACTGCTTTTTGACAGTAACCAATGTATGGTATAATACTGGGATGACCTGAGGAGAGGAAAGGTAAAATATAAATGCAAGTTCTTTATTTTGGTATTTGGAAATATCAAGAGGAAAATTTTAATTTCCCCAGGATGGTTGAGATAAGGGTGTAAAAATTTAAAACACAATTTATATCACTTTGGGGCAGCACAGTGGTTTGCACTGCTGACTCACAGTGCCAAGAAACCGGTTTCAATTCCAGCCTTGGGTCACTGCCCGTGTGGAGTTTGCATATTCTCCCCTTGTCTGCATGCGTTTCCTTTGGGTGCTTAGGTGTCCTCCCACAGTCCCACATGGATTGGCCATGCTAAATTGTTCCTTTTGTTTAGAGGGGAGGGAGAGAGAGATAGACACAAGAGAGAGAAACAGAATTAGCAGGATAACTGCATGGAGTTGCAAGGATAGGACCTGGCTGGGACTGTTGGCATTGCAGGCTCCATAGGCCAAAAGATTGCCTTCTGCACTGTAGGAATTCTATGATTGAACATCAACAACCTTGAAACTTCTGCCTGATGTACTCTCTCCATCCTTACTGCTTTCTGGTGTGGTCTTATGCTGTTGGACTTCCCATCTGGCCATCAACCAGCCTTTCATCCAGCCAGCCTGCTGAGCTGGGAAAGAGACGCCATCAACTTAAATCAAGCCTTGCTGCTGAATTCAGCCAAACCAGCGTTACTTCCATTTCTGGGTTTTCCAGGGATTCTACCACCTCAAATATTAAAGCTTATTTTCTTATAATCTAATAAAAGCCATCATACAGCATTTTGAAATGGTTTTACTTTGGTTTAAACTTCCAGCCTGGTCATTAGGTTTCCTCATTTAAAACCAGGCGAGGGCATGCAAAGACAATGAAAGGGTGACATCCCAGTTGTTTTAGGGCATTTTATTGACCTTCTCCAAATGGAAATGCTCAACCACAATCACAGAAGTCACAAACACTGCTGGTATGGGATTTGGAAATATCTAAGTTTAAAGGTTTATTTATTTGTGTCACAAGTAGGCTTACATTAACACGGCAATGAAGTTACTGTGAAAATCTCCTAGTCGCCAATTTCTGGCGCCTGTTCGGGTACACAGAGGGAGAATTTAGCATGGTCAACATACCTAAACAGCACATCTTTTGGACTGTGGGAGGAAACCCACAGCACCGGGAGGAAACCCACGCAGACACGGGGAGAATATGCAGATTCCGGACAGACAGTGATCCGAGCTGGGAATCAAACCCAGGTCTCTGGCACAATAGGGCCTGCCCTTCTGAGGTTCAGCCTGCTGGAGATGAGCAGAGGGAGATTTATTCTGCAGTCATCAATACTAACTTTGACCTGGAAATGTTCTATATGGATACAGTATTTCCCCCTGCATGGAAACGCCCACTTGAAGACTAGAAAATAATCCAAAAAACAAATCATATTGTGAAAGGACATTTAACCAAATTGACAGGTGCTGTGGTAAATTGGTAATTTACAATCACCACAGGTCAGATTATGTCTTGCATCATTTTGCAGTCATGAAAATGTACATACAAACATTTATTGGTTTATAAGGAAAGACAGTCACATCTTCTTCCAACAATGCTGAATGGAAGAAAATATACCAGGTTGGTGCACATTCTGTTGAGTCAGCAGCTATAATGCTTTTGGTGGGTGCATCTACAATTACATATTTGTGCTGAATGTAATCTATACACCAAACCAGTCAACCAGACCTTCGCCTCATTCCCTCATTGTCCTAAGTGTTTTTTCTGCTGTAATCCAATTTTGTGACTTCATGACCCAACAGCTGCAACCAGCTGGACTTTCTCTTCCCGTTCGATTCTCATTAGTGTGGATCATCTTTCTGGCAAAAAAGGAGTCTCTGTTCAATCCACATTAGGAGCCAGTGGGACAACTATCAAGAGACTCACATGGGGTGTGCTAATTTAAATCATATCACATCACTTCACTCATGCAAAATCCAGCAACTTATGGGCTGGAAATCCTTTAATAGTTCCATTGCATATGTTATTTCATGGGAATTCCCGTCAGCAATCTATGAAAGTGAGGGGAAGTCCTACCACAAAATCATACAAACTAACAGCTTCTCTCAGACAGAACAAAATCAGAAGTTTTATGATCCTACTTCTGTACGTGATTATATTTCACATTTCTTTCTTGTTGAAAAGCCACAAGCTGAATATATGTTTTAATATATTCTTCTATCTTCATCTACAAGATCAAATGGGATGTGTCCCCCTCACCAGCTGCCATGCTCAAACCAATTGCCTAGCAGTAAATTGTGTCTCTGAAGGTGAAACTTGCAACAACACAGCAGCAAGAACACCAGTGTGAGGGGGATCAAGACAATAGGACATCATCCCCTTAATCTTTCAGAAAACAGCAGTGGGAAGGGAACATAGCAGAACATGCTTCAGTGCCTTCTCCAGCTCAATCTGCATGCATGCATGTCACTAGCATATGCTGCATAACAGTCTGCGAGCAGTGATACCTTCACAGCTTGTTGAACAAGACCTCACATCGAGCAAATAGTCAGGCCAGGTGTGGAACTGACTCACTGCTTAAAGTAGCCAAGAGAGAGAATCTTCATCTGACTTATTTCAATCTCCACCTTCAAAACTGTCATTTTATAGCCATCAGTCCCAGAAAATTTAAGGTTAATTGGATATTTTTCAGGTCTGAAAGTAATGGCCTCTAATCTAGTTGCAAGTTTGCATGATACACAACAAGCAATGATCTGATCAGGATATCCATTGCACTGCATGATAGCATGTCAAAAACCTGAACAGGTTAAACAAGCCATTTTGCACTACTACTATGTAGCGACTATGCAAGAAGTAGATTCCACTATTACCATGATGTAGTCAGTCCAAAAATATGTCTTACCTACTACACAATTGAACAACCTTGTGTATGAATTTCAGTGCCTGTGTGACACTGGGTATGTTAGCTATGAATCACAATGATTGACTGAATGAATCAAACAACATGTTCCTCTGGCTGTTCATAATAGGCACTGTACTCAAGCAGCCCACTCTTACGAAGTCCAAAACATCTACTGTTAGATGTGATTTGCAATTAGGTAACATTTGCTGAACAATCCTCAATGTGCTGATAGATGCACTAACAATAAATTAAGATCATAACCTTTATTTCTATAAGTGACTTAGATTCACATCCAGGGACCTATACACTGCAACCATAAGGAATATGCTCAAGCCCCGAGTCTTTCTGAAAGGCCTAGAAGCACAGCAAGCCTACAATTCTGCGCTGTTGTCTCCATAGCAATACCCTGGCCAATCAGCAGCCCCTTTCTCCCGCGGTATAAACTGTTGTGATTGTTTTAAATATGACACTCTTGTTTTTGTTCTGATCAGTGCGAAATGAGAAAAGCCAGCAATATGACTCTCTTTTCAGCAATATTCAAGTTCTGTGCCACCAAGAGACTATTTTCTGTAAATTATTGCAAAAGTTTGATGACGTTTGTTTGCTGCCCCCAACTTCAGGGACACTCAGGAAGCTGTGGATTCCCATGGCGAAAGGGCTATCAAAATAATATTTCCTCAGCATGCAGTAGATCCAACCTAGTCTCTGTCTAACCCAACAATCCTGCATCCCTGGAAGTGATCTATACATGCTAGCGTATAGATAATCACATTAACAGGTTTGCAACATTGCAACACCAACCAAGAACCAGCTGATGCAACCACTACACTTGTATGCTATCTTTAATGCACTTCACACAAGAACAACCATGCCGCAGAAAGAGATAAAGACAGAAAACCAAATGTTTGATTAATGGGGTAGGCTTTAAGAGCATCTCCTCTTAAAGGAGGAGAAAGAAGTACTTGCCTGAGACTTGACTCATAGCAGGAATTCCACAGCTTATGGCCTAAGGAGCTGAAATCATGGTCACTAGTTACTGCCTAATTAAACTGTGGGATGTGCAAAATTCCAGATTTGGACCAAAGTAGAAATTGATGGGTAGCAGGGCAGAAAGAGATTCTTATTTGAATGATTCGACTGAACCTGCCTCGATTACACTTCCAGACCAGAATCACTGGCTGCATGAAAAATAGTTATCTCATCACGTGTGCTATTTTTCACAAATCACTTTGAATCAGTGCCCTTTCATACTTGATCCTATTAAGAGTGGGAACATCTTTTCCCTATCTACTCTATCCAGACTCCTCCATGATTTTCAACATCACTATCCAATCTGCTCTTAGCCATCTTTCCTCCTAGGACAGTCCAAACCTCTCCAATCCATCCCCATAACTGAAGTTACACAGCCCTGGAATCATTCTTGTGAATCTCTTCTGCACCCTCTTTAAAGCGTTCACATTCTTCATGTAGTTGGCATCCAGAACTGTACACGATATTCTTGCTGAAGTCTAACTAATGTCTTATACGAGTTCAGCATAATCTCCTTGCTCTTGTATCTATGCCCCTGTTAATAAAGCCCAGAATATCATATGCTGTATTAAGCGCAATTTCCACCTGGCCTGCTAACTTCAATGATCTATGCACATAAACACCCAGGTCCTGCTGCTCCTGCATCCCCTTAAGAATTTTACTCTTTAATCTTTACTGTCTATGTTCTTCCTAGCAAAATGCATCTCCTCAAACTTCTCCATATTGAACTTCATCTGTCACTTATCTACCCCCACTCCACTAAATTTTGAAATTGTCCCCTGTGCGCAAAGATCTAGAACAATAATATACATCAAGATAGCCAACTGTCCCAATACTGACCCCTCAGGAACACCATTACCAACATTCCTCTAGCCCAAAAAATATTCATTGACCATTACTCACTGCTTATTATTTAGCCCATTTTGTGTCCATTTTGCTACTGTCTCTTTTATTCTATGAGCTTTAACTTTTCGCACACCTTTGTTGTGTGGCACTGTAACAAATGCCTTCTGAAAATCCTTGTATATCCACCACATCAACAGCATTACCCTCATCAACCTTCTGTTACCTCCTTAAAAAACTCTTAACAAATTAATTAAACATAAATTCCCCATTAGAAATTCATGCTGGCTCTTCCTAATCAACACACATTTTTTCATGTGACTACTAATTCTATCCCAAATAATTGTTTCTAGGCACTTGTCGACTGATGTTAAACTGATTGGCAAATAATTTATGGGTCTAATCTTACAATCCTTTTTGAACAAGAGGAAAAGACTGGAATGGGATGGTAGTTTGAGAGCTGACTGTGGGGTACATTGTGTGGACGGATTGAGAGAACACACACAAAAAAAAAAGAGGCAAAATAAGTAAGGATGAAACTGTGATGAAAGACCCATTGAAGAGTCATCCTGAATGACAGACTATGGGATTCGGGCCATTTTGTACCACCTTTATATCAATTCCAGGCCAAATCAGCGATCCAATCTCAGGATGGTTGTAGCTGCCTTTACAGACAGTCTGGATCTCCTCCTCAACGGTTGCCTTTTGAGAGAGGTGGCTGCAGAGATTCAGAAAGTGCTCAATATATTCTGCAGCCTTCATAACAGGATTAATGTCTGATCAGCTGTACCAGTTCAGTCTTCCACGAACTATAGCAGCAAGTGTTTTACAACAAAGACAAGGCAACAGAAGTCCAAATATACAGAGCAGCTGTCATCACTGTATTGCTTCAGTGAGACTTGGACTATGAATTAGAGAAATTCCATCAGCAATAGCTCTGCACATCACCTGGATTCGATAGGAGGGCTATCAACTTAGCACCTGTGTCCTTCTTGAAGCCAAATCCACAGCCTTCAAACAAAACTCTACTAAAAGTTGATGTGGCAGGAGTGGACACTGTCTGGATGTGTGAAAACGAGGTCCTGTCCCCTCAATTTCAAATGGACGACATTTCAAGGAAGGGCAACTAAAACACTTCAGAGACACAGAAGCTCTCTTTGAAGTGAGACGACATTGACATTGTTGACTGCAAGGAATTGGCTACCAATTGTTCAGAATTGTCCGTCATTGCACTTCAAACCCAAATGCCTTCGTGATGAGGCAGAGCAGCAGCGGAGAAGGAAAGATCCCACTATCTCATTGGGCATCCAGTCCCATGTCAAGAATGCCTTTTCTTTTAGACAGTAGTGAGCTTTTAGAACTTTCTTCCGATGAAGGAGGTGGGAGCAGAGTCTTTGAGCATTTTTAAGGCAGAAGTGGATAGATCCTAGGTAAGCTAGGTGGTGACAGGTTATTGGAAGTAGGATAAACACAGACTTGAGGTTATTATCAGATCAGCCCTGATCTTATGAAGTGACAAGAGCAGGTTCAAGGGGCAAAAAGGCCTACTCCTACTCCTTGTTCGAGTGTATGGGCTCAGGCAAGAGAATCGACCTGCTCAGTCACATGAAGAGCAATAGCAGAAGTTCATGGCTCTGAATAGACATCATCTTTGAATTGAGGGACAGCCAACATATGTATGGATAGTTTATACTAAAGACTTAGTTCACCATATTACTCTGTTAGTTGGCCCTGTTCCTTGTTCTTGGGCTGGATGCACAAAATTTGTGCCTGGCAGCAATTACTGTTGTTTTGCTTTGTGTTTTGCCAACTCTGGAATTAATTCACACCTATGATAAATAATGCATTGCTTCATCCAGAGGGCCTGGGAGCACAGCCAGGATTAGGAGTTTCAAAGTTACAGAGTTGTTACGTTACGTCAATCTGTTCACCGTTCAATGTGGAACTGAGTGTGTGCATGATGACAGTACCACACTCTGAGTCACATTCGAGGAAGATGGTGGAATGTCAACATTGACAATGGAGCTGCTTGTAATCATATAGGTCAAGTCTATGCCCTCTGCAGCCTCATGGTTGAGAGAGCTACGCAGACACAGCTTCATTGTGGATATAGAAGGAAAGCTCAGGCATTTTTCTGGTCTCAAAAACTTATTTTTCTGTAATGTATCAATGTGACTATGACCAGTGCTTATCTAAGCTTTTCGCTAAATATACCATCCTATATACTCCTCCTCTCTATATCCTTATTGTGTTGTAACCAAAATTCATCATACTGTTTCTTACTTTCTCTTTCCTGGGACCCCAAAACTTATCTTTTATTCTCTTCCTCCTATTACCCTCAGGGCTTGTAATGCCACATTATCTAATTACTACTTTCTAATTAATTTGGTTTCTCCTTGGATTCTTCTTTCCAATCTCAACAGTTTCTCACCCCGGAGGCCTTCCATTTCTCATTTTGAAAATTAAGTTACAGAGCAAATCTGTCACCGTGTGATCAGTTTTCTCTCTCAAACAAACATACCACTCTCACTAGGGTACAGCTGGCCTCCAATAGCTGAGGCAAGTAATCATACTTCAGGTGCGACCCCGAACAGTGGCATGAATAAAGACAAAACCTAACTTCACCAATCAGCAGCTCATGGGCTACTTCCAAAACTGGGCGAGGGACAGTCATCAGGAACAGAAACAGTAACTGATTGATTTGAGGGAAACTTGGATTCAGGAATTCACCTTAAGGCCCTTTCCCTGAAGAGGACTTCACTAGGCGTGAATTAGCAGAAAGCTAAACTAAAGAGCAATCATCTCAGCTCCATACACACAAGTGCCTGTTTCAAATTGGTAAAAGGTGCCTGAGATCTCATCACGAATGAGCCACATTCCAAGTACATTTGGATCAAAGTGGGAATTCGGTGCCGAAGGAGAAAGAGGTGTTCTTTTGTTCTCTAACAAAAAAAAGGAAGTTTCGGAAAGGAGCAGCAATTGTCATTGAATAGAGGGTCTGAGTTGATCCATTAAAAAGATAAAAAGACTGAAGCCCAAACTGAAGTGCAAATTGTGGGACAGCAATCAGCCAGGGGCAGAGAAAATTCCAAAAATGGTGCACAAAATGTTTCCATATAAACATCCAACTGCAGAAGACACAACGTACCTCATTCTGTTTTCATCAATCTAATCAATGTAACAAACTAAATGTTGGTTCTATCCAGCCCCCTCAATGTTTCAGGTTTGTTCCCACTGGATCTGCACCCCTATACTAACATCATCGGGCCTACTCCTGCCAAAAGGTTCCAGGAAACCCTTGGTAATGGGTGACGTTTAAACGGTGTTTCTCAAAAATAAATTACACTTCCCTTTAATGTCTTTTTATCTACTGTGAAGAGATTTACAAAAAATATTTATCTTAGTTTATGCTTTATGCAATCGTACAAAAATAATCCTAGACATAGCACATTGCTCAAGGTTAACTGTACGTACACATAGTGCAAACTCTAACATACAGCTGGCTGAGACTCTCCATCTTTATGCAAATCACACTTCCCAATGTAGCCAGGCTAAGCTCTGGGTGCAGTGTATGTTAGTGCATCCACCCGCAGCACTGTCACAAGGAGCTTCTGTAACCAAATGTACAGGTTCACAGATTGTAGTGTGTCTTCTGCTTTGTAGGTATGAGCAGACTGGGAATGAAGGGATACAGAAGAATGGTCTAGTTGGACCAATGAGCAACACAGGTTTGGAGGGCCAAAGGGCCTGTTTTCTGTGCTGTATTGTTCTTCGTATATGTATACACTAATATGTAGGCCTTGTATATGCCTGACATATAGATACACAGAACTAGATGTGTGGATAATTCCTGAAACGCACCAATATTAGGCCTTGGATGTCATTCCCATCGTGTCAGTGAAGCGTGACGAATGATTGAGTCATTTTGGAAAAAGCCCCATCATCAGGTGGGAGGGAGAACCACTGGGTTGGGAAGAAAGCAATTACAAAGAGGGGAAACAAAGTGACTTAAGATGGAGTGGGAGGGAACATTATATCCTTTTAGTATTTATTATTATCCTTTATTAGGCAAAATACGGCCTAATAAATCTGGAATCTGTAACAAACGTAGAAAGTGCCGGAGAAACCCAGCAGGTCTGACAGCATCAGTGGGGAGAGAATACAGCCAACGTTTCAGATGAAGGGTCATGTGGGTGGCACAGTGGTTAGCACTGATGCCTCACAGCACTAGGGAGCTTGGTTCAATTCTGGCCCCGGGTGACTGTGCGGAGTCTGCACATTCTCCCCGTGTTTGCAGAGGTTTCCTGCCACAATCCAAAAGACATCCTGGTTAGATAGACTGGCCAAGCTAAATTCTCCCTCAGTGTTACCCAATAGGTGCTGGAGTGGGCAACTAGGGGATTTTCACAGTTACTTCATTGCAGCGTTAATGCAGGCCTATTTGTCACACTAATAAATAAACTTTAAACTCATCCAGACGCCAAATGTTGGCTCTATGCTCTCTCCACAGATGCTGTCAGACCATTTTCTGTATTTGTATATTTTAATGCCTTGTTTTGTAGGTTCCCTTTAGGGGTCCCCATTAGGTCACATACGGAGCCTGATTTTCCAATCTGCAGCTTCTTCTGGCACCTGCTGACTCAAGGCAGTCTAACTTTACAGTGCAGCTTTCAAACAGGTTTAGCCCCCGATTGGAATTTTCAAAAGATATCTGTTCAAGCATGGGGACTGCACACTGATTTTTATGGCCATTACCAACGGCAATCATCAGCTTCCTGTCCACCACACTTGAGGTTTAGGAGATCATTTGTCACCTGAAGAATGATGCAGCTTGATTTTTTTAGGCCACTGTGCCTTCTGTACAAATTTCCAGTTCTTCTGCTAACAAACCAATGGCAGGGATACAGGCACAGGGGAATGTAACCTTGCATTGAGAGAAATGCAGTCTTGCTAAATAAAGCTGAACCTTAATGCTCTTAATTAAAGAAATATTAATACAGCACCACGCAAAACATATCACAGGCAATAAATTACATTGAAGTACAGCAAGCAAACGTGACAACTATTCATTTGCACAGCAAGAAGCTTCAGCCAGCAATGAGACGAATGATGAGAGAAAAAGCAATATTTATTCCATTCAGATTATTCCTTGCAGTGTTTGTAACTTCCCAATCATTTCTCAGCAAGGCAATAATAACACAGACTCAACAGCACTCTCAACAGCTCCGAGTGCACAGGGGAAGAGGGCAAAGTAGTTTTAATTTGAAGGTTTTTTGTTGTTTTGTTCTGAACACAGTCTTGCAAGCTGAACAGTTTCAAACACACCTGGTCTGTGAAAGCGACCCAGAGGATTAAGAGAACTCATTTGCTGAGTTGGATTTAGAAGAATGTTCCCAAGGTGACTACACTGCACAGCTGGCTGAACAGACGATGTGGCTGATTCTTCCTCTCTCCCCCTTAAGAGCTTTCTTTTTTGTCGAATTTTCTCTCAGAAATTTGCACCTCACTCTCCAGTTGTACACTGCTGTCCTTTTGGGATAACGAGCAGAGACTTGGCCTGCTCTCAAATCAGCACCACTGTGCTTGATTGTCAGGAGGTTCTGGTGTGGCCAGGTGTGACCCTCCTCATCTGGTTTCTGTTCCCTGTCAGTTCCTCCCACTTCACACCACATACACTGATAATAAAGAGGAGCAGAGCTGGAGCTACCCACTCGCCCTTCACTTCAGAATGGAGCAATGATAAGATCCTACATTCGAGAGACACGTTTAACACTTGACTTACCGATATTTGGGAGCCTGGTATCTGCAGATTTCGTTGTAAGGTCCAGACCAATGGCCAAGGCACAGTTCACAGCATCACACAGCCACAGTCCCTGCAAAATATAAATTACCCAAGTTAGTCCCGAATACTCAGCTTTTCTCTCAAGTTGATGAGGCAACAATTATTTGGTTCAACAACTGAGGTGCTATGTTTGCCTTCGCACCTCCCGGTTGTACAAAAATCGGGAAATTAATAGACACACCAGACAATGTTCCCCCTCCTGCTCATAATTACTGCTGGAAGGTACAAATGTGCCTGGGCTCAATCTCACCAGTGCTGCCCAGTTCTGGAATAGTCAGGTTAACAATTGAAATCGCATGAGGAAGGGGCCTTTTAAGGTATTGTAGGGCTGGCAACAGGTGCAGAACCCCAACTTCGCTCAAGCTCACACTTTTCGGGGAGCAAAAAGATGACATTTGAGAGACACAAAAAGAGGGAAGCCGCTTTTCTGGCCAACGGGGATCATAGAACAATACAGCACAAACAGGCCCTTCGGCCCACGAGTTGCACCGATCACATCTATATCCACCAATCCACAGACCTATCTATAACCCCCTTTCCCATTCGTTTCCATATACTCATCCAGAAGTCTTTTAAAAGACCCCAGTGAGTTTGCCTCAACCACCTCCGACAGCAGCCTATTCCATTCACTCACCACCCTCTGAGTGAAAAACCTACCCCTGACATCTCCTTTGTATTTGCTTCCCTGCACCTTAAATCTGTCCCCTCTCGTAGTGACCATTTTAGCTCGGGGAAATAGTCTCTGAGAGTCCACCCTATCTACTCCTCTCAACATTTTATAAACCTCTATCAGGTCGCCTCTCAATCTACATGTTTAATTTGTGCATCACAGTATGATTACTACACCACCCAAACCAGTTGCAGCAATGATTGTGTCATAAATCCCTTCCTAGACTACTTCAACTGGTTTAGCTACAGTTATCACTAATGGACTTCAGACTCTTATCTCCTAGTTCAGTCTCTGAACCCCGAGTGGTGAAGTAGTCATCGCTACATATAAAACCAATAATGTCATATTACACATACAACTATCAATGTACACTGGTGATTGTTATAACTCAAGAATCCTATTAACATCTGGTTAGGGAAAATATGTTTGTGCTGAAGCTGTTGAACAATGTGAGAAAAAACATTGGTAAATGGACATACACACATACGGGATGTAACTTGGAACTTTGTCTGCATAGCTCAGTTCTCTAAGCAAAGCAATGCTTTTACCAACTAAACCGTAGTGACACAATCTCCGATCGTTTGCATCACAAAGCAGAAAACTGGAATATACTAGAGCAAGGGTCTGACTGAGGCATTTCACTCATTCAATTGGGAAGTGCTATCGAAGACCCTTCCAAAGGCCGGATGTCCAGAGAAATTCATCACCATCCTCCAACTCCTCCATGACAAACGTTAGCAACAGTCCTCATTGATCAAAATAAGACAGAAACTTTCCAGGGAGAGGTCAAAATTGGAGTCATTGCTCTCACCCTTTCCCCCACCTTTAATGCCACCATCCTGCACCTGGTCAAGAACAAGCTTCCCAGTGAAATAGACATTGTCTACATGACCTTTCAACCTCAACTGGTTGAAATTCAAGAAGACAAAACAGACATCACTCACGAAACTTCAGTGTGTGGATGACATTGCCATCTCTGCTATTTCATACAGTCATAGAGGTTTACAGCATGGAAACGGGTACTTTGGCCCTACTTGTTCATGCCGCCCTTTTGTTATTTAAACCATTAAGCTAGTCCCAGTTGCTCACATCCCTGTGTCTCAAGAGAACTTCCAAAGCATGCTTGATACCTTCACAGAAGCATACTGAAGAATCAATCTCAGCCTCAACCTCAAGAAAACAAGTCCATTACCAACTGACCTCATGGCAAGATCCGGTCTCTCCTTCCATCAGGATCAATGGAGTAACCCTCCCCAACATGGAGCATATCCCCTATCTGGGGAACGACCTGTCTAAGGTTGACATCGATGCAGAGATTCAACATTGCATCCAACTCGCAAGTGCCATCTTTGGGCACCTCGGGATGAGAATCTTTAATGACCATGACGTTGTGCTGATACCAAGATCCTCCCTACTCTTCAATATGGCTCTGAAACTTTTACGATGCACAGACAACACTTCAATAATGTCTGAGACAGATTCTCACGTCAGCTGGGAGGGCAGGCGTATTAGCATCTGTATCCTTGAAGAAGCCAAGGCCACCAATGAGGCCATGGACATCACAATTAAACTATGCTAGGCCATCCATGTGCTGAGGATGTCAGGGTCCTGACTGCGAAAGCCAATTTCTTCGCCCAGCTCAAGGAATGTTCCTGAACAAGAGGAGGGCAAAGGAAGTGCTCCAAGAACACTCTGATTGCTCACCTCAAGAAATACAATTTGTATGTCAATATCTGAGAGAACTTACTGAGAAAAGACCTTCTTGGAGCACCCCCACTAATGGAAGGGGCACAATTCTTTGGAGGACACCCGACAGCAAGAGGATGCCTGCAATCTCAAGTCCAAGGACTGAACTCGCCTCACGGGAACATCTGTCGAGCATGCGTTTGAAGATGTAGCTCTAGGATTGGGCTCGTCAGGAACCACAGAACGCATAACCAGTGACATGGAGTTTCTTAGGTGGATAATCATACTCATTAGTGAATGATTGCTGAAAACCATAACTCAAAGGACAGAAAAGATTAAGTTAAAGCTCCAGATGCAAATTGCACAGAGATATCATTGGAAAAAGTAATGTAAGTAAAACATTGGAATTGATGAGACACATATGCAGGTGTTGCCTAGCTGGAGTGGAATATCCCATCCATTAATGACTCATGCTCAGTCTGTACATCACTCCAATTTTTGCTACAGCCCAGTGAAATAAATGAGCTGCTTTAAAACAGTCCCTTTCACCACTACCTCAGGACATCCCAAAACATGATCATAGCTAACTGGGTATCCAAATTCCACACAACTAGCTCCCACAAGTGACATTATAATTAGACGACCTGTTTTTCATAGAAGGAGGCAGCCATTGGGCCATCGAGCCTGAATCAACTCTCCGAAAAGCGTCTTACCCAGACCCTCTCCTTATCCCTGTACCCCACACATTTACCATGGCTACCCCAACTAACTGGCACATTTTTGGACAAAGTGGGGTAACTTAGCTCTGCCAATCCACCTAACCTGTACATCTTTGGACTATGGGAGGAAACCGGAGCGCCCAGAGGAAACCCACTCAGGCACAGGAAGAATGTGCAAACTCCACACAGGGAGTCACCCAAGGCTGGAAGTGAACCCAGGTTTCTGGCACTGAGATGCAGCAGTGCTAACCACTGTGCCACCCTGTCGCCCACACAGTGGTGTTGACTGAAGAATAAATATTGCAGGGAACTGGGAAAATACCATTCCACTTTGAGCAATGCCCATGAATCCTTCATGTCCTTGAGAGGCAGATGGCAGCTTGCTTTAAGATAGCACCAGAAAGACAGTATTGGTGATGAGGCAGCAATCCCATTAGTAGGGCATCGAAGGCAAGACAGAAGACAAGACATAGCATCACTGATCTAAAATATTAACTCGGTTTCTCTTTCCACAGATGTGGTCAGACTGGCTGAGTATTTCAAGCATTTTCTGTTTTTATTTCCGTTTTACAGCATTTAGAGTGCTTTGGTCTTGTATAACAAAAGATTATTTTGGCCCACTGCAGCTCATTCCTCTAATACTTTAATTCTCCCATTATGTCATCCAGCTGCATTATAAACAGCTGTTTCTGCCTCCACTGTCCCATTTGCCAGAATATTTGAGAAATTTCTCACTTTCTGACTGAGATGTTCTTCCATGCATCTGTGCTAAATTTATTTCTCAGCTTTAAAGTTGCACATCAGCCCGTGACACCAATCTTCGGTGTGGCACTCGCACTGTCACTGATTCACATTCTGAGCCAGTGAAAAAGAAATATCTTCATTAAAGAAACATAAAATTCAAATGGATCATTCAGGGAGCACGTACCTCCCAGGAGTTCAAGCACAAATGACACTCAACAAATCCATGGACTAGAGTGGAACTATGTTAAATTAATAATGCCAGGGCTTTCAAACTCCAAGTGCCATCAACTACAGGAGGAACAGGACCAACCTGTCACAACTGGTATTGTTACTATTAGTGATGCAACAATCACTGACAACTTCAGAACACCATCCTTGCTAACTGTACTGTAGAGCCCTCAGCAGTGAAACTAGTTAGGAATGGCAAAATGAACAAGTTGAACACATGCAAGGCAGAGTTACACATCTACTGACTCCACGGACCAAAACCCAATTGCAGGCATTGAAGTTTAACTCACTGCTTTTTGGTATTATTTTGAACACACCGATCGAGTTACAGGCACAGAAATTCTGACCCATTTGTTATTCTAAACGTAATTAAATCATTGTCCAAATCACAATGGAACAGTGGTTGGCACTGCTGCCTCCCAGTGCCAGGGACCCAGGTTCAATTCCAGCCTCGGGTGATTGCATGTGGGGAGTTTGCATATTCTTCCCGTATCTACGTGTGTTTTCTCCAGTTGCTCTGGTTTCCTCCCACAGTCCAAAGATGTACAGGTTAGGTTGACTGACCGTGCTAAATTGACCCTTAGTGTCGGGGGATTAGCATGGTAACTGTGCGGAGTTATGGGAATAGAACCTGGGTAGGATTGTCAGTACAGGCATGATGGGCTGATTGGCCTCCTTCTGCACTGTAGGGATAATATAAAAAATTCTGCTCTACTGTTGCCATGATAAAACTACACACCACCAGAAGCAGTGACAGAATTAGATACCCAAATGAACAAGCAGCTTGTTCCAAAGTAATATTCAATTATCAGCTTAATTTGAAATTGACCACGTTCTTCATTGGAAGTACCACAGGACTGAGACCAATTGCTTCTGTAGCTGAACTGGGATGACTTTTTCTGTCAAGTTTAATAGAACACAAAGGTATGATATCATTCAAAGCAAACTCCCCCATATGATGTCACTGCACAACAGTGACACATTTCTTTCTCGGGTTTCTGAATATAATTTTGGAGTGTCCTATTTCCTTCCCTAAAGTAGCACCAACTGCTCTTAAGTAATTTTAATTCATGTACTGATATAAAGCAGACCTGGTTTTCACATTAACTGCAATGCAATAAACATGGTGTCAACACTAATATTGGCCTGATACAATCGAATCCTAGCTCTAAGGAAGGCTCATCCTGACTCGTTATGTTGGTTCTATTTTCTATCTACGGATGCTGCCAAACCTGTTAAGATTTTCCAGCATTTCCTGTTTTTGTGACAACTGAATACTAATTTCATACTATGGCAAATTTAATGACACAGTTTTCAGAGTAAATTCAGATTAAGATTATTTGTCATAATTGGCTTACATTAACAGTGCAACGAAATTACTGTGAAAATCGCCCAGCTGACATACGCTGGCGCCTGTTCGGGTACACAGAAGGAGAATTCAGCATGGCCAACACACCAAACCAGCACATTTTTCAGAATGTGGGAGGAAACTGGAGCACCCAGAGGAAACCCACTTAGGTACAGGGAAAACTCCAGACAGTGACCCAAGCTGGGAATCAAACGTGGGTCCTTAGCTAACCACTGAGCCATCCTACATATTTATGTGGGCAGGAAATGTCAACAATTAACACTGAACATGGGATTTTACAGCCTTGTTTGTTCCAAAACCGGACAATCTCACCCGAGGTAAAAGGACCTTTCCACAATCCGCCCCTCCGCCCTCTGATTCTGGGCGGGATGGTAAAATTCCAGCCAACATTTAAGAGCTGGATGTAGATACACATAAGATAACCAAAACAGACCAAATTCAGACTGATTCTCAACTTGTGTACACAAACGCAAGACAAACATTTCTCACTGATTATGCATGAGCAAAGTCTTTCACTAAGATACACTGATAGATTAAATCATCAATTTCGTTGAAGCAGCTTGCCAAGAATGTCGGGGTGGGAGAGTGTGTTTGTAAGGACATTGCCTGTGGATGTTCTGAATGAAACTGGGATTTGTGATGGGTGGAGGTGAGTAAATTGAAGAGGAAAGCATTACAGAAGTTAATCTTCAAGGTGATGGAAGCAGGGATTAGAGTTGCAGCAGCAGCCAGAGCCAGGTGGGAGTACAGACCTTAATCTATGTTATAATCTTCTGCGACTTCATGGCTCTACTGGTTGAAAGAATTTGAACACCGTCTCACTTGACCTCAGCCAATGCTGACCATTATACACAGGGATGGGTTTTCTCCTTCTTTCAAGATGCCAGATAGAAAATGCATGCACCCATCTTCAATGCTCATTCTTTTCATTTGCAAGTGAGAAGCAGAGACCTCCTGTTCCTTCCTTGGTATTGGTGTAAAAACAGCAGAAGGATTTTCCTGTGCTTTTCCTTTTGAATTCAGAAAATTTCCACACCATGTTTACAAGAAAATTGGGCAAGGACTTGTCTGTCATGATCTTAGGACATCCCAATGCACTTTCCAGAAAGTGAAATGCTTTTGAAGTGTAAGTCACTTCTGTAACGTTGGAAACGTAGCAGGCAATATTAGCACAGCAAACAGCAATGTGATACATGGCATGACCATTGCCTTTGTGAAAGTGACTGAGAAATACACCTCAACAGAAATACCAGGGGAACTGGGACTATTTGTTACATGTCTCAGGTTCCCCTTTGACATTCTGCTTATCTTTGCTCTGCTATTTACATATTCTGATTTCTTATTGAGCTATCAGCACCCTTTTACCAACACTGCAAAGCGCCAGCTCAAAATGGAGAGGATCTCCAAGATAACTGTGCATATTGATACAGACATAGACTCACCAGGTTAAGGAGCAATGCTTCAAAAACTTGTGATTTCAAATAAACCTGCTGGATTTTAACCTTGTGTTGTGAGACTTCTTAACCACAATCACCACAATTTACATTTCCTTTGTCTTTTTTCCTTTACATCTTTATGATGTCCAATCTCCCTCACTCTAGCAGTATAAATATGACCCCATTTTCCATTGTCTTCAGCTAACAAAGGGGCATCCAGACTCAAAACATTAGCTCTAGTCTCTCTCCACAGTTACTGTCAGGCCTGTGAGATTTTCCAGCACTTTCTGCTTTCATATCAGGAGAATTTCCTTGCTCCTTGAAATACTGCCACAGGATATTCTATCTGTGGTAAGAAGGCTCACAACACCAGGTTTATGTGGTAGTAAAATGTACGCTCAAACAGGATAGATGGGACTTCGGCTGAACATCGCTGCCAAAAAGACAGCATTTCCAACAGTGAAGCACTGGGTGATCGAGCCTCCAGCTGGAGCGAACCTTGAACTCAAACCCTTCTAATTCAGAGGCAAGGATGGCTCACTGAATCAAAACTGAGACTGTTTCTGGAAAGTGCATTGGGATGCACAGGAACCACAGTAAATCTGCTCTGATATTGAAAGAAAGGCTTGAATTTGAATAGTGTTGTAGCACAACATTCAAATGAATATTGTGATAATGCAAGCAAATATATTGTTCTGATAACCCTTCCAGAAACTTGTCACATCATGAAGATGTTGTGGGTTTTAATCCTATTCTGCATTGTGTTAGTTGTGGTTCTCAGTTCAATTGGTTTTAATGAATATATCAAAAGACATTGTGGTGACAATGACAATGGAGAAAATCTGTAGGCAAAACCCAAACCCATCATTCAGAGCGTGCCAAATTTTTAACAGTTCTGTAAATTACACTACAATAGTTTAGAGCAAGCAGCAAATTGCTGGTTAACTTTAAACCATAGATCAGTGCAAGTATCGAGGTTTTTGTTTGTTCAGGTTAACACAAGTGGTCATTTTCTCATGGTGTTCATTTCTACACCACTTTACAGTTATCCCTTTTCCACACTCCAAATTCTTGTCCAGTCACTGCATCATTCTCGGTCTCTGAAATCTCTCTGACAAAGCCACTTTAATTCAGTTAATTCTTCCTCTTCCTTCAAGACACCCCTTGGGAATCCCATCTGTTCAACAGTCCCTTCAGTTTCCTGATCCATACAGTCTTTTCTAGTCTTCATTTAGAATTTTCCATCTCCTTCCCTTCCCATGTTCTGAGCTATTTTCCTTTCCAGAAGGGCCCCCGCCCCTACTTAACCAAAAATACCACACAAAGTGAAACTGGAACAGACAATGATCAGGGTTATCATGCAGTGAATCAAGTTAGAGAGTCATTCCATTGGATTCTTGATATCCATTGATCAGGTAGTTCTAATCCTCATGGATTGTCAAGGACAGGACAATCTGTAGAAAATAATGCACATTGCTTAGTCATACAAATATCAGAGCTGGGATAAAAGGCAGTTCAGTTGGGCAGAGAGGCTGGAAGACCGAAGTAATGTGTGATCCCACCAGGAAAGCATCCAACCTCATTGGTAAGCTTAGCTGGTTCCATTAAAGTAAATTCTTTTTCACATTATAACAATAACTGCACTACAAGAGTATTTTGTTGGCTGTCAAGCGTGGTTTGGGATATTCTGAGTTGTGAAAGACACTATATAAATGCAAATCCATTGTTCCTTTACGATGTTACCCAGCTGTTCATATTGACAGGTGCCTACAATTCATGGCAAATAAAAGATCCAGGATGATTTTATAGAAGTCTGCACTTCTCATTTTCAATCCTCCAGCAAACAGTTGATGCTGCCCTCAATTCTGTACCGGGTTCATTAAAAGCAATGGCAGTACACAGGGGTGATAGAAAGAGAAACCACCAGACCAGAACACTGGGAAGAGGAGTCATGCCACGACTGCACTGCAAATTAAAGCAGTTCTGTCACATCTATGATGGTTTTGGATAGTTTCTTTTATACCTGACATGCCTGAAATTAATTTGAGCAAAATATTGCAGCTGAAAGCAGTGACCTTATATTGTTGCACAATGAAACGAGAGCATTTGGATACAAGAGAATCAAGGAAATTAAAACTGTCAAATTATGCGGCTGCTATTCTCGAGGGATTTGCAGCTACTAAAGCATTTATCTTCAAAAGTATTTCTCAACAAGCCACATGCTGAGGAAGTCCTGATACCATTCAATGCTGCAACTCACAACCGGTGAGAGTACTGGCCACAGCCACCAGCAATCCACCCAGATTCTTCTGTTTTTTAGTCTCTCAGAGGTTTCCAAACTTGGTTGACCATGATGAGGGAGATGAGGCTATTCTAAAAGAACCTCATGTCAGGGTACAGGGTCTTCCATCCCTTCTCACTCTGGGCTTTCCTGTACCTTCTTTTCACCTCAAACAGTCAACCTTTATCAAGCTAGCGGATTGTGATCATCAGAGTCACTCAGGTTTACAGCATGGAAACAGGCCCTTTGGCTCAACTTGTCCATGTTGTCCTTTCTTTTAAAACTACTAAACTAGTCCCAGTTGCCCACATTTGGCCCATATCCCTCTATATCCATCTTATCCATGTAACTTTCTAAATGCTTTTTAAAAGACAAAATTGTACCCACCTCTACTATTACCTCTGGCAGCTCATTCCAGACACTCACCATCCTCAAGTGGAAACAAATTGCCCTCTGGACCCTTTTGTATCTTGTCCCTCCCACCTTAAACCTGTGCCTTCTAGTTTTAGGCTCCCCTACCTTTCGAAAAGATGTTGACCATCTGTTTTATCTAAGAGCCTCATTATTTTATAAACCTCTATAAGATCATCCCTAAGCTTGCTACGCTCCAGGGAACGAAGTCCCAATCTATCAAGCCTCTCCTTATAAGTCAAACCATCGAGTCCCAGTAGCATCCTAGTAAATCTTTTCTGCATTCTTACTATGATATCCTTTCTATAATGAGGTGACCAAATCTGTACACAGTATTCCAACAGTACCCTTACCAATTTCTTGTACAACTTAAACAAGATATCCCAATTCATGAATTCAACGTTCCCATCATTTTGATTTTTGGGAAGTCATAACCAACAAACTGTACATCACAGAAGCAACCGTTATGTTTTGTGGCAGACTCTCTGAAAGAGCTGGTCAATGAAGTTTCACATCCTAGATTTATTTACCGAAAATCGCAAATTATTTTTCTAATACATGCCCAATTGTCTTTTTAAAGTTGCTAAGGTATCTGATTCCCCGCCAACTAATCAGGGTCACGCAGTCCAGATCATAAGAAACCAGTTTCAAGAAATTTATTCTCAGTTCTTTGGTCATTTATTTTAAATGCATGATCAGTTATTTTTAAATTCATTCACGAAACACAGGTGTCTCTGGCTAGGCCAACATTTATTGTCCATCCCTCATTGCTCTTGAGAAAGTGGTGCCAAACTGCATTTTTGAACTGCTATAGTTCACAGTGCTGTTTGGGAGGGAGTTCCTGGATTTTGATTCAAAAACTGTGAAGGAACAGAGTTTTATTTCCTCATCAGGGTTGTGCTTGGCTGGGAGGGGAACCTCCAGGTAGCTCCACACCCAATTTCTTCCCTAATTACACTGTCAAAACTGCTCAAAATGTGAATATTTCTGTTGTATCTCCACTGCAGAATAAGCCCAACTTTTCCAATCTTAGCACATAATTCATGTCTCTCGTCCTTTGTGTCACCCAAGTAAATCTTATTCTGTTCCTTTTTTTCCTTCATTCATGGGACATGGGCTTCATTGGCTGGTCCATTCCTAGTTGTTCTTGGAAGGTAGTTAAGAGTCAAGCACATTGCTGTGGCTCTGGAGTCACATGTAGGCCAAACCAGATAAGGATAGCAGATTTCCTTGCCAAAAAGGTCATTAGGGAACCAGATGGGTTTTTCCCGACAATGGTTTCATGGTCATCAGTAGATTCTTAATTCCAGATTTTTGTTATTGAATTCAAATTCCACCAGCTGTCGTAATGGGATTTGAACCTGGGTTCCCAGAGCTTTAGCTGAGTTTCTGAATTAATAGTCTCACAATAATACTACTGGACCATCGCCTCCCCTCCAGGGATGTTTGTCCTGAAATGTGTGGCCAAGATTGCACATAGCTGAAGTGTTTTATAGGACAAGCTGTAAAATGAGCATCCATTTCCCACTGGTCTCCATACCGAGATTTCAAGGCACTCAGTACAGCGCACCATCCGTCACAAGCACCTGGTATAGCACATTCCAGCACATTCTACAACCACGTTCCAGATCTCGTGACAGAGGGATCCACTTGACTGTGGTCACTTGAAAACAGCAGTTCCATTCATCAGTGAAGCTGGATGCCATCCATCTTGTGTGAGACTCCTGGCAAGAAGTCTTATTTGACTAGTTGAGCATGGGCAGAATTACCAACAAAGTCCAATCTTGTCCTTAACACTCACTTGGAGATTTTCCTGGGTAGGAAAGGGAACCAGAGTGAGTTTTCTCCTTCTTTGCAATTCCCTACAAGGCTAGCAGAATGTCCAGCTCAGATCTACAAATCCAATCATTAACTGAAGCTGAGAACTCGCAGCTTGCGCAGCTCAGCATCTAAAGAAAGGTCCTTGATCTGAAATTTAACTCTGCTTCTTTCCCCCAAGGTACTGCCAGACCTGCTGCGTTTTTCCAACATTTTCTGCTTTAATTTCAGAGTTCCAGTTTTTGCTTTTGTTTCAGCTAAGTTGTCCAACTAAGTCAGATGTTAAATGGACTTTCCTCATACGACCCAAAGCCTGACAAACTAGGCCACTTTACTCAGTGGATCTTGAAAAAGATGAATATTTGACAGTATGCGTAACGCAAGTTAAAATGCTTTACTGGTTTTGTGTCCCTTTAAGTATAATCATTCAAATAAATCAAATTTTTTTTAAAAAAAAGGTAAAGAGTTTCCAGCACAATAGTTTGGTTTGTGGGATACATACTTGCTGAACTCCAATCTGAGCTGATGACAACTTACACCCATGTGATGACTTTCGACACTCCAAGTACTCAGCCACTATGCAGCAAGAGTGGCTTGTGCTACTGCAGTTAGGGGGTGGCTGAAAGCACCATCGTAGCAATTTAGTTCTGAGGAGATGTTTGTAAATGGGGAGAAAAGTAAAAGATTCAAAAAACAAAAGATAGAAAGTGTAAGGATTTGGTGACTGAAAGCTTTCATTCAATGGGCCAGTGATGGATAAGGAACAGTAGCTGAAATGAAAGAAGGTGCTAAAGTTTAATTTGAGTTATTATTGTCATATGATTAAGTATACAGTGAAAAGTATTGTTTCCTGTGTGCTATACAGAATTACCAACAAAGTCCAATCTTGTCCTTAACACTCACTTGGAGATTTTCCTGGGTAGGAAAGGGAACCAGAGTGAGTTTTCTCCTTCTTTGCAATTCCCTACAAGGCTAGCAGAATGTCCATCTCAGATCTACAAATCCAATCATTAACTGAAGCTGGGAACTCGCAGCTTGCGCAGCTCAGCATCTGAAGAAAGGTCCTTGATCTGAAATTTAACTCTGCTTCTTTTTCCCCCAAGGTACTGCCAGACCTGCTGCGTTTTTCCAACATTTTCTGCTTTAATTTCAGAGTTCCCAGCACAATAGTTTGGTTTGTGGGATACATACTTGCTGACAGTGTATCCCACTTGCTGACAGTGGATCCCTCTGTCACGAGATCTGGAATGTGGTTGTAGAATGTGCTATACCAGGTGCTTGTGACGGATGGTGCGCTGTACTGAGTGCCTTGAAATCTCGGTATGGAGACCAGTGGGAAATGGATGCTCATTTTACAGCTTGTCCTATAAAACACTTCAGCTATGTGCAATCTTGGCCACACATTTCAGGACAAACATCCCTGGAGGGGAGGCGATGGTCCAGTAGTATTATTGTGAGACTATTAACTATCCTGTGTGTTGGTCGGCGCAACATCGAAGGCCGAAGGGCCTGTTCTGTGCTGTAATGTTCTATGTTCTATACAGACAAAGCACACCGTTTATAGAGAAGGAAACGAGAGAGTGTAGAATGTAGTGCTACATTCATAGCCAGGGTATAGAGAAAGATCAGCTTAATGCGAGGTAGGTGTATTCAAAAGTCAGCAGGGACAAAACTATTCTTGAGCCAGTCAGGACGTGAGTCAGATTCTTGTATCTTTTTCCCCAAAGGAAGGTGGTGGAAGAGAGAATGTCTGGGGTACATGGAGTGCTTGATTATGCTGACTGCTTTATCGAGGCAGCGGGAATAGACAGAGTCAATAGACAGGAGGCTGGTTTGCATGATGTATTAGGTAGTTTCTGTGATCTTGGGCAGAGCAGGAGCCGTAAAGTAGAGAAAGGGCAGAATGACGAGATGGTGAAATCTAGGAGAAGGGTGAGTGTTCAGAGATTAATGTGCTGGGGATAGGTTAATGATTACACTCAAATAACAAAAGTAGGAATCAGATATACACAGCAGACTAAACTCAAGGGTGTAAAAACGTAGATATTTATGGCACAGAAGGTGGCCATATGGTCCATTATATCTGTGCAGGCCAAGAAAAAAAGCTATATAACCTAATCCCAATTTCCAGCTTTTGGTACATATCCCTGAAGGTTTCAGTATTTCAAGTCCATACCCAACTTTATTGTCAATACCATTAGGTTTTCTGCCTCTACCATTCTTTCAGACAGTAAGATCCAGCACCCAATTCTGGGTGAGAAACTAACTCCTCTCTAACACTTTAAATTTATGCCCTGTTTATTGATCTTGCTGAGGAAAATATATCCATCCTATCCAATTTACCCAAGCCATTTACAGTTATACGCACCTAGTAAATTTCCTCTTGCCATCTTTGGTTTCAATGAATATATCCCAAGCCTTTCCAATCTTTTTCTCAGAGAATCCCTACGGAATAGAAGTAGGCCATTCAGCCCATCAAGCCTGTGACATCAACAATCCCACTCAGGCTCTATCTCCATAACCCCAAATACTTACCTGCTAATCCCCTTCCCCCCCTCAAACACTAAGCAAAATTTAGCATGGTCAATCCACCTAACCCACACGTCGGTACATCGTGGGAAGAAACCAGAGCAGCCAGAGGAAACCCACACAGATACAAGAAGAATGTGCAAAGTCCACACACACACACGCACACACAGTCCACTGAGGCAGGAATTGAACCCAGGTCCTTGACGCTGTGAAGCAGCAGTGCTAACCACTATGTCACTGTGCTGCATAGCTAAAAATCTCCACTGCTAAGAGCACCCTCGCTAACTCGGAATCTCTGTACCCTCTCTGGTGCAATCACATCATTCAAATAATGCGGTGGCCAGAATTATTTAATGTGCTGCAGCTGTGGCTTAACCAACATTTTACATAGTTCTAGCATTGCCCCCTTGCTCTTGTACTCAATTGCCTTGGCTATTAAAGGAAGAAAGGCTTTTTGATTATCTTTGCAGCTGTTCTACTTTCAAGGATTTTGGGCTTGCACGCAAAGATCTATCTGTTCCTTTCTATTTCTCATTATCCTTTATGTGCTCCCAAATGCACTCCTTCGCATTTCCCTAGACTGAATACCATTCGTCACTTCTCTACCCACATGATCACTCTCTCAGAATCACACCTTACCATCATCACCAGCCCTAGTGGAGGTGGCAACACAATGGTACACAGTAGGGAGGAAGCTGCTCAACATCAACTCTGGACTCAAAGTCCACTGCTCCAGGTCAAATATGAACAAGGAAACTCCACGCTGATTACCATGTTTCACTTCGCTTAGCATATTGAGCCACACTTGGAGGGAGCACTGTGCAGTGTAGAAGGGGGCATATATTGTACTCTGGGTAAAGTACATTCAATGACCATCATCAAAAGCAGCTCAGTAGCACTGCAACACATCACGGTGGCAGAGTCTTAAAGGACATAGCTACTAAACTGGGTCTCTGGTAGGTGGTGAGGGAAAAACATATTTGACCCCATCCTCATCAATCTGCCTATCGCAGATGTATCTATCCAAGACAGTATTAGTCGTGACCCTGCATGGTTCCTGTGGAGACAAAGTCCAATCTTCACATTGAAGATATTCTCCATTGCGTGATAACACTACCAACGTACAACTCAAAACTGGGCAACCATGAAGGGATTCCAGAACTATCAGATCAGATCTAAACTCTTCAGTCCAGTCATATACAGTCATGAAAGGTGGAGGGAGCTTCATAAATGTCCACATCCTCACTGATGGAGAAGCCCAGCACATCTACGCGAAAGGTAAGGCTGAAAATTGTTGCATTTGCAACAATCTTCAGTCAGAAACGTCGAGTGGATGATCCATTTCGGCCTCTTCCTGAGTTCCCCGGCATCACAGATGACAGCTTCAGCCAAGTTTATGTGATGTCAAGAAATGGGTGATGGCATGGGATACCCCAAAGTCTCTGGGCCCTGACAACATTCCAGCAACACTACTAAAGACATATTCCAGAACCTTCCACGCCTCTAGCCAAACTGTTCCAGTAAAGTTACAGTGTGGAAAATTTCCCGGATAAATCCTGTACACAAAAAAAACAGAACAAATCCAAACCAGCCAATTACCGCCCCTTCAGTCTACTCTTAATCATCAGTAATGTGATTTAATGGGTCATCAACAACTCTATCAAGTGGCACTTGTTTCGCAATAACATGCTCACAGATGCTTAATTGCGGTTCCATCTACAGGGCCACTCAGCTCCTGACCTCATTACAACCTTAGTTTAAACACGGACAAAAGTCAAACTCCAGAGTGGAGGTGAGGGTGACAGCCCTTGACTTTATGGCAGCATTTGACCGAGTGTGGCATCAAAAAGCCCTAGGAAAGCTGGAGTCAATGACGATCAGAAGAAAAGCCCACCGCTGGTTGGAGTTATACCAAGCACGAAAGAAGTTAGCCGATCGTTTCAGTTTCAGGACATCACTGCAGGAACTTCTCAGGGCAACGTCCAGCCTCAACCACCTTCAGCTTCTTCATCAATGATCTTTCTTCAATGATACAGTCAGACGCAAGGATGTTCACCATCATTCACGACTCTTCAGTCACTGAAGCAGATCATACCATTTATGCTCCCAATGTGATTGTTTCCCCTTGGACCTTCTTTGATGAACCTCAGCGTTCATCAGTTTCACAGCACAAGAAATGCTGAGTGGATGATCCATCTTGCCGACTCCCTGAGCTCCCCAGCATCACAGACGGCAGTCTCCAGCCAAGTTGATTCAGTCTACGTGATATCAAGAAATGGCTGAAGACACTGAATACTGCAAAGGCTCTGGATCTTCGTTTATAGTTTTAGTACAACTGGGCACGAATTCCCTTGGAAAGGGTCTCCGAGATTTTTGCCTCTGTGATCTATATCAGCTATATGAGCCATAACATGAAGTGTCCTAAGTAACATTTTCATCCATGTTTACATTAGTTTGCATTCGCCTTAGAAAGCATAGGGACTCTACAGTACAAAAAGAGGCCATTCAGCCCACAAGTCTGTACCAACCACAATCCCACCCAGCCTCTAGCCTCTTAACACCATGCACTTACCCTAGCTAGGCCCCTTAACAGTAATGGGCAATTTAGCATGGCCAATAAACCTAATCTGCACACCTTTGGAGTGGGAGGAAACAGAGCAACTGGAGGAAACCCAAGCAGACACAGGGAGAACATGCAAAGTCCACATAGAAAGTGAACTAAGCCGGGAATCGAACACAGGTCCCCGGAGCTGTGAAGCAGCAGTGCTAACCACTGTGCTACCATGCTGCACTAAGTTGACGTTAACACACTTTAGTGTTCTGATTTTAATGTTTGAAGCAATACTTTCAAATACAACTTTTTCCAAAACTGCAAGTTCACAAAGCATGCACAAAACAAACCAACAACAAAAAAGAAATCCAAATACAACTTGGACCCAATAAAGTGAACTCTTGAGGGTTTGATTGTCAGAACCTCTGGACTTGTAGGAATTGAACACATTGAGGTTGATGGCTTGACCTCTATATCTGTGGGGTGATGCATTTTGATAGACCGAACTAGGGCTGAACTTATTCAGTCAACTATAGAGCACTAGGGAGAGTTATAGAACAAAGGGATCTAGGAGAACAGGTTCATAGCTCCTTAGAAGTGGAGTCATAGGTGGACAGAGCGGTGAAGGCAGAATTTGGCATACTCAGTTTCATTGGTCAGGACATTGAATACAGGAATTGGAATGTCTTGTTGAAGTTGTACAAGACATTGGTACAGCCACACTTGGAATATTGTGTACAGTTCTGGTTACACCATTATAGAAAGGATATTATTATACAAGAAAGAGTGCAGAAAAGATTTACTCGCATGTTACCAGGATTTGATGGTTTGAGTTATAAAGGAGAGGCTGGATAGACATTTTCCCTGGAACAAAGGAGGCTTAGAGGTGATCCTACAGACATCTATAAAATAATGAAGATCAGTCAACATCTTTCCCCAAAGGTATGGATGTCTAAAACTAAAAGGCATAGGTTGAAGGTGAGGGGGGAGAGATACAAAAAGATCCGGGGGCAATTTTTTCACACAAAGGGTGGTGAGTGTCTGAAACAAGCTGCCATAGGTAGTAAAAAGAGGCAGGTACAATTTTGTCTTTTAAAAAGCATTTACACATCTACATCAGTATAGAGCGATACAGGCAGAACACAGGCAATTGGGAATAACTCAATGGTAAAAACTAGGCAGTAGACAAGTTGATCCAAAAGGCCTGTTTCCAAGCTATAATCCTCTAAGACTTCAATAAGCTTTATGCAATTCGATGTAGTAAGTCCACCTGATATTAACTCCATCTAACAGCACAGAGGATACATTACAGCTCAGGAACTAGAGCAGTTTAAGAAGGCAGCTCACCACCAGCTTCTGAAGGACGACTAGGGATGTGCTCCGGTTTCCTCCCACAGTCCAAAGATGTGCAGGCTAGGTTGATTGGCTACGCTAAAATTGTCCCTTAGTGTCAAGCAAACTAGCAGGGAAAATAGATTAAAGGGATAAGGCCTAGTGGGATTGTTGCTAGTACAGGTTTGATAGGTTGAATGGCCATTGGAATTGGGATCATTTTCTCAATAGTAATGGATCATCATTCTCCTTAATATTGTGGCTTACTGTCCCAATCAGGTTTCTGCTCATGCATGGCATTTGGCAGACTCTGGAAGCTGACTGTTTATTCAATATAATAAAAGAAAATGCAAAGCAGGTCCAAATTGCATCTCCAAATCATTAGCGCAAAGTTGTTTTTGCACCATGAATGCATCTTAAAGCATTGGCCACTTCCAGAGGATCAAGCACCTCAATAGTGATAGAAAGAGCTAAAATCATAAACCATTAACAGTGATAAATATTTATGAACAGCTGCTCTCTGAATGCCAGCAAATAGGTAAATCTGCCTCTAGATCTCTTCAATCAAGTTAAGAAGCACCTAGGAGTTGCATTAAATAAAACACACAGCGCATACTGTACAAGTGTTTGCCAGAATAATTCCATAAGGCTCCTGTTTACAATCCACTATTCTGCAGTGGAATTGGCAACAGCTTGAGGAAGAACTGAGTAACTGTAAAGCTGCGTATACTCCAGTTATACGTTGCTGTAAATCAGACAATTGCTAATCCTCAGGAAAGTCAAATGCTGAAAAATTACAGATTCCATATTATTCTGGGCTAGCCCCACTCACAGGAGCTGCAATCAATCTGCTGGAAACTTCCATATGGACTAAGAACTCTAGTATTAAAAAGGAATTTTACATCGGTGTCACAACATTTAGTTTGTTGGTCACAGCACACAGTCTGTGACATAACATTGTTTCAAATTAATTTAATTATAATAAAATGTATACGCAAATTGTCCTATTTAGGTTTTTTTTAATTCATGGGACACAGTTATCACTGGCTGGCCAGCATTTATTGCCCAATCCTAGTTGCCCTTGGAGAGCAGTTGAGAGTCAACCATATTGCTGTGGGTCTGGAGTCACATGTAGGCCAGAGCAGGTAAGGCTGGGAGGTTTTCTTCCCTAGTTGATAATGTGCAATAATACATAGAACTCGCCTCCATGGTTACTGCAGTTCTGTGAATTTAATTGTATGTAGAGTCCTTTGGAACTTCATAAATTAAGAATAGTGGTTACGCACACAGCTTCTTCCTTTCTCCTTTTACACACTGCATCTACTTCACTACCATCTGCAAAATCATGTTCTTCTGGATTCCATGTGAATTTATTAAAATAACCATCCCCGAGTTAATAGGGGGGAAACAGAATGAAAGAAACAACATGATTGATTGCTTTTTAGTAGTTTATGAAGTGTTGGTGTAGACTGAAGATGGGCATTATTGCCTCAGAGCGGCACAATGGTGGCACTGCTGCCTCACAGCACTACGGATCCAGGTTCAATTCCCAGCTTGGGTCACTGTGCAGAGTCTGCACATTCTCTCCATGTCTGCATGGGATTCCTCCGGTTTTCTCCCACTGATCAAAAGACGTATTGATTAGGTATATTAGACATGCTAAATTCTCCTTCAGTGAACCTAAACAGGCACCAGAGTGTGGCCACTAGGGCATTTTCTCAGTAGCTTCACCGCAGTGTTAATGTAAGCCTACTTGTGACACTAATAAATAAACTTTAATTTCAAGGCAATACTTCTTTCATAAGAAAGGAAGAAAGAACAAACTTTCATTTTTATAACACCTTTGATTATCTCAGGATGCGCCAAGTGCGGAACTACCACCTCTGAAGTACAGTCAGTAGGGAAGTATGGCAGCCAATTTTCCGCAGCATGGTCAACAACACAACTTGCATCTTTAACAAATAAAACATCCCAAGCACTTTAGGGGAACACTGGCATTCATCCATATAAGGATGTATTAAATCTGATGACCAAAAACCGAGTCAACGGCATGGACATTAAGGAAAGAGAATAAGGGCGGCAGAGAGTTTTAGGTTTGGGATTACCAGAGCTCAAGATTGTTGCAGGGGTGAAAAATTGCATGGAAAGTTGGTTGAATTTGAAACCTATATATTTCATATAATCTTCAATATGATTTCCACCCCCCTTCCCTGCATCGCAGAATTCATCTGAATGCAGCGAAGTGACTGCAGGTGTAGTGATGACTCGACCCACAGTGCCAGTCCAGCCAACCTGCCCCACTGAAGCGCTGCAGGTCACACTACAGAAAGCTGTGTCCGGGTGGGGCAGCAGAATGAAATGATTTTCTAGAGCAGCCACCGGTGCCCACATGATCAGCAGTAAATCTATAATCCAATGGTTGTAATGTTCCAGCATGTGGGCTTATCTGTACATTACCACAAACCTCCAGCTCATGGCCAAAACAAACAACGTTGTGCAAAGATGCTACAATCACATCGCACCAATTGCTTGAACAAACAGCTTGAAACAGTTATCAGAGAGCCACAGAGGGTATCGGCTGCAGATTAAACTCACCAGCAGCATGCTACAGAATACAAGAGCATTGGATGTGTACCAACTGACTGGGCTTTGCTCAGCTAACAAAGTACTTCAACTATTCATGGGCTTGGCAAGTTGTCCAAAGCACATCTGCAAAAAAAAAAAGACAATCCTGGGCCAGGTTATCTCTAAACTGGATTTCGCTCGTACTTTTAAATAGTCCCTTCCATCTTTAATGTTGCCTGCCAGTTGTTTGTCTCCTTTAGGCTGTTGGTGCCACAACACTGTAGGCATTAGGGCCAACTGAGTTGGTGACAGGGACATGGTTCCTTTCCCTGAAACTCTGTCTTGGCAGCACCAGACTGGGGGAGAAAAAGAGTGTGTGCGAAATTCTGAGCCACAGGTTTCTCTGCTAAGGCAGCAGGCAGATTTTCTCTCCACTGGGACAGAGAATTAACAGGGAGGAAAGTGAAAGCAAAGACAGAGCAAAGACTTACATAAGAATATAAGAAATAGGAGCAGGAGTAGGCCATCCAGCCCTTCGAGCCTGCCCTGCCATTCAATAAGATCATGTCTGATCTGAAGTGGATCAGTTCCACTTTCCCATTTTCTCCCCATAAGCCTTAATTCCCTTGTCTATCAGAAACTGATCTACCCATGACTTAAATATATTCAGCGAGGTAGCCTCCACTTCAACAGCAAAAGAATTCCAGAGATTCACCACCCTTTGAGTGAAGAAGTTCCTCCTCAACTCCGATCTAAACAGGGTTAACTCATCTGCCAAGCTGAAAAATTGACTTTTAACTTGACTACGTGTAGAATCAGAAGATGTGACAGGTCAGCTAAAAATTGACTGCATTCCTGAAGGTTACACAATGTAGACAAATAGCATAACAGTAGCTGCAAGGATTTTTTTTAAGTCAAAGACAGGCTGTGAAAAACACTTCCAATCATGAGATAAGGGTCGAAATATATTTTGGAATTGTGTGTTCGGTTTCAAGATTCAGTGTGTTGAAGTTCAGTACACAGCCTGGCTGAGAACCCAGCCTCCAAGTTTGCTTTTCTTCTATCACGCTAATCTTCTAAGTTGTGTTCAATAAAAGAAAACCATTTTTAAACTTGTACCCAAGTGCTATCCCCTCAAACAAACGAATGGATGCAACAAAATGTCAATTTAAATAGTTTTCCCAGTTTTATAACAAACACTGTTCTCATTGGGAGATATCAAAAGCCTCAGGCCTCCATTCAGAAATTGGATCTGCCATCATATCAGTCTCGATACAGTATTTCTAATGCCAAAGACTGCACAGAGAGTTCAACCTGATATCAATTGAATCGACAAACCACACTTATTTGCTGAAAGTCGGGGTATCAAACCAACAAGATTAATGCTTGAGGTCAACAAGGCTACTATTTCACTGAGCCCAACAAACCACATCTGCTTCAACATCTGTCCTGGAGGTGTCACCAGGGTTCATACTGATAATACTCTTACTTTGGACTTAGAAAGCAGTGCTTGGGAGCATAATCTAGGCTGGTATTTCAATGCTGCACTACTGCCTCACTATGCTAGGGACCCAGGTTCAATTCTGGTCTCAGGTCAGTGTCTGGGTGGAGTCTGCATTTTCTCGCTGCATCTGCGTGGGTTTCCTCTGGATGCTCCAGTTTCCTCCCACACTCCAAAGATGTGCGGGTTAAGTTGACAGACCATGATAAAATAGAGGCAAGATCGGACCTCTCATAGAGGCAAGATTGGACCTCTCAGGGACAGAGGAGGGGATCTATGCTTAGAGCCTGAGGGAATGGGGGAGATCCTGAATGAATACTTTGCATCGGTATTCACGCAGGAGACTGGCCAGATGTCTGTTGCTGATGTTGACAAAGTTGAGGATCGGTTGAGGGAAATAAAGATTACGAGGAAAGAGGTGTTGGGGCTGTTAGGCAGCTTAAAGACATATAAAGCTCCGGGGCCTGATGGCATTTACCCCAGGCTGCTAAGGGAGTTGAGGGAAGAACTAGCTGGGCCTCTGACGCAAATCTTTGTCTCTTCCTTGGACACAGGTGAGGTCCCAGAGGACTGGAGGATAGCAAACGTAGTACCGTTGTTTAATTAAGGTCAGAGGGATCACCCAGGGAACTATAGGCCGGTGAGCTTGACTTCAGTTATAGGTAAGCTAATGGAGAGGATACTCAGGGACAGGACGTACGAGCATCTGGAGCGCTGCGATCTGATCAGGGATACGCAGCATGGCTTCGTCAAGGGGAAGTCTTGTCTTGCAAATCTAGTGGAATTTTTTGAAGAAGTGACAAAAACAGTTGATGAAGGACAGGCTGTTGATGTCGTCTACATGGATTTCAGTAAGGCGTTTGACAAGGTTCCTCATGGTAGACTGATAGAGAAGGTGAAGGCACATTGGATACAGGGCGGGGTATGTAGATGGGTCGAGAACTGGCTCGGGAGGAGGGGACAGAGGGTAGTAGTGGAAGGCTCTTTTTCCGACTGGAAGCCTGTCACTAGTGGAGTGCCACAAGGCTCAGTACTAGGTCCTCTTCTATTTGTGGTCTACATAAACGACTTGGAAGTTGGGGTAGGTGGTGAGATCAGCAAATTTGCTGATGACACTAAGATGCTTGGATTGGCGGGTACAGAGGAGCAGTGCCAGGCAATACAACAGGACATAGATAGGTTGGTAGACTGGGCAGATAGATGGCAAATGGAATTTAATCCGGATAAATGCGAGGTGATGCATTTTGGCCGGAAAAATGTAGAAGAGAGTTATAGGATAAAAGGTAAAACTATACGGAGTATAGAGACGCAGAGAGACTTGGGGGTGCAGGTTCACAAGTCTCTGAAGGTGTCTTCACAGGTGGAGAAGGTGATAAAGAAAGCGTATAGTATGTTAGCTTTCATAGAAAAGGGTATAGAATACAAGAGTAGGAGTTTGATGTTGCAATTGTATAGAACGTTGGTTAGGCCTCACTTGGAATACTGCGTCCAGTTCTGGTCGCCGTACTATCGGAAGGATGTGGAGTCCTTGGAGAGAGTGCAGAGGAGGTTTACCAGGATGCTGCCTGGTATGGAACGACTGTCTTATGAGGAACGATTAATAGACTGGGGTTGTTTTCCCTTGAAAGACGTCGGCTTAGAGGGGATCTAATAGAGGTGTATAAGATTATAAGGGGTATAGATAGAGTAAATGGTGGTAAACTTTTTCCACCTTCAGAAATGGATAGGACGAGGGGTCATGGCCTTAGGGTGAGGGGGGCTATGTATAAGACGAATATTAGAGGGCAGTTTTTCACACAAAGGGTAGTGGGGGTGTGGAATGCACTGCCGAGTAAGGTGGTGGGAGCAGGCACGCTAGGGCTGTTTAAGGGTCTCTTGGACAGCCACATGAGCGGTATGCAGATAGAGGGATATAGTAGGACTGTTTAACTATGGCTTTTTTTTCCACAGGTAATTCGGTCCATACTTGACCAACAAGGAGCATGCATTCGGCAGGTGGTGCGAGGACAGCTCTTGGATGTTGATTCATGGGTTGCCTGGTGCTTCATGTCGTAAATGAGTGCTTTATCTGGACCATCTGAAGGGCACCATGACAGCTCAGTGACTATCGCTGTAGCTGTGCAGACACTTGGAATTGGGCCGGTGTCTGCGGGAGTTTGCGCGTTCTCCCCGTGGTTGCGTGGGTTTTCTCCGGGCGCTCCGGTTTCCTCCCACATCCCAAAAAATTCGCTCTTAGGCTGATTGGGAAACAAATTGTCCCTACATTGAGACTCTTCCATATTAGGAATAACCTAAAATTAGAATAGGATAATGGAATTGTTACTATATAGTTATGACAGCGGCGCGGGCTCGTTGGGCCGAAGGGCCTGTTTCCCGTGCTGTGTGTGTTGCTCTAAAATGACCCTAGTGTCAGGGGAATTATCTGGGTAAATATATGGGGCTCCGGGAATAGGGCCTGGGTGCGATTGTGGCAGGTGCAAACTCAATGGACTGACTGGCCTCCTTCTGTACTGTATGGATTCCACGATAAAACCAAAGCTCTGCCAGCCTCCTCTCGTAGCTCAGGCTTGAAGTCAGCTGTGACTCAGAGCTAGAACATCTATAAGTCATAAATTCCATGAGTGGAATCAAGCCGCCACCACCTCCCCCCCCCTCCCCGCAGCACAAACGAGACTGATACTGCAGAGTGCTACATTGGTGAGCATTCCACCTATCAGTTTGAACATTAGACCAAGGCCCCATCTTCCCTTCCAGGAGCATGTGCAAGATCCCAGGGCACAACTGGAAAGAAAATTAGGGGAGTTCTCTCTGGTGTTCTGGATGACATGGTTCAGATGTGAAAGAAGAATTTTTTACATGTACATATTCATCAGCTAAGGCTACTTTACAAAGTCTTTTCTTCCCTGTGTTTTTCAAAATGGACAACTGTTGAGGTGACAAAATGTTTTTGGCTAATCACCTGATACCTTGCTGCAGTCTGGAAGGAACAGTGGACACATGGACAGTGAGTCTGCTCCAGCTGCCAAAGGCAAGACTTTACAGATCTTAATCTCCCGTAGCCAAAGCATTAATAGTTCTAACAAAATGGCCGATAAGAGAGTTCAGTTTACAAACCCAAAACAAGAGTCTCCGAGAACAAATCGATCCTGACTCCAATTAAACACCTTGGGAATATACATCCTTTGTCCAACATGGAGGAGATATATCCCAAGCTCCCCAAGTTGCACTGCAATATTGTATAGTGGAAGTGAACTAAAGCAGTTACTGTTTGATCTCCAACGTGAACAGAACTCCAGACAATGTCCTGTGCTTTCTCTCATCAAGCTGGTGGCAGCAAAAAGAACTCAAACCTTAATCAAATCTGCCAACTGCTAGAACCTTGGACTTGTGCCTCCAAATTAACTCATTCTATGCGCCACTAAGATAAAAGCAAAATACTGCGGATCTGAAACAAAAATGGAAAATGCTGGAAAATCTGTGGAGAGAGAAAAGAGCGAATGATTTGGATCTAGATTGACAAAGGGTTATCGAAGAGCGTACGCGATTGCTCATACACACACATGCACGCTATTTGTGACCCACAGCTTAAATGCTTAGTCATTGTTGCATTGCTGTTCTAACAGTATTCACTTGCCAAACAATCAGCACACTCTTCTCATACAGTATATATTATCAGTATTCTTGCAAACTGCTCTGATGAGTACAAGGCAAAAAAGCTTTGACAGCATGTCTCCTTTCTTCCAGCAATATTCGAGTCTTGTGCTACCAAACAACCAATTACCACATTGCCCACATTACTACATTTCAGAAGTATTCCGTGAGCTGTGAAGAGGTTTGGATGCCCTGAGGTGATGAAAGATGCTGTACAACTTCAATTCGTCATCCTTCATTAAAGTTGACATGGCACTATTCCGAGAATAATTGTCATTCCTCCCTGAACTAACATGAAAACAACTGATCAGGTTTCTAAACGGAAATTGAATGCACCGTGTGCCTGTGTCAGCTCTGAAAGAAGTAATTCTTTATTTGTTAATTACTTTGAGTGGACATAGATGCAAATTTGTTTTTTTTTTTTAATATGGAAACAGTTACAGCAACTTAGTCAGTCTCCCGTTTCACAGCCAGTTCAAGTTAAGGAGAGATTGAATGGAGACATTGCAAATATCAGGGGTTTTGATAGAGTGGAGAAATTATTTCTCCTGACAGAAGAGTTGGCATCTAATGGACATAGATTTGGCGAGAAAATTAGAAAACCACACGTTAACACAGTAAAGCTGAAAAGTAATGCAACCCAGACATCATAGCAACTTCTGATGAAGAATCAAATCCAGGTTTGAAAAATGGAAAGTTTGCACAGCTTTGAGGAGAGTGTGAAATGATTGAGAAGTTCCTTCAGAGAGGCAGGATGGGCATCGTGACCCTCCTCCAGCACAGTGGGCAGGATTTTCCTGCCTCCCTGCGGCATGTTTGGCAGCAGCAGGATCTTACGAACCCAGCACTGCCAATGGGGTTTCCCATTGAATGCACCCCTTGCGGCAGGGAAACCTGCGACAGGGTGCACCATTGGCAAAATTGTAAGATCTCACCAGGGTAAAGATTTCAGCGTCCATCATTGCACGGCTGTCAAAAGTCAAAGGACGTGGGACAAGCGTAAGTTGCAGTCTCAATGGTGCAGACATTTGCACTCTAGGATATAACACTTATTTCAATGAAAAGAATGCATCACTTTGCAGAAGATAGAAAGTGCGAACAGTGACTTCATAATCCCAAAGGTGAGTGTTTTTTGACTAAACTCAAATTAAATTTGAACATATCATAACCTTAAAAGTCCTACACTTGGAACTTTATAAATTCAGGCCTTTAACTCAACTCCTGTGCCCACTTCCAAGAGCTATATTTTTCAGAATTAAATTTTTTTTGGCCAGTGTTTTATTCCTTCCCTTTCTTGGAATGTCGCCACCCCCATTTTGTAAAGCTATTCCATTCTGTCCAAGGTGGAGGACATGCCAGGACTTTGCCAATACTGCTCAAGTCAACCACTACTTATACATTAAATGCCTCTTTCTCCTGTCAGGACCTTTACTGCCATTGCACCGTCGTCACTGCAAATCAATAGCATTGCAACCCAATGGCAGAACCGAGATAAATATTTTTCATAGAATCCCTACAGTGCAGAAGGAGGCCATTCGGCCCATCAAGCTTGCACCAACAACAATCTCACCCAGGCCTTTTTTCCTGTAACCCTGTGTATTCATCCCACTAACCCTCCTGACTCAAAGGGACATTTTAGGATGGCCAATCAACGTAAGCTGTACAAATTTCAGACTGTGGGAGGAAATTGCAGTACCTGGAGGAAACTCACACAGACGTTGCAGGAAACTCCATACAGACAGTGACCCAAGGCAGGAATTGAACCCGAGTCCCTAGGCAGCAGTGCTAACCACTGTGGCACTCAAGAAAAGACAGGCAATCTAAATTGTGTTGCACTACACCCCCACAGAATGCTGAGGCTCTAATGTTGCTGTGTTTATCTTGTAAAATGAATGCACACCAGTGATGCTTACAGAATGCAAGGAACCTTACCAAATCACTAGGCGAGCACAATAGGCTGGACTGCAATTTCAACAAATTCTGCCTGCATTTCTCCTGTGACAGAGAATCTGTAACATTAGGAACCACAGCATGTTGCAAGATGCTTTGTTCAAAAGAGAAACTTGTCAGCTCTCCTAAGCACAAGAACCTGACCATTGTTAATCCAGCAACAGTACATACATCTGCGGCTTTGCATTGGGTGTAGTGAACTGTGACAAGATGCACCAGCTCCATGGACCATGGTAAACGTTCAGCAGGTTTAAAGATTTGGACTCAAAAGCTTCTCAATGAAAAGGTCACGATCGAATTGACAATCCACAATTCCACTACACACGTGCGCAGAAAAGAAATCTCATTACATCCAAATTAAACAAACAGGGATACCAGCATTCTGCTTCGGCCTCTTTTAAGGAAATAATTCCAGCTTTTACTCGTTGAATTTAAAGTCCACCACCTGGCGTGCAGTGGGATCGAACCTGCGTCCCCAGAGTACTGATCTAGGTTTCAGGACTAGTAACAACACCGCTTGGCCACTGACTCGGAGCATTCTGCTTTGGCCACAGCAAAATAACTGAGACTGCACTGATAAATATTGAAACGTGAGGTTCATAGGAACGGGATGAGGCTTGAAGGCTCAGTTAGTGCAGTGGATAGCTATAGATTAGCCAGGAAGGAGCTAAAAAGTGAATTGAGGAGAGCTAAGAGGGGACACGAGAAGATGTTGGCTGATAGGATTAAGGAGAATCCTAAAGCTTTCTTTCGATATGTTAAGAATAGAAGATTGGTTAGGGCAAGATTAGGGCCAGTCATAGACAGCAGTGGGAAGTTGTGCGTGGAGCCTGAAGAGATTGGTGAGGCACTGAATAAATATTTCTCTTCGGTATTCACGCAGAGTGCTGGAAATGTAGCTATGGAGAACACTGAGGTACAGGGTTGCAAATTGGGAAGTATTGTAGTAGATAGGGAGGATGTGCTAGAAATTCTCGAGGGTTTGAAGTTGGATAAGTCCCCTGGGCCGGACGGGATTTACCCTAGGATTCTCTGGGAGGCAAGAGAGGAGATTGCAGAGCCTCTGGCTCTGATCTTCAGGTCGTCGTTGGTTACGGGTGTGGTTCCGGAGGACTGGAGGATAGCGAATGTGGTCCCATTGTTCAAGAAGGGGAAGAGAGACCTTCCAGGGAATTATAGGCCAGTGAGTCTTACTTCTGTTGTGGGCAAAGTATTGGAGAGAATTATTAGGGATAGGATTTATAGTTATTTAGAGAGAAATGAATTGATTGGGGATAGTCAGCATGGTTTCGTGAAGGGTAGGTCATGCCTTACTAACCTCATTGAGTTTTTTGAGAAAGTGACCAGAGAGGTGGATGGGGGTAAGGCGGTTGATGTAGTATATATGGACTTTAGTAAGGCGTTTGATAAGGTGGCCCATGGAAGACTTCTACAGAAAATGCAGATGTGTGGAATAGAGGGTGATTTAGCTAATTGGATTAGGAATTGGCTGGCAGATAGAAGACAGAGGGTGGTGGTTGATGGGAGATATTCATCGTGGAGTTCGGTGACAAGTGGTGTGCCTCAGGGGTCTGTTTTGGGGCCCCTGCTGTTTGTAATTTTTATAAATGATCTGGATGAGGGTATTGAGGGATGGATCAGTAAATTTGCAGATGACACTAAAGTCGGTGGAGTGGTAGATAGTGAAGAGGGGTGTTATAGTTTACAGAGTGACTTGGACAAGTTGCAGAGCTGGGCCGAGAGGTGGCAAATGGAGTTTAATGTGGAAAAGTGTGAGGTAATGCACTTTGGCAGGAACAATAAATGTGTAGAGTATAGGGCTAATGGTAGGGCTCTTAATAGTGTTGAGGAACAGAAGGATCTTGGTGTATGTGTCAATAGATCCCTGAAAGTAGGCAGTCAAGTGGATAAAGTTGTTAAGAAGGCATATGGAGTCTTAGCTTTTATTGGTAGGGGGATTGAATTTAGGAGCCGCAGCATCATGTTGCAACTGTACAAAACTCTAGTGCGGCCGCACTTGGAGTATTGTGTGCAGTTCTGGTCCCCACATTATAAGAAAGATGTGGAGGCATTGGAGAGGGTACAGAGGAGTTTTACCAGGATGTTGCCTGGTATGGAGGGCAGGTCTTATGAAGAGAGGCTGAGGGATTTGAGGTTGTTTTCGTTAGAAAGGAGGTGGCTAAGAGGGGATCTTATCGAAGCATATAAGATGATTAGAGGTTTAGATAGGGTGGACAGTGATAGCCTTTTTCCTAGGATGGAGAAAGCTAGCACGAGGGGACACAGCTTTAAATTAAGGGTATGAGTTATAGGACGGATATCAGAGGTAGGTTCTTTACTCAAAGAGTGATTAGGGAGTGGAATGCCCTGCCTGCAGCTGTTGTAGATGCGCCAAGTTTGGTGGCGTTTAAGAGGTTAGTTGATAAGTATATGGAAGAGAAGGGAATGGTTTAGTTTGGAGGGCATTGCTTTTTATTTTGGTCGGCACAACATCGAAGGCCGAAGGGCCTGTTCTGTGCTGTAATGTTCTATGTTCTATGTTCTATAGTTCAGAGCCTTGAGAAACGAGAGCTGAAGATGAAGAATTTGCCCTTTTGCATTTAGTGACCCACACTCGAGTGGAGTAGCCTCAACAATGGCTTCTACTTGCAAAGTATCTTTAAAGTTGTAAAAATAATCTCGAGGAAGTTCCCAAGAGCGTCACTAAACACCAAGCCACATAAAACAGCCATTAGAACAGGTGATTGAAAGTCTAGTCAAAGATGAACAATTTGAGAATTATCTGAAAGAGGGGGAGAGACAGAGAGATATATGGAGAGATTTCCAGAATTTAGGGCTTAGGCAGCTGGGAACATAGCTAACAATGAAGGAGCAAAGGAAATTGGGGGTGGATAAAATCCAGAATTAGAAGTTTTTTTTTATTTGATTTATTGTCACACACATTGGGATACAGTGAAACGTAGTGTTTCTTGCATGCTATGTAGCCAAAACATGCCATTCATAGAGTACATAGGGGAGAAGGAAAGCAGAGAGTGCAGGATATAGTGTTACAGTCATAGCTGGGATGTAGAATCAACTTAATGTATGCTAAGTCCATTCAAAAGTCTGATGGCAGCAGGAAAGAAGCTATTTGAGTCAGCTGGTATGCAATCTCAGATTTTTATATAGGGTGCAAGAGTGTATGTCCGGAGAGCGTGGGGTCCTCGATTAGGCTGGCTACTTTTCCGAGGCAGCGGAAAGTGTGGACACAGTTAATGGATGAGAGGCTGGTTTGCCTGATGGACTGGGCTACGTTCACAATCCTTTTGGGTTCATGGTCAGAGCAGGAGCCACAGCAAAATGTGCTATATCTAGAATGGATACTTTCTGTGGTGCACCTGTAGTGCACGAAGATTTGGAAAGATAGTGGGAGCCTTGCATCTCAAAGTTTCCCTGAAGTGTTAACTCTACCCAAAATGACTCAGTCGTATTAAAAATCATAACACTAGCATGCAAATGTGAAAATACATTGCCCAGCAACAGTGATGGAGATTCTAAAGCTTTTGTTCATGTTGGTAAGAGACGCTCATTGTTTTCTGGCCCAACAAGGGTGCACTCTTTAACTTATTCTGTCACAGAATTTGGGAATTGCTGGTTAGCACAGTAAGTCTCATAACACCAGGTTAAAGTCCAATCAGTTTATTTGATAGTAAATCCACAAGCTTTCAGAAACGCTGTTCTTTCGTCAGGTGTGTGAAGAGATTTGTTTCATTAAGTTTTGAGTGTTTTGATAAGGTAATAGAGATGATTGTTAAGGATCATGTGGTTCTGAGAATGAGTACTAACCTCCAAAAGGCGTTTATAAACGTGTGACTGGATGGTCTTCCGTGTTGCTGGCCAGGAAGGAAATCATAGAGTCTCTTCAATTGAGAAGAAGGTGGCCATTCGGCCCATCGTGTCTGTGCCAACTACAATATCACCTATGCCCCACTCCCTCCCCTTGTTTCTTGGGCTAGAAGAAATGACACAGTGAAGTTCCCCAAGGGACTTGAAGTATGTTAATGACTTGATTGTGCAGGGCACAATTTGTGGATGATTTACAACTCAAAAGTAATATGAACCTTTGTGAAGGATAGTGATAGACCTCGAGACAGGCTTGTGGAACGAACAGGCATGTGGCAAATGGAAGTTAATACACGGACATGCAAAGTGATTTATTGTGGCACTCTCCTGAAAGGGGTTCTGGAACCACAAGACCCTGGGGGTATATACACACAAATCAAGGATGGTTTGGCAGGTTAAGAAAATATTTAAAAGGACTTTCTGGACCGAGACATAGGGTAAAAAATAGCGTGGAAGTTATGAATAATCTTCATAAGACTCTGTTTCAACTTCAACTGCAGTACTGCATTAAGATAGTGGGCACCACAATTTAGGAAGGATGTGAAAGCTTTAGAGAGCCAGAGGGCAGAAGCTTCTGGTCCAAGGTCAGAAATTCCCACCCAAGATTAACAAGCCTTTTCATGGTGCACTCCCATGTACTATGATTCCCAAGGGAGGTGGATGGGCAAATTCCACTTACAGAACCATACAATGCAGAAAAGGCTGTTCAGTTTTTTGAGTCGACACCGACAATATCTACAACTAAAGGTGCACACCAGAGGATGAAGAAAACATTCACAAAAATACTTCCAAGGATAAAGAACTTTGGTTTTGTGGATAGATTGAGATGATTTAGTGGAAGTGTCCAAAATAATTCACGAGGGGCACGGGATAGGTAGGGAGAAACCACCCCTTTTGCTGGAAGGATCAAGGACCAGTGGGCATCTGTTTATGCTGATTGACAAAAGAGCCAAAAACATGAAGAAAACCTTTTTACACAGAAGGTTGTTAGGACCTGAGAGTGTTGTGGAGGCAGATGCAGTTCAGGCTTTCACATGGGAATTGGATAAGGCCCTGAAGAGAAATAAAAATGCAAAACTATAGGGGAAAGGACAGCAAAGTGGGACATGGTCAGTTGCTATTTTGGAGAGCTGGATGGACACGACAGGCCAAATGGTTTTCTACACCGTAACTATTCTGCGGATGCATTTGAGTGGAGCACGGCTTTAAAGTATTGGGTATCCCGGAGTTCATCTCGCTCCAGATTACCAGCTTCACTCCCGATTAATGGCATTACAGAGCAGCTTAGCAGGAAGTTTGAGTTTTGGCTTGGTGCAGCCAGCATTTTATATTTTCTTTTGAACCAACCGGTAAACCTAACAAAAATAAAGGACCGAGGGTTTTAAATTGGAACTCTTCCCCCTCTTTCAGTTCATCCTTTACTTCAAGCACAATTGCCCATTACACAGCCAGGGTGAATTTATTGCTGCCATTGAATGAAGGAGAAATAGAGGGGAAAAAAATAAACTGATATAAGGATACTGATGAAAACCAAGGTGGGTGGAAGGAAAAAATATCCTTCCAGCTACTGGAAACCGACAGGAAACATTCCCAGCAAATGCTTGTCTCGGAGAATCAATGTGCCCACTTATTTCCCATAAAAGGAAAGTGATTTTTGATGTGATTTAGTTGATCATCTTCGTGTTAATATACAACATTTAAATCTTCTCATACACTGCTTCATTGCTAGTAGAGTTCTATATAAAAAAAAAGAACGCAGGACCCATGAGATTAAAAGGCGGTGGGTTTAATTATGCATCAATTGTAATGCATAGATTTTAGTTTTCTGCTTCACAAAATCTGTTTGAGGATGTCAGTGGGGGGTTAATGAAAAGGTCGATTAGTCATTTAGGATTCTCAAACTAACTCAAACTGCGCCATTACAAACAAACACTGCAAATGAGATTTGCCTTTCAGGGATTCAGTTGTAAGGATTGGCAGATTTGTGTTATCAGCACTCACTTTTAATACAGAAGATTTCATTTTACTTTTTTTCTGCGGCAGCTAAATTGAAATTAAAATTAGACATGTCAGGAATGCCCCACACAGGACTGTGGGTAGTTGCCTTTGCACGGAGATGCACACAGAGATGATGGCACATCCCTCCGTTCCTGCACCTGGCTCACGGGTAAAGTCAACCTTATTCCATCCTTTCACCAAAACTGACATTCAGCACTTTCCTGTCGGGTTCCTGTCGCCCAACACTCTCCAGGAGTGAAAAAGATTAACGTTCTAGTCACTAGTTACCGCGAGCAACCCAGCAGGAAAAAAGTGTCTTTTTTTAAACCTTCCTTGGACCTTATTTTTGTCGACTCTAAAAATAATGGAGCTGGAAAAAAAAGTGTCATCATCTGATTGGACCAGGTGGTTGAAGATGAGAAGACACATGATAAAGCCTTGAAGGAATGATCCACGCAGAGTTGGAACTCTCACTTCCTCTGAATAAAAACAGGGAATCAGAAGTAAGTAGATAATGTCCCACCATGGGACTTGACGGCCAAGCAAGGTACAGCCAAAACAAACCTCTTGTTTCCTTCCAACACAACAAATGTCTGGCAGCGGGATTGGAAATGGGAAAGATTCCTCCTCACCAGATGGAAAGAAGTTAGAGCATTTACTGTTACAATCATAGCTCTAAGAGTGAAACATGCATGTGTGTGGAATGTAGGGTAATCAGGATCACCTTATATTCAGTAACTCTTCCATACTGCATGTCCCACACCGTCAGTGAGGAACCTCTCTGCTATTGCCAAACAGTGCCAAGAATTCTAGTGAGTCTACATTTAAAGTGATGCCAGGGAGCATCAAATGGTGAAAGTAGGCAGGACACTTGCTGTTGATCATCGACAGCATTCTGTTTTGTAGCACTGATGGCATCAAAGACTTGAGTGGGGGGCATAGACAGCAGCCAGATTTTCAACTTTTCCAACTTTCCCTTCTTTCTCAACAGGCCTCCAGCAGGAACAGAAGTCGAACTGTACATAAGGGAGCAGCCCACGGAATGCTGTCACTCAAGGAGCTTGTTGAAGACAGGGAACCCCTGACATTGCATTTCTAAGATGCCATAACATTGAAGTTCTACCTGACCTGGAGGGTCAGCACGACAGACAGAAAAGGTGACAAGATTTGAAAAAGAGTCACACACCATCCTGACAAGGACATTTAATCAAGAGCCTCTCCTTCAATATCACTGAGCCACAATCCTGGAACCCTCCCACATCCATGGATTGCAGCAATACAAAAACTCAGCAAGCTGCCACGATCTCAAAGAGAATTTGGGTAGAGCATTCAATGCCAGCCTTGTTAGCAATGTCCATACACCAATAATGACTTCTTCAAAAGGAATTTTTTTTTTTTTTACAGAGATAGTGCAAAATTGACCACAAGTTATAGCCATTGTTAAGGGAGCTCACAAATACCTCTACTTTCACAGGAGACTAAGGAAATCAGTTATGATTCTCACCAACGTTTACAGATGCATCATAGAAAACATTCCTTCCGGTTGCATCACAGTTTGGTATGGCTCCTGCTCTGTGCAAGACTGTAATAAACCACAAAGGGTCGTGTATGAAATCCAGTCCATCACACAAACCAGCCTCCCTTCCACTGACTCTGTCTACACTTCCTGTAGACTTGAAAAAGTAGCCAACATAATCAAGGACACCGTGCACCCCAGACATACTCTCTTCCACCTTCTTCTGTTGGAAAAAAGATGCAAAAATCCGAGGAAGCGTACCAACTGACTCAAGAACAGCTTCTTCTGCCATTGGACTTTTGCATAGATGTACCTCGCATCCTAGCTATGACTGACACTACATTCTGCACTGTCTCTCCTTTGCTTCTCTATGAACGGTATGTATTGTCTGTACAGTGCGCAAGAAACAATACTTTTTACTGTACACTATTATATGTGACAATAATAAATCAAATGAAAGTGGCAGCTTGTTATACAGTAATCGAGATCCTTGTGATTCAGTTATTGAAGATAGCTAACCGATATAAACCAAAACGTGCTAGATTCAACTAGTACTGTGCGTTGAATTGGTTAATATCACTCCTGCTTCCCAGAGCTCTTCAGGACTCTTATTAGGAAGTAAGCAAGTGTAAAACCTGGGTTCAGTTGATGGCATGGGGAGCAGTGAAGAAAGCAGAGTCAGGGTATGATAGCCATCAATGCATGAAATTTTAACATCATTCACTGCTTGGGATCATACGTTAAGAATAGTTTCTGTACAGAGGCTGATTAAGAACATAGGGACTGCTGACGACCATTCAGACCCTTAAGCTTACTGTTATCCTATTCGATCATGGCTGATCTGGATGCTAACTCCATTTTTCTACCTTTGCTCTACATCCCTTAATACTCTCACCCAACAAAAATCTATCATTCAGTCTTGAAAGCTCGAGCTGACTCAGCATCCATAGCTTTAGATAAAAGAATTCCAGATTTCTATCATCCGTTGTGTGGGAAAATGCTTCCAATTTCCCTCCTTAACTAATGTTATAGTCCCTCGTTCTCACTCACCTGATGAAGGAGCGGGACTCTGAAAGCTTATGTTACCAAATAAACCTGCTGGACTTTAACCTGGTGTTGAGGGACTTCTTAATATACCCACCCCAGTCTAATGCTGGCAGCTCCACATTATAGCCCCTCATTCATGGTTCCACTGTCCTGTCAAATCATTTTATCATGTTAAGTACTTCAATCACACTTTATTTTAATCATTAACAGTCAAGGGGATGCACAATTTTTGTGCAACCTGTCCCCATAAATTTAACACTAAAGTACATTATTGCGGCATAATGAAGTACACTTTGCTCTTACATCCAGCTTACACTGTACCTGACCCAGGATACTGAGGAAGAATTGAAAAATAAACTTCAGTCCGCCTTTGGAGAGATTGGACATTGTAGAGAAAACTGTTACTCTGCTTCTATGGTGTGTTACCTACTTGATGTTGACAGCTAGGAACGAGGAAAAGTAACATCACTGAGCAACAAGTTTCACCAAAAATTGCACTGCAGCTCAATGGCAAGGGTATGAACACAATAAAATCGATCCAGATACGAGAAGCGGCCTTCAAATTGGCTGCAAAGTTGTATTGGCTCAAGGTGAAATGGGTCTGAAATGAATTGTGGCACTATGCCCGCATAACACAAGCGTGGCATTTCAATGCTGTCAAAAAATTATTCATTAATTTCCCCACTGCACTTACCATTCCCCTCACTTCATAAATCAGCTTTAATATTTAGCTCAGTTCAAAATAGATATGCTTTCTGAGTTTTTTTTCCAAATCTATAGATACAACTGAGTCTCTATTTGTGGGCATTGCTGGCAATGTCAGGTTTTATTGCACCCATCCTTGGGTCCCTTTTGGAAGGTGTTTATTAACTTTCCTTGAAGCTATGGATAGAGTTACAGAAGCACAGCGATGTCGAGAAGAGTCAGATATAGACCAGCCCTGCGAAGGTCAACACGTTTCTGATATAAAATATTTTATATCAGAAGCATGGTTAGGTTTACCAAAGATGGACTTACATCTATGTGGTGTCTAATCACCATAATGCATCCCAAAGCACCTTACAGCCAATGAAGTACTTTTGAAGGGTAGTCTCTGTTATAATGTATGGGTGGCACATTGGCACAATGGTTCGCACTGTTGCCTCACAGTGCCAGGGACCTGGATTTGATTCTCGGATTGGGTTGCTGTCTGTGTGGAGTCTGCACATTCTCCCCGTGCCTGCGTGGGTTTCCTCCGGGTGCTTCGGTTTCCTCCCACAGTCCGAAAGATGTGCTGGTTAGATGCATTTTCCATGCTAAATTTCCCTCAGTGTACCCATCAGGCAACTGGGGGATTGTCACAGTAACTTCACTGCAACTTGTATGTAAGCCTTACTTGTGACTAATAAACAAAAATAATGTAGGACAATCTGACAGCTTTATGGTCACTTTTGCTGTTTATTTCCACTCCAATTTCCAGAAGATTCTTTGAATCGGATTTAAATTCTCAAACTTCAATGGTGGAATTTAAAATCTTGATTATTTTTTCAGACCTGATTAAACGTTCAGTAAAATAATCACTGTGCTATTGTACCTCTCCACTCCTTGGTGCGTGACAGTTCATTGGCCTTTTCTTCTTATTCCTGAGGGTGAAAATACAGCCTCTCAAGACTCAATAAATGCTACAATAGAAATGATGGTTACAAGACTGCATCCGTGGCACAGCTTTCAACTTCACAAACAGACCGTACTATTCACTCAGCTGACTACACCAGAATCGAACTGCAACACAGAAAGATTCTGAGACGCAGTGAGAGCAGAGTTTATCATGGTAATTGCTACGGTTGCTAGTCCTGCCCTACTCCTGTTCTGAAATCATATATAGTCAATGCGGTGGATTTGTTCATTCAGTCTGTAGTAACAAAATATAATGGCACTCAAGGCATGTGTTTATCTATACTTCTAACACACCACTATTCAATTTAGCAAAGTTCAAAGAGCAACACTGGTTGCAAGGGTCCTGCAAATAATTTTATTTCCAGCCATCTTAGTAGTGGAAAAACTAACAAATTTTCCCTGATTTCATTATGGAATCATAGAATCTTGAAAGTGCAGAAGAGGCCATTCGACCTCTCAAGTCTGCACTGACTCCAACAGAGCATTTTACTCTCTTCACTGCCCTATTCCTGTAATCCCATATATTTACCCTGCTAATCTCCCTGACCAAGGGGCAATTTAGCATGGCCAATCCACATCTTTGGAGTGTGGGCAGAAACAGAACACCCAGGAGGAAACCCACGTAGACACAGTAAAAATGTGCAATCTCCACATAGACAGTCACCCAAGGCTGGAACTGAATCCGGGTCTCTAGCATTATGAGACAGCAGTGATAAACACTCTGTCACCATGCTGCCCTGAAAAGTTTATAATTATAAACAGTTCTGCATTTGTCAAGCTAAGCTATGTTGGTGCTGGGAAATGGCACATTTTGTATTTCATACGTACATACTGAGAGTTACTCCTAGGCCAGGTACAACACAATTAGACATAGACAGAATAATATAACTACTGTGCCACTTTCAGTAAAGCAGCCAATTTAATACCAAAAGAGTTCCTTTTCTTGTAGTTATAGTTCAAGTCACAAACTCCAATGCGGAGCCTGTCTGGAACACAAACTTCACCTCTGGTATGATTCAAATGACCCACTAGGGAGCTTTTATCAAACAAAGTTTATTTAAGAATACAGTTAACACGTGTAATAAGAATATTAGCAATAACTGTTGCAAATTACAAACAAAAGTGAACAACCACAATACAGTACAATCCTTAACAAATACATCTAAGCTGTTCCAATCAAACCAACCCCATAAATTCTTATACCCCTTACACAGGTTTAACATAGAAAGACTAATGATACTGGAACTGAGTCCTTTGAATGAATGCTGCAGTTCTCTTGATACACTCAGAACAGTCTGAAGTCAGAACAGCTTCTCAGTATACCGGGGAAACACTCAGGTGAAGCCACAACAGCGGGAAGGCAAGAAGCCTTGCTAACAGCTAACCAGCAGAACTTCCAAAACCCAGGGAGAAAAAGAGAGAGACGCTTTTCAATCTGATGTCTACTCTCTTTTAAACTAAACATTGCTGCCAGCCAAAAATCAGAAAATGAAGTCTTGAATTCCCTAGAAAGGAAAGAAAACACTGACCAGAACATATAAAGCTCCTCAAGACAATGAGGGCCATAAAACAACCCAGAGTAAAATTAAACAAACCCCATTTAAACCACTGAAGGAGCATTAAAAGGCCTCCTAGAGACAACAATGAGAGTTAAGAGCTATGTAATTTTTAAAAAACTCTCAAGGTACACTAACGTCACACTTTTGCTGGTAAAACTATCCATTTGGAACTCAAACTCTTTCCATTCTTTCAGATTCCACGTAGCCAGGCTGAGGATATTTTCATCCCATAACCTGGGCTGGATTTGAACCCCAGGCCCCACAGTGAAAGGCCATTCTGACATTTAAATAAGTTTAAATTGTTCCAGTATTATTAATGATCTCTTATTTTAAAGCAACCAATATGGCTATCAATGGGTTGTTTAGATTAGGCTTGGGGCAATGTTTTTCCTTACACACAGTGCACATATGCCAACCGACTCAAGAACAACTTCTTCCCTGCTGCTGTCAGGCTTTTGAATGGACTTACCTCGCATTAAGCTGATCTTTCTCTACACCCTAGCTACGACTGTAACACTACATTCTGCACGCTTTCCTTTCCTTCTCCATGAACGGTATGTTTTGTCTGCATAGTGTCAAAGAAACAATACTTTTCATTCTATGTTGATACACGTGTGACAATAATAAATCAAATCAAATGCTTATCACTCAGTGAGCTAAACAGCTATCTCAGCTATGTGAGCACTCATGTTTCAATGTGACAGCACCAAATGGAACACTTTGCCAGAATCAGAGACAGTACACAGGCAGACTCGGAGCTTGGAGAACAGACATGGTGGTACAGTGGTTAGCACTGCTGTCTTACTGTGCCAAGGACCCAGGTTCGATTCTCAGCTTTGGGTTACCGTCTATGTAGAGTTTTGATGTGGATGTGCCGGCGTTGGACTGAGGCAAAACACAAAAAAAATCCCACAACACCAGTTTAAAGTCCAAACAGGTTTATTTGTAGCAGAACTCCCAGCCACGTGTGGAGTTTGCCCATCCTCTGTGTGTCTGAGTGGGTTTCCTTCCACAGTCCAAAGATGTGTAGGTTAGGTTGACTTGTCATACTAAATTGTCACTTAGTATCAGGGAGGCAGGTAGGATAAATACATGGGGCTATGGGGACATAGCCTGGATGGGACAGTAGTTGGTACAGGCTCGAAGAGGCGAATGTCCTCGTTCTGTACTGTAGGAATTATATGATTCTATGTTGATGAGGGCAGGAAAGGGAGCACAGTTCCTATCAAGTCTGTATAGGCATCAGCCCGGCTTCAACACACACCATCTCAGAAAAAGGAGGTAGCCTCAGTAGAAAGCTCTCCCAGAATGGGGTTCTGTTCTTAGATGATTTTGTCATGACTCTGTGCTTCCACTCACAGTGATTCAGCCTTACTACAACATATAAGATCCTCAATGCAAAACCAGGACAACACAACAACAATGACCCTGTTTCACTAGTTGGAGTGCGCTTTGGAATATTCTGGAGCTATTTTATTTATTACAAGTACAAGTAGACTTACATTAACACTGCAATAAAGTTATTGTGAAAGTCACCTAGTCGCCATACTCAGATGCCTGTTCGGGTACACTGAGGGAAAATTTAGCATGGCCAATGCACCTAACCAGCAGGTCTTATAGACTTTGGAAGAAAACTTATGATGTGAAGATGCCGGCATTGGACTGGGGTAAACAAAGTAATAAGTCTCAAAACACCAGGTTAAAGTCCAGCAGTTTATTTGGTAGCGCAAGCCACTAGCTTTCGGAGCAGCGCCCCATTATCAGGTGAGTGGGAGTTCCATTCACGAACAGGACATATAAAGAAACAGCCTCAACCATGATCTTAAATTCACGTCACACTATCTGTAACCCTCACAACTTGCCTGGGCTTGCAAAATCTCACTACCTGTCCTGGTTGGAGACAATACACATTTCTTTAACCTGTGCTTAACCTCTCTCCACTCACAGTGTGTGCATTTTTAAGACTTGATTGCCCATAAAGACTTGCATTCCAATCATTATTTTGTAAATTGAGTTTGTGTCTTTAAATGCCCTGTCTGAACAGAACTCCCACTTACCTGATGAAGGAGCAGCGAGCACTCCACAAGTTAGTGGCTTGCGCTAGTGAACAAACCTGTTAGAGGAACTCACGTAGACATGGGGAGAAGATGTAAACTCCACACAGACAGTGACCCAAGCCAGTATTCAAACCCAAGTCCCCGATGATATATGAGGCAACAGTGCTCACCACTGCACCACAATGGGCAGCATGGCAGCACACTGGTTAGCACTGTTGCCTCATCAGGGACACAGATTCAATTCCTGCCTTGGGTCACTATCTGTGTGGAGTTTGCACGTTCTCCCCGTGTCTGCATGGGTTTCCTCCAGGTGCTTTGTTTTCCTCCCACAGTCCAAAGATATGCAGGTTATGTGAATTGATAATGTTAAATTAACCCTAGTGTCAGGAGGACCACCTAGGGTAAATGCATGGCGTTCTGAGGATAGAACCCTGGGTGGGATTGCAATCAGTGTAGATGCAATGGCCAAATAGCCTCCTTCAATACTACAGGATTCTTTGATTCTATGCCATTCTATAGAAGACACTACTAGAGGAAAAGCTAATGTAAAAGATTAAGATCCTTGCCACCAGTCTGAATGCTCTTGCACGCTGTCTTATTGTAACCTATTTAGATTAAAGTACTCACCATCAAATCCATTAAACCTCCATTCGTTATTAAAATTGTTTCATGCTCCATTTCATCCACCTGTATAACCAGCTACATAAACAGTGAGAATACACAAGGCTGCCACAGAATTCTGTTGAAAGATAATGGGGAATATAATCAATGGTCTAGATTTTATGATCAGCAGCGAAGGCACGGTATTAGTCACTGACTTCAGAGAACACTTCCCTCAAAAAGGTACAAGGCTCCATATTGTAGATTTCACTCCTCCCTACATTACTTGCATTCCAGAGTCAGCTCAAGAGGCTCAACCAACTACCTTCTACTTTTTAAGATCACATTATCGAGAGCGAAATGCAGATTTGGACGTACAAATAGAATTAAAATAAAAGTTGAAACAGCATAAACACACGTTGAAAAAGAAATTCAAATTCTACGGATTTATCATACTGGAGAAATTTGATATTCCGCTAATATAAAATTCATTTTTCAGAGCCAGAGTGGTCACTTAGCAGTAATTGTGAACTTAGAATAATGATTCTTTTTAAACAAAATTACAACTCATTCGATCATTTATAAATTTTTTCAGCAGTATCACAGCGAAGCTGACATTGTAAAAGTGAAAGACCACTTCAATTCAAGTAATTTCAAAAGAACTCCCCCTGCAAAACTTTGAAGACTGCATCCTATAGGCAATCAGACAGTAACTCACAAATGTCTATATTCAATGCACAAGTGTCAACAACTTTAAGGATGACCAATGCCGATATAATTACAACCAAGTCTGAGCCATCAGTGTTGTTCTTTTAACTGCAGTCTGGTATGGTGCTGATAGAGCAATTCAAAGATTTACCCTGTCTTCTTAGGTGGTCATGTTCTACATCACTATTGCGGAGAAAAACAGGAGAGTTCCGCCTTGTGTCTTAACCAATATTTACCCTTAACCAAACTCGCAAAATTGATTAACTGATCAACATCACCATTCTGTCTGTGGAAAGTTTGCTGTGCGCTAAGTTGGTATCATGGGTTGTACATTAATTAGTCTAGTTTTGGAATGATTACTGAGATATTGATATGTTCAAAATATCCCATACAGCTAAACAATGGGTATCTCCTCATGACTAGGTGTTCCGCTGCTGAAGCCACGAACCTTCTTCCCCCTTGACTAGTCATGTGTCCTGCATCATTATAGGAGGTGCCAATTACAGTCCCATACATTAATACTTACAAATCCTAATACTATGCCATCTTTTCAGCATTACAACACCTCACTGCATTGGCTGGAAAGCATTTTCAGATGTTGAGACTGTGAAAGACACCACAGAATGTACTCTTATATACAGGTTTCTCCAAAACCTTTAGATTTTAGTTGTGATAAATGGGACAATGTTGTAATTGGTTTAACACACAATACCTCTTTGCTTCCTTACCCATACAGATTATTTCACACTTCTACAAGTTAAACTGCATTTGCCATCAACTGACCCAACTCAGAAGAACTGAATTCTGCTGACCATTTATGTCATTATTTTGTACTATTTAGAGTCAGAGGTTTACGGTATAGAAACAAGTCTTTCAGCCCAACTTGTCCATGCCGCACTTTTTTTTTTTACAACTAACCTAGTCCCAATTACCCATATCCCTCTATGCCCATCTTATCCACATAACTGTCTAAATGTTTTTTTAAAAGACAAAAAACTTCTACTATCACCTCAGTAGCTTATACCAGACATTCACCACCCTGAGTGTGAAACAATTGTCCCTCTGGACCCATTTGTATCTCTCCCCTCTCACCTTAAAGCTATGGCCTCTAATTTTAGACTCCCCAACCTTTGGGAAATGATGTTGACTATCTAACTGATCTACGTCCCTCGTTATTTTATAGACCTCCATAAGATCACGGTTCAGCCTCCCTATGCGCCTGGGAAAAGAAATCCCAATCTACCCAGCCTCTCGTTATAACGCAAACCATCAAGTCCTGTTGGCATCCTCATAAATCTTTTCTGCACTCTTTTGAGTTTAATAATATCCCTAATTTGCTTTCTTAAATATTTGTGCCATCTAAAGACTTTCCCTCAACATCCCCATCCAAATAGCAACAGTGGCAAGTGCTCCAAACCACTGTGTCTTTCCAGATCCCAACACTCCCTTGATGGCTCCACATAGTTTTAAATCAGGTGTCTATACTTCCTTGCGTTTTACTTCCTGTTAGCTACTTCTAAGCTTAGCCATTCATCGTCAAATTGGAGAATTGCCAGAGGCTTTCTGAAAACGCATATGCATTTTATTACCACGCCATGCCTAATATCTTGCAAGGATTGGTGGTTAATTAAACAAGGACACATCTATACACATCAGAGAGAGGGGTGACAGATTTGATCCTTGCAGTCTACTGGTTAGATAATCTAGGCTAAGGTTGCTGTAGTAGGTTTATAATTGACCCAAGCATACTTCAGTTACAGAGAATTAGGTAGGATTTCTGCTTCTAATTGCCAGCTAGCTGACAATCCTGCTGGGATCACTCATGTACTGATGGAGTGAGGAGATAGAGTCAGGCCTGATCATCATCCGCTCAAATGGCCTGTTAATATGCAGCCCACCAAAGCTCAAACATGAATATCCACAATTTGGCCAAGTTACCAGAAGGAAGCACTTATGGAATGAGTGGGGAAAGCGTAGAAAGCAGGCAACTGGTAAGAAAACGCATTTAAAAATCTCCAATTAACCCATTACAAATTCATGGACATAAAAATGTGTTCTCTCCAAACTCATTCGTATCATAGAATCTCTGCAGTATAGAAAGAGGTCATTCGGCCCATCAAGCCTGCACCAACTATCTCACCCAGGCCTATCCCTGTAACTCCATATATTTACCACAGTGATGCTCCTGACTCTAAGGGGCAATTTAGCATGGCCAATCAACCTAACCCGCACATCTTCTGACTGTGGGAAGAAACCGAAGCACGCAGAGGAAACCCACAAAGATACGGGGAAGCATGCAAGCTCCATACAATCAGCCACCTGAGACTGGAATTGAACTCGGGTTCCTGGCGCTGTGAGCTAGCGTGTTAGCCTCACTGGTATCACTTCAAAGCATTTTCCCCTGGTGGTTTACATTTTTGTCTGTGATAATAACAATCATTTTAGTCACTATCCAATCGCTCAATGTAGTCAAATTATATCAGCTGTGGAAAGCATTTCAAAAGAAGCTACACCACAAGCAGCAAGTTTGCAATCAGTACCAATGCTTGATGGATGCAGTGAAGAGATTCGGGTTAGGACATTATATTTAAGAAGAGTGCAGCACGGTAACGAAGCAGATCACTTTCATAGGTAAGAGGGAGAGGGAGAGGCGGGGAGAATGGGGGAGGCAGATTGAAGTTATATCAACAACCTTACTGGAAAATAAAAAAAATTCAAAAACAGTAGTGGCATGGGTTCATTTGCTGACATTAAATTGATGGCACTTCTTATCATTAATGTGGATGCCCTCATTTCACACACGTACGCCAAAATTTTCATCAATTTTCAGCAACGGTGGAAAACATACCAGTTAAGGGCCCATCCTTTTCATGAATTTGGTTATTAGAAGTTGGAGATATAAAGAAAACACAATATCCCAAAGCACATTATAGCCAGGCTACTTGCGAAGTATTACCACTTCTGTAAGAGACATGGTAGCCGTTTTGTGCACAGCAAGCTGCACAAACAACGTGATGATAATAACCAGCTAATCTATTTTAGTGGCATGTGTTGAGGAATAAATATTGACCAGGGCACCGGGGAGAACTCCCCTGCTCTTCTTCTATGAAGTGCTATGGGATCATCGCCATATGCCCAAGAGGGGAACCCAGGGCTTGGGTTTAACACATGAAGCAGATTCAGCATTCTAAAGAACCAGCAGAAAAAAGAGTGAAATCAAGACAAGCAACCAAAACAGAAAGCAGCCAGTTATAGCCCATTAGATAGATACTCCTAATCCAAGGACTGAACCAATTCAGGTCAAGTGCTGCTTCATGAGAAAGTACATCTTTTATTTACAGTCTTCTCCCATAGGGGCTGAACGGCAACCAGCAGCACTTCAGGATTTTATACCACCATGTTGCCCTTCACATCAGGAGCAGAGCCTGGTCAGACGGGCACATCAATACCAAGAGACCCAAGATTGACAAGATGGGGCGCTGCACCCCATCCTGCTGCTGATGCTCCAGTTGAACTTCACTGGCTGACCATCGACTCCCAGGGCAGTTAGAATAGCAAAAGCAGACTTTACCAACGGGCAGGTTCTTGTGAGGGGTTGAGAGTGTCACTTTGGATTTCAAACACAACGGGGTAAGGGAAGAGAAGCTCCACTTTAAAAACTGTTTTCTCATTTCAACTCTTCTGCTGTGGTTGTGGCAAAGCAATTCTGAAGGAGATTCCACTTTGGAGTGAAACCGAATGTCACTTGGGTGACAGTCATCCCCCTCAGCCACCCGTAGCCGCAGCTGTTTCTACTTTAAACGATGGCTGGCAGCTGTCACTTTCAAAGTTGTGTTCGACCAGCGAACGCCTTTAGAGCTCAGGTTCTGCGTGCTGCAGAGGGTGACAATAATTACAACACAAGATCTGGACGCAGAAACCCAACACTCATCGTTTGTGGTTCTGAATCTCTGAACGCTTGTGCACAGCACTAAAATAGATCAGTGGCATCACAACTCTGAGGAACTACTGCATCTTAAAAACTAACTATAGAAACTAGCTAGCAAGAACATAATGATCCATGATTCACCACTCAATACTGGGCTGCTTAACATTTCCAGACAACTTCTCTCTTGTGTCTCACAACCACATCATTTACAAGAAAAAGCCCAATAATGTCAGGAGAAAAGGAAGCAGAAAACCAGTTTGCGTCACTTTTTGAAAGAAGCTCAAACTCCACATGCAAACACTGTTGAAGAGCAGAGGATGATTTATCCTGTTTTTTAGCTGGCCATTAATTAATGAGACAGGAGTGACAGAGTTAATTCCCCATGTGAGAAAGCAAGGAATGAGAAAAGAAACATTCTGCCCACTTAACCCACTTGATTAAAGACCTATACATATAGACGTATCATTTTTGCTTGGAACAGAAACGGGGTTGTAGTGTTGGACTTCACTGAGGCAAAAATGGGCAGCAAAGAAATAGGTCCTCTGCCAATTGCTCGGTTTTTCAAAGGTTGCTTTTTTTTTATTATAGAATTTGCTGGCTAAGCCAGTATTTATTCCACTGGGCAACAGTAGCAGCAGTGATACCTCTCAGTGCCAGGAACTCAGGCTCAATTCCAGCCTCACGTGACTGAGGAGTTTGCACAGTCTCCCAGTGTCAGCACGGGGTTCTTCTGGGTGCTCCGGTTTCCTCCCACAGTCCGAAAGACGTGCTGGTTAGATGGATCGGCCATTCTTAAATTGCCCCTCAGTCAGGAAGGTTACAAAGGGAGATACATGGAGTTATGGGGATAAGGCCTGGGTAGGATTGTTGTCAGTGTGGATGTGATGGGGTGAATATCCTCCTTCTGCATTGTAGAATAGAATCGTAGAATCCCTAACTGCCTTTGAAAGAGTGTGGTGAGCAGCCTTCTTGATCCGCTGCAGTCCACCTGCTGTAGAAATATCCATAGTGCTGTTAAGGAGGGAGCTCCAAGATTTTGATCTAGCAACAATGAAGGAATGGTAATATTTTTCCAGATCAGCATAGGTCACAAGATGGTAAGACAGAGGGAGGTGAGCTATTCCACTGCTTTGAGGATATGGAAAATAAAACTTGGATTTTGCCAACCAACCTAACCTCTGAGATGGTGTTCTGCTTAAATCCCTCAAAAGTGAATCAAACCAGATTCCCAAACTTCCATCTACCCCAACATCATAACTTATTATGGACGGAATGTTTCTTTCCCATCCTCCCAACTCCAGAAGTGTGATAAAGACTCTACTGAATTCATTATCCAATTATTTAAGTGCACACCTACATTAGAATCTTCAATCCTCTTATTAAATAGTTATCTGTCTGCCTGTTTTCTGAAGGAGATAACCAAAACAATTAAATATTTAATCTAGGAATTGGTTCCAAATGTCCACTGCTTTTAATCTCTTGTCTAATTTTGTTTTTGTAGCCTCTTATTCATGGCCTATGTAAAATAGCCTGTTCGCACCTTTGATAGATACAAAGTACTGCAATGCTGGAATCTGAAACAAAGGTAGAAAAATGCTGGAAAATCTCAGCGGGGCTGACAGCAGGTCTGGAGAAAGAGTGGAGCCAACATTTCAAATCTAGATGACCCTTGATCATTGAGAGAGAAAGACAGAAAAGGTGCAAGGAACAATGTCCCAGATCATATTCTCCTTCACATGAGAATAGTTGCAACTCTACCTGTCAGGTTTCAGAGCTCAAGTCTCCAGATTTCCACACTGCATCTCTCTGAACACTCTCTGACATGTCAATCAACCATCATCAGCAACTAACTAACATAACGTTTTTGAATTTGAATTGGTTAACTAACAGAAAGCAAAGAGTGGGGAGGGGAGGGGTAAATGGGTCTTTTACTGGTCAGCAATCAGTGACTAGTGGTATGCCTCAGGGATCAGTGTTGAGACCGCAATTGTTTGCGATCTACATAGATGATTTGAAGTTGGGGACCAAGTGTAGTGAGTCAAAATTTGCAGATGACACTAAGGTAAGTGACAGAGCAAAGTGTGCAGAGGATGCTGAAAGTCTGCAAAGGGATATAGATAGTCTAAGTGAGTGGGTGAGGGTCTGGCAGATGGAATACAATGTTGGTAAACGTAGGGTCATCCATTTTGATAGGAATAACAGCAAAATGGACTATTATTTAAATGGTAAAAAATTGCAGCATGCTGCTGTGCAGAGGGACCTGGGTGTCCTTACGCAAGAATCACAAAGAGTTGATTTTCAGGTGCAGCAGGTAATTAAGATGGCAAATGGAATTTTGTTCTTTTTTGCAAGAGGGATGTAGTTTAAAAACAGTGAGTCATGTTGCAGCTGTATAAAGTGCTGGTGAGGCCACACCTGGGGTACTGTGGACAGTTTTTAGTCTGTTTATTTGAGAAAGGACTTACCAGCACTGGAGGGAGTTGGGTTGATCAACTAGGTTGATTCCAGAGTTGAGAATGTTGGCTTATGAGCAGACTATATTCACTGGAATTCAAAAGAATGAAGGGAGATCTTATAGAAACATATAAAATTACGAAGGAATAAATAAGATAGAAGCAGAGGAGTTGTTTCCATTGGCAGGTGAAATTAGAACTAGGGGGCATGGCCTCAAAATAAGGGGAAGCAGATTTAGAACTGAGTTGAGAAGGAACTTCTTCACAAGAGAGTTGTGAATCTGTGGAATTCCCTGCTCAGTGAAGCAGTTGAGGCTACCTCATTGAATGTTTTTAAGGCAAGGATAGATAAATTTTTGAATAGTAAAGGAATTAAAGGTTATAGCAAATGGGAAGTAAGTGAAGCTGAGCCCAAGAAAAGATCAGCCACAATCTTATTGAATGGCAGAATAGGCTTGAGGGCCAGATCATCTACTCCTGCTCCTAGTCCTTATGAATTCAACTCTTAATAGGAGAATATTTAAACTTGAATGAATTAAGTCTATACACAACAACTTAAATGTCACCTCCATGAAAGTAGCTGACCCCTCATTGACTGTGCCATGGTTTAGTTCCAGAATAATGTATCTGTAACTGCAGCACTGCTGAAAAAGAAATGCTGTCAAAGCTTTTCATCTTGAACTCATCAGGACAGAAACACAAGAACAGCACATTTCAAAGGGAACAATTTATACTGCACTAGAAAGGGGTACTGATTAGTTAGCATATGGATTCTGATTGGTTTGGAGGGGAGGGGAAAGAGAACAGAGGAGAATTGACATGCAGCTCTGACAAGGGGTCTCCCTGGCTTGAAACGTTGACTCTATTCTCTTCCCACACGTTTGTCAGACTTGAGATTTTCCAGTATTTTCTATTTTTGTTTCAGGTTCCAACATCTGCAGTATTTTGCTTTAATTCAACAGCATCTCTCTTTTTCAGCGCTTCCAAACCACTATCTTCAAATTCCTTGATATTGCATAGTTCCCCTATGCATTGAGTTAAGTGAGGGAAGACATGTTGCCTGGAATAATATTAGACTCCAATGGTTTTTCTCCTTGTATTTGAATCTCATCTCATTAATTCTCCTTCACTACATCTGATTAAACAAGCCTCGCTAATGGCTCCAAGCTGCTGAACAGACCTAAACAGTTGAGTAGGTCCCAACAATGCTTCCTGTTTCATTCTATGCTGAACACCTACTGATTTTCCAGTGCCTTAGTGTCACCTTTGTAATGAGCATCATTAACAGATTATAGGTTGGAAGGTCAGCATGTTCCAGCTTATAATGTTTGCCACAAAGTGCCCTGCTGCCACGCAAAGTGCAGGCTCTTCTATGCAGAATCATCACTTGACATCTGGGTACTGTATACTGAAGACAAGGTTTTTAGGAGGAAGGAAAAACTGTCAGAGAGAAGCATTAAAGTCTGTTTACACTTTCAGCAGAATTTTCCAAACTCAGTGTAACATTCAAGAAACAATACTTTTCACTGAATATGAATGTGTGTGACAAAAATCAAATCAAATCATGGCTTCCACGATGTGGAAGTACAAGGGAAGCAGATACATATAGAGTACAATCAACTCCAAACACCTTTCCATGTCAGCACGTATCCCTGTTCCTTTGTTATCTATGAGCCAAAATACTGGAAATTCCCACCTAACAGCACTGTGGGAGAACCTTCCCCATATGGGCTAGCGGTTCAAGAAGATGGCTCACCAATCTTCAGAAGGGCAATTCGTGACACACCATAAACACTAATATCATTAGTGGTATTCACAGCTCAAAAAATAACAAATTGAAATTGCATCCAAAGCTCTTACTCTCAGAACTATGACTCAAAACTCTATAGTGCAGCCTGCTTTTTAAAGAAATGAAAAATATTAACTTGATCATAGAATCGTAGAACCCTACAGTGCAGAAAAAGGCCCTTCAGCCCATTGAGTCTGCACTGAACACAATCTCACGCAGGCCCTACCCCTATATCCCTACATATTATACCCACTAAGCCCTCTAATCTATGCATCTCAGGACACTAAGGGGCAATTTCTTACATGGCACCTTTCACGACATCAGGCTATGCCAAGGCAGCTTAGTGTCTAAACAACTACTTTTTGACAGGGCTCAATTTTGGAAAATAGGAAATGCAGTAATCAGTTTTTACTCAGCAATCTCCCACAAGTGTCGAGATTATCTGTTTGAGTGATACTGGATGATGGATATATATTGGCCAGGACAGCGAGGGCTCAATAAACACAGGACCTTCAGTGTGGGAAAGGGGATGCAGTGATCAAAACCCTTTCAATGACACTTGAGAGAGAAGCAAAAAACAAAGGTTGAACATCATTTAATCACATTTGGATCTCATGAGTTGACAATGGCCATGGACTGGGTTTGGTGGTCACCAGCTAGGCTTCTGGATGAAGCAGGACTGCTCGAGTATGTTACCAAAGGGCCAACGGGACTGTACGGAACTCGAGCCTGTACCTTTCGAGAGACAGGACTGCAGCGAATTTTAAAAAGGGGCTGAGTAGTCCATGGAGGACCCTCTTAATTTGTAAAAGGTGGATCATTTTTGTGTTGCCAAAAAGACAAGATGCCAAAAATATCCTGGAACTAGTCTCAAAAGTATACAGATGAATTTATATTGTTACTGCTCCAGAAGTCTCTCCAACATCTGGCTAGAAGACTCCATTGAGTCATTCACATTTTTGCAGCATTGTGTCTTTTCAAGTACAATTGCTGACATTAGAAGTTTCTGCCAGTTACAGACACTAGCACAACGAGCTGTGAAACACATGTTGCTAACTGAGGCAAAGGATGTTCTCCCACCAGTCCCTTCCCTTAAGACTAAAGGTCTTCAAAAAAAAACCACTGTAGCCTAGACACTTAAAGCTTTTTTCAGAAGATAACATTTTCCCAAACTTGACGTGAAATCAAACACTGGCTCCCAAGGGTTTACTGGCCAATTCTCTGTTCCACTGTGGAATAATTGATCTGTAAACTGTTGCCAAGGGCAGTGAACACTGTGAAATCAGATAACATTGCATTGCTGTTTATTCAACTCCTCTGCCTTTTTTTGTATTTAAAAAGCAACATGGAATGATGTCTCCCTCAAAAAAAGATTTGCGCTCACTGCACCCCTGATTTGCGCTCACTGAACCCCTGATTTGCGCTCACTGCACCCCCTGATTTGCGCTCACTGCACCCCCTGATTTGCGCTCACTGCACTACTTCTGGCTGGAGGCATTCCTGCAGGTTTGGTCACATGACATTCTGATCACATGATGCCCAAATCATGTGATATCTAAAAGCTGCAGGGCCAATGGTAGAAGCAACTTGGAAGGGAAACCAAAAATTTCATCAATAACTATTGAAAACGCACTTAAATTTCACTGGTAACTAATGGTAATACAGGCAACCCTCAATATTACCCTTTTAACTAACAGTAATGTAATAACTCACCTACACAGTCATGTAAATGTTAATGTGTAACATTCCCATAATGCTACCTGAAACCAGCAGTAATCCTATAACTATTTGTATGTCTTGTTATCTTCAGCCAGAGAGCCCCCTCCCCCAGCCCAAGGCTCTCAAGTCAGTCCTGTTTTTAACAGGCCCTATCCCTTTCCCCATCGCCTTGAACCCTGGTTCCGTGTAAAAGTAACAGTTGTGAAGTAGGAACCTCAGTCAGAGCTAATCTGTATTTGGTTATAACTGACCGACCCGAACCAAACTGAGAGATTGCGCAAAGGGAAGTGAACCCAGTGTTCGGGACAATTCCGATAGTAGTCATGATGTAGAGATGCCGGCGTTGGACTGGGGTAAACTCAGTAAGAGGTCAGACAATGAGGTCTCATTCGCCTGAGGAGGGCTGCAAAGGCCGAAAGCTTGCAAGTTTACTATCAAATAAATCGGTTGGATTTAAAATTGATGTTGTCAGACCTCTTACTAGGACAATTCCAACAGGGCACCTTGTCCTCAACTCAGCGATAGCATTTTTAATTCACCTTGGATTCAATAAAAGGAGGAAAGTCAAGAAAATATAACACAGGTGAAGGCCATTCAGCCTCAGTACTGGCAATCTCTTAAATATCCCACATTCCCAGATCTCTTGATATTCCTCCTTTTCAAATGTGTAGCCCATTTCCATTGAATTGAACCCCAACAGTGCAGAAAGAGTCTAGCCCATCGAGTCTGCACTGCCTCTCCAAAAGAGCATACCACCCAGGTCCTCCTCTCCGTCCTATCCTTGTAACCCCATGCACTTCCCATAGCTAATCCACCTAAGCTACGTGTCTTGGACATCATAGGACAATTTAGCATGACCAATCCGCCAAACCTACTTATCTTTGGCTGGATGGTGATGCAGAGTGACACCAATAATGTGGGTTCAATTCCCCTACCAGCTGAGATTATTCACGAAGGCCCTGTCTTCTCAACCTGGCCCCTCGCCTGAGGCATGGTGATCGCTACCAGTTAACTCTCTCCCATTATAGTCTGAGACTATGGTGGCTTTGCATCATTGGACTCCAGGAGAAAACACAAGTTTAATCTCTCCAACAGTGAATTATCCCATTACCTAATAGCCCTCTATTCAATAACTTCCTTTCTCCCTTGTTTGAAAATTCTCCAACTTCTTCCCTCGTTCTCTATTTGTTTTGCCAGTGGAAATATTATTTCACTGTTTATCTGTAAGTGAGGTCTCTAGATGTCACTAACTGTGTCACTCCTGGATCATCTTGGTCCTTTCCACAGCTCTAACCCAGTCATCATCTCACTACCCACTCCCCCCCTCCACCCATCACTATATCCCAGCTGCCAATCCCCATTTCCCAGTCTCCCTCACTCCACTCATGCCACCGTGCACATAACTGCCAAGAGCCCTCAATTCCTTCCTCCATCTCACATCTCATGCTCCCTTTCCCCAGCCATTCAACTTTTCTCTCATACTCCGTGACACCAACTGACACCTCCCTTCCTCTCCCTCGTTTCCCCATCAGGAAGCCAGTGTTGGGAGGGGTGGTTAAGAGTGGCTGATAGAGCAGAGGCCTGACAGATCTCTTTCTCCCCCCCCTTTTCCTCCCCACTCTCCCTGTTGGAAAGGGATAGAAAGGTCTGCAATGCACAAGAGCTCCCTCTGCTGCCTGATCAAGCTGGCTGCTGAGTCTAGCTCCGCCCACTGCCTCTCATAGCTAGAAACAGTCTGGCCTACTTTTCATGCACTATGTGCACAAGACTGGGAAGTAAAAACCCATCCAAAAAACAGATCTGCAACTCGAGCTAGATACTTCAAACTTTTCTCAAAGTTCTGCACATGGTGTCCCACTAACAATTGCCATGTCTCTAAATTTGCACCAAAGATCCAAACTCGCATTCATACACTAACTGGAAAGTAAATCGAATTTTATTATCAAATCACATGATTCACAACTCTCCACTGAATCTATCTTTCAAACTCAATATTTTATAACAAATATGTTCAAAGAAAATGTGACAGCAAGAGCATTCTTCCCCTCTGATTCTTCTCGCAGATTTCTCACACCAGTGTCTGGAGTCGTTCTTCAATTCTTGGCGTCTTCAGCATAAACATGGAGTGTTGGTGTTGGACAGCGCAAGAGTGAGCACAAGAGACATCTGTCAGGCCCCTGCTGTAGCAGCCAGTCTTAACCAACCCCCCACCCACCCCACCCAAAATCAGTGGGCAGTCTCCAGATGCCAAGGCACCTGACTGGCAGTGGCAGGATGCCAGGCTGGCACTGTCCAAGGGGCACTCCCCCAGGGCCTTCATTTCTCTGAGGGCCTCAATGGCTTCCACTTCCATCAACCAGGGCAACACAACTGTTCCCTATTCATGGACAGCAGGTACTTTTCTCTTCATAGGGAGCCTCTCCTAGCAAGGCTGTAAAGGCAAATGAGCCCAAACGATTGAGTGCCGGGCACATTAAACACATGGAAATTAATAATCTGGTGTCAGTAAGATTGCAAGAGTTGCGAAATCGGATGTGATCTTGATATCTTGGCCTGCTTTGACCATTGATGGGCAGAGCGACTGGTAAAATTGCTGCCCATGTATCTGAATGCATCCCACTGGAGTTGTCAACAGTATGAAGAGACCATCAATGGTCACTACCAACTCCAGTGAGGTCATTTATCATTGACCATGGACTGAATCTGGCCTGGCAACTACAGTGGCCCGTTGCAAGCGAGCGCGCTCACATCATAGCAGCAGTTACTTAACGATAAGGTAATTTGCTTTGTGACTATACAGCAGCATACAGGGGGAAAAGGTCATTAGAAACTGCAGTAATAGACTACACGGATAATCCACTCCTCCGAGCTTCAGAAGTGCAGCAGTCATCAGGGATACACAGGCGATCAAAACACACCGTAGTTATCTCCTCACTCCATGCTGTCAAAACAGACAACAGTTTAATCAAACAAACTTCAGAGAGAGAAAAAACAGAGAGAAAGTGGCTACTCCAGATATCGCTCTGGTCCATATTGAGTCTGCCTGCCTTTGTAGCCAGGTTTCATTGCACAACATATACTGCAGCTTCTGATCTCGCTGCATTTAATGTTTTAATTTTAAGAAAAAATTCTATCTGCTAAATCCCCATAAATCCCGCGGATTCCGATTCGCTCTTCATCCTGCTTTTATTGGGTGGGACAGCCTGAGAGAATCTGTAACCATGGCAACATCCTTGTTATGACTCAACTGGAAGAAATAGTCACAACTGCGAGAGATAATTCTTTTCTTTTATTTTTAAGGAAAAATGTTAAAATGCTCATCTTAACCTCTTCTCAAACTCAGGTTACCACAGTTCCGAGCCCACAGTGAATGCTCAAAAGGTAGTCATGATGTGGAGATGCCGGCTTTGGACTGGGGTAAACACAGTAAGAAGTCTCACAACACCAGGTTCAAGTCCAGTTGGACTCTAACCTAGTGTCGTGAGACTTCTTACAATGCTCAAAAGGCCCAAAGCAGGCCAACAACTGCTACCAGTTCATTTTGAGGCATGCTGGCCATTAGACCAAGAACCCCTCGTCAAGTCAGCAGCATGACTTATGATGATCAGGCTGGCCAGTAATACACAAAATATTACTGAGACTAAAACTGATAGCAACTCTTTTGATAAATCCTCCTAGAAGGTGAAGTGTGGCACATTGACTAAATAGGTTAGTGGCAGCATAATGAAATTTATTCCACAGCTCACAGATAGCACTCTTGCTCCTGTGTCGGAAGATCATCAGTTCAGGCCCAACTTCACGCATCAGGGGCACAACGTCAGTTCAGGGAGTGCTACACTGTCTGGAGGTGCCAATATTAAAATCGCTCAGCTGAAAGCAGAAGATTCCATGGCACTATTTTGAAATCAATATATATGATCTTCTTGGAGATCCTCTCCACTTGGAGACAGCAGTTTGCGATTTCAATGGTAGCCACGATGTGGAGATGCCTGCGTTGGACTGGGGTGATTTACCCCAGTCCAACGCCAGCATCTCCACATCGTGGCTATTTTGAAAGACAACAATGGTTAGCAGTGTTGCCTCAGAGTTCCAGGGACTCGGGTTCTATTCTGGCCTTGGGAGACAGTCCGTGTGGAATTTGCACGTTCTCCCTGTGTCTCAGTTAAAGCAGGAGGCTGGCTCTATGGGAAAAAGATTGCTTCAACTGAGCAACTAACTGGTCCTAGTAGCAATTTATCTGATTAAAACTGTGACTGTGAGTTGCTTGTTTGTTGGCCCCGGCACAGAAGTAAATATTTGAAGCAACAAAGTGAAACGTAGAATACACAAGATAGACATGGTAGAGGGTGTCAACTCGCCAGGATTATATGGGGCTGCATGGTGGCACAGTGGTTAGCACTGCTGCCTCACAGCAGATTCACTTCCTGGCTTGGATCACTATCTGCGTGGAGTTTGCATGTTCTCCTTGTGAGTTTCCTTCGGATGCTCCAATTTGCTCCCACAATCGAAAGATGTGCAGTTTATAGAATTGGTCACAGTAAATTGCCCCTTAGTGTCCCAGATGTGTAGGTTAGATGCATTAGATGTTAGAGATGGTAAATATGAGAGGTTTTAGAGTACAACAGGGGAGAGGACCTGGGTAAGATTCTCTGTCAAAGAGTCGGTATAGACTCAACGGGCCAGATGGCCTCTTGCAGAGTGTAGGGGATCTACAATTCTATTCTACGTCCAAACTAATATTTATCTCTCAGCCGAAGGAGTTACTCATTTCCATGTCTCCCTCAGACCTGGCTGTGCACAAATTGGTTACTCTATTTCCCTACAGTACAATTGGGATACTTCTTCACAAAACATTTCATTAGCCACAAACTCTTTAGGACATCAACAGTCACAAAAGATGACACATAAATGCAACTAGATTAAACCAAATAAAGATCAAAGTCTTTTTAGTTTTATAATCAGGGTGTTAGTTGCAAAGCAAAAGCATAAATAAGTTTAACAAAACATTAGTGAGGCATCTTGGCACCCTCTGATACAAAAGGCATTAAAGCCACAGAGAGTGTACAGAGTAGACCAATCTTCTCAACAGCAAAACTTTTGTTGTCACGTAGAACAATTTGCCATACTCTTTCTTTGCTTTCCACTGCAAGCTAAGAGCAGATTCTCTTTTCATTCGTCAGTGAGATGTGGGTGTCATGGCTGGGCCAGCATTTATTGCCCAGCGTTAAATTTGTTTAAACTGACCGGCTTGCTGGGCCATTTCAAAGGGCAGTTAATAGTCCTTTGAAGATCCACATTGCTGTGGGTCTGGAATCACACGTAGGCCAGACCACACAAGGATGGTAGATTCCCCTTCCCTTCCCTTAAAGGACACAATAATTGAAAATGGCTTCATGGTCATCAGCAGACTTTTAATTCCAGATCTTTGTTGACTTCAAACTTCAACAGATGCCAGAATGAAATTCAAATCATTGGGTGAGATTTTACAGCCTTCCTCATTCTGAAGCCGTAAAATCCTGCCCGAGGCCAATGGACATTCCCATTTCCCAACTCTCGCGGGCTCCGATTTCTGTGATGGCAGGCCAATAAAATTCCAACCAGTGTCTCCACAGCATTCCCAACATACCATTACCTCCTCTATTTCTTTTTCCCATTGCTCCCTAAATATTTTTATATTGAGTGATTTAAGTGGTGTGAAATGGGGAACATCATTCTCTCTGGCTTAGGGAGCAGTAAATAGAGGATTTTTACTTTAAATTGCAATAGAAAGGTCAGGGGAAATTTTTTTGCACAGTATTATTGGACATGCAGTAGGGGCAGGAACTCTGCACTGTTTAAAGGGGTGAACAAATGTTTGAAACTGAGGAAGATACAGGACCATGAGGAAAACAATAAGATGGTTGTGAATTCCTGTAACAAAGGGATTTAATAGGCAAATGGCCTTCTTCTATTAACTTGCATCTACTCACTAAGGTAAAAGTGACTGCCTCTTAGATCTATTAAGACCCAATCTTCTGTACCATCATTACAAAATATTAATCCATAACAAAGTGGTTTCAATACTCACTGTTCAATTAATCTGATGCTATTTGGTACACAGAAAGCATTATTACAAATTCCTTCACCACTCTTGCCAAGTTTTTTGTCTTCCATTCTTGAAGATGTTGCTTCTTACAAAAATATTGGATGCCTAGGTGATTGCTGTCTTTGGGGAATCACCTGAGTGATCCTAAACATTACATACAGCAGACACCCAGCTGCTTTATTTCTTCACTCATTCTGTACTCAGTTACTGAGACTTATGGCACTCTGGAACCTGGTTTTGTTGATGTTGTGTTCTTTTAATGCTGGTGGTAACCAGGTCACACCAAATGCAAAAATAAAATCCATGCCCAAGGATCTTTCAGGCACGCAAGAAGCCGGATCCAACTTTAAAGCCCCAACTTTAAGTGTCCACGCTTCACACACCCATACAGAACTACCAGCTATAATCTGAAATCTCCTGTTTATGGTGCAAGATAGGCCCTGGTCCTTCCAAATCTTCTTCCATCCATCTTTCACATTCCAGTTGCTCTATTTCTCCACATCTCTTTTTAAAAACTTTGTGCTCCATGACACAGAATGGAAATCAGCAGCACATGTAACAGACTTCTCAGAATATCTGAGTTGGGGCCTAGTGAACTATTAAATCAACATGAAAGAACCAAGAAAATTACAGCACAGGAACAGGCCCTTCAGTGCTCCAGGCCTGCACCAACCATGTTGCCCGACTGAACTAAAACCCCAAAGAAAATTACAGCACAGGAACAGGCCTTTCGCCACCCCCCCACCCCCAGTCTCCCCTGGCCATGCTGCAGCCATTGGAATAGCACTGCAGAAGCTAAAGAAGGTCACCCATAGGACAGGCACTATGGGGAAAGAATAACAGTGAATAGTTGAGTATTGTATGTGTTATTGGAATTGTTTTTGCACAAGGTTGATATAGAATGGTTCGTTTGTGCTACCTTTTATTGAAGAATTTTGTCCAAACATCTTGTGACAGTACATCACAGGGGAATGGAAAGGTGGGGAGATGTAGGACAACGGAGACCTGGGAATATTTTTCGAGAATCTATTAAGATTCTCACTGACAATTCGGAGCAATGACTATCCAACAGTGCAGGAGAGATTTACAAAAATGTTACCAAGACTCAAGGTACTGAAATTGGACAGGCTAAGGTTTTCTCTTTGGAGCACAGGAGACCGAGTTGTGATCTTATAGAGGTGTACAAGATCACGAGATAGAATAAATGCACTCGGTCTTTTTCCCAGGGTTGGGGAGTCAAGAACTTAGAGGTTTATAAGATGAGGGGGATAGATAGAGCGAACGTGCAGAGGCTATTTCCTCAGGCAGAGACTATTTCACAGAGGAAATAGTCACTGCACGTCCACTCTAGTCATTACTAGGGGGCATAATTAGAAAGTTCAGGTTGGGAGATATAGCAGGGATGTCCAAGGTAGATTCTTCATTCAGAGAGTGGTTAGGGTGGAATGCATTGCCTGCTGTGATAGTGAAGTCAGGCACTCTAGGAACTTTCAAGCAGTTATTGGATAGTCACATGGGACACACCAGAATGATAGGGAATGGGATTGTTTGCTCTTGGGTTCAGACATAGCTCGGCACAACACTGAAGGCCAAAGGGCCTGTACTGTGCTGTATTATTCTATTTTCTATTTTGTTCAGAGGATTTTAACATAATCGTGAGGATGAACGGGGGAAAATACGAGAATTCCACAATTCATCCTGCTTTGACCGCACCAGAGTGCACAGTACAAATTGTTAAGTGTGCTGTTAAGTTAGGCTAGATACAAATTGGATGAAGTATCAGCTGAATTACAAGCTGGCAAGTTTATTGTTCATCAGAACACATCTCACGATGGTACCAACAGAACGCCAACTGAATTGTTTCTTAGCAGACAATCTACAACTAAGTTTTCATACGGATGGCATGGTGGCACAGTGGTTAGCACTGCTGCTTCAATGCCAGGGACCCGGCTTCAATTCCTGGCTTAGGTGACTGTGTGCAAACTCCGCATTCTCCCTGTGTCTGTGTGGGCTTCCTCCAGGTGCTCCAGTTGCCCCCCAGAGTCCTGAGGGTGTGAAGGTTAGATTCATTGGCTATGCTACATTCTCCCTCAGTGTACCCAAACTGGTGCCAAAGTGTGGAGGCCATGGATCTTCGCAGTAACTGCAGCGTTAATGCAAGTCTACTTGTGATAATAATAAATAAAACTTCAAAAAACTATTGTTGAAGCTATACTTAGCGCACACTCAGTAGAAGAGCAACAATGCAGGCAAAAAGAGATTTGTGATAAGGTAGAGGCAATGAAAAAAGTCTGAAGTTGAACCAGAAAGTTAAGATAAAATTTTATCCTAAATGGCTAAAACAACCACTGGGGAGATGTATGAAATTATGTGGTCCTTGCACATATTTTGCTTGCTAGTGGAGAGGTTATGTTTGTACTCGTTAGTCATGGTTACCTTCTGAGATTCATAAAAGGAGGAGAATCAAATGAGTTTGATGTTTTGGATTTTAGGAATGAGTAGAGTACCAATAGTTATGCCAAATCAAGTTATTCCTGAAACCAGCTAATATTTGAGTCAGAGTTAAATAGGCATTTCTGATGAAGTGGAAATTTAAATTGAAGATCAAAGGTAAAAATCAAACCATTGTGGAACGGTGTCACTCGCTGCAGAATAATTCAGCAATGTACTGATTCCAGCCCCATTACAGAAATCAGTCTATTCTGGAAAAAACTTCAGCTCATATGCAAGCTCAGATGGATCAGGGCCTTTTCTCAAGTTCTGAAAGTTTGGGTCAAGGAGGAACAGGAAATCAGTGGTTAAGATTGATTTGCAAATAGTCAAAAAACAAGAAATGTATACAAGTTGTATTGATTTTGAAGTTTGTGGAGCATAATAGCACCCACCTGTGGCACTTAGGTATGTATATATGGGCCAAAGTGGAATAAACCGATTTAGTTGGGTTTTTTAATTCCATGTTTAGGCACCAGCGTTTCCATCTTGCAAAGGTATCAGAAAGCATCACCTTCCGATTTAGAGGCAAATGCTGGCGTATAGGATTTGCAGGATACAATGTTGGATTGGACCTGTAACAGTAGGTTTTCTGTTTCCAACCAACACTAATTCCCTGACTCAGGAATGCTTTATTCTACAGTATTTCGAACAGTTAATTATTACTTGGCATAAAAACCTCTGGTCCCTAACAGTGCTAAACAATATATCAAAAGCAGTTTATCGCTTTGCACTTTTCCTTACAAATTCTGCAACCAAATAAAAATCGGAAACTTCTTCAGTAAACTAACAGTGACTTGTAGCATTTCAAACAGTCTCTTATGAATTAGCCTCTTATAAACAGCTGGACAGCACGAGCTGGGAAATAATCCAGTGTTTCTCTGTCAAAGATATCTATGGTATCCGTGAGCAACAAGTAACAGGCAGGAAATCATAAAAACAAGCCCCCAAGCCAAATGCTCTCTCTCACCCTCAGTGAGTGTCTGCGCTGCAGGAGGCGTCAACTGGGAAACTGTGCAAAATATTTCTCAACACATACATCAAATTAAATCAAAATTGTATTTGAGAAAGAAAAAGAGTCTGTTCGCTTTTATTCCATTAGCCTAACGCACTGAGGAAAGTATTAAAGTTTATTTATTAGTTACAAGTAGGTTTACATAAACACTGCAATGCAGTTACTGTGAAAATCCCCAAGTCGCCACACTCCGGTGCCTGTTTGGGTAACACTGAGGGAGAATTTAGCACCTTACTAGCACATCTTTCAGACTGTGGGAAGAAGCCCATGCAGAGACAGGAAGAGCTTGTAGACTCTGCACAGGCAGTGACCCAAGCCAAGAATGGAACCCAGGTCCCTGGTATTGTGAGGCAGCAGTGCTAACCACTGTAATATATTACAATAGCACAAAGAATACACATCTGAGACATGCTTACAGCATAGTGCAGGATATACGTCTGATATACTACATTTCTCCCTATATTTTAGAGATGCAACTCAAAAAGAAAAACGTGCATTTATTAAGAGCTTTCATGCCCTCTAAATGAATGGAAGCAAATGAAGTGCTTTTGAAGTGTAGTTACTGTTTTAATGTATGGAAATGTAGCCACTGGGTTACAGACAGCAAGATCCTGACCAGCAGCAATGAGATAATCACTAAATAATCTGTTTTAGTGATGTTGGAGGGTAGAGGTGTAGTTACGTAAAGACTTGGGAGCACCTAGACACAACACTGTTATCGCTGCTTTTTCAACATATTGGTTTGGACATTTTACAGGAGAAAAATAAAAATAAATTTCAAATTTAATTTATGTCAGATCAGTATGCTTCCTGTGCGATTTCTTCACTACTTAAATACAGAGTCAGCTTAATAGAACGCACATCCTTGAAGCCACTAGAACTTGAGTAAAAATTGAAGAATGAGTGGTTCCTGAGGGAGCGTTGTACTCTCCAATGTGGATAAGGTGTTAAACAGAGGCCCTGTCGCGTTGGGAAAATGGCTGCATTGGCAAGTCTACAAATTCTCCTGCACCAACATTCCCTCAAACAGCAGCACAGTGGCTAGCAGGGACCCAGGTTCAATTACAGCCTTGGGAGACTGAGTGGAGCTTACACATTCTCCCTGTGTTGGTGTGACTATCCTCCGGGAACTCTGGCTTCTTTCCACACTCCAAAGGGCGGCACGGTAGCACAGTGGTTAGCACTGCTGCTTCACAGCTCCAGGGACCTGGGTTTGATTCCCGGCTTGGGTCACTGTCTGTGTGGAGTTTGCACATTCTCCTCATGTCTGTGTGGGTTTCCTCCGGTTTCCTCCCACAGTCCAAAGGTGTGCAGGTTAGGTGGATTGATTGGCCATGCTAAAATTGCCCCTTTGTGTCCTGGAATGCTTAGGTTAGAGGGATTAGCGAGTAAAACGTGTAGGGATATGGGGTTAGGGCTGGGGTGGGATTGTGGTCAGTGCAGATTTCTGCATTGTAGGGTTCTATGATTCTATGTGGTGATGCTGGCATTGGACTGGGATTGGCACAGCAATCTGTCTCACAACACCGGGTTAAAGTCCAACAGGTTTATTTGGTCGCATGAGCTTCTGGAGCACTGCCCTTTCATCAGTCAAGTTATCTGGTAAATAAACCTGTTGGACTTTCACCTAGCATTGTGAGACTTCTACCTCCAAAGGCGTGCAGGTTAGGTGGATCGACCATGCTAAATTGCCCCTTAATGTCTCAAGATGTGAAGATCAGGTAGGTTAGCCATGGGAAATGTGTGAGATTACAGAGAGAGTGCCTAGATAAGATGTTCTGTCAAACTGTTGGTGCAGACTTGATGGGCCAAATGGCCTCTTGAGGAATACAGAGATTCTATGAAGCACCATGATCAAAAACAGACACGTTACTCACCTCATTTGCTGTATATATAAAAGCTTGCCGTGTATAAATTAGCACATAATGAGGTGTAACGCTCTGGGATGTCAGAAGATGTGATGAGGCATGTTGTGCACACAAACCCTCCTTTCTTAATTCAATTGAAATTGCTCACATCAGCCTGTACAAGCCTCAAATCGATGGTACTTGGTGATTGATCGAAACGCTCTCTCCACTTGTGGATAGTGAGGAGCATTGTCAGGCGATGCAGCAGGACTTAGATTGGCTGATAGCTTGGGCAGATAGATGGCAGATGGAATTCAATCCCGATAAATGCAAAGTGATGCATTTTGGGAGAAAGAATGTAGGGGGGAGGTATATGATAAAGGGTAGACCTATTAAGAGTATAGAAACACAGAGGGACCTGGGGGTGCAGGTGAACAAGTCTCTGAAGGTGGCAGAGCAGGTGGAGAAGGTTGTGAAGAAAGCATATAGTATGCTAGCCTTTATAGGAAGAGGTATAGAGTACAAGAGCTGGCCTTTTATGTTGCAGTTGTATAAAACTTGGTTAGACCTCATTTGGAATACTGTGTCCAGTTCTGGTCGCCTTACTACCGGAAGGACGTGGAGACTCTGGAGAGTGTGCAGAGGTTTACCAGGATGCTGCCTGGTATGGAAGGTCTGAGTTACAAGGAGAGATTAGGCAAATTGGGACTGTTTTCCTTAGAAAGACGTAGATTTAGAGGAGATCTAATAGAGGTGTACAAGATTATGAGGGGTATAGATAGAGTAAACAGGGTTAAGCTTTTTCCTAGGATGGACTCGAATAGCACGAGGGGTCACGGGCTTAGGGTGAGGGGGGTAAGGTATAATTTGGATGCTAGAGGGGTTTTTTTTCCCCACACAGAGGGTGGTGGGGGTATGGAATGCGCTGCCAAGTAAAGTGGTGGAGGCAGGTACTCTGGAGTTATTTAAGAAATACTTAGATGGGCACATGAACAGAATGGGAATGGAGGGGTATAGAAATCTGATTTAAAATAGAGATCATGAGCCTTGGAAGTCCCTGGGAAGTGTGTAAATAGATGATGATATTGATGTACTTGTTTTTATCCTACAGGTGTTTTGGTCCATCTTGTTGTCTAACGAGGGGCATACACGCAATGGGTCGTGAGAGGGCTGCTCTTAGGTTTTTTTTTCTCAAGAGTATCCTAGTGCTTCACGTCGTTAGCGTACGCTTGACCTGGACCATTTGATGGGCAACACGACAGCTCAGTGACTATCGCTGTGCTGTGCAGATACATGGATTTGGGCCTATGTCTGTGGGAGTTTGCACATTCTCCCCATGCTTTTGTGGGTTTTCTCCAGGTGCTCCGGTTTCCTCCCACATCCCAAAGATGTGCTCTTAGGCTAATTGACAAAACAAATTCTCCCTAAGTTGTTTCAAATTTGGTTTTTAATCCATAGATCTATAAACATTGACAGGGATCGCAAGTAGAGGTGGGAACATTGGGGTGGAGGCGCAGGCTCGTTGGGCCGAAGGGCCTGTTTCCCGTGCTGTTTTGTTTTTTGTTCTATCCCAAATTTGGTGCTGGGATCAGGGTGGAGAGAGAGTCAAATCTATTAATGTGACAACGAGCACTTTCCGCAGTTAAATGGAACATTTAAAATATCTACACTCACCATTGCATTTTACTAAATCAGAAACAATAGAGCAAATTGTGGGAGTCAATTCTCATTTGTTCCACTAATCTCTTTGGTTTAACTGCCAGCATTAGAAGTATATAAGGAAGCTCATTCCTTCATGATGTTAAACGCCATGCCTAGTACACAGGCCAGGAAAATCCTAGCTCTGTATTGAGGTGGCTGGTCCCAGCCAGGATGACATGACTGGATTGCAGGAGAGGCCGAAACCCAGCCAGGCTTCTTACTCCCAGTGAGTGCTGCCAATAGCCATGCTAGCCAGCCAATGAATTGGAGGTAGGATGACATTTGCAGCCAGTGCATTATTACTAAAGTTATTTAGGGATTCCATTTAAAAGATTGAAGGGGAATTATCCAGTCATCACGATCATAACCTGGTGTTGTGCACTGAAAGACTGCCAGATCAGGCCTAATGGTGGTGCTGCGATAGTCAAATCATCTATCACAACATTTATTATCTAGGGCCACACGTGAAAAATCTGAGGAAATGTAGAAAAGGAAAGCAAAGAAACACAGGAAATAGTCCCCGTTCAATGTACCAGTCATCTTACTAACATCACCCTCCATTTAGCAATGCAGCTCATGCTACAATGGACAACCGTCACTTCATAAATGGCACGGAATAGAACGTGGAAAGATTCAGATTTGACGGGCTGTCTGAAACATCAAATGATCAGTCTGGGTCCAGCATAAGCAGATCAAGTCCTCATTAGTGCTGGAAATTCAGAGGCAAGTACGTGCAAAAGTTAGGCTGCGACTGCAAAATAAATATTTGACCCCCTTGCTGCTGACGACAGACGATATTTTCTCTCTGACTGCTGGCTCGTATAGTGGTATTTATAGTTTGTAAAGGTCAGCCCGGTGGAAGCGAACCAAAAGTTAAAAAAAAATTATAGCTAGGATTCTTGGTAAAGACATTGTTACAAACAGGGGAGGGGGGGGGGCAGTTCATTTACACAGCACTAAATTTCTCCTCTCACCACTCATCTGTAAACAGAAAAGTGTTTTGATCTCTTTCTCTCTCTCTCTGAGTGGTGGTGCATTTTCCAACCCCAATCCAATTTTACTATTAATAGCCCCACGGCAACCTCCAAGTAGGATTGCACGTAATTAAAACACAAAAGGAGGATCATGGCATTGCCTCCGCGTTCAGACAGTAAGAGGGATGGAGATAGTACACAGAGTCCACGCGAGTTCCAGAGTTCAGAATCAAAGTCCAATGAGGTGTTCCTTCACGGACACTGGCAGATTGAAAACCGATGTTGTAGAATTTCTCTTTCGTAGAAACATTAAAATAGAAGCAGGAGGAGACCATTCGGTCCTTCAGCCTGTTCAACTATTCATTATGGTCATGGCTGATCATCCACCAATATTCTTTAATCCCATTTGCTTTATCTAATTCCTTCTGGAAAACATTTGATGTTTTGGGCTCAACTATGAATTCCATAGGCTGACCACTTTCTGGCTGAAGAAATGTCTCCTCATCTCTGTCCTAAAGACTCTACCCTGTATTCTCAGACTGTGACCCTTGGTTTTGGACACCCCCGCTATCAGGAATACCCTTCTTTCATCTACACTGTCTAGTTCTGTTTGAATTTTATAGGTTTCTATGAGATTCCCCCCTCATTCTTCTGTACTCCAGCGAATCCAATCCGTAGTGGCTCAATCCTTCCTTGTATATCAGGAATCAGTCTGATAAACCTTCTCTGCACTCCTGGTGGGGTTGACTTCGCAAGATGAGATAGACACAGAGATGAATCAGTCTTGCAGGCGATGGCACAGAACTCCCAACAAAAACATTGGGACAGATGTCCAATGCGGCCAGAGCACAGTGTGACTTGCTAGACAGATTTTAAAGCAGTTCAGCAAGGCAAATATTTTTTATTCCATAAGCCAGAAGCCACTTGGCTCCCAGTTCTCTCCAGACTTTCACAAATGATGTTAACCTATAGTTTGAATTCCAAAGATTGTTAAATGCCTCAGCCATTGGGAATTCAAAGGAAGATTTGCAGGGATTGTCTAAGATTGTCTGAGTTGACAATCCGTCTCCTGTTGGTCATCCTGGGTCATTAAACATAACTCTTGAATTTGAATATAATAATCACTTTGAATTTGAGCTGTGCTGTCCACAAGTGGTCAATAGCTGCTCCTCAGAGGTAACGAGGTACGTGTTATCCCGAAACTGCCAGGTAGCTGCTTTCGTTCAGGGGTCACAGGCGAACGTAGACTCGGCCATTTTAAAAACCTTTGTTTAGTTTTAACATTTTAGAAAGACCAACCAGCATGTCTATAGATGGGATTTTCCAAATGTTGCAGCCAGTAAGGTACTGCAGTCTCATTAAAGGCTACCCCATCACCATGGCTGGGTGCGAACAAGGGGAAGCCCAGTTGGCAGTGGCCAGACCAAAATCCTACTCATTGTGAGAGATCTTTGTCTCTCACAACATAAAGATCCCAGCCCCATTAAAAACCTCAGACAGACATCAGCCCCAAGTCAATCCATATTTCACATGATGAAACTTTATAGATTTGTGGGGTGGATGCCCCCCCACCCACCACTGCCAATTTTCCAAATATACAAGACAATGGGAGTAGGCCAGAGATATAACTACTTGATATATCAAAATGGGAAATAGCAGAAACTGAAGGTCAGGGAGGGGGCTTCATTGCTGTTCTTTCAATTTTTTTGTACCTGTATAACTCACGAGTGGACAGATCAATAATCCATCACGCTGTTACATAAATCAGTCAGGTAATGAAAAACAACTAGCAAGAAATTTCTCAGAAACACAGTGCAAAAAACACAATACACTATAGAAGGCACTGAAAAATAAAAACTATGCTCAACGAATGACTGGTTGAATTCCATTTCTCCCTCCCACAGCGATCAGACTTCAAGATGGACCAATACTGAAGCACATTCTAACCAAGGCTTGGTTATCAGGAACTTCTCGATAGCAGAGAGATAACAAGTCAAAAGATGGGGCAAGTCAGAAAGAGACTTCTGTCCGTTCTATTCAGAGCCTCAGTAAAACAATAGTCCCACACCAAGTACACACAGTTAACTGAAACACTGTCCAACCCAAAACAATACTTCACTCAAAAGCAGTCTACTGTAAATTATTGAAACTTGCAGAACTTTTCATTGGAAAAGAAAGTTAAATGGTGGTGGGGGGGGGGGGTAAAATGCGGTTTGACCACAAGTGACTGGAACCTGAAATTTATTCGGGTATTTAAAAAAAAACACAAACAGGGATTCAAAAGTTACTGTCTACTGTTCATCACCTATTCCACATAGTCAGCTGGGGATAGATGCACAATTAATGACAAGGGCAACCTACAAACTGATTCCCTGTGACAGCAGAAATGGGAAGCTTAGGTAGTGAGTACCTTGATTGAGAATATTAGACACTTCAATGGGTCAGGTTCATACTCAACTCAAATCTTGGTGGCAGCACAATGGGACAGTGGTTAGCATTGCTGTCTCCCCATACCTGCGTGGGCTTCCACCAGGCACTCCAGTTTCCTCCCACAGTCTGAAAAACGTGCCAGTTACGTGCATTGGCCGTGCTAAATTCTCCCTCAGCATACCCGAACAAGCAATGGAGTGTAGCGACTCAGGGACTATCACAGTAACTTCATTGCAGTGTTAATGTAAGCCTGCTTATGACACTAATAAATAAACTTTACTTTATTAATTCAAATGCATTATACAGTAAGATCCAAATAATTCAGATACTAATCTTAAGATAGTTGTAGTGGACCAGTTTCAGCATGCTGACTATACATTGAAAATAAATCCTTGGATGCGTGCGGAGTTGAATTACTTACTGCTTGAGGTAATCATAGAAATCCTACAATACAGAAAGAGGCCATTCAGCCCATCGAGTCTGTACCGACCACAATCCTACCCAAGCCTTAACTCTATATATTTTACCCACTCATCCCTCTAACCTACACATCTCAGGACACTAAGGAGCAATTTTAGTATGGCCAATCAACATAACTCTTTGGACTGTGGAAGAAAACCGGAGCACCCGGACGAAACCCACGTAGACACGAGGAGAACGTGCAACTTCACATAGACAGTGACCCAAGCCGGGAATCGAACCCAGGTCTCTGGAGCTGTGAAGCAGCAGTGCTAACCACTGTGCTACCGGTCTTTTACAATCACTTCCTTTCATCCATGCATCCCCTCAGAATTGCAGATTCAACAGACAGCCTGATCTCTGGTTAACGCTCATTCTCCGTGACTGTAGCAGACTGATCAACCAAGTGAGACAACACAGCCAAGCCCTATCGTACCTCGCTTAAAATATACAAGCGCACACACTCAAGTAATATTCCCTTCTCTCGCCTAAGAACCTCAGGGCAGCAACAGAAGTTAGCTAACTCAGACTCAAGATCAAACGAGGAGTATAACTTCAATGGCTCAGTTCCACAATAGCCATAACATTTACTAACTGAGGCATCAGGGGAGACGTCCATGGAATCTCATGAATCTTAAATGATTTCCAGGCTGGCACGTACTTAGTGCCATGTCTTATGCTGGTTTAATGGTGTGATCCTTACTCTTGGCAGTGCGAGTACTGCCATCTGTTCACCAGCGCAGGGATAATTCAATCTGGTAAAACAAGCGAGAGAGGAAAGACATGCATTTATAAAGTACTGCTCATGACCTCAGGACATCTCAAAGCACTTTACAATTAAGTACTTTTGAAGTGAGGTCGCTAATAAATTCTAGACAGCGAAATCGCATCGATCTAATACAATCATTCTTCCTCATCCAACAGAAGAGAAAGCTCCCAGTTTTGATCCCTTATCTTGTGAGATTTAGCCGGTTTCAGTCACAGTTACACGTCACTTCAGATGGGGAAGAAGAAAATTACCCACAGTTTCGATTCTCAATCACTGTCCAATTATTCCTGGCAGGATAGTGATCATTTCAACAGGTACGTTGCACAGCCTGTGCACACTCTGTATATCGAGTTGGCGTGTAAATAAATGAGGTACAGGGTGAACAATTATCACCCTCAAAATGACCAGCAAGAGTAGTCACCTTCAAGATGGAATTGGAGGACTGGTCACATCAAACGCTAAACCATTTGCATTTAAAGAATCCCTTTCATACAGCAAAGCATCCAAGGTGCATCACAGGAGCATTGCACTGAGACAGATAGAGGGTCAGTGAAGCAACGAGAGGAGGCAGAAAAGAGACGACAGCTTAGCTAGGGGGTCACTAACCAGGGAGCCATCAGCGCCTGTGTGCGGAAACAAACATTGAGGCATAACATTATAGGAAAGTCACAATTTGGTTGGCTTTGATTGGCTGGTGAGTTATCAGTGCTTAGGGATTAATTCCCAACTGCTGGCAAATTAAAAGCAATAAAAAAATCAAATAGGAATAATGAATAACAAGTAAGTAGCTGGTGGGTATTATCTTATTTTATATTTAACATTAATTACTTGCAGTAAATGTGGAATTATTGGTCAAATTTGCCAATGTTAATAAAGTTTATTGATGATCGTAAAATCCCTACAGTACAGAAGGAAGCCATTTGGCCCATCATGTCTGCACTAACCACAATCTCAGCACCGTAACACCACATATTGACCCTGCCAATCCCTCTGACACTGGGGGCAATCTAGCATGGCCTATCAACCTAACCTATGTATCTTTGGGCAGTGGGAGGAAGCTGGAGCACCCGGAGGAAACTCACGCAGACACGGGAAGAAAGCGCAAATTTCACACAGACAGTGACCCGAATTGAACTCGGGTTCCTGGTGCTGCGAGGCAGCAGGGTTATCCACTGTGCCATGGTGCCACCTCTTAATAGTGGTGAGCTTTATTGATAGCTGTAAGATGTATTATTAATGTTTTTTTTAAGCAGTAGTGAAAATAATAAACCAGAATGGTTTAAATAATAAACCAGAATGGCAGAACTGTTTTAACCTTGAGCGTACACATCTTGTGCTACATGGGAATTCCAGGACACTTCCCATGTCCTGGATAACCATTTGTGCAGAATCATTTGCAGCAGCCCGAGCTCCGGCTTACAAAACTTAAACAGTACTGGCGCCATCTCCGTACGCACGAGCCGGAGAGCTTTGGGGAAAGCACATTTATAGGTAGAGGTGTCCCCTCAATGCAGGGGAAGGGGAATCACTGGGCAGGGAAAAAGGACAGACAGTAGTCCCGCATGTATCCCGTGTTTTGTTCGGAATACTGATGAGAGTGACAATTCATCTGGCAAGTTCAGCCAGAACCAAGACTAGCTTAGCTGTACAGGGGTAGGGGCCAGAGAACAGCAGGTACAAGCTACAATGGAAGCTCATTCAATAATTAGAATAAGAAATAATGAGTAAGTAGATGGGGATCAGTGTAATGGGAGTACATGGACTTCCAAAAGGCACCTGCCACATAAGTTTTACTTTAAGGAATAAAAGGGACAGTGGCAACATGAAGGATTGGCTGAGTGGCAGGATACAAAGTGTAATGGTTAATGCATGTTTCTCAGGCTGAATGAAGATTTCTAGGAAATCCCTACAGTGAAGGAGGCGGCCATTTGGTCATCAAGTCTGCTCCAACTCTTCGAAAAAGCATCTTCACAGGCCCATTCCCCATAACCCCATGCTTCTACTACAGCTAATCCACCTAGCTTACACATACTTGGACATTAAGGGGCAATTTAGCATGACCAATCCAGCTGATGTACATATCTTCTGACTGTGGGAGAAAACCAGAGCACCCAGAAGAAACCTATGCAGGCATGAGGAGTACGTGCGAACTCCACATAAGATCAGAATCGAACCCAGGTCCCTAGAACTGCGAGGCAGCAGCGCTAACCACTATGCCACTCTTAGTGCCGAGACCCTTGCTTTTCCAGATTACATATCAATGACCTAGACAATGGTGCACAGGGGGCACAGTTTCAAAGTTTGCAGATCATCTGAAACTTTCAAAGTATTGTGAACTGTAAGGAAGATACTGTACAAGATACAGATAATTTGGCAGACCGAGCAGACAGATGGCGGATGAAGTTCAATGCAGAGAAATATAAAGTCATTCACTTTGCTAGGAATAGCATGGAGAGACAATAGAAAATAAATGTCACAATTCTAAAGAGGGTGCAGAATCAGAGGAATCTGGGTGTACGTATGCACAAGTCACTTGACAGGACAAGTCAAGAGTGTGGTCAATAAAGCACACAATTTCTTATAACCTTTACTAGCAGAGGCATCGTGAGCAAAAGCACGGAGGACGTTGAATGACTTTTATTTGGTCTGGTTGCTGCTCTTTAGGAAAGATGTGAAGACATTGGAAATAATGCAGAAAAATTTCACAAAAATAGTTCGAGTGATGAGTTATGAAGTTCTAATTTCAGTTATGAAGTTAGATTGGTGAAGTTAGAATTGTGTTCCTTAGAGAAAAGGCAGCTGGGGGGAACTTTAACAGAGATATTCAAAGTGAGGGTTGGGCTGAGTATATGGCGAGAAACTGTTCCCACTCATCAAAAGATCAACGAGAGGGCACAGATTTAAAGTACCAAAAGCAACTGAGCAGCAACTTTTTCATCCAGCGAATGGTTAGGGTCTGGAATGGACTGTCCAGGAGTGTGGTGGAAACAAATTCAATTGAAACATTCAAAAGGGAATTAGATATTTATTTATTAGTGTCACAAATAAGCCTTATATTAACACTGCAATGAAGTTACCGTGAAAATCCCTGAGTTGCCATACTTCGGTGCCTGCTTGGGTACAATGAGGGAGAATTTAGCATGGCCAATGCACCTACCCAGCGCGTCTTTTGAATTGTGGGAGGAAACCCATGCAGGCATTGGGAGAACACGCAGACTGCACACAGAAAGTGACCCAGCCAGGAACTGAACCCAGGTCCGTGGCAGCATGAGGCAGCAGTGCTAATCACTGTGCCACCCAAAAAGAAGAATATGCAGGGTAATGGGGAGGAGCCAGGAGAATGGTATGAAATGAACTGCAATTTCAGAGATAAAGAGACAGACAGAATGGGCCAAATAGCTTCTTTCTGTGATTCTGTAAGAATTCAGTGATACTGTAAGAAAAAAGCTCAAAAAAGGCAGGCTTTAAGAAGTATTTTTAAAAAGGTAAGGAAAGACAAGGGTGGAGGTGGTTTTGGATAAATCTATCCAGAACATGGATATATTCCAGTGAATATATCACTTCCATTCAAAGTTTGCAATGCTGAAGAACCTTACCAATTTAGACTTACAGCAAGTTAAAATATATTTTAAAGATGGCAAGCTCCCCACAACCTCCCCCTATGTTAAAACCAGGACGAGAATCTGAAATGTCAAATCATGTGCTACACCCACATAACAGCTGACAGCTTGGAGCACGTCTCATACTTCATTCTGTGCTTCTCTTGTAACACTTTTTCTTGTATGCTGGCCTGCTCCACTGCGTGATGGTGGATACTCACAGCAGCTGTGAGAAGGGAATGTTCCAGTGTGTGCTGTAGGACAGTAATTTAACACTAAAACAGGGGCACTCAGCTGCTGTTGTGATGGGGACATCGGGGAAGTGCACCAGAAGTGAAGGGGTAAAAGTGCCTGATGACCGCGGACTGTTGTGACACAGTTCCTAGAATTGAGCATTCCCCTCTCCTCCCTCCAGTGACTATGTTGGCTGTGGCATTAAGAACACGAATCATGCAGAAGGTCAACCCATGGATTAGACCTAACAAGGTCTGCGATAGCGGAAGCTACAATCACCCTCAGCTTCACTGAGCTCAGAAAGGGTGTCCTCTCTGTACACAGCAGGTAAAGCCACATCACTAGCGACTATTATTTTCTGCAGTCAGATATTTTGTCCGTTGGAGGAGGAGAGGGAAATGTTAGGAGCGGGAAAGAGAGGGATGAAGGGCCACGGTGAAGGGACCAGGTATTGGAAAATTGGAAAATTAGATTCGGTGTTTTGAGGACCAGCGCAGTAAAACTCCGTGGATGGAATTTCCTGGCTGCGTTCCCAAAGCTGGAAAATCCTGCCCATGTCAACGGACCTTTGCATGATCCGCCCTCCCTGCCTATTATGATTCCAGTGGCAGATGGGATGGGAAAACTGCCTCCTACGAATAGGAGTTAAATCAACTCACAATGCCTACCACCACAAGCACTCACAGCAGGAGTCACTGGATGTTGATCATGACCATGTAGACTTTATTCTCTAACACAAGGACAACAACAGTGTTACCTCAGCCAAGACTAGCATATTCCAGGCAGCCCATTCATTCAACCTGGGGCTATCCTGCTCTGCGTGAAACCATGGCCTGGTGGGCATGTGCACCAGTCTATCAGAGGAAGGGCTCCAGTCTTCATGTTAGGAGAGTACAGTTTGTGCAATCCAACAGGTTTTAATGCTGCCAAGTTTATACTGGACTGCTGCAAGCACTAGGTTAATTCCTGCATGGATTTGGTACGGATTAGTTCAGGGAGGGAGTGTTTGGCAATGGGGAAACTCAAGTTAAAGCTGCAGAATCACGAGCGAAAAAGATTATTTATATGACCAATCTGCCGTAACACCCAACAGCACAAACTTCAAAACGCAGATTCCAAGGAGCAAAGGAACACACAGGAATCGCTTCTTGCCAAAAAGAGGTAAATTAAGACAATCTATCTAGGAATCAGAATTCCCTTTATTTTGAACCACAATACAAATAAGCCACAAAAGGGACCAGTCTGTTTGATTGTAATTAAAATATTTCTGATGTAAATGTCAAATTAGATGAAGTATCATGCGATTACTTTGCAGAGCGACACGTTTCCAAAGCCCACTGACAGCACTACCCCAATATACAGACAGGCAAAACACAACAGCCACAAGCCCCAGACAGACACACACAGAAAAAAACCTAACCTAACATCCAGCAAAAAGCACACAAAATGCACATAAGTTATAGCCATCCTTGCAGTGCACATGCACATGATCTAACACACATGACCCAGAGAAACCCGACACACAGACAATCCAACAGACACACACAAACCACACACGTGAAAGAACGCAAGTCAGCCCACAAACTCAAACACACAGGTGAATGCAAACCAACCTAAAACGTCCAACACACAAAATCATATACTCAAAAAACTCAAACAAATTACACGCAAAAAACACAGCAAGAACAAAGAGGAAAGAGAGTAATGCACAGAAGCTATAAACTGGTGGTCTCCGTTTTAGGATCCTGTTCAGTGCGCCTTCTGTGAATCCTCATCACCACACATCGTAAAGCAAATGTTTCAGACCAGCTATACCACAGGATACTACTATTTTCCCCAAATTAGTTTATGCCCTGTACTACAGCACCAGTCTTCAAAGTCTCGGAGTACCTACAAATCCAGTCAAATTATAGTGGGGGCTCCCAGGAGACTCCACTCAAATATCAAGGCAGTGAGTCATATTAAAATTCATGTCTCCAGGCCTCCAAGTCGCAAGAGTTTCAAAGCTCTTATCCAAAAGCTCTCAGGAGGCCAGGCAACATTTTCAGGAACAAACTCCACTGACAGACAGTGAGCAGATGTTGCTGAAGACACTTCCTACAAATCTGTAATCAGACGGTTTAATCTTTAAAAGCATCCGGTACCTCCCAACTAAAACATAACAAATACACAAGTCAACGTGACACGATGCCATGCAGCGTGGGTAGGTCCCAGCTTCTACTTCAGATCATGTGGCGATAATTGATCTCAGTTTGAGCAGTTGTCAATGCTGATGTTTTCATGGGTACCTTGAGCTGGAAGGAGGTCGTGTGTGTATGGCATGTGGGGAAATTACAGCAATTCTCCAAGAGCATCCTTGTATACGTCAGATTCTACAAAAGACAATGGACATGGAGCAATCAATCCACTTCATGGGGAGTGGGGGGTGTCTTCATCTTTGCTGATGGTTGAAGAGACCAATCCTCACGAGACAGGTTCTGCCACAAGTGTCTTTGTGTCACATTTGCAAGCATCCTTGAAGTGAAGCATTACAAGCCCTACTGTCTCCAGTTATCTCACCGTACAGAAAGCCTTCAAGAATGTGATCATCTTCCCATCTCCTGATGTGGCCAAGCCAGTGGCACAGCCATTACTCAGCCCAGACAGCACAGATGGAAATTGCTGACTTTCTCTTATTGATAGCTGCAAGTTGTCCACGGTTCACAGGCATACAACAAGGTGCTGAAAACAAAGGCCCTGGTCCGAATTAGTCTACATACAAACTAGGTCAGATGGCAGACCCCACAATCTTTTACAATTAAAAGTGAAGATTAAAAAAAACACATTTCATTATTAATCAGACCTACACTGATGATGTAGCACTAGTTACTCACATGGAAACTGAGATAGAAAGACGCATGGGCTATCTCTCCCATGCACGTAACTTTATCTCTCTGCTCATCAGCCATCAGGAAGTGGTGCTTGGACAAGTTATCTCATCACTACCACGATCATACTAAAGCATACCTCACTGGAAATGAAGTTTAAAATTTATTTATTAGTCACAAACGAGGCTTAAATTCACAGTGCAATGAAGTTACTGTGATATTTCCCTAGTCACCACAGTCTGGAACCTATTTAAATCAATGCACCTAACCAGCACATCTTTCAGAATGTGGGAGGAAACCGGAGTACCTGGAGGAAACCCACGCAGACACAGGGAGAACATGCAAACTCTACACAGACAGTGACCCAAGCCAGGAATCAAACCCGGGTTTCTGACATTGAGGGGCAGCAGTGCTTACCACTGTACTACCGTGGCGCCCCTGGTGGCTATGAAGTGACTATAAAATTCTGCTACCAAGTCCACAGTGATGGACAATGTGTTCCTTGATAAAGCAATAAATACACACAGAAGGAAAGCAGCTTTTGGTTGACTCATGAAACAGGCACAGAATAACATTGAGATGTCAGAAAAGTACAGAGTTAATGTTAGCTTTGACACTATCATGATCAAACATCTTGCCAACAAATTAAGAATAAGTTTAGTGTTTAAAAGAAACTTGGATTAGAAATAAAACTACAAGTCTAAAGAGCCAATCGTCCAAGCTATATACACTAAGAATGCAGCTCCTGACTGGCAGAAGTGTCGGTGTGACACTGCATACCAGCAGGAGTCAATGCCTTCAGCAGACAACAGGGGATAAAAGTTTTTAGAAAAGAAGAGAACAGGATTCTAAATCCTAAATATCAAAATGCTCTGTTGTTTAAAATTTCAGCTTTTAAATATATAGTCTGGACGCTTCAGTACAACACCAATGAAGTACCATATTGTTGGAGATGCCATCTTTTGATGGAGACCTGAAGACAAGGTGCTTCCTTCCTGTTCAAAAAGAAGTACCAGATCCCTTGGTGCCATTAAAAGAGGAACAGCAAGTTCTCCCAGTACCTTGGCTTTTATTTATCTCTCAATCAACTCCATCAAAAACAGCTTAATTAGGCATTCATCGACTTTGTTATCTCTGTGACCTTGCTGTGTGCAAATTCAATTACATGTCATTTTCAACTATGTAATGATGATGACTACACATTAAAACTCATTGGCTTTAAAAAGCCTTGACGTGGAGATGCCAGTGTTGAACTGGGTTAAGTACAGTAAGAAGTCTCATAACACCAGGTTAAAGTCCAACAGATTTATTTGGTAGCACAATTGACTCACCTGATGAAGGGGCAGCGCTCCGAAAGCTTGTGGCTTGTGCTGCCAAATAAACCTGTTGGACTTTAACCTGGTGTTGTGAGACTTCTTACTTTAAAAAGCCTTCCAGTCTCTGAGGGATAGGAATAGTGCCAACACACACACACACACAGGTTTTCTCTTTTCTTTCTCCAGAAGACAATGGCATTTTATTTCATAATGTTTCAAGAAGTGATGAAAAGGAGGTAAAGAGGTAGAGAAGTGGCCAAAGCAGCTGAAGGCACAGCCTCTAATGAAGGACCAAACAAAATAGGAGATGCACAAAAAAGTCTCAATTGGAGGAACAGCAAGATTTCAGAGGATTGTGGAGCTGGGATGAAAAGCTGCTGTTGAGAAATAAACCATTGTCTGTAACCAGAGGACACAGACTTAAGGTAACTGTCAAAAGAACGAGTGGGGAGATGAGAAGAAATTACTTTACGAGTGTGTTTATGATCTGGAATGTAACATCTGAGAGGCAGTGAAGCAGACTCAATAAAGAATTCGATATATTCGAAAGGGGAAAAGAAATGCCAGGCTTAGGCTGCCATATACTTTAGCATAAATTATCCCACGTGTCCGGATCACAGAGTGTTGGAGACTTGTGTGTTGATACCAGGCAACAAACTGTTGTAAATTCAGGGAGCCAACCACATCACTTCTTTGCATTTGCAATCAAACCTTCAAATTACACAATAAAGCAACACAACAGAAGTTTGAGCTTGAATTCCTCTCCAGAGACTTGAGCACAAAGTCGAGGCTTCCACTGAACTGCACTACAAAGGGAGTACAGTTATCCCCCCATCTAGTATGTGTTCCACAAAAAACATGCTAAACAAAAATCACTTTCCCACAAAAAAATACATAGTAAGGGTGTGTTTCTGACCTGTTCATAGAATTGTACAGTCAATAAGGAGACCATTCGGCTCATCAAGCCTGCACCAACCACAGTTCCACTCGGGCCCTATTCCCAAATCCCATGCATTTACCCCAGCTAATGCCCCAACACTAAGGGGCAAATGAGCATGCCAATCCACCTAGCCCGTACATCTTCGGACTGTGGAAGGAAACACAGACACAGGCAGAACGTGCAAACTCCACATACTGACCTAGGGCTGGAATCGAACCCAGGTCCCTGTGCTACGAGGCAGCAGTGCTAACCACTGTGCCGTGTTATTCTCACGTTAAGAACTGATCGGCTGAATTGAACCTAACTGGCCCAAAATGCATCTTACTATTTTCTATTTACCACGTTTTCATTGCTTCCTGCCTCCATCTATTCCTGATGTAGAGATGCCGGCGTTGGACTGGGGTAGTAAGAACTCAGTAAGAATTTAGCAAATGCAGTGTTCCTGACAAAGGCACAAGAGTGTCGAAAGCTCGCAAATTTACTATCAAATAAATCGGTTGGATTTAAAATTGGTGTTGCTAAATTCTTACTGAGTTCTTCCATCTATTCCACCCAGACGCAACTTCTAGCCCTCCTGTTCATTACTTACCCCTTACCCAACTGCAGACTGGCCAATTCTCTCCTGGTCTGGCCAAAAACCAAGTGTTTTCTGTCCTCCGAAAAAGGGACTGGAATACTAACTGCCTCTGCAAAGTGTGAGGAAAATATGCAAATGAAGTCCCATTCGCAAGCATCTGCAGTGATGGACCTCTTAGCAGTTCCCAATTCAGTATAGTTGAGTACAGTTGTTGTAATAACATTTCTGCCACTTTAAGGGGGTTGGGAGCAACACTGACATCTCCATTGAGGAGAAAGAAAGGTAGATTTGGATGATGCCACACCAGAACAGCTTTTGAATCAAGCCTATCTCTATCTCCAGGAACATAGTGGTGAGGCTGCCATCTGCAGCCAGAGGTCGTTTAGCCGTGGTTTTTGATGCAACACGACCAGCGCATTGGCTCTTGTGTCCAAACTGAAATCCGTGAAGCGATCTTTTACAGATACGTTAGCTTTTCAAAATATGAATCCAGGATCCTTAAATTTCTCGCAAGAAACAACGTTGGACCTCATCTTGATGTGGCTCACCCATCTCATTGACTCATTTAGGATCTGCTGCATATCTTAAGGTTTTGGGCTTACAGGCCTTTCCAAAATATCCAAGGCGGTTGCAATGAAAGAGCCACGCAGGACGCTGCTCACTAACTTTCTTGTGTTTGCTCAGTTATGGCTTTACTCACTCTGGAGACTCCTTACCCTTTTGTTACTTCACGAGTTGGACTGTTGAGGTTGTTCTGTACCATGGTTTATTTTGGCCACTCAAAATGGACCAATTTGCTTTTGATTGCCTGTCAATTTCGATGGCTTTTTCCAAAGGCAGATTTTTGTTTAGATTGAAGTACATGAGAATAATCAACCACTCCCAATACTACTCCATCTCTTGCGAACGCTAAGTTAAGGTCATCATAGTAAAAGCCTTCAGACAAACAGTATAATTCACTAATGAAGCAGTCAAGGAATTCTTCCAGACTTTTGGACTTCTTTTAATTTTGCTTGCTCCAAAATTCTGTTGCTTCTTAGATTAAAATAGGTGTCAAAGGACTTCATGAACTCAAAGTTAGCAAAAGATACATTTATTTCTTGTCTAGAATAATGTCATCACTATTGGACCAATTGAATATAATAGTGTATTCACTTGTTCAGCCTTTGTTTTCTTATTCAAGCCTGATGCTATCATACATCTCCAAAACACCTCATTTTGCGCCTGGTCTGACTCTTCCATCTGGCTTAATTGGTCTGACAGTGTTGATTTACAATCCATGACTATTTTCAGCACAGGGGAACACAGCTTTATTTCTTAAATGGCGCTGCAGTAATCATTTTCTTTCTCTCTAACACGTGTCGGGAGTTAGTGGGCTCCCGCTGCAGTTACAAAGCTGTTTTAAAACTTCACTGTTTTAGCAGCAAATCTTTTCAATTAATTGTTTTGGCCAGCTACCTGCCTTGATGAGCTTGGAGAATTGAATTGAAACTGATTTTTTTTTTTAATCTCTGACCTCTCTCATTTCTTATCCCTCATTCACATACACACGCCATGTGTTCTGATGCTAAATCTTGATCCGACTGAAGCCGCACTCGCTAAAGTAATCAATCAATCTGCCAGCACTACCTGATTAGTGCATTAAATTTTAAAACTTATTTTTGTTTTTGGAGTTTGTTCACTCCTTTTGTAGTCTGGCTACGTCCTTTGACTCTTTTGGTTAGCTCTCGTAACAGACACCTTCCACCCATGCCACAGGGTCTAGTGAAGTTATTTTACACTACTCAGTATATCTTTCTTCTGCCCTTCAGCCTCCAGGTCTGTAATGGAGATCCTTCTGTGGTTCCAGCTGTGTTTTCAAGATCTTCAATTTTGGTGCACTTCGTTATCATAGACATATGAACATAAGAACTAGGAGCAAGAGGAGGTCACATGACTCCTCGAGCCCTCTCCGCCACTCAATAAGATCATGGCTGATCTTTTTGTGGACTCAGCTCCACTTACCCACCAACTCATCATATCCCTTAATTCCATTACTGTTCAAAAATTTATCTATCCTTGCCTTTAAAGGTTCAATGAGAGCCTCAACTGCTTCACGTAGAATCCATACAGTGTAGAAGAAAGCCATTTGGCCCAACAACCTTGCACCGACAACAATCCCACCCAGGTCCTATCTTCACAAGCCCACTTATTTACCCTGCTAATCTCCCTAATACTAAGAGGTAATTTTTTTTTTAGCATAATCAATCAACTTAACCTGCATATCTTTGGACTGTGGGAGGAAAGAGGGTGGCATGGTGGCACAGTGGTTAGAGGGAGACATGGCAGCACAGCGGTTAGCACTGCTGCTGCACAGTGCCAGGGATGCCGGCGTTGGACTGGGGTAAACACACTAGGAAGTCTGACAACACCAGGTTTAAGTCCAACCGATTTATTCAATAGTAAACTCACAAGCTTTCGAAGTGTTTCGACCTCTTCACTTGATTCATATCTCATTCACCTGACGAAGAGGTCGAAACACTTCAAAAGCTCGTGAGTTTACTATCAAATAAATCGGTTGGCCTTAAACCTGGTGTTGTCAGGCTTCTTACAGTGCCAGGGACCCAGGTTTAATTCTGGCTTTGGGCGACCATCCGTGTGGAGTTTGTACTTACACCCCACGACTGTGTGGGTTTCCTCCGGCTGCTTCGGTTTCTTTCCACAGTACAAAGATGTGCGAGTTAGGTTGAACGGCCATGCTATATGGACCCTGGTGACAGAGGGATTAGCAGGGTAAATATGTGGAGTTATGGGAATAGGACCTGGGTGGGATTGTCATCGGTACAGACATGATTGGCCAAATGGCCTCCTCCTGTTCTGTAGGAATTTATGACTCTATGGAAACCCATGCAGACATGGGCAGAATGTGCAGATTTCACACAGACAGTCAGAATTGAACCTGGGTCCCTGGTGCTGTGAAGCAGCAGTGTCACCGTGCCACCCCTTCTTCATTTTTAGGGACTTTCACCAGCTGCCACCATGTTGTAATGTTGCATGTTGTCTCATGAAGAGGTTGAGAATTTTGTTTGTGTTGAACAGTAACTGTTTTAATAACACAAAACTATACAGGTCCATACAGTCCTGAAAGATGCTATCTTCATGCCAACTTTTCCAGACTCACTTCCAGCCTCTGCCACTCCTATGCGACTCCACATTAACCTGGTCTTATAAAGTCCAACAGGTTTATTTGGTAGCAAAAGCCACTAGCTTTCAGAGTGCTGCCCTTCATCAGGTGAGCTGGCATCATCCAAGTGCCATTCGCTACCAAACAAACATGTTGGACTTTAACCTGGTGTTGAAAGACTTCTTACTGGGTTCACCCCAGTCCAACGCTGGCATCTCCACATTCATCACTCCACATTATAACATGGGTCATACTATTTCTCCAGCCTCACATTAACCCAAAAATATTAATACTACAAAAGGGACAGCGAATTGGAACCTGAGAGTTTGATGGGGAGGTTTAATGAGCAGGATCAGTGCAAAAATAAATCAGCTGCAGCATTTGCTATTTTCCAAAATTGATTGCACATCAAAAATACTTCACTGGCTGAAGAGCACTTTGAGATGTCCTTATGATCATGAAGAGTGCAACGTAAAGGCAAATCTTTCTCTTTCTAGGAGTAAACATCACCTCTGTTAGCACTGAATTCAAGTCTCCTCTAACTTGCTGAATTAGCAAGAGAACACAGGTTGTGACCACGCAAGTAAGAACCAGCAGAAAACAGTGGGGTTGATGCTCGAAAAAGCACTGATCTGCAAAAATAATAGCTGAGCTCAGTAATGGTAATAAATCAAACTACCGTTATAAACTCAGCACCATGGTGCCAGCCCAGTGGCTCTGCTTCTCCTGAGCAATGCAAGACTTTTGGATGCTACAGCATAGAAGAAGCTCTATAGAGTTTCAACTGATACAGCTGACATGATGGCCAAACTTATGGAACCACCCTAAGATTTCTACAACTTGAACATGAATCACTCCACTCAAGCAAGCAACTTGAAAGCAAAATTATAGAGGGCATTAAACAAAAAAAAAAATCCTTTCAATACTTTTATTTAACAAAATAATATTCAGAATGTGAGAAAAGCTGTTTGACGTCACCAGGCTGGTAAAAGCGAGGGGTCGTAGACAGGTCCAACCAGAGATGGCAACTGCAGGTGACTGCTCAGAAGTTCAGCTACGCTGTTAGGATATCTGACCAACAGAACTGCCTCCAGAATTATCGAAAACCAGATCAGCCTGATCGGGAATCCGAGGCAATGTTTCCAGAGATCTCACTCATGCAAGATGCTATTGCTATATCTGGTGAATGAGGCCACCATTCCTTCTGCCTGTTGAAGGAGATGCACTCACTCAATGAGACAGTCTAGACCAACCCTGCATTTTCTTCGTTACTGGCCCGAACAGATCTTTTCCAGATTGTCAATAAGGACCTCTGTGTCCTGAAATAATGCCATGACCACTAGACTACCAAATAGGAGCGGGATGAGGGTAGCTAGTCACTGGATCCGTCAAGATAGATTCCATTGGAAGTTTCTAAGGTTTTTGCCTCCAGGCACTACCCACATGCTTGTGTCCAAGTGCTGATCATTCTGCAAGAAAATTCTTCTAAATATCAACCTGTATCTTGCTTTTCATCTGTCTGAATCGTTGCCTCTGGTCCCACTTTTATGACACAGCTACACTGATTGTGCTACTATTGGCTCTGCAATTTGACAGGTTGGATTTCACAGCACTAGAAATTTGGGGAGATAACTGACTCATCTTCTAGAAGTTAGTTAGTAATAAGAGCAGGGTTTACTTGATATCTGACCTCAATCAGAATTGTTCCTCAATAATGGAATATGGAAAGCACTTTCCATTTCCCACATTAAATCTCTTGTGGAATTCACTAACTTTCTGATACCCAAGGAAACAATCGAGATACCCCAAAGCAAACCACTGATGACCAGGGAAATAGATTTTCCATTATGCCGGAGGGTATACCTTCAACATGGTCAATATGGGTCAACATCCAGGGAACTTCAATTTAGCAAAAACCAAGATGGATACAGGGATGTTACTAGAATTTAATCATTTAAATTCATGCAGTTTAACAGCACAAGGGGGAGGTGATGACCTAGTGATGTTTCTGCTGGACTATTAATCCAGAAAACTCAGCTAACTTTCTGGGTACCTGAGTTCAAATCCCACCACGACAAATGGTGGAACTTGAATTCAATACATAAAAAAAACCTGGAGTTATAAATCTATTGATGACAACAAAACCATTGTTGATCGTCCTTTAGGGAAGGAAATCTGCCTATCTTACCTGGTCCAGCCTACATGTGGTTCCTGAGCCACAGCAACGTGTCTGACTCTCAAATGCCATCACACAACTAGGGATGGGCAGTAACCTCCCAGGTCGCATGAATAAATTTAAAAAGATGATTTGAAAATTTCTCTGGAATTGCCCTGTGTGTTAGGATACTGTCTTGCTGGTTAATTGAAGCATAGTGCAAAGAACTCCCTCCAGACCCCAACCACAACACTAGGAGCTAATCATTTCTGATCGATAAGGGAATTAAGGGTTATGGAGAGCAGGCAGGTAAATGGATCCACTTCAGATCAGCCATGGTCTTCTTGAATGGCGGGGCAGGCTCAAAGGGCTAGACGGCCAACTCCTGTTCCTATTTCTTATGTTCTTATCACCTTTATGATTCAAAGCAGCAGCTGGCCTTGTTGCCTCAGCAAATCACATTGTTCAGTCTTCCACAGAAGAATCACTCAACTTCCAATGGTGTCATCTTGGATCTAAGTAAACCCCAAGTGGGCCTTAATAATCACCCCCTGTTCCTCCCTGCCCCACAAGCCCAAAATCCTCGGTCTCAAAAGAAGTACAATCTCTGTTAAACATATGCATAAAATGCTATTTTTTTTAATAAAGTCCAGCACAGGAAGTGGCGATTTAGTCCAGTTATTTATTAGAAACTAAATATTTATTATCTAATTATTCCCACTGCCTGCTTCCCACCTCCCTCTGCAAAATATTTCCTTTTCGAGCATATATACATACAATTCCCTTTTGAAAGTTACAACTGAATCTGCTTCACTCTCCTTTTCAGGCAATGCATGCCAAGTCAGAACATCTTGCTGCATAAAAACATTTCTTCACTGTCTCTTCCGTGAATATCTTAAATCTGTATTCTCTATACAAAAAAAAAACTTAATTCTCAAAAGCAGCTTTTTAGTTTGAGCCCCTTGACCCTCTTGAGATCTCCCCACTTCAGGTCTCTCGCGCATCACCACATTTCTGACTGTGTTTTCAGCTGCTTCAGTCCTAAGCTCCGGAATTCTCTTCCTAAACTCTGAGCTTCACTGTCCTCCCTTAAAATATTGAGAATAATGAGGTGGTAAATTTTATGCAGCTGTGTGTCAAATCTTTATTTAAAGTTCCTGTCAAACACGTTGGAAAGTTTTGTTACGATAAAGGAGCAATAGAAGTAGCAAGTTATTGTAAATAATTGCATTTGGCATGATTTGCATCCCAGTACCTGAACGGTTCAATCAGCTATACAAGTCAGAATCTCCACTAACGCACTAACGCACCTTTGATCTGCACTCTGACCCATCAATCACCCACTAATAACCACAGCCACATAACAAATGCCTCAAAGACTGCAAATAAAGGATTAAATGGAAGGGACAGGTTACTGTAGCTCTTGCCTGGTTATGCATTGCATCTTCCTGGTAAGCTATCCATACAACTTTCTGCACCCTTCCAACTAAACATTTTCTGTTTAATTCAGGAAGCCCTGGGTTAAACTTAAACATTTTGCAATGGTCAGCTTAACAGCACTTATAACATGCCTGTTGATGAAAATCCATCGGTAACTGAAATCCTCAATCATTAAATTGAGGAAAAGAATTCCTTTTCCAAGTCCACCATAGAAAGCTAATGATATTTTACATCTTTCACAACTCTATTTCTTCCAAACTATGAAACTTTTACAATAAAACGGCAGCGAACACGCACTGCAGCATGTGATTACAACACCCCAAATCAGATGAAGTAATCAGTCATCTCATTGCTATTGGAGCTTTACGGATTTAGAGAATAACATCCAGCTTGTCCATATCCCAAAATCTTGTCTTCTGAAGCTTGAAAGATTCCTCAATACTTGACCTGAGAGTAGGCAACATTAGCTGTATAGTCTTGTGTTTCCATATAGGCTCCCATGGAGGGGTCAATGGCATTTTTCCAAGGGATTTTCCTTGTCCCATCGGATCCAGTAACACATCATGCACCCTGGACATTCTCTCTCCTATCTTCTTCTACAAAAGTCTGAGATCACATACCAACCAATTCAAGAACAACTTCTTCCCTGCTGCCATCAGACTTTTGAATCAACCTATTCGCATTAAGTTGATCTTTTTCTACACTCTAGCTATGACTGTAACAACGACATTCTGGACCCTCTCCTTTCCTTCCCTATGTACAGTATACTTTGTGTTGTGTGCAAGAAACAATACTCTCCATGCGTACTAACACGTGTGATAATAATAAATTAAATCAAAAAATCTTGGAGATTGGCGTGAAGGTCTGAAACAGCCTGGGCTTGGGAGAATGAAGGAGAAACAGTAGGTCCGAGGAAAGCAAGCACACACAATGGAAAAGTTACTTTCGTTGTCACACACCAGTTGTACGTCAAGGGACTGGAAGCTCTTCCAGCTGATCAAGTGACTTAATTCTTAGAAGCAGCTTTTTAATTTGAACCCCTAATTTAACGTGAGATCTCTCCACTTCAGGTATCTTGCATGTCGCCACATTTTTGACTGTGTTTTCAGCTGCCTCAGTCCTAAGCTCTGGAATTCTTTCCCTAAACCTCCATGCTTCGCTGTCCTTCCTTAAAATATTGAGAATGATGAGGTGGTAAATTTTATGTGGCTCTGTGTCAAATCTTCATTTAAAGTTCCTGTCAAACACATTGGAAAACTTTGTTACATTAAAAGGAGCAACAGAACTGCCAAGTTATTGTAAGTAATTGCATTCTGGATACCTTGATGGCAACCTGGCCCTGCACCTGGGAAAGATCCCTGGCCCCTCAAGGTCACGTTTGCCATTAAGAGGAATGTGCTGCCAAGCTCTAGCGAGAAAGGCACACTGACCAGCAATATGCTAAAGTTTCTGAGATGCCAATAAAGTCCACAGCTCATCTTTAGGAAGGAGCCTGATGCAAAAGTTAAGGGCACAATGACTCTGATAGCACTGGCAAGCTTGGTGACCAGTTCTACAAAATCTTCAGCAACGTGGGCACAGATATCTGTGATTACCTGCCTGGAGAGTTGCAGCAAATGGGTCTCATTCATCTCCGTCTTCAGTGGTTGTGCTAAGCATTTGGTTTGATAGTCTTCCTGCACTTCCTTCCTTTCCTATGCCCCTTCTAAATACCTGGGCACAGCTAATCGCTGGATCCCAAAATACAGTTCTGCAAGGTGGAGCCTTTGGTCTGGGCAGCTTTGTCCCCCTGCCCTTCTGCCAGGGGTGCAGGCCCTGCCAACAGTGCAATTCAACAGCATTCCCTGACCAGGTATCTCATCCCCTTTTGCCCCACTGACCCCTCGTTGTGGTGGGGGTGACACCCTGTGGCAGCTATGACTGGCTCTCCATTGTCTACCCACCTCATTTCAGCTGATTTCTGAGACTTTCCCACCCCTTTATAAATATCCCAGCCTCCCCCTCCCCCCCCCCCCCTCAGCAAGTTGGAAATGGGCTTGATGGATTGGAATTGGAGGAAAAGCAGGATTCCCTTCCTCCACCGAGGGTCTCGAAACTGACCACAGTCCCCAACTCCATCGTTAAGCAACTTCAAAAAATTCAATGCAAAGACTTCTGATCAAAAACAGCAAGTCCATCCCTCATCTTAAAATTCCCATCGGTGTGGGAAAAGGATCAGTATCATTGGCCCAGTATGTGGTCACAGACCCAGTCGTTAGGTAATTGGCTACCTACCAGGGAATGGTGTAAATATCACTGCACTGCTTGACACATGGATTCCCATTTCTTTCTTTGACAGGAGGCTGCTCACCATCACAGACTGGCATCAACAGGAAAGTATGACACAGGTTACAATGGCGTGTGGGGAAAAAAAAGCTCTGGAATTCTCTTCCTAACGTCTTTACCTTTCTCTTGCTTTGATGATGCACCTTGAAGCTTAACACCTTGACTAAATTTAAGGTCAACTGCCCTAATATAGATCACAGAATCTGCACAGTTCACAAGGAGACCATTCGGCCCATCAGGCCTGCACCAACAATTATCCCACCTAGGCCCTTTCCCCATGACCCCACATACCCTGACACTAAGGGGCACTAAATATTAATTCCCTGGCATGAAGAGACAATTTAGCATGGCCAATTCACCTCACCCGCAAATCTTTGGACTGAGTGGGGGAAACCGGAGCACCTGGAGGAAACCCACACAGACACAGGAAGGATGTGTAAACGTCACACAGACAGTCATCCAAGGCAGAAGTTCAACCTGGGTGCCTGGTGCCGTGAGGCAGCAATGCCGCGCTGTGGCATCTTACATGCCAGCATCATCCTGATTCACGTTAAACTAGCTGCACAAGTGCAACTTATTGCTGTTGGCAAAATCTTTCCAAACCTCTAACTGGAAAAAGATCTTCAAGCCACTTGAGCCAAGACCTTCACTGTCCCTGGAAAATACATAGTTGAAGTCAATAACAATTAGACAGTGTTCTCAGAAACTTTGCTTAAACCTCAGTAAATGGAACCAGGTTGCTTCTTCCTATTACACAGATGAGGAAGACTAGCTCATACAGATTGGAGTCTTAAGTCTATTGTTGGCTGCAAGGCAGCAGACAACAGCGCTGGAGTCCCAACCCCAAAACCAGAGCTCAGATTCCATCTCAACTGGCATTCAATTGGTCTTCCCCTCCTGCTTTCCATTTCTGACGATATTGTGGATGTCTAACCTCTCCTGCTGAGCAAATCTGTCTTCCAAAAAAGCGACCACAGATAGACACAGATACATTTATTCAGGTATGAATAAATACCTGAAAGGGACAGAGAGATTGAGAGACTGAAAAATAAAATTTCAAAGCAAAGCAAATTATCTTTTCTTTGAAACAGCAACCAGCAACGGTTGCTTTGGGGAGAAGTTCTGTGTTACTGAGGCCCCAACCCAGGAAATATCAAAACTACAAACACTTCCTTGTTGGGCCTCATCCCTATTTGACAAGACTGGCCTTATTCTCCTTGTACGCACACGCCACATTCCCTTCTGCTGAACAAACTGGAGGAGCAGCTCTGAAGCAGAATTGTTCAGGGAATGCGAACCGCTGGTTGGTTGCCGCGGCGACAGACATACCATAACTCTGACCCCCGGAGGAGGGTTACATTCTCCCCCAGCAGGGATTGCCAGCAGCTGCTCCGCAGCTGTTCTATCATTCCAGCTCCCACAATGCGCTGTTCTCCCCGCCACCCCCTCCTTCCACCATCCCCAAAGCTCAACTAACAATATATATGTGTTCAACTAGCATAATAAACACAAAACCAGGCTAGCGTGGCCGACTAATCCTCACTCGGTTTTAACAGGCCAGGGTTAGGGTGTCACAAATGCAGGGTGTCGGCATTTTGATTGTCCGCGGGAGCATGCTTAATGAAAGCAACTCTGTCGTGTGAAGGAGTTCGCTTTTGGCCAGAGTCCACTGTATTCCAAACTTTAAAATCTCCAGGTGCAGGCCCCACAGAAATATCCCTTGTTGCAACTTCGGTTCCCGTGAGCAGGACAGTCACGCAAGTTGTGTGCAACCGATCTGCGGCTACCCTGAGAAGTGCGAGCAATAAACAGAATTCCACGAACAATTCCGCTTGAGGGAGGGAGGGGGGGGGAAAGAAATGGGCTCTGAAAATAAAGTTTCTCAGTTTTGTGGTGATCTTATCAATGCAGGAATTGGGGTTTTTACTTTTAGGTTCCAGCTCCATACCAGTTCAGATATTCTCTTTAAACATTTTAAATTAAGCAGAATTCTCACCGGGATTCAAGTATCAAACAATGTTCACACACAATTTAGTCATTCGATGAAATCCCCAGACATGCACTTCACCAATAAAAATCACCATATAATGGCCTGTAACAGGAATGGTGGCCAATTCCTCCTTCATTACTAAGCTACCCGCAACTGTGCCCTCCTTTGCCATAGCTCAGTAAGGTGGGTACTAACTACTGGGACCCCTCCTTCTCCTTCCTGACTGAGGATGGATGACTTTGAAGTCCATAGGTTTGTTTAAAATAAAATGTAAAGCAACAATCCGAGATGGCTCAACAGCCTCAACCCCCAAGCTACACAAAGTGGGAAGGACCTAGATTCATGATGTAAGTAAGGGAAGGCGGAGGTGGCATGATGGTGTTGTCAGCAGACTAGGAATCGAGATACTCGGGGTAATGCTCTTGAGGTCCGAGTTCGAATTCCACCACTGCAGATGGCGAAATTTGAATTCACTAAAATCTGGAATTAAAAATTCTCTAGTGATGACCACAAAACCATTAACGTCGTAAAAACCCAATTGGTTCACTAATGTCCTTACTTGGCCTATATGTAATTCCAGGCTCTACAGTTGACTCTTAAATGCCCTCTAAACAAGGGAAATTAGGGATGAACAATAAACGTTGGCCGAGTCGGCGATACCCACACCCCATAAACGTTTTTTTTTAACAAGTTTTGATTTGGCAGGGTTAGCCAATCTCTGTTGGGGCAACAAAGGCAATGTTGCAATGGCTATATCATTGCGTGAGACAGAAGGTTTGCCTTCTTTGGACACTTACAGAGATAAGAAGATAATCACCCCGGGGGCTGGTGTAAGAATGATCATTGGGTGGGTGAGGTATAGGAGGCACCAACAGCTCATAAATCTGCCGAAGGAGTTCCAACACCATAAGGGTACAGGAGGAGAGGGAACAAAATTAAAGAAAAATAAAATCCATTCAATCAAGGTGTGCAAATAATGTAGGAGCAGAAGTAGGCCATTTGGCCTATTAAGCCTGTCCCGTCAATCAAATAGACACGCCTGATCAACAACAGCTCAATTACATGAAGTAATTGTACTTATACTGTACCTTACACAACATAGGACATCCAAAAGTGTTTTTTTTTTTTACAGTTAATTAAGAACGTTGAAGAACACAGTCAGTGTTGTAGTGTAAGAAATGCAGCAGCCAATTTGCACACAGGAAGCTCCCATTAATAGCAAGATGATAATGACCAGATAAACGGTTTTGTTTAATGCTGGTGATTGAGGAACAAGTATTGGCCAGGACACCAGTGACAACTCCATTGTTCTTCCACACCTACCCAAAGGGCAGACAGTCAAGAGTGACATATAGTGTGGGTGTGCAGTACTCACTATGTTCTAGAAACAGGCAGATCAGCACCTTTTGGGGAGCACTCATTTCCCAGATACAACTTACAAATTCAACAAGGACACGCTGGAATCAGCATTTGCCTCCACTCAACATCAAACTTCCTAAACACAATTTGTTGGAAATGAATCGAACTTCATAAAGTGTGCGAGTGCATTGGAGCCACACTCATTCAAGCAAATGGATGTTTCCTCGGAAGGAACTCTTTAAAATGCAACTAATGAAAATGCAACAAAACTTCTCTAACTTATAAATCACAGAAAAGATTTTATAAAGAAACATCACTACTCCAAACTTGGAGCCTCATCCTGGGCCAATCCAAAGTAGTTCCTTATTTATAGCAAATGAACTGGTCAGATGAATATTACATCCTCTGTAATTGATTGCAATGGTTTACCAGGTCAGCTGACCCTTATATCTTGTTCCCATTGGTTATATTACATCCAATCGAAAGTTGTTACTGGTTACATTCTAACAGTTGAGAGTATTGAATCTCACGAATGATTTACGCCTTGTAGATGGCAACAGAGGAGGTGACTTACTTGCAGCAGAATTCCCAGTCTAATACTCCTGTAACTGCAATATTTATATGGCTTGTCAAAGAAGAAGAACAAAGAATAAAACAGCACAGGAAACAGGCCCTTCGGCCCAACGAGCCTGCGCCGCCACCCCAATGTTCCCACCTCTACCCATGATCTTTGTCTATACTTATAGATCTATGGATTAAAAAGCAAATTTGAGACAATTTAGGGAGAATTTGTTTTGCCAATTAGCCTAAGAGCACATCTTTGGGATGTGGGAGGAAACCGGAGCACCCGGAGAAAACCCACGCAAGCACGGGGAGAATGTGCAAACTCCCACAGACACAGGCTCAAATCCATGTATTTGCACAGCGCAGTGATAGTCACTGAGCTGTCGTGTTGCCCATCAAATGGTCTAGGTCAAGCATACACTATTGATGTGAAGCATTTGGATACCCTCAAAAAATCCAAGAGCAGCTCTCTCACGACCCATCACGTATACGTATCTTGTTAGACAACAAGGTGGACCAAAGCACTTGTAGGATTAAAAATAAGTATATCAATATCATCATCTATTTACACACTTCCCAGGGACTCCCAAGGCTCATGACCCCTATTTTAAATCAGTTTTCTATACCCCTCCATTCCCATTCTGTTCATATGCCCATATAAGTATCTCTTAAATAACTCCAGAGTGCATGCCTCCACCACTTTACTTGACAGCGCATTCCATACCCCCACCACCCTCTGTGTGAAAAAACTCCCTCTCGCATCCAAATTATACCTCACCCCCCCACCCTAAGCGCGTGATCCCTCGTGCTATTCGAGTCCATCCTAGGAAAAAGCTTAACCCTGTTTACTTTATCTATACCCCTCAATCTTGTACACCTCTATTAGATCTCCTCTAAGTCTACGTCTTTCTAAGAAAAACAGCCCCAATTTGCCTAACCTCTCCTCGTAACTCAGACCTTCCATACCAGGCAGCATCCTGGTAAATCTCCTTTGCATTCTCTCCAGAGTCTCCACATCCTTCCAGTATTAAGGCGACTAGAACTGGACGCAGTATTCCAAATGAGGTCTAACCAATGTTCTATACAACTGTAACATTAAAGGCCAGCTCTTGTACTCCATACCTCTTCCTATAAAGGCTAGCATACCATATGCTTTCTTCACAACCTTCTCCACCTGCTCTGCCACCTTCAGAGACTTGTGCACCTGCACCCTCAGATCCGTCGGCATTTTTGTACTCTTAATAGGTCTACCCTTTATCGTATGCCTCCCCGCTACATTCTTTCTCCCAAAATGCATCACCTTACGTTTATCAGGATTGAATTCCATCTACCATGTATCTGCCCAAGCTACCAGCCTATGTCCTGCTGCATTGCGTGACATTGCTCATCACTATCTGCAAGTCCAGCCATCTTTGTATCGTCTGCAAACTTGCTGATCATGCCACTTACTCTCTCTTCCAAGTCATTTATATGTATTACAAACAGAAGAGGTCCCAGTACCAAGCCCTGCGACACACCACTAGTGATCAACCTCCAGCTAGAAAAACACCCTTCCACTATTACTCTCTGTCTCCTATTACCAAGCCAGTTACTTATCCATCTAGCTACCTGTCCTTGTATTCCATGAGCCTTGACCTTTTCAACTAACCTCCCATGAGGGACTTTGTCAAATGCGTTACTGAAATCCATACAGACGACATCAACGGCTCGCCTGTCGTCAACCGTTTTCGTCACCTCCTCAAAAAATTCTACCAGATTTGTAAGGCACGACCTCCCCTTAACAAAGCCATGCTGTGTATCCCTAATCAGATCGCAACGCTCTAAGTGCCTACACATCCTATCTCTAAGAATCCCCTCCAACAGCTTCCCGACCACTGACGTCAAACTCACTGGCCTATACCAATTAAGTTTGCAGCCAACTGTAACCTCCATTAGCTGATGGTAATGCTATTGAATGTCAAAGGCAGATGTTGGATTCTCTTTTGGAGACAGCTTTGCCTGGCACTTGTGTGGCATAAATGTTACTTGCCACTTATTAACCCAAGCCTTGCTGCATGCCGACACTGACATTTTCGGTATCTGAGGAGTTGTACTGAACGGAACTGATCATCAGCAAACACCCCCACTTCTGACCTTGTGACGGAGGAAAAGTCATTGATGAAGCAGCTGGAGGTGTCTAGGTCTCTGACATTACACTCCAGTAGCAGTGTCCTGGGATTGAGATTGTTGGTATCCAACAACCACAATCATTTTGCTTTCTGCTAAACAGGACTCCAACCTCAATTCCCGCTGGCTTCAACTTTGCTCGTGCTTCTTGAAACCGCGCTCAGTTAAACGCTGCCCTAATATCAAGGGCACTCACTCCACCTCACTTGTTGAGCTCAGCTGTTTTCTCCCATGTTAGTACCAAGGTGTCGCGAGGTCAGGAACTATGTGGGCCTGCAGAACACAAACTGAGCCTCAATGAACAGGTTATTGCTGTGCTAGTGTCAACGACAACGTCCGTCACTTTGTTCATGATCTGGAATGGACTGATGAGGGCAGTAATTGGCCAGATTAGATTTGTGCTTTTTAGGGACAGGACATACTTGGGCAATTTTCCACCCTGTCAGGTAGATGCCAGTGTTGTGGCTGCACTGGAATGGCTTGGCTAGTCCTGGGGCACAAGTCTTCAGTATCACTGCCAGAATATTGACAGGGCCCACTGCCTGTGCAGTAATATAAAGGTACTCACTCATACCAGTTTGTAGGTATAGCACTGAACAAACACAGTAACCATATTTTCAGGCCTCAGATTTTCTTTTTAAAAACAGGCTATCTTGTACATATGTTTTTTACTTTGTTCCAACCTTTAATACACTCAGCATGTAAGCAACACAAGGTGGACAATGCACTAAAAGCCCCACATTTCAAGGGTAAGCCTTCTTCATTACATCTTACTGTAAATTAGCTATCTCCATCTGTAAGTGTCAACCAAGAATTATAGTTGACTACAAAAGCCAGAATTACATTTCAGCTAGTAAAAAGCAGCAGCATATCAGTCAAACAAGGTTAACCTTGTTGCAAGAATACCGTAAAAGGAGCAATGGTTGAAGGATGCAGATTGTGAGATGAATATTGCTTTCATTAAGTCAGACTGCACACTAATGTGAATAATCAAAGCAGCAAATAATTCCAAACTGGCTGTGAGCATTCTGCCTAATTAAATGCAATGTAAACAGAACATGTGCAGTAGCAAACCCTCATATAGGCCCTGTCTCAGCATTGCCTACCTGGATTTGCACTTCCCACCTCCAACCCAACACAAAATGGTCTCCCCTCCCCATCCCATGACTTTCATAACTAAGAAACAAAGTTTCTCAAAGAAAATGAAGAATGCATACACTTTGTTTCTTCAATGACGCTCGGATTTGAATACGTCAATGTCTTTTTAGGGACTACAATCATCTAGACTCGAAACGGCAGCTGATTCTTTCCCCACAGATACCGTCAGACCTGCTGAGATTTTCCAACATTTTCTATTTTACTCCTGTAAATCAATCTTTAATTTCTTGTAATTCCAGGTCAATCATCATGGGATCCTTACACTGCAGAATAAGGCCACTCGGTCCATCCAGTCTGCACCAATCACAATCCCACCCTGGTCCTATCTCCATAATCTCATGCATTTATCTTAGCTAACCCCCCTGACACTCAGGGACAATTTAGCATGGCTAATCCACCTAACACGCATAGGTGTGTGGGAGAAAACCAGAATACCCTGAGGAAACCCACACAGACACAAGCAGAATGTGCAAACTTCACACAGAGTGACCCAGGGTTGGAATCAAACCCCGATCTCTGGCACTGTGAAGCTGCAATGCTAACTACTGAGCCACTGTGCCATCCCATATAATCATGGAGGATTTGCATCCTCTAACTTGCCTGTTTCATGCATCCTTGGTTTCACTTTGCTGTTTTAAATATCTACTTACTTCTGTGACAGGGCCAACACAAATAAACAACTCACGGTCACAGTTCTGATTGCTACTAGGACCAATTAGTTGCTCAGCTAACGCAATCCATTTCCCCAAAAGTAGTTTCCCACTTTAACTGAGTATTTCAGGAAATGTGCAGGTAAACAAGTGCTTTGCCTCTTTTCAATGCTGCCAGCTAAAGTGTAGCCATTAACATTCTACTGAAGTAACAAGAAGTGGGGTGGTTGGGGGGACAGAATCATTCAGATGATGAGTTACATCAAGGCTCCACCTAGCCTCTCAGGTGGAAGTAAAACATCCCAGAGACTATGCATAGAAAAGTTGAAAATACCAGTAGACCACTCAGCCTTTCATGCCTGCTCTGCCATTCAACACAGTTGTGCTAATCCTCTCTCTTAATGCCATGCTCCCACTCTCTCCCCATACCTCTAGATTCCTTAAAAGTCTAAAAATCTATATCTATATTCAGCGGTAGAGAAATTCTGCAAGTTCACCACCCTCTGAAGGAAGAAGTTTCTCCTCATCTCAGTTCTAAATGGTCTTCCCCATATCCCATATATTCCCATATATGTGATCCCTTGATCTACATCCTCCAGCTAAAGGAAACATCCCAACATCCAGTGTCTACAGCCATGCCAGAATTTTATACGTTGCCATTAGATCCGTCTCATTCTTCAAAGTTCCAGTCAATACAGGCCCAGTCAACCCAATTTCTCTTGAATTGACAATCCTGCCATCCCAGTATTTAGTCTGGTGAACCCTCACTGCACTCCCTCTATGGCGAGTATGTCCTTTCTTAAGGTAAGGAGACCAAAACTGTACACGATATTCCAGGTATGGTCTCACAAAGATCCTGTACGACTGCTGTAAAACACCCTTGCTCTTGTATTCAAGTCCTCTTGCAGTAAAGGCCAACATTTCATTTGCCTTCCTAACTGTGGCAAAGCAGAGTCCAAGAATTCTCCCAGTGTTCTGGTTGTGAATTATTTTCACAATTCCTGAAAAAACAGATTATTTGATTATTACTTCACTGATGTCTTAGGATCTTGCTGTTGACAAATTGGTTGCTGGCTTTCTACATATTGCACTTCAAACTATATCTTTGGCTGTAAAACACTTTGGGATATCCAAGGTCTTGAAAGGTATTATATTAGTCCAAGTTCTTTCTTTTTCAGCCTGGAATAAGTCAAGCACTCATCTTCTGTGCAAACATACACAGGAAAGGTAAAATAAGGAAAGTGGAAGGGAAAGAAACAAAGGGAGGGAACTAGCTACAAAAAAAAACTTACTTAAAATACATCAAACAGAGGTGTAGTGCAGGCATCAATTGATCAGATGCTTAAAAAAAGGTGGAAAATGATGGGAGGCACGGTGGGAGTGGTTAGCACTGCTGCCTCATGGTGCCAGGGACCTGGGTTCCATTCCCATCTTGGCTCACGATCTGCGCAGAGTCTGCACATTCTCCCCAGTTTCCGGTGCTCTGGTTTCCTTCCACAGTTTGAAAGTTGTAGTTAGGTGCATTGGCCATGTTAAATTCTCCCTCAGGATACCCAAACAGGCACCAGAGTGTGGCTTTTCACAGTAACTTTATTGCGGTGTTAACGTAAGCCTACTTGTGATGTGACTCCACCAAAATAAACTTTAAACAACAGTCAACTTCCTGGTTTGTACTTTTTGACAAAAACAGATGAGGTGCAAAAGCCCATTGGGAAGAACGCTATGAAAGCTGATAGGAGTAGATGGCAGGAGACATTTTGATTGGAAAATAGTGGTTAAATGATGTTAAATTTGAACTGGTAAACTTGCAGTATTTTGAAGGAGATGCATAGTTTAAAGATCGGAGAGCTGGCAAAAGCATAATGAGTCTCGGTATCACCTAGATTTTTGCAAACATCATGGAAGTAAAAAATAACCCAAAGCACCGCATTCTTTACATTGTTCGTACCTGCTGCCATTCTGCAATATGCACAGAATACCAAGTAATTGCAGAGGCTCACACTGCACTTGTTAAAGCGAGAACCTCGTAAACTACCCATACAATTTAAGGGAACATCTGTGAGCAAAGCCAAGAGAGTCAGACTTTAGTCCAACACAAATCCTGTCAGGATTTAAAGATTTAATGCCAGAGAATCTCAGTTGTTGATAAATGTTGCGTGGATGAAACAAACAATCTAATAATTTGCATAGACCAGAAGAAGTGATGTAAATGGGTGATACCAATATGATAACAAAAAGCAGGAAAATGATCAGAATTTCCTATGCCTAAAGTTCACCTCATCCCTGCCCTTTTAAAAAGCAGTGAATAATACTGATGTGTAGTTCCATGGATATTAATTGCCCTCCAAGTAGTCATACACGTTGCCCACCAGCAGAGAGCAAGGATGAAAATTCTGTCCAATTTTTCTTCTCTCATAGACAGCAGAAAAAAAAAGCACCTACAGTGCCCCCTTACCTAATAAGTCAACTGTAAGTCAGGAGGTTGGGGGTTCAAACCCCATTCCAGATGCTGTAAAACAATAAGAAGTCTCACAACACCAGGTTAAAGTCCAACAGATTTATTTGGAATCACGAGCTTTTGGAACACTGCCCCTTCACGAGATGATCTCTAACACAGTGACGGACAACCTAGGCTAGTGAGTGGGACGCGTGAGTGGCCCTCCTTCATCTCAGTGGGCTACAAGATTGAAATCGGGCTTGTTCACTCACCGTGAATAAGATTAAATACATGCAACATTCGCCAAATATTTCATAACTATTTCTGGAAAATGCTTAATCATTTGTATATTAATAGAACAATCACCTTCAAATGACATAAATGAAGTAACTATTCACACTGAGAGAGCACACAGCTTTCTCGGTCAGCGTTGTGAGCAATCAGCACACACCTCCCCTTTCTTTATGTGCGCATCACTTCAGTCACATGGTAGAAAAAGAAACCACAGGGATGGAAACTAGCGGAATCTGACAATCCTGTATGGGCAACAGTCAACAAAATGTCTTATGGGTGACACTCAGAATGCTAATGGGCTACAAGTGGCCCCCAGGCCACAGGTTGCCCACCACCGCTTAACACAACTCTGGACTGATACTTCACTGCAGCGCTGAGGGAATGCTCCACCTTTCAGGTACGATGTTAAATTGAAAGCTCTCTGTGCGCTCAGGTGAACCTGAATGATCAATATTGGAAGAACATCAGATGAGGAATCACACCTTGACCGCTCTTATCCTTCACATCATCATGAAAGTTATCACATTGTTATTTGCAGGAACCTGCTGCAAACTATTTGGCACTAAGTGTTCCCTACTTTGTGATTACACTTCAAAAGTGCTTAATTTGACTGTAAAAGGTGCTTTGGAATGTCCTGGCAGGTCGTGGAAAATGCTGTGTAGATACAGTTGAAGAATCAAATCTATAACCTTCTGTCTACACAGCTCAATAGCACAACACAACCCAGTCACCCAAGAAATACCGTAACAAGCCAAATTGCAAAGACATGACTGATTATTTGAAAAAAATAGTCTTGCCTCAGTAATTTAAACCAGGAGGTTACAATAAACACTATATCTACTTCACCTCAACAACTTAATTATGTGAAAATATCAATCATATTTGCTTTTCCAACCATTACTTGGCTAAACAGATTATTTTCATCTCAACAAAAAGACTTCTCTTGACAGATGATGGAACAGTGATCTCATCAAGAAGTTTAAAAGGATTCAATAGGATAGAAATGGAGAAACTGTTTCCTCTATTAGGGAAATCCAAAACTAAGGGGCACAAATCTTAAAATTAAAATTAAAGCTGATCTATTCCAGGTGAAATCAGAAAACAGCTTGTCACACAAAGGGTATCAGAAATCTGGAACTCTCTCCTGCTAAATACTGTGGAGATAAGGTGCATTGACAAGTTTAAGACTGATTTTTATTAAGTAAGGAATTAGGGTGGCAGAGTGATTAGCACTGCTGCCTTACAGCACCAGAGACCAAGGTTCAATTCTGGCCTTGGGTGACTGTGTGGAGTTTGCACATTCTCCCCATGTCTGCCTGGGTTTCCTGCAGGATGCTTCGGTTTCCTCTCAGTCCAAAGATGTGTGGGATAGGTTAATCGGTCATGTTAAATTGACGTTAGAGTCAGGTGGATTAACAGGTTAAATAAATAGAGTTATGGAGATGTTGTCAGTGCAGGCTTGATGGGCCGAATGGCCTTCTGCACCGTAGGGTTACTGTGAAGTTAATCAAAGGGCCTGAAAAATGCAAAGGCAGAAAAATAGGAGTTGAAGAAACGTCAGCTCGCAGACTAGCAAACTCAAAGGGTCTCAACAAATTTTTGCTCTCATTGACAAATCTCTCCATATTCATGACGGTGCACAGCCACCTCTCTCATATCTCACTACCAAAACCTTTAGCACAGAAAGCACCTTAAGGTGCTATGTACACAAAACAACTCCAGCTGTTTTAAAAAAAAAGTTTATTCATTAGTCAAAAGTAAAGCTTACATTAACACAGCAGTGAAATTACTGTGAAATTCCTCTAGTCACCTGTTCAGATCAATGCGCCTAACCAGCACGTCTTTCAGATGTAACATTGCCAGCTCCATCTAGTTTAGTGGTGGACTTTTCAGCTGTTTCAATTTCATACTCTGCTCATACATTCGCTATCCTTTCTCTGTTCATCACAAGCTCTCTGGCTGTGCATTCAGTCACTTTCTCAAACTCCACCATCACACCTTTCATTTCTCACCTCTATGGGGTGCCACAGACGAGACCACATTAAAGGCATTCTATAAATACAAGATGTTGGTGCTGATTGTATCAGTGATGTCCTGTTTTTAAACTCTGAATCAGTCAAGTGATGGGTTGCTTCTGTTTGCATGCTGCATTAGTGTTAGTAATATTGAGGCTGGACACCAAAACCCACACACCAGGTCCCACAATGGACTTGAACAAAACTGCAGGAGATCTACTTATTAAGTGTTAGAAATCTCAAGTGTCAAAGGGCAGAAAACAGATCACAGACTCAGGATTCCTTCAATAGCAGCAGATGAAACCTTCTCCAAAGTCACAAGTAAATAAACAAAGGAGTGAAGGGTAGGCATGTGAAGGATTATCCAACTTGTACTTTACTCCTGTTGTGCTGCCCATTATTCTGTTTTTGCTTCATCTTCACTGAAAGCTTGAACCATGCTCCAAGGTTGCCACGTTTTGTGTTGGGTCTCAGGCTATTCAATTGCAGCGTTCATTACAGCTGGTCCCAATTTTGGCCATACATTCTCTTCCCGCTGAGCATCAGCAGGCAATCAAAGGTGAGAAGCTTGTCTGGCTTTCTCAATGCCAAGCCCAGGGACATCAAGGGGAACATAACATCTCTACATCTGACCAGGGATCATGAGCTAACTCAAAGCAGAGCAGAAATCAATACTGATCTGTACGACTCAGTTAAACAGTGGTATTAAAACTGACCCATATTAGAATCAATACTCGATATTGGAGCACACTAGGCCGCCTTTATGGAGGCAAATAACAGAATAAATTCAATGAGCTGAATCTGTTGTGCTGGAACTTTTTTTTTCAAAATAAAACTTCTTTATTAATAGTGGGTGACAGCAGTGGTTAGCATTGCTGCCTTACAGCACCAGGGACTCAGGTTCGATTCCGACCTCGGGTGACCATGTGTGGAATTTGTACATTCGCCCCATGTCTGCATGGATTTCCTCCAGGTGCTCTGGGTTCTTCCCACAGTCCAAAGGCATGCAGGTTAGATGGATTGGCATGCTTAATTGCCCCTTGGTGTCAAGGCAATAAACAAGGTAAATACATAGGATTGCTATGTATTCTCTGCATTCTCCCATGTTCTCCTCACAATTTCATGTTGCAGATCTTTGATTACAAAAGCTTTGATTTTAACCAGTAGGGCAAGTGTTAAATAAGACCAGCATTTAGAGAATCTAACTCAAAACTCCAGGCCAAATTCCAGCCCCCCGCTGCTCCCAGCTGGAGTTGGGAATCGAGGCAGTCTGTTTTTTTGGGTTGTTGCGGTAAATACACTCAGCTGTACAGCAGAGTTCAGAGTTGCATGCAGCTTCCAGGAGAGATGCAGACAGTAGGAGCACAGAACTTAGCCCCAGTTCAGACCTCAGAACTCTGAGGCTAATAAAAGGGCTTGAAGTTCGCAAGTTCTCAAGAATCCAGAAGTAGAATTCGGGGAGTCCCAGGCATTTCTCTTTATGTGTCCCCTGCTTTAGGAAAAAGCAGCCAGCAGCTTTCCGAAGAAAGCATTCAAAGTGGGTGCCAATTTGTAGTTAACATAATCACATCCATAAAACGTTAAAATGACTAATCCAACATCGAAGAGCTCATTTTACACAGTCTAACACATCAGGTGTCTGTGCTATTTCAACTGCCAGCACATAGCGCACTCTCACTGAGGCATTGAGGCCAGGGCCTGGTCTTATTTTGGAAGCAGTTTTGTTTTGAGAGTTTTGAAGCCCTTCAAATATAATCCTTGCATTAAATCAAATCTCAGAGTCCACTTGTCCCACAGAAGACTCCATCAATTATAATCACAGGCTGATACTGTGCAAGGATAATTATTCGCATGGAACATTTTCTTTTATTTTCATAGAAAGTTCTTTTAAATGCAATTGCCCAGATGGACATTGAACTATTTCATTGCTCTCCTGGCTGGCCTCCCACCTTAACCCCCCATTGACTTGAACTTAAGCAGTGATGATCATACACTAATTTGCATCATTCCTGTGCTCACTGACCCACAATGGCTGCAATCCAGCAAAGTCTCAATTTTAAAATTCTCATGCTCGCTTTCAAATCCTTCTTTGGCCATGCCCCTCCTTATCTATGCTATTCCCCCCCAGGTATATAACTATCTAACATCTCAGTTTCCCCAATCACCTAATCCCATAGGGTGGCATGGTGGCACTGCTGCCTCATTGTGTCCGATACTGCTGCCTCACAGCGCCAGAGACCTGGGCTCAATTCCATCCTTGTGTGTCTGTCTGTGTGGAGCTTGCATGTTCTCCCTGTGTTTGCATAGGTTTCCTCTGGGTGTTCCGGTTTCCCCCCACACTCCGAAGATATGTGGATTAGGTTGATTGGGCATGTTAAATTACTCCTAGTGTAGAGAGATTAGAGCGTAAATATGTGGGGTTATGAAAATAGGACCTGGGGTGAGATTGTGGTCAGTGCAGACTTAATAGACTGAATGGCCTCTTTCTACATTGTAGGAATTCTACAGGTTCTATAATTCTGGTCTTGGGGATCCCTAGTTTAGTTGTTCCTCCATTGGTTGCCATGCTTTCTGTAATCCACTCTGCCCCTTTACCTCTTCCCTCTATTTGAAAGAAATTGTCCAACCAGCTTCAATAACCAATCTTTTGGATATCTGGCTTATATCACTATGTGGCTTGGTGTCGAAGTTCCTGTGAAGTATCTTTTGTGTAATTATATTAAAAGGTGGAGTATCAAATAATATTAATGATTTGAATTAGTTTGGTAATTTATTCCATCTTAGCCCATCAAATATACAATCCCCTCACCATCACAGCATCCTCCTGTTTATTAATTAAAACTCTTTTCAAATTCCTTGCTTTCACTAACCCACTCAGGATACAATTCTATGTTCATCACTGCTGCTGGAGTATTCCTGACATCTAAAATAGTTTTTTTTTAAAAATGTCATTGATGGCTTGTTCAGCATTTATTGCCCATCTCAAGGGCATTTAAAAGTCAACCACACTGCTATGGATCTGGAATCGCATATAGGCCAGACCAGATAAGGATGATACATTTCCTTCCCTAAAGGACGTTAGTGAACCAAATGGGTTTGTCTGACACTTGACAATATTTTCATGGTCATCATTAGACTTTTAATTCCAATTTTTAATGGATTCAAATTTCACCATCTGCCATGGTGGGATTTGAACCCAGGTCCCTAGAGTATTATCCTGAGGCTTCTGGATTAGTTGCCGAGTGATAATACCATGATGCCACTGCCTCCCTGGTTTTAATGCAACAGGAACCCATGTCCCTTTGACTATCATGATTTTACTTAACAAGATGTTCCAGAATTACTTTTCAACGCTATTTACTTGCTCAATTTTACACCACAAATCATAGAACCCTTACAGCGCAGGAGGAGGCCATTCGGCCCATCAAGTCTGCACCGACAACAATCTCACCCAGGCCTTATCCCCATAACCCTGTGTATTTACCCTACTAATTTCCCAAACACTAAAGGTCAATTTAGTATGGCCAATCAACATAACCCACACATCTTTGGACTGATACATTGGCAAATTCTGGCCTGTCACAGGAACATAGGAACAGGAGTAGGCCATTCAGCCCATCAAGCCTGTTTAATGAGATCATGGCTGATGTGACCAAACTCCACATAGCTGCCTTTAGCCCCTATCCCTCAAAACCATTACTTAATAAAAATTATCCATCTCAGGTTTAAAATTAGAAATTGAACGAATATCAACTGCCATTTGTGGAAGAACTCCAAACCTCTACCATTCTTTCTTTGTAGAAGTGCTTCCTAACATCTCTCCTGAATGATCTGGCCCTAATTTTTAGGTTATGTCCCTTAACTTCAGGATGCCCAACCATGGGAGTAGTGTATTTTTATCTACCCTTCATTTCTGGTTAGTAGCTTTAAGACTCAGATCAGACACCTCTTAACCTTCTAAATTCTGGACAAAATGGGTCTAATCTGTACAATCTCTCCTCATAATTAAACCCATGTTTATCAATTTTCTTTTCGTAGTAGGAATCTCTCACTGTGTTGTGACTGCATTCCAATTTCCTTTCAAGATTTGCTGTCCTTTCACTAGTGTGAGGCCCAGATATCTTGACTATGCCTCAGGTTTCTGGCAATGAGCAGCAAGTCTCAAAACTGGAATTGTGCAAGATATCCATCCAATCGCCCGCCTCCAAGTAACGTGACACTACATGGTAACAGCAATAAAGCCTGCAAATTGCTGTTCCATGCAACAGTGTCATGACAAGGTGCCAAGCCTTAACTCATCCCTCACCAAAGCACTAAGGAATTGGTCAGAGAAACCAAGGGAGTACAGAGACAGGGAAGAATTAAAGCATAATGCTCTCTCTTCAATACCTTACAGATTCTACAGCTGTGAAGCTAGGCATTCTTCACAGTTCATATGGCTGAACATCACTGCCTCATCATTACAATTGCCGAAAATACTCAACACAACCCCAACCCATTTTAAAGAAAGCTGCTATTTGCCAAACAGGGTATATCCCCATTATGTAACTAACACAGCGAGTACTGGAACTGCATGGAAAAGAATGCAGGCAGAAAGAATTGCTTGCATTTGTAAAGAGTATTACCACTGTAAAGATGCTTGTTCACCAGCTTAGGAACACCCAATTCATTTATTTACAGGTTAAAGTTATACAAAGGCTTGCAGTCTTGTGGCTACAATTAGCTCCCAGGATGACACTCCGTACTGCCGGTTCCATCTACCAGGTTGATCCCCACTCTGCTCCCAGTGATAATACCATGGGTCGACCCTCACCCTGCACATCGATCCTTAAATGGACAATCACCACAACCACACTGTCAAAGTATATCAGCGTGAGAATTACTAATATGCAGTAAGTAGTTTCACGGCTCAGTAACAGGTGCCATCATCCAACCTGTTTCTGGTGGCGTTGAGAGAAAAGTGCCTGTTCTTTCCCCATCGCCACCAACCTCCCCCCTCAAATAAACAAACAAACAAAGCAATGTAGATGTTTAATTTCCATCTGAAGAAACAAATAGGACTTCAGTTTTGAATGTCTTACCCTGAGAACAGAAACATTAGTCTAGACAGTGAGCTCAAGCCATGGGAAGGCATTTCATAGAGTCCCTTCAGTGCAAAAGGAGGCCATTCAGCCCATCAAATCGGCCATGACATCAATTCCACACAGACACTATCTCCATAACTCCATGTTTACCCTGCTAGTCTCCTGATACTAAGGGGCAATTGTGCATGGCCATTAACCTAATTTACATCTCTGGACTATGAGAGAAAACCCACACAGACATGTGGAGAACATACAAACTCCACAAACACCAAGGCCAGAACTGAACCTGAGCTCTCGGTGCTGTGAGGCAGGAGTGCTAACCCCTGTACCACCGTGCTGCCCACAATCTTTGGAATGCAGTGGACAAGAATGCTAACCACCATCACTAGATTAAGATATCTTTTTATGCATGTTAAGCATCGGAACTTGGAAAAGAATGATTAGCATCGCTTTCATCCACCCCCAACGAACCCCCTCCCCCATGCCAAGGGGTGTTAGACAGAATTGCAAGTAGATGTTCTTTCCATAGGCACAAACACTACTGATAATTATAGCTTCACGCTTCAAATGTTAATACATTTCAAATATATGCATACATTTCATTTAATTTCAGTTCATTATAGGACTAATGTAAAATGCATAACGTGTCTAAAAGCAGTGATTTGACACTATATGAATAAATAATGCAAATTGAATCACCATCACAGCCTCGGCCTAATCATCCAATCAAATGCTCGGCCAATTATCTTGCCTCCCGCAGCCTCCCCACCGCTTTAAAAGTTTACGTTCGGATAGCAAAGCAGCGAGGTGCCACTGCCAGTGCCCACAGCAACTCGTTTTAATGGAATCATTATCAAATCGACACAGCTCCCAGCCTCTCTAAAGACCTGTTTACACAGAGCCATTTAATTCCGATCTGATGGAAATTAGCTCCTCGGTTTGGATTTAATCTGACTGTGTAAATGGCTGTGAGGGGGTTGTAATAGTAACAGATATTATCACAATATCACAGCTCCACTCCTCACACACACTAATCATAATGACCACCATCATCATCACTGCCATCATCCACCCAATTCACAGCAAAGATACTTCCACGCTACAGTTTACTTTGCCAGGCTTGGTGGGGGGTGGGGCGACATGGTGGGTGGGTGTGGGATGGGGGCGACATGGTGGGAGCTTTCAGTTTGGTCATGTGACTGATCACATCTAAAATGGGTTGGAAACAGGCAGCGCGAATAGCGTCAAGTTTGGGTTACCAGAAGCATTTTCTAACTTAGTCACTCGCTTTGTCTCTTCTTTCGTTGTCTCTTCTTTCATCTCAAATAACTAATGAGATGGTTCCTCAGATACCTGGAAGTGTTAGACCAATCAATAAACAGGCTCCATGCTCAGGGTCAAAACCTCAAGTTGAACACAAAGTGGCTCTGTGTTCAACACATTTGCATTATTTGCCTGTGATGCACTTCATTATTTAATATTCTGGCCACCTTTAGTACTGGTCACTTGGAAGAATATACGCAAATAAATAAGTCAACACAAATTTGTTAAATGCAAATCATGTGTGACAAATTTGATTGAGCTCTTTGATTAAATCATAGAATCTCTCCAACCCAAGCCCTATCCCCATACCCCATGTATTCACCCTAGATAGTCCCTCTAGCAATAAGGGGCAATTTAACATGGCCATTCCACTTTAGCCGCACATCTTTGGACTGGGGGAGGAAATCCATGCAGACAAGGAGAGAAAGTGCTGACTCCACACAGACAGTGACCTAAGCCAGGAATTGAGCCTAGGTCCCTGGTGCTGTGAAGCAACAGTGCCAACCATTGTGCCACCCTAATAGAGGGCTGATGCAGGTACCACAATTGATGTTGCGAATGGAGTTTTAAAAAGGCATTTCGAAAGTGCCATGTTAGCATTACTGAAACTTGTCGGATTAAAGGAGCAACAACAGTGTGGATACCATATTGGTAAAGGGCAGATCAGAGGTCAAAGTTTATCATACTGGAGAGAAGCATATAGCGGTATCCCTGTGACCCAGTTATCTTATAGTAACCCAGAAAAACCAAAACTGTTCTAATTCAGTGAGAAACTCAGTTGAAATGCAATGTCGACTTTGGGGTGCACTTTGAGAATTCCAATTCAAGGTCACAGTTAACACTGATGTTCTGGGATGTCAGATATTAAATCTCACTGAAATAAAGAGGCTAAACAGTAGTATGCTGTTGGGCCAGACACTCAGACATAGCTCAGATGGTCGGCTCAACTGAACAGTCTACTAAAACTTTCCAGGTTCGTACACATAGATTAATTACTTAGGAGAGGTACTCCAAGACTCCAACTGCTTGCAAAATTCAACCTCTGCAGGAGGAAAGCTTAGGCAGCAAAGACTAAATCAATTTTTCATTTTGTAGTTGGCATGGACATTTCAGTATTGATGTGTTAGGGCAGCAGTGCACCAGAGCGCTGTGCCAAAAACACCACACTGTGGGATTGGACACCAAGGTGGAAGATCGCCAGAGTGCTGCAGTAAAGGATAGGATTTTTGTTTTGTTTATATATCCAATTTAATCCAAAGTCCAATTCAGAGTCTCAGCTACTGAGACATTCCTGATTCAAGCTGACAAGACAGTGCTCTCACTACCTGTCTTGGGGCTTGATCTACATGACCCAAGCTGATTTGGGCAGGCATTGCACCTCCGCCAAGGCTTGATCTCATCTGCATCTTAGCCAAAAGGCCGAGATGGTGCTTTTAAAAATTGCTTCAAATGAAGCTGATATGTAACCTAATGACTTCAACCAAGTGCGGGATGTCGATGCTACACTTGATCTTAGCTAAAAGGCCGAGAAGCGATATGGGATAGAGATGATGTACGCACACGAGTTCACATACAGAGACAAAGCAATCACCAGGTGCATGAAGTGCAGATATACCCAGTGTCCTACACTCATTGGTTCCAGTTTTATGGGATACAAACTTTCAGTAACAGAGTGAACTCTGATATGCTCAAGTCCTAGGCTTAATGGGGAGCTGACAGATGCTTTTCCCAGCAGGGCTCCTGGCATGTGAGCTTAGCTTCCTACCACATGAAGTTAACACTTCAGTCCTGGGAAAAGAGAGATTTGCATTCACCGTGAAAGACAAAGATCGACTGCAATAATTTAACATAAATCAACTGGTCAACTAGATTTACACAAGGATGAAATATCTTGTATCAACTCTTTCAAAAACTTAGGACAATCCTACAGTGGATTAAGAGTAAAAATATCAAACTTTTACAGCTCCTTCAAATGCTCAGTGGTGAAGGTCAGAGACCAATCAAGGGTTACCTCTGCAGAGAGGGTGGTTGAATTGTGACTATTTGCCATAAAGGAATCAGCAGGCTTGCCAATCTCTTTTCTATCCTGTCACTTTGTTGGATGTGCATGACCACATGCACTAGATTTGTGATGCCTTGTAAAGGCCAGATAGGCGTCGGAGACTGGTCGTAAATTGAGAACACTATCTTGGTAAGGAACCCTGCATCCACACCTCACTACATTCCACCCCGCATCGGCCCTCCAACATCCCACAGCCATCACTTCCTCCTTAACCAGAGTCTTGGTGCTGCTGCTATTTTCTGTTGACAGTACTGAACACATCATGAGTTATTAATTGGGAAGTAGTTAAGGGCCAACCTAAATTGCCTCGAGACAGTGATTGGTAGCCACCTTCTTGAATCACTAGAGACCACGTGGCAAACAAACTCCAACTGCTATTTGGTAGAACATTCCAAGATTTTATCAGGAGGCAATAGTATAGTGGTATTGTCATTGGACTAGTAATCCAGAGACCTAGGATAATGCTCTAGTAATGAGCGTTTGAATCCCACCGCAATAACACAAATCTGGAAATAAAAGTCTAATGATGACCATGAAACCTTTGTTGATTAATGTAAAATCCATCTGGTTTACTGATGTCCTTCAGAGAAAGAAATCTGCCATTTTTACCTGTTCTAGCCTACATCTAGAACATAGAACATAGAACATTACAGCACAGAACAGGCCCTTCGGCCTTCGATGTTGCGCCGACCAATATAAAAAGCAATGCCCCTCCAAACTAAACCATTCCCTTCTCTTCCATATACTTATCAACTAACCTCTTAAACGCCACCAAACTTGGCGCATCTACAACTGCTGCAGGCAGGGCATTCCACTCCCGAACCACCCTTTGGGTAAAGAACCTACCTCTGATATCCGTCCTATAACTATCACCCCTTAATTTAAAGCTGTGTCCCCTCGTGCTAGCTTTCTCCATCCTAGGAAAAAGGCTATCACTGTCCACCCTATCTAAACCTCTAATCATCTTATATGTTTCGATTAGGTCCCCTCTTAGCCGCCTCCTTTCTAACGAAAACAACCTCAAATCCCTCAGCCTCTCTTCATAAGACCTGCCCTCCATACCAGGCAACATCCTGGTAAACCTCCTCTGTACCCTCTCCAATGCCTCCACATCTTTCTTATAATGCGGGGACCAGAACTGCACACAATACTCCAAGTGCGGCCGCACTAGAGTTTTGTACAGTTGCAACATGACGTTGCGGCTCCGAAATTCAATCCCCCTACCAATAAAAGCTAAGACTCCATATGCCTTCTTAACAACCTTCTCGACTTGACTGCCTACTTTCAGGGATCTATGCACATACACACCAAGATCCCTCTGTTCATCAAGACTACTAAGAATCCTACCATTAGCCCTATACTCTACACATTTATTATTTCTGCCATAGTGCATTACCTCACACTTTTCCACATTAAACTCCATTTGCCACCTCTCGGCCCAGCTCTGCAACTTATCCAAGTCTCTAGATCTGACTCTAGATCCACAGTAATGTGGTCGAATCTTAACTGCATTCTGAAATGACTATGTAAGCCAGTCTATTCAAAGGCAAGGGCAATTAAGGATATGCAATAAATGCTAGACCAGCCTGCAGTGCCCACATCCCACAAACAAATTACAAAAAAATTAAAGAACAACAGAGGAGCAGCAATATATTTCCTAGTCAGATATGTGATTTGAAGGGGAATTTGCTTGTGGTAGTGTCTCAGTATACCTGTTACTGTCATTCTTGAAGGCAGTAAAGGCTGTGAGTTTTTTGAGCGGTGCTTCCAAAGAAGCAGATTCTGCGAAACTCACTTCATCTACTGGAGGTCATTAGAATTATTCAAATGTTCATTCGTCTTCCTACGTGAAGGTATTTCTACTTGTACAAGGGGCCATAAATACAAATTAATCACTGGTAAATCCATTAGCAAACTCAGGTGAAACTTCACGTGGAACTCTGAGCCACACGGAAGGTAGCTGAGGAAAATTGCACTGAGATATTTGAGGGGAAGCTGGATAAACACAGAGAGTAATAGAAATTATGCTGATGAGGAGAGAGGAAAACGTTGGGGCAGGGCTTGAACAGAGCATGAACACTGACATGAAACAGATGGGCTGAATGGCCTATTTCTGCAAATTCAATGGCCAACAATTGTTGACATGCCAAGGTGACAAGCAGCAATTAGCAAAGCCACTATGCAGTATGGCGATGAATCACATACAAGTGGAACACCCTACAGTGTGTCCCTCTGCCTGGATTAGTGCTCCCATCAAGACAGCAATAAAAGCTACAAGTGGCCTCATCAACCTGGCTTCCTGATGCCAATTGCAATCCAGTAACCCATTCTAAAAGTGCATGCATGGGCATTGGGTCCAGTCAGGCTACAGTTTGATGGCTGATGAGTTCCATAGAACATAGAACAGTTCATGCCCTTCAGCCCTCAATGTTGTGCTGAGCTATGTAAAAACCCAAGGTCAAGCTATCCCACTCCCTATCATTCTGGTGTGTTCCATGTGCCTATTCAACAATTGCTTGAAAGTTCCTGAAGTTTCTGACTCGCCTATCACAGCAGGCAGAGCATTCTACGCCCCAATCACTCTGAGTGAAGAAGCTACCTCGGACATCCCTCCTATATCTCCCACCACGAACCTTATAATTATACCGCCCAGTAAGAGCTACATCCACCCGAGGAAATAGTCTTTGCATGTCCATTCTATCTATCCCCCTCATCATTTTATAAACCTCTATTAAGGTTAATCTCTCAACTTCCTCCTCTCTAAAGAGAAAAGCCCCAGCTCCCTCAACTTTTCCTCGTAAGACATACCCTCCAAACCAGGCAGCATCGTGGTAAATCTCCTTTGCACTTTCTCCAATACTTCCACATCCTTCTTATAGTGAGGTGACCAGAATTGAACACAATATTCCAAATGTGGTCTCACCAATGTCCAATATAGTTGCAGCACTATAGGTGCAGAGGCGGCGGCACGGGCTTGTTGGGCCGAAGGGCCTGTTTGCCATGCTGTTTTGTTCCTTGTTCACTCTCCATGAGTGAATGGTCTGCAATCTTTGTCAATGTTCACTTGGAAGAACATGCATTAACAAATGCCAAATACTACACAGTTTGTTAAACTGTGCCCTATGATGATAGCACTGGAATATGGCAACGTCTTGTGAACAGTCCCTTACATACTCTCTAATTCTACCTTTCATTCTCGCTGTACTTTTTTACATTCTGCACCCTCTCCTTTCCTGCTCTACAAACAGTATGCTTTGTCAGTATAGTGAGCAAGAAACAATACTTTTCACTATATATGTGATAATAATAAATCAAATCAAAGACTAAGCTCTTTGACTAAATAACAGAGGGTTGATGCAGGTAATACAGTTGATGTTGTGAATGTGGAGTTTCAAAAGGCATTTTGTACATATCATGTCAGCAATATTGAAACCTGTAAGTTTAAAGGAGCAGAAACATTGTGGATACAAAGTTGGCAAAGAGGCAGAAGGCAGAGATCAGAGGTGAAAAGTTTATGAGACTGGAGCATATAGTGTATCCTTGTGAAGTCAGATTAGCACTATTTCCCTAAAGATCTCGATGTGGATATAATGGGCGTAATTTAAAAATCTGCAGATGTAGTAAATAGCGAGGAGGACAGCAACAGATTTCAGAAGGCCAAAGACTGGTGAAATGAGCAAAGTGGTTAGCACTGCTGCCTCACAGTGCCACTGGCCCGGGTCGCTGTGTGGAGTTTGCACATTCTCCCCATGTCTGCGTTGGTTTCCTGCGGGTGCTGCAGTTTTCTCCCACGGTGCAAAAGACCTGTTGATTTGGTGCATTGGCCATGCTAAATTCTCCTTCAGTGTTACCTGAACAGGTGCCGGAGTGTGGGGGCTACCAGATTTTCACAGTAACTTCATTACAGCGTTAATGTAAGCTTACTGGTGACACTTATAAACATTAAACATTAAGAATGAAATATAATGCTACATTTTGTTGGAAGGGTGAACAAAATATGGGAATATAAACTTAATCGCACAATTATAAAAGGGATAGAGGAGTAGAGAGAACACAAACCTTTGAGGGTGTTAGGACAACTCGATAATACAGTTAAAAATATTACACAGGATTCTGTGCTTTACAAGTAGAGGTGTAGGGTATAAGCAAATAAGTTTTGCTAAATTGAAAGTGAAATACTACAGATGCTGGAAATTGGAAATAAAAATAGAAAATGCTAGAAAAACTCAGGTTTGACATCATTTGTGGAGAAATGAATAGAGTTAGTGTGGGAGTCTAATATGACTCTTATCAGAACTGCTAAATGTTTACAGATCAGTCTTTAGACCTCAGCTGGAGTATTGTGTCTAATTTTGGACACCACACTATGCAAAGAATGCGAGGACTTTGGAGAGACTGCAAAGGAAATTTACTAGAATGATACGAGGGATGTGAAATGTCTGCTACATGGGGACATCTTGAGAAGCTGAGGTTGTTGTCCTTAGAGAAGCGATGGTTAAAGGGAAACATTCAAAACTGTAACTGGTTTTGACAGAGATAGTGAGACATTGTTCCCACTGGCAGGCGGGTCAACAGATAACCAGACGGCACAGATTTAAGATGACACGAGTAAGGACCTGGGGAAGGGGCAACAACAGAACAAGAAAAATATTAATTGCGCAGCAAATTGTCCTGACCTGGAATGCACCGCCTCAAAGAATGGTGGAAGCTGATTCAACAGGTAACCATCAGAAAAAACAAAGGAAAGGTTTACAGAGGTGTGGAGAAAGAACTGATTGGGTAGTGCAGACATGATGGGCCAAATGGCCTCACTGTATGGACTGCCATGTGTCGTGGAACCTAAAGAATCGCCACTTAAGTTGAGATCTTAAAGGGCTGGCAAGTGTTAATGGAGTCACATTTTAACACAAGTAGCACCTTCGAGAGAAGAAAAGGAAACAACTGGGAATGGAAGGAAAGATTTGAGTTGCTGTTACAAGAGGTCGATCTGACCTGGCCTGATAGTGTAGAAGCAGCAGGGTACAGGTACAGGTTCCAGGCAAAGGATGATGCTCAATCACGCAGGACTGTCTGTGTATATGCTCAACTATTTTTGATTTTGCCCAAAACATTCAAGTTAATTTTGCTCATGAGAAAAGACAGCGCCCGAGACAGATACAGACTAGCAAGAGAAAGTCAATGATGAAGAAAACAGCTGTGCCAGATCTGCTCGGAAAGCCAAGTGGCACACTGACAATCAGGATCAATCTGGTCACAATCAGTCTGCTTTATTCCAGAATCTAAAGAACACCACTTTTACACTTAGCTGCTAACTAATCACCAATTACTTAACTACTCAAGAAGATGGGGTTGGTGTTCAGGAAACATGATAAAATTGACTATTCTCCAGGGAAATTGCAACTCGACAATATTTGATATTTTTGATAGTTTGAACACATTGAGGAACTGTAGAAAGAGCCAACAAATGTGTGTGCTCTCAATTATAGGGAACACCACCAAAGGCAGAGTCAGATCTCTCGGTGCAAAGGGTGTTAGCAATTAAAGTACAAAGTCCTTATCCATAAGGGTAACACTAACAAAGGGCTAGCACCCATTAATAGCCAAGAAGAGCCAAGGAAGGCAAAACTACCTGTCCATTAGAAGCTAAGCAAGAAAATTCTCTATCTCTGCGATATATAATTGAGGTAATGCAATGATAAATTCCAGGCTCAGTTGAGCTTATTATAACTCCCACATTAAATGACAGAGTCATAGTTTCCAAAAGGCAAGAATGTGTAACTCAGAAATAGTTTTTAAAAACACAGCAATAAACACCAATATCAACAACTCATAGGATGCAAGTCAGCAACCACGTTGATGCAGTCAGGCTAAGTGGCTGGCTATTTGATCCCAGCACCTGTTCTGTACACTTTAACTACTGTTTAATTACTCTGCACAGCTGACAACGTGGTGACTCAGTTCATCAAGTCGAGGCATGTTGGATGGCCAAGCACTCACTAAGGTCTACTTAATCACTGTTTTCCGAGTCCCGGCCATTTGGCGTTGCTGAGCAGAGTCCACGAGGGAGGAGAGGGAAAATCGCTTTCCAGTTCACACTCACGTAACCCTCTAGTGGCAGTTTTCAACATTGCACTGGGAAGGACCAAACATTTGGTTCCCTCATTATGGCTGAGGCACTAGGGAAGAATTTTTAAAAAAAAAAGCTTTGTCAAAACAGATAACAGTACATGGACCTGCTTAAGTGTGGATTGCAGGACAAGAAATAGGAGAAAGTCATCTCTCAACGTCTGCTCCACTATCCAATAAGATTATGGTTGATCATCTACAGCAGTGACACTTCCCCACATCATCCACATATCACTTGATTCCCTGAGCATCCAAAGTTACACTGATCTCTGATTCGAATACTCAGTAACTGAGCATCCAAGGCCTCTGATGTATCAAATTCCAAAGATTCACAACCATTTGAGTGAAGAAACATTTCCTTGTTTCAGACCCCAAATGGTTGACCACTTATTCTGAGACCATGACTTCTTCTAGGCATCCTTCAAACATCTACCTGCCAAACTGCTTAAGGATGGCATCTCTTCATGAGATCACCTCTCATTCTTCTAAACTTCAGGCAATGTAGTCCTAATCAACTTTGTCTTCTCTTCAGGAAAACCTAATAATCCCAGGAACAAGGCTAGTGAATCCTTCACTGCAAACCCTCCACAAAACAGCTATATTGCTTATTAGGTAAAAGATCAAAACTATACACAGTACTCCATATGTGGTCTCATCACAGCTACAATAAAACTTCTTTGTTCCTAGACTTGTGCTACAGGCAAATGCTCCATTTGCTTTTCTTATTGCACCTGCACGTTGACTTTTCATAAAAGGACACTCAGATCCTTCTGAATAGCAACATATGCCCAGACACTCACCATTTAAAAATATTTTGTTTTTCTATTTTTCCATGTGAAGTGGATAACTTCATATTTACTTACATTATATTCCATCTGTGATATCCATTTCCACTATAACAATGGGCTGGATTTTCCAGCCTCCACTCATCCCGAAACCATAAAATCCCACCCAAGGTCAAAGAATCTTTCCATTGTCCACTCCCCTCCCTCCAACCGCTCCAATTCCTGCGGCAGGCAGAGCAATAAAATTCCAGCCAATCCGTCTAATCTTTTTTGCATCCTTTTTACAGTTACTTTTCCATCTAATCTTGTGTCATCATCAAAATTATGTTCAATTACTTCCTCTAGGTTACTGATAAAAAACTGTAAAAAGTGGAGGTTCAAGCACAGATCCTTGCAGTATCCCACTAATTGTAGCCTGCTAAACTGGAAATAAACATTTATCCCTATTTCCTCTTTACTGTCTATTAACCAACCTCAATCTGCCATCAGTTCTAATCTTGTAATAATAACTTATGCAGTACTTTATCAATGACATCTGAAAATCTTACATTAGTTCCTCAGAACCCTACTACTTACAACCTCAGACATTGTTTTCCTTTGATTGAGCTATGTTGATTCTGCCCGATCATATTAGGATTTTCTAATTGACTTGTTAGCTCATCCTTAAAAAAATAGATTCTAGCCTTCTCTGTATCAATGTCTAGCTAACTGGCTCATTCTTCCCCATTTTCTTTCTCCCATTCTTGAATAGCAGGACAACGTTTGCTATTTATGGGGAATGTGGTAAAATGTAGGAAATTATGGAGCATCTACATCCATACACCTACTATCTCTGCATCCACCTCTTTCAAAAGCCCAGTGTGTAAGCAATTAGATCCAAGGAATCTGTCTTTTAGTCCCACTAATTTCTTCAGCACCTTTTCTTTACTTATATCAATATTATTTTCACTAGACCCTTGATTTTCCATTATTTCTGGATTGCCTTTTTATGTCTTCTCCTGTGAAGATAGATCAAAGCATTCACTTAATGTTTTTGCTATTTCCTTAATCCTTATAATATCTTCTAAAGAACCCCCAATTACTCTCATTCTTCTCCTCTTTTTACATACCAAAAGCAGCTTTTAAATCTGTTTATATACCTCTAGCTAATTTACTTCTATCTCCTTATTTTCACCTTCTTTATCAATTTCTTGGTCATCCCTTACAGAATTCTACTATTCTCTTTAATCCTCAGGCTTACAACACGAGTGCCAACATCCTAAACTGCTTCTTCTATTTCAATACAAGGCACTGTCAAATCACCTTTCATGTGAGGATTATATTCCTTAATGTATAATCATTGCAAATTATGAATTTATTCTTTAAGTATTTGCTATTGCTTAGCTACTGTTGTATTTTCCAATCTACATTAGCCAATTTACTTCTCATTCCTATGTAATTTGCTTTGTACAGATTTAAGATTCTCGCTTCAGACTTAGACTAAATCACTCAATATAATTTATACTCTGCCAGATACATAATTACTGTTAGTAGGTGTATAAACTACTTCCAGGGCTATATTTTGCTCCTCATTTCATGGCTCTATCCAAACTGATTCCACATCTTATAGAAATCATAGAACCTCCATAGTGCAGAAGGAGGTCAACTAAGTGCCATCCTGCAGTAAGGTATTCTTGTTACACATTATTCCATCTTTTACACTGAAATATAAGTAGGAGCAAAGAATTGACCATGCAGTTTTCAAATCTGCTCTACCATTCAGTACAGTCATAGCTGAGCTTCTGTCTCAACTTCACTTTTCCCCAAATTCCTTGATTCCCAAGACGCCAAACATCTTTCTCTCAGCCTTAAACCTACTCAACAATCGTGCATCTACAACTCTAAGGGGGAAGAGAATTACAAAGACTCATAACTCTCTGAGCAAAGACATCTCTCCTCATCTCAGTCCTAAATCTCACTCCTTATCCCGAGACCATGTTCTGGAGTTTCCCTACCAGACGAAACAACTTCCGCTAAGCCCTTTCAGAAACTCGTACTGGGGATGGGTTTAACTAGCCATCCATGCCAGCAGGATTCTCGGGTCCTGCCGCCGGCGCACACCCCGCCTACAGACTTTTCCATTTACCGTCGGCTTCAGGGTATTGGCAGCAGCAACACCAGAAAATTCCCACCACCAGCGGATGGCACACTGTCTCCCACTGCTAGGAGGCTGGAGAATCCACTCCTGAATGTTTCAATCTCTCATTCTTCTAAATTCCAGAGAACACAGGCCCCAATTTCCTTCATCTCTCATCACAGAGCAAGCCTCTCATTTTAGGAGCCAATCATTGTACCTCGTCCAATACAAATACATCTTTCAATGTCAAGGTCAAAAATCTACACAGTACTCTAGGTTAACAACTGTGGCAAAATGTCTTGCACTCCAATTCCCTTGTAATAAAAGCCAACAGGCCATTTGCTTTTCTAATTGCTTGCTATGCCTGTATGCTATTATTGCCAAGACAACCTGGTCTCCTTTTCCATTTTGCCCATCTCTTTATAAAAAGTCAAGTATCCTTTAATATTTAATTCTGGAGTTCAAGTACTCAGAACCATGGCTCCATATAAGATCAAACCCATTAATTACAACATCTTCTTTGCAAATGCTTTTAGTCCATTTAGATTTTTCTATTTTGCTATGATGCAAAATGTCCTCCTTCTGTGCTTTAAGCATTCTATAATTCCACGTCACCTAGTTGTGAATGCCCCGTTACTCATGTTAAGCTCTTCCCTAGATCCACTCTGCTTATTTTCCCCCCCAAATCACTACTCTGCTTTACTCTTACTGCTTTTTAAATGTACCACTCCTGACTCCTCCCACATTTGGGAGAATTGGTTTGAAGTCCTAACTATTGCCCTGGTTATTCAATTTGTCAGATACCAGCCTAGTGCAGCACACCCCAATGGAACAGCTTCCATTTCCCTCGATAATGGCACCAATGCCATATGAATCAATGCCTCTGCATACCATACCATTCTTTCAGCCATGGTTCAAATAACAATCCAGAAATTATTAGTTGTAATTGTAAGGTTCTGCATTTTTATTTCAACACTTTCGGGTTCAATTCCCGGCTTGGGCCAATCTGTGCAGAGTCTGCACATTCTCCCCATGTCTGCATGGGTTTCCTCCAGATGCTATGATATCCTCCCACAGTCCAAAAAACATGCTAGTTAGGTGCACTGGACATGCTAAATTCTCCCTCAGTGAACCCAAACAGGCACCGGAGTGTGGTGACAAGGGGATTTTCACCTTCACTGCTGTGTTAGTGCAAGCTTACTTCTGACACCAATAAAAAAAAAATACATTTTAGTTCCATAAACAATCCCAACAGAACCTAACTGCTAGTCCAAACAATGTCACCGGTAACCATATGGACTCCAACAACTGGATTCACCCTTTTCCTCTGCAACTTATTCTCTGTCCACAAGATGTTGTCCTTAGCCCTAGCACTAAGCAATCAACACAATCTTCAAAATGCCTGGTTGTAGTTGCAAGGAACAGTATCTATTTTCTTTACCGTTTCACATTGCTTTTCACTCTCCTCATTCACCACAATGCCACAGATGGTTTTCTCACATTACCTGCATACTTTCCCCTCATCCACACATAACCTGATGGATAACAGTAAAGGTGGAGCTCCTCCATCACTGCACCCAGGGATTCCTTACAGGGCTACCTGCAGTCACACCATCCCCGCTCTGGTCTCTCGCCCAATCAGGCTTATGCCACCAATCTGGATCAAAGTGTTCAGGTAATTCTTTCCACTCCTTGATGCCCACGTCTGTATCTTGGGCTCCCACTCAACAACTCCAAAGTTCTTCGAGATGGAGTCACTGATTACAAAATGTGCTCATCTCAGATCCCGGTGGCTCCCGCACAGCAGTTAGCGCTGCTACCTCACAGCGCCAGGAACCCAGATTCAATTCCTGACTTGGGTCACAGTCTGTGCAGACTCTGCACATTCTCCCCATGTCTGCGGGGGTTTCCTCCCGGTGCTCCAGTTTCCTCCCGTGCTAGCCATGCTAAGTTCTCCCTCAATGTACCCAAATAGGTGCCAGAGTGTGACGACAGGGGGGATTTTCACAATCACTTCATTGCAGTGTTAATGTAAGCCTACTTGTGACTAATAAACTTTACTTTTTCACTCCAGCATATAGTTGATGCAGCATACCAACCATCCCCACTCAACGCAGTCCCATTTGTTTAATGAAAGAAAGTTTGTGTTTAATCAACCAAGCACTTCTTTTTAAGATTTTAAAAACTAATTACTTGATCTAGTTTAGGATGTAGTAGGTTAACTTGAATGTTTACCTACAGACTTACCCCTGCCATCCTCCTTGTGCTGTGCATCACTTTGCAACTTTCTTCTCCCATGCTGTTCACTGCCCCACTGCTGTTGTTCTGCTACGTTCCTGTTTAATTGCTCGGGGCCACTATCATGGCGCTCGCCACTCACCTGACGTGCAACATATGGTCAACCGTAATTGTGGCCACCGTTAGCCTGCAGCTTGCTCACCAGGAAATGCCAAACACAGCGGCACAAAAATCCTGAAATCTCAATTAAAGTTGAATTCTAAGCCGAGACGCAAAGAGGGAGCCTTGTGCTTTGTCCTTACACCCATGACCACTGCAGACTGCTGAAGTTGAAATGCATTAGCTTTTAATGGAGTGGATCACACAAGCCATGCAGGCAGCTCATTTAACGCAATTGTTCAGAGCCATTACCAGAAGCAATTACAAGGAGCTGCGGCAGTAATTGGAAAAGCTGGCAGGGGCTAGCAGAAATGGCAATAAATAAAAATATAAACTTCAAACAGGATCAACAAAAAAAAAAACCCAACATAATTAGTACAAAAGCTCAGGCAGGAAGACACAAGGATGATGACAAGAAAGAGAATTTTGGGTTTTGCTAAATGTAAAAACAATTTCAAATCATCTCAGCCCTCCGATGCTCGAGGGGTGGCACAGTGTTTAGTACTGCGGCCTCACAGCTCCAGGGACCTAGGTTGGATTCCCGGCTTTGGTCACTGTTTGTGTGGAATCTGCAGGTTTCCCCCATGTCTGCGTGGGTTTCTTCCCACAGTCCAAAAGATGTGCAGGTCAGGTGCAGCGATTATGCTAAATTGTTCCTTAGCGTGACGGGATGTGTAGGTAAGAGGGATTAGCAGGGTAAATATGGGAAGGGGTTGCCCGGATATTGCTTGGGTGGGATTGTTGTCAGTGCAGACTCGATGGGCTGAATGGCGTCCTTCAAACACTACAGACAATGGGAAAACCAATCAAATTATATTTTGAGATCTGCAACTTAAAGTTTCCTCCATGCCAGTCAGGTGGCCTCTCCATCAACAGCCAAACCTCTGAAAGAAACAGCCACAGAAAATAGACTGGAGAAAAATAGATGATATGCTGCTTCCCATACCAGATTCTTCAGCAGAGTTTGAAGTCCACACAGCAAAATAAGAACATAAGAACTAGGAGGAGGACTAGGCCATCTGGCCCCTCCAGCCTGCTCTGCCATTCAATAAGATCATGGCAGATCTTGTCGTGGACTCAGCCCCACTTACTCGCCTGCCTACCATAACCCTTAATTCCTTAACTGTTCAAAATTTATCTATCCTTGCCTTAAAAACATTCAATGAGGTAGTCTCAACTGCTTCACTGGGCAGGGAATTCCACAGAATCACAATCCTTTGTGAAGAAGTTCCTCCTCAACTCAGTCCTAAATCTGCTTCCACTAGTTCTAGTTTCATCTGCCAGTGGAAACAACTTCCTTGCTTCAGTTTTATCTATTCCCTTCATGATCTTATATCTTATAAGGTCTCCCTTCATTCTTCTGAACGCCAGTGACTCTATTCAGTCTTTCCTCATAAACCAACCCTCTCAATTCCAGAATCAACCGAGTGAATCTCCTCTGCACCTCCTCTAGTGCCAGTATATCCTTTCTCAAATAAGGAGACCCAAACTGTATACAATACTCCAGGTGTGCCCTTACCACCACACCATATACAGCTGCAAAATTACCTTGCTGTTTTTAAATTCTATCCCTCTAGCAATAAAGGACAAAATTCCATTTGCCTTCTTAATTACCTGCTGCACCTGCAAACCAACTCCTTGCAATTCCTGCAAAAGGACACCCAGGTCCCTCTGCACAGCAGCATTCTGCAATATCATTGATATAATAGCTCATTTTGCTATTATTCCTACCAAAATGGATGGCCTCAATTTACCAAACCTTCACCCACTCACTTAGACTATCTATATCGCTTTGCAACTTTCAGCATCCTCTGCACACTTTGTTCTGCCACTCATCTTAGTGTCATATGTGAATTTTGACATACTATATTTGGTCCCCAACTCCAAATCATCTGTGTAAATCATAAGCAATTGTGGTCCCAACAAGAATCCCCGAGGCAAACCACTAGTCACTAATCGTCAACCAGAAAAACACATATTTACTCCCACTCTTTGCTTTCTGTTGTTAACCAATCCTCCATTCATGCTAATACATTACCGTAACACAATGCTTCTTTATCTTATACAGCAGTCTTTGATGTGACACCTTGACAAATGCCTTCTGGAAATCCAGATACACCACATCCACAGGTTGCCCACTGTCCACTGCACATGTAATGTTCTCAAAGAATTCCACCAAATTAGTCAAACATGACTTTCCCTTCATGAACCCAATGGGACAATTTATATTCAGATATCTATTTGTTCCTTGATGATAGAATCGAGCGTTTTCCCTCTACAGAAGTTAAGTTAACCAGCCTATAGTTATTGCCTTTTGTCTACCTCTTTTTTTTAAAAAAACAGTGACATCACATTTGCTGTTTTTCAATCTGCAGGAACCATCCCAGAATCCAGCGAATTTTGGTAAATTATCACAAATGCATTTGCTATTTCTCCCATCATCTCTTTTAGTGCTCTGGGATGCATTCCATCAGGACCAGGAGACTTGTCTACCTTCAGCCCCATTAATTTGCCCAACACTACCTCTTTCACGATAACGATAGTTTCTAGGTTCTCACCTGCCGTAGCCTGTCTGTCATCAATTTTTGGCATGTTATTTGTGTCTTCCACTATAAAGACTGACAAAATACCTGTTCAGTGCCTCAGCCATTTTTTTTTATTTCCAGTTATTACATCCTCCTTCTCATCTTCTGAAGGACCAATGTTTACTTTAGCCACTCTTTTGTTTGTAGAAACTTTTGCTATCTGTTTTCATATTCTGAGCTAGTTTACTCTCATAATCTATCTTATTTTTCTTTAAAGCTTTTTCTCATGACTTTCTGCTGACCTTTAAAGATTTCCCAATCCTATAGGTTCCCACTAATCTTTGCCACTTGATCAGAACGCACACAGTTGCGGAACGTGCAAACGGGCCCACATGTTCGCTTAATTTAAGAAATCTAGGCAAAGGGCAAGAGCCCATAATGTGGTACACTGAGGTTGAAAGCAAAGAAAAATAACAAAACGGTTGCAGAATAGGAGGCCATTCAGCCCAACACACCAGAATCTCTGCAAGAGCTCTACAGCTCCTTCCATTCCCCCTCCTTTACCTCAAAATCCTGCAATCCATTCTCTTCCGATAATTATCCACTTCCTTTTTGAAAGCAATGATTGAAGTTGTCTTCACCATACTCTCAGCCAGTGTTTTCCAGTCGATTTTGATTTTATTCATTATTAGCACATGTTAACATACAGTGAAAAGTATTTCTTCTTGCAGGCTATACAGACAAAAAACATACAACACAGAGAAGGAAGCGAGAGTGTGCAGAAAGTAGTGTAACAGTCATAGCTAGGATGTAGAGAAAGATCAAGTTAATGCAAGGTAGGTCCATTCAAAAATCTGACAGCAGTAGGGAAGAAGCGGTCCTTGAGTCAGTCAGTACGTGTCGTCAGATTTTTTATTTCTTTTTCCAAATGGAAAAGAGTGAAACAGAGAATGTCCAGGGTGTGTGGGGTCCTTAATTATGCTAGCTACTTTGCTGAGGCAGCAAGAAGTATAGATCAAATCAATGGATGGGAGGCTGCTTTGAGTGATAGACCAGGCTTTGTTCCTAGACATCACGCTTAACGTATCTGGCTTAAATACTAATGGCGACATAAGGATTTTGTTTTTACAAGTCAACGCAGGAGCCAAGATAAATCAAGGAACAGCAATGAGGGTTCATGAAACACTGGTTTTAAAAGCTTGTAAATCAACTGAGACAGAGAGAGAGAGAGAACACTGGGAAAAGAAAATGAAGTCCACAGTTCTGAAGTCTTTAAAGAATGAGTTCAAGCTGCAGTCAGTGAAACGACTCTTGATTTTATCATCGTTGTGATTCAGGGAGGAAGAAGAATGCATAAGACAGCGCAGCTGGAGCTTCAGTATTTTAGGAAGCTGATACTCTTCATGTTGTGTCACGGAGGATCTCCAAGTGGGAAAATTTCCAGTTAAATTCCCAAATTGTTCAGGGAAGTCAGTACCTGTTCCTGCAGAGCTATCAATCCCATCACAAAAAAAAAATCACTGTTTATATAACATATATATATATTTTAAAATGGTAAAATTGGTTCCCAACATGTTCTGAATTGGGAACTAGTATTTTCCCTACTAGAATGCATTGACAAATTCAACCACAATGCTGGCCCAAGAATACTGTTAGAGAAAACCTTTACAAATGTTTGCTGTAGATAAGAATTGCAACCCTCTGAAATACTGACGTGAGTTTTTACATTGGATGCTCTACTCTGTGAAGCTGGGTTGCTAAACATTATTACTTATGACAAGTTCTGGAACAAAATCTTATGTCATTTTCACCAGGCAAAAGGTCACTGAGCATGGGAGAGACCCATCTGCTGGACTAGCCCCAAAAGGGAAAGATTAGAGAGCTGGTCATATAATTAATTAAACATTTAGAGACTAGAGAACTGGTTCAATAAACTTTAGTTGTTTCACTTAAGAAAAATTCTGTTCTTGAGACATTCATATCAGGTGTAGTCTCTTCTAGTTTTTTGTATAAACATAACTTGCATCGCAATATTTCAATCAATGATGTGGTCAGGGTGAGGGAGATTGAGCGCATGCAACAAAGAATAGACATCCAATGTCAGCATCAAGTACTCCCAGGTTACACAACATAATGCAAGATGCATCGGAATCTCCCTCTGCTAGAGTATTGCCTCGATTTCAAGTCCCATGGGAAGGTGATGGCATAGTGGTATTATCACTAGACTACTAATCCAGAAACTCAGCTAATGTTCTGGGGACCCAGGTTCAAATCCCACCATGGCAGAAGCAGGAATTTGAATTCAATAAAAAAAAAAGCCTAGAATTAAGAATCTACTGATTACTATGAAACCATCTCATTCATTAATGCACTTTAGGGATAGAAATCTGATGTCCTTGCCTGCCTAGCGTACATATGACTTGTGGTTGACTCTCAACTGCCCTCTAAGGGCAAACTAGGGGTGGGCAATAAATGCTGGCCAATCAGCGACACCCAAACGAATTAAAAAAAACCTCTTGTGCCAGGGGGAGCCTCCAATTTCCCACACCATTCATCCTGTACCTTCAGCAAAAAAGCCAGTTATGAGGACAGATATGCTGAAGGCCCTTGACCACCAAGAATCTGATCAGCGTAAACACATTTCGCATAGAACCCTTATAACAGAAACAATTTATCAGTTCAGAATGGATTTAAATCCATGATTTCTGATCTAATCTTCTGCTTCAACCTGTTTTTCCCCACCCCCTTCTCTCCTTATCTTGTTCCTCTTGGCTAGAGATATTGTATCCAGGGAATCTTGCAAAGGAACAGAAATGGAGAAGCAGAAAGTCAACCCTATCCTACTTCTAATGCACTCTCTTTTCCCCTTGACGTTTGCCCGTGTCACTGTTCCCAGTATAAGGTCACACTCTCGGTAACTCTCCGTATCCATCTATGACTGTGTGATTGACTCTTTCATTTCCCCTACATACAGGCTCCTCATACACTGCTTACCCTCCTGGAACCACAGTCGCTGGAACAAATATCCTGGGGGCACGAAAAAAGATCAGGATGGGCATCCACCTCACGAAAAAAAAACTGGGCACAACAGGAATCCAGAAACAAGTCTGAACTTCATTTAAGGCATTTAAAATGAAAATCCTCCAAGATTTTCACTGAGGCTCCTTGTGACATACTGCAAAATGTGTGACTGAATTCCCCTTCTCAATCTAATTACACAGCATTTAGAAAACAACACCTAATGGAGCAAGACTCAATATTTTCGTTTTCATGCAAGATCCTCGTACCCGTGTTCCAACTCATTCAATGCCCGCCTTAAGTCAACAGGGGAAGCCGCACAACAGGTGGTCAGAAACTCAATAAGCCACCGAGCTGCCGGCAGATAGCAATCTGCAATACTCAACAACATCTGGCTCCCCATACCGTTGGGGTCACAAAAAGAGAGGCGCATTCAGGGGCTGGCCACCATTGGGAGGCTTAGGAAATCTAATCTAAACAAAATTGGGAACCATTGGGAGGGATCAGATACACACTTCCTCGACTCAGACCATCGCTGACTCTGTCTCAAGCCAGAGGAAATGAACTGCTTCACACGTGAAACCCGAGAGCAGCTCATTGATCTTCCTTCATTTAAAACTGTGCGTCCGGAAAGTGGAAGAAATTGCATTACTCTTCGGCCAATTCAATTAGCACTAAGACAACATTCTGTTTAGATGGTGATTGATCACAGGCTCAGGGCAGCTGAAGAACTTTAAAAGAGGAGATTTTAAGAGAAGCTCTTTTTCCTGATAGGCTAAAGGTGCTGACTGTTTCAGCACTGGGGTCCCAACGGAGCCAACTGCTCCAAGACAACTCAACCGTATCAGAGTCAGTAAGCATCATCCTGCTATTCCACAAGGAAAACATCACTTTTGGAACTTAAATTCTAATCACAAAAGCCAATTCAAATTCAATCCAATCATGGTCCCAACATGAGGGACAGACCAGATCCAAGCTGATAAGACATTGCATCCCATCCTGGGCTTGACTTGCCAATTCATCTTCGCCAAAACTCTGAGATGGCTTTGAAAAATTGCATCAGGTAAAGCCTCTGTTTAACCTCATTAGCTACGGTGGCACAGTGATTAGCATTGCTGCTTCACAGCGCCAGGGACTTGGGTTGTCAGCTTGGATCTGGTCTGCCCCACGGCTACAACAGGATTGAATTTGAATTGGCTTTTGTGATTAGAATTAAAGTTCCAAAAAGTACCAAAACAAGAAGTGACATTTTCCTTGTTGAATAGCTGTATGGTGCTTACTGACTCTGATATGGATGAGTTGTTGGGGAGCAGTTGCTCCCTTGGGACCCCAGTGCTGAAACAATCAGCACCTTTAGCCTATCAGATTCCCAGCTTGGGTCACTGTCTGAGCAAAGTCTGCACATTCTCACTGTGTCTGCATGGGTTTCCTCCGGGTGCTTTAGCTTCCCGCCACAGTCCAAAAGACATGCTGGTTAGGTACAGTGGCCACCCTAAATTCTCCCTCAGTGTAGCTGAACAGGTGCCGGAATGTGGCAACTTGGGGACTTTCACAATAACTTCATTGCAGTGCTAATGTAAGCTTATTCGTGACACTAATAAATAAACTAAAACTAAATTAAAAAAAAACTAACTGCCCTGAGCTTTTACTCTACCCCTAACCAGAGCAAATCACAGTTGCAGGCGTCAGCAATGGTTAGCTCATCACCTGCCAGATCATGGTTTCACCTGAGTATCACTTTTAAATTCAACGCTAATTCTATTCTAACCCATTGCCAACAAGATAGTTAATCCATCAGAAGTAGGGAGAAATGACCAAATGTGGCACCTCAACAACCTACCTGCACAGCTCAGCTAGGATAGTTACGGTTATAATGTGTTTGTGGGAGTCTAAGTCACTAGAAGGACCATAGTTTACTTTGTACATTATTTTTCAAATGAACAAAATAGTCACAAAAAACTGAATATCGCTGGATCTCTTAACAACACATAACCCAGTTTCCCTCTTTTGTTAATCATTAACAGGAGACAGATTGCTTTAGCTCTGAACACCAAATGACAGTTGACTTCAATACATGTTCCAACGTACTGTACAATGAATGCTAACCACTGACAATAATAACAGAAGCAACAACTTGCATTTATCTGTAGCATTTAACATTGAAGAACACCCCACAGTAACCAAAAGACAGAAAAATCTGGGAAGAAAACAGATAATGTCAAAATAAAAGATTTAGAAGAGTTGGTCAAAAATTTGGTACAAGAGAGAATAAGGGAGGAGGGAGAGTTTAGTTTGAGACACTGGAGCTAAGATTGTGCAGGATGAGAAATAGGTTGCAAATGCATAGAAGACTAGAATTGGCTGAGAAGATACGAGAGGGGGCATGTTTGGAGGGGGTCAACTAGTGGAAATATTCACTGCTGACTACATAACATCAAGCACCATTTGCAACTCCTCAGACGTATGAAGCAGTCCAAATTTAGCAAGAGTTGGATAATATCCAGGCGCAGGCTGACAAGTAACATTCATGTAACACAAATACCACAAATCTTCAATAAGAGAGGACATAACCATTGCCACTTTACTTTCGATGGCATTACCATCACTGATCCCTCCACTATCAGCATCCTGGAGATCACCTTTGACTAGAAACTGAACTGGACTAGCCATATAAAAACTGTGACCAGAGCAGGTCAAAAGCTAGGATTTCTTCGATGAGTAAATCGCTTCACCGCTCCAGAAAGCTCGCCCATCATCTACAAGGCACGAGTCAAGAGCGTGATGGAATACACTCTCTTTGCCCAAATGAGGGAGTTTCATCAACACTCAAGGTGCTCGACACCATCCAGTACAAAGCAGCCCACATGATACCTCTTCAGCAAACATTCAATTCTCCCACCACCAATGAACAGTGGAGCTGGGTGTATAAGATGCACCACAGGCACTTACCAAGATCCTTTAGAAAGCATCTTCCAAACTATCGAGCAGGTTAAGGGCAACAGATACCTGGCAACACCAACATCTGGAAGGTTTCTCAAAAAGTCACTCACCATCCTGACTTGGAACTATATTAGTAAGAATTTAGCAACACCAATTATTAATCCAACCGATTTATTTGATAGTAAAAAAGCGAGCTTTCAACACTCCCGTGTCTTCCTCAGGCAAGTGCAGTGTTCGTGTTACTGAGTTCTTACCACCCCAATCCAACGCCGGCATCTTTACATCATTGGAACTATATTGCCATTCCTTCACTATCGCTGGTCAAAATCCTGCGATTTCTTCCCTAAAAGCACAGGGACACCTCAAAAGACTGCAGCAGTTCAAGACGGCAGTTCACCACCCTCTTCTCAAAGGCAAGTAGGAATGGGCAGTAAATGCTGGCCTAGCCAGTGATGCCTGCCTCCCGTAAATTAATTTTAAGCACATGGAATGAGTGTGAGGCCAATGAATAGGTTTTTAAGGGCAGGACAGAGGAGTGGTATAGGTCAAAAAGGACTGACCTGATGGGCGAGTTAAACTGGCATCAGACAACAGTGTCAGTGTACAACGAAGGACAAGTGCTGGCAAGCAGGATATGGGAAGAAGAAAAAGAGTAGAGTTAGAGGCGATTAAAGTCTGGATAGTGGTGTAGGCAGCAGCAATGGTGAGACAAGGCCAGAAGTGCACATCAGCACTATGCACTTGGTAATGCGTAGGATGCAGGATTTCAAACTCAATTCTGGATCAAGGGAGAAGAGCTTATTTTTTTTTTAAATAGTGACAATGTTTAAGATAATGGAATCAAGACAGGTAAATGGCATTGGTGCAAATCAGCCATGAGGAAGGAGAGGGATGTTGAATGTTCTACTGCTATTACCCATGTTCCTAAGCAGCACAATTAATTAATTATGAATGCAATATTCCAAATACTTAATTTCTTCAGTAATTAATTGCATCGTAGAAGAGAGACTGAACAGTTTAGACCGATATTCTCTGCAACTTAGAAGAATGAGAGGAGATCAAGTTAAGTTGTATAAGATGATCAAAGGTATAGATAAAGTAGTTATGGAGCAGCTGCTTCCTCTTGTGGGGCATTCTAAGACATTCTAAGAGAGGTCATAGTCTTAGGAGAAGGGGCAGGAAATTTAGAACAAAATTGAGGAGAAACTACTTCTCCCAAAGGTTGTTAGACAGATTTTTAATTAGTAACGAGTTGAAGAGTTATGGGGAGACAGCAGGAAAATGGGGAGAAGCAACATATCAGCCATGATTGAAAGATAGAGCAGACTTGATGGGCCGAATGGTTTAATTCTGCTCCCATATCTTATGAATTTGGAAGACACATATGCTTGAGGCATTTAACTTCAGGTGGGCCAATACAAATTCACTAACGTAGTGGGCTTATGACTGACATACATCCATTGGGTGGGGTGTTAATACAAGGCACTACTTAATTCAAAAGAAACTTGATACTGCGAAGCGCAAGGAAAACTACCAGATTTGAGTTGGTGTAAATATACTAACTCCACAAACAAGTCACTCTCCAAAATTAAAAGCACTCCTTGTAACCCCAAAATAAAAATCGCAAAATCTGAACAGAATGTAATTTGGTTTTTGGATTCCTTTCCTCATCTACGGAGCTGAGTATTTTCAATGCAGCAGTCCTAGCTGACAGAGTATTTGAGCATTCAGTTGGGATATTAATATCGCAGCCTCTAATTTTAATGAAAAACAGGATTTGATGACTTCATCCAAAAAATATTAGAAGTTGATCCAGCAGCTGATTAGGGTCGCGAGTGTCCGAGTGAGTTTTATTGCAGCTAGCAAGACTCATTTAGGCCTGATCTGTGCAAGTCTTGCTAAAGTGACTGTGCTGAAATGCAAAATGGTTTTTCCAAGTAAATTAGCTTTAGTGCTGTCGCAAATGTCTTCTGACCCTTCCCAATATATGTCAGTGAGTTTATGAAGAAAGATCAAATGCCAGCTGTAACCCAAAATGGTCCGCACTGTGGAAATTCATGCAAGGTGTGCAAAGCTTCATTGTAAAGGTAGAGCTCAAAATTGTTCTAATCCTCTTGCAAAGGAGCGCAGCATACAACACTGATAGAGAGATTGTGTGACCTTTCCGACCATTTCAATTAAAATCAATAAAGGTGGCCTCATCTGTACTGAGTGGACTGATCTCCACCACTTCGTTAATTACACCATTCTCAACACCTCCGGACAGAAGATGACAGGATAAGATGAGAGCTACAGAGTTCTTTTTAAAATGGCATTTTCACTTTACTGCTAACCAGTGGCCCTGTTGGAAAGGGTAAGTGTGAACATTTGGGATGGAAAAAAGATGGAGCTGGGTATGATATTTAATGCACCTTGGCTGCAAACATAAAAGAAGCGAGTTGTGAACAGAACAGAGGCCTTTAGTTGGATAAGGAGTTTTTGGACATGAAGGCCCACTTGCAAGACTCTCGCCCATGTCAGTCACCTTGTTGATAAATCCAGATAAAACCAGAACATTACTTTGTCGTAGAATGTTTATTCCTATACCTCTGGATGAACTCTGGCAGCAGTTTGTTACATTCAATATAACGAGCAGTAACAACCCAAATATCTGACAATCAATTTGTATACAGATCAGGAAGGAAGTTGCACGGAGGGGATAGGAATTGGGTTTTGTTGACTCTGATTTTTATTTAAGGAGAAGCCAGTAATAGGTATTGGCCCATTGAGATTCTATACAATGGTTTGGCCCACTGAGGGTGAATGCAAAGCAGCTAAGTCCATGGAGATTCCAAATTGGCTGAGATAGGTGTTATTGGCATAATTAAGGGCAATAATTGTGAAACAATCACTAATAAATTAAACAGGAAATTCAGGAGAAAACTCATTAGCAGCAAGAATGAGGAACTCTGTGTCGTAGAATCCCCACAGTACAGGAGGAGGCCATTTGGCCCATCAGGTCTGTACCAACCACATCTCACCTAGGCCTTATTCCCGTAACCCCACATCCCCCAAAATTTATCCTGCTAATCCCCCGATTCTAGGGGCAATTTAGCATGGCCAATCGCCATAACCCGCGCATCTTTGGACTGTGCGAGGAAACCAGAGCACCCAAAGGAAAGCCACGCAGACGTGGGGAGAAAGTGCAAACCCCCCCCCACACAGACCCGAGACTGGAATTGAACCCGAGTCCTTGGCTCTGAGAGGCAGCAGCACGAACCACTGTGCCACCCCTAAATGAGGCAAGTAGCACCGATGCAGTTAAAAAGGAAGCTAAATAAACATATTAAGAATAAAGGAGTAAAATATTATATGCATATGGTGAGGGCTGGTCACAGCATAGATAGGACAGAGACCCAATGGTATGAATGGACTGTTTCTGCATTGCACTATGTACAAACTACGCAGAAAGCTTACAGAAATTGTAAATCAATTTCAATTGGAATGGATTTTACACCAAAAACAGATGGAAATCGTGAAGGTTCAACCCAAACATAAATACATTATTTTAAATATAGAAAGTGGGCACTATCTTGCAGGACTTTTATCATTCTTTGAATACAGCATTCTCCACATACCACATCAATAAGTGCAGGTCGCCAGGGGTACGTGTAAGATGCTGTGCTATTTCAGTCAAAGTCGAGTGTGAGGATTTACAGAACAAATCAGACACTTGGTTCATGTTACTGAAGGGTTTTTAAAGGAGAAGTGAATCCGTATTACCCTAGGCACAGAATAAGAGTCAGGAGCAAGAACTCTGACTGCAACCTGCACCATGCATACTGTGTCACTGAGTTGTGCACCATTTGGAAATCAGATTTGTAATGGTGTTCTGTCCATCAGATTATTCCTGACACTTGAAAAGATTGAAGAAATCCAACACAGGGAATCAGTAACGAGGGCCTACTGTCTCATCAGAAGCAGCATGGAAATACTGTTTTAAGACATCCTGGTGAAAACTGCCTCAGTAATACTGCTGTAATATCGTATCTGTTTACCAAGGCTTGTCAGTAATATGCATCAATCTACAAGGAGGTGGAAAATAAACCTGCAGGCTATGCAACCATGAAAATCCCATTGAACATGAAACCCCCTTGCTCCCCGCAGGATTTTCATTCATCCTTCTTGCATATACTGTATCAAAACCAGGATGACACATGACCACACGCACTCTCTCTGCCAAGATCTAACCCTCTTACATCTCCATCAACACAGCACTATGCCCACAGGGTCAACTCAAGACACAATACTGCTCTGTCCCCACTCCTCACCCAGGGGAACACCCAAGTTTGCTCATCCCACCACTAGATGTGGCATGTTTCACGATTCAAAAATCACTACATTCCCAAGATGCTGAAGAAAAGCAATGGCCCTGATTTTACTGGCACAAACAGCGTTCCCCATTGGCCTCAGGTGCGATCTTACGAGCCTCAGACTGGCGTGCCAGTAAAATTCCAACAATATCTTCGCAACTGTGGAGTGAATTGATGCTGACTTGTTGTCACTGAAGAGGTCACATGTCACTGACAACTTTGCCTTTATTTTAGTGTTTAATTCACTGCTGTTTCTCTTCCACAAATATGCAAGTTGAAAAAGCTTTGCTCTTCTCACAATAGGATTTGCGGTTGTCTTTCTCAACATGTCGACCTTCATTGTTTCCATTTTCCTCTTGGTGTTTGATAAGATGCACACCAAAGCTTGCTTGTAACAGCCACATCTCCCTCCTCCCACTTATCCCACGTAGATTCCAACTTAAGTTCCATTCTTTATTTTTAAATCCATCCGGAATTACAGGCATCTCTAATGGAACGTTCCTCAGATTGCTGCTCTTGCCACATCCTAAGATCCACATGCACTGCAACATGTACATACTCAATCTCTCTCTCTCTTTTCCTCTCTTAACAGCACTAACTCACCCCATTTCAAAGCTACTTTGGTTCTCAGTTTCATCTTATTCTGCATCACATCTGACGCCTTCATAGAGAATCTAGGACCCAAAAGGTCACTGCAAGTAAATGGTTATAAAATCTCCAGGTATCTTGTTCCAAACTTGCTCAGCGAGTCTCAAGCTAACACACTCTGCAGCTCCACTTGTTCCTCTCTTTGCAGGCACCTTAGATCTCCATCTGAGCAGCAAACACTCGCAGTTACCTCCCATCTATTGCTCTCTTGCATCTAACGCTTCACAGTTACAGCCCGCCACCTCCACCATCCCTGACGAACGGTCACCTTTATTCTTCTGCATTAGAGCCAATACCAACCGCACACACCTCCTGTAAACTCCTACAGATCAGACACGATTGTACTGAATAGCAGGGCAGGCTTGAATGGCCTGATAACATCCACCTGCTTCTATTTCTTGTGTCCACTCCACATATTGACATCTGCATTCCACTAAATCCGTCCTCTTGGACATTTGTAAATTTAAGTGAAATAGAAATCCTACAGTGCAGAGAGAGGCCATTGGGCCCACTGAGCTGCACAGACCACAGTCTCACCCAAGCCCTACTCCCCCCATATCCTTACATATTTTATCCACTAATCCCTCTAACCTACGCATCTCAGAACACTAAGGAGCAATTTTAGCACGGCCAATCAACCTAACCCATACATCTTTGGACTGTGGGAGAAAACCGGAGCACCCAGAAGAAACCCACGCTGACACGAGGAGAATATGCAGGCTCCACACAGACAATGACCCAAGCCGGGAACTGAACCCAGGTCCGTGGAGCTGAGAAGCAGCAGTGCTAACCACTGCTCCATCATTGGTGGCCATGCCTTAAGTAGTCGGGGCTCCAAGCCCTGAAATGCCCTCCCTATATCTTTCTACTGGGCCTGTGTCTGTGGGAGTTTGCACATTCTGCCCGTGCTTGCGTGGGTTTCCTCCCACATCCCAAAGATATGCTCTTAGGCTAATTGGCAAAACAAATTCTCCCTAAATTGTCTCAAATTTGGTTTTTAATCCATAGATCTATAAGCATAGACAGGGATCACGGGTAGAGGTGGGAACATCAGGGTGGAGGCGCAGGCTCGTTGGGCCGAAGGGCCTGTTTCCCGTGCTGTTTTGTTCTTCCCTACCTCATATTCCCCTTGTAAGATTTGCCTTAAAAACTGTTCAATCAAGGTTTTGGTCAGCTGATCTAATATCCCCTAAGTGACTGGAGCATCATTCTGTGTGTTATAGTGCTCCTGTGAAATGCCTTAAATGCGCCATCTAAATAAGTTGTTGTTATAAACCTCTTTCTACTCTGTTCAAATTTCAGACCATCTTCCATCACACCAAGAACTGCATTTCTCACAGCAGCCATCTTTGTGGTCATGGCAACTGCAAGTACAATTTGTACTGAACCGGAGACAGGTTTGTGCTGTAGTCAATACAATATCCAGAACAATATTCAGACTGCATCAAGTGTCTTTTGCAGCACAGATTAAATCCCATGTCCCAGAAACAATATTGTTGCAATGTCAACGCAACACATTACCCAGACCCCTACGCACTTCTAAAAAAAGAAGTTCTAGTAAGTCAATTAGATGCAAGAAATAAGGAAGTGGTGTAAGATAACTTGTGGTACACCAGGGTGGTGAAACCACCGTTAGCCCACAGCACTGAGATCTCCTAGTGCCCTGGCTCAATTAGAAGCACAAAGGAGGGAAGCAAGGATGAGTTATCCCAGGCCCCCAGAAGATCCAGTGATAGCACGGCATTGTCAGAGGTCTCAAGAATGGACTGCCAGTAAACTCCCTCAACAAAGGAAGTGGAAAAGGACTCCATTATCTTCAGTTAAAGATAGGGACAAATAAGCCCATTCCTCAAAACACTATGGGCTGTTTAAAATTACAAGATCATAGGATATCAGGGCAAAGCAGAATTAGGTCATTCGGCTCATTGAGTCTGCTCCAACATTCAATCATGGCGGATAAGTTTCTCAACCTCATTCTCCCACATTTTTCTCATAACCTTTGGTCTCCTTATCAATCAAGAACCTATCTGCCTTAAATACACGCAATGGTCTGGCCTCCATAGTCTTCTGTGGCAATGAATTCCACAGATTCACCACCCTCAAACTGAAGAAATTTCTCTTCACCTTGGTTCTCAAGGTTGCCCCTTTACTGTGAAGCTATACCCGCAGGTCCTAGTCTCTCCTACCAATGGAAACATCTTTTCCCCCATCCACTAAGTTTCGATGAGATCTCCCCTGAAATGAATTGTTCCATTTCCTTTCTAATACCAGCACAAATCTCTGTATTGCCTAAAAAGTTGTAGATCATATCTGTCATCTAGGATAGAATACAGACAGTGAATGCCATCACAATAATCTGACAACAGCTCATCAGCCTAAGAGACAAGGCAGGTTTCTCTGATCTCATCTCAGCCTTCATTCCATCCGCTGCAGGGTGCCGCTGGGTGAATCCCAGCCGTGGACAAGGTCGGAGAGTTTTCAGTGCCAAACTCTCTCTCTCTCAACAGATGCTGCCAGATTTGGGGAGAACTTCCAGTATTTTCTGTTTTTATTTCAGGCTGCCAACATTCACCTCATGTTGCTTTCGTTCCCTTTACACTGATCCCTGTGGGGTCCCACACGTATCCAGTCTCTAAGCAAATTCACAGACATCAGCAACTTTCCAAAAAAATGGGCACACAACCAAATTTTACCCATTGTAGCTACTTCCCACTAATTCCACAAGATTCCTCATCTATCTCTCAATCCAGACAGATAAGTATCAGGTAACCTTAGGGATATCATTAATGCAGTGACCACCATGACCAAGTAGGATAAAGAAACAAAATAAATGTTGCCTGGGCAACCAGTCAGAGAAAGACATAGGAACATTTAGAGCAATACAAGATGGAGATGCCAAGTTTATAGTGGAACAATCACTCAAGCTCTTACTTTTCTTTATGATAAGCCTGTCCAGCTTACATTTTTGATCTTATTTTCCATATCAGTTATGGAAAACCAAGTTAGGACACTGCACTGATTTATGTATTGGCTTTTAAGGAGTTAATGTAGATTAGTTAACTACCTTGAGAGATAGTAACAGTTAACTTGCTTCAAGGCTTTTGTCAATGACCCTATATAATCGTTTATATCAGTGCAACAAATATCGTAGAGTGTCAGATCCTCGCAGCTATGAGAGCAGCAGATGCACTGACATATCCTGCATTGGTTATATATTTAAACCCAGATTCCTCAATGAGCAAAAATAGCTGAAGCACACTAAGGCTGGCCCTGGGTCCAAAATCCAAACTACAGATCAATCTTGGGCATGAAGCATTTGAGGAACGACAATTGGCCTGGGAAGGAGAAACAAGCATAATAAAATGAGCCAAGATGCCCACTCCAATGATACTGTTGGCACATACATTGTAGGTAGGAACTGGTTTGCACTGGACAATGTTGGCTTCAGGTTGTCCACAGATTTGGCTATGATAACTTGGATCAACCAAGATCAACTAATCCAGATGCACAAGGCGGAGTAATAGGAAAGGGAGTATATGTGTGTGCACGTGGGAATCATGAAACCTACAGTTAAAGATTAACAAGTTAACTCGTTCTCTCTGAACGCTACCCAACATCAACCACTCTCACTGCCATTATTATAGAAACAGAAATTTTCCACTTTCAATGAAATCTGACTCAAAAAAGAAAAGTCATCTAACATAGACTTAGAGGAGATCTGATAGAGGTGTACAAGATTATGAGGGGTAAAGATAGAGTAAACAGGGTTAAGCTTTTTCCTAAGATGGACTCGAATAGCACGGGGGGTCACGGGCTTAGGGTGGGGTGGGTAAGGTATAATTTGGATGCTAGAGGGAGTTTTTTCACACAGAGGGTGGTGGGGGTATGGAACGCGCTGCCAAGTAAAGTGGTGGAGGCAGGCACTCTGGAGTTATTTAAGAAATACTTAGATCGGTACATGAACAGAATGGAAATGGAGGGGTATAGAAAACTGATTTAAAATAGGGATCATGAGCCTTGGGAGTCCCTGGGAAGTGTGTAAATAGATGATGATATTGATGTACTTGTTTTCATCCCGCAGATGCTTTGGTCCACCTTGTTGTCTAACGAGGGGCATACACGCGATGGGTCGTGAGAGGGCTGCTCTTGGATTTTTTTTCGAGTATCCTAGTGCTTCACGTCATTAGTGTATGCTTGACCTGGACCATTTGATGGGCAACACGACAGCTCAGTGACTATCGCTGTGCTGTGCAGATACAGGGATTTGGGCCTGTGTCTGTGGGAGTTTGCGCATTCTCCCCGTGCTTGCGTGGGTTTTGTCCGGGTGCTCCAGTTTCCTCCCACATCCCAAAGATGTGCTCTTTGGCTAATTGGCAAAACAAATTCTCCCTAAATTATCTCAGATTTAGTTTTTAATCCATAGATCTATAACCATGGACAGGGATCGCGGGTAGAGGTGGGAACATCGGGGTGGCGGCGTGGGCTCATTGAGCTGAAGGGCCTGTTTCCCATGCTGTTTTGCTCTTTGTTCTTTATTAAGCCACATTCGGTATCACAGACTAACTGATAATGCTACCTCATGACTGATGCTCAGAGCACCCCATGCTTCCTTTCCTGAACCTGAAAATTAAAGCTAAAATTATAGCTGTACAACCTCCCCTTGATTCACGAATCGCAGGGAGTCAACAAGCAGAATAGAAAAGAAAATGAAAATCAAATACAAACAATAGTCAGAACTATTTAACTCTTACACAGGCATCCCTACAATTAGCTAAATTTCAGCTAAATTCCACTGAGATGTCACTGACTTTTATTTGGACTTCAAGTGCAACCTTGTTTTTCTGTGCAACTGCTCTGATCAGCAATGTATTCCGAGAGACTGAAAGTCACTCCAGCAGTAAGACACCCTCCTGGAAACACAACATTTTTCACAAGAATTGTTAAAGGATTTGCCATTTTTAAGAAGGTAAGGCAAAGAAAACTTCATTCACACTTCTCTATTACATCCCTCCATCCCATCAAATTGTTACTAAAATATTCGAGCATTGCCTACCAACTGCCTTAAGGAAATAACCTGGAGGGAGTTGCTGATCCAGGGTTCTGGGTCATCACTGCAGTTCAGTTCATTCCATTCACCTTCAAGTACTGAGGAGGACTCCATTGTTCAGGTGCCATTTTTCAGATGACACATCAAACCAATGCCCCAACTGACCTCTCACATGGATTTAAAAGACTTTGTGGCACTATTCAAAGACCCAATGAGTTCTTCTGTGGCCTGGCCAGTATCTTGAGTTATTACATATTCTGGTCTAGCGTCCAAACCACATCAAGGTACGCTGCTTCTTGCTGAGTGTAGAGGAAGTGTACCACAGTTCATCTCAGTCCAAACAGTGTTACAGAGGCTGAACTATATCAACAAAACCTATTCATCAAAGCACAAAGGAGCAAGCAAAACACTGAACAGTACAATACACAAGGAAACTGAAAGCAGTCCACACAATCCCTAGCAATGGATCTGCTCTTTGCAAAAAACTGAATGACCGTCCAATTTCTTGATATACCATACACGATGTTGAAGTGCATCTTTCATTGCAAGTTATTAGACACACAACATGAGAATCACAAAAAACAAATACTCTGAACTGAAACCACTATCCAAAACAAGGAGATTTATCTCCCAAAATAGCTTTGATAGGAGCTATTTGTGAAATCATGAAGCAAATAAAGATGTCAACAGTTGATTAAGCACTTTACAACTTTCCTGAACCAAATGGTGTTCAACTAGTTCAGGTCGTAAAGTCTGGCCCCAAATGACTTTCTTTTGGACAGCAGCTGGTAACAATTCTGGCTTCCCCATTTACCTCTCCTCAAGACCATCTTCAGTTTATTCACTTCTCTTACCACACCATTTTACCTTGCACCATCAACCTTGTCATTTATTCAGTCCTGCCATCTACCCTCACATTGACCTTCCCTTTTATTCTTCCCATCCCCACTGTTACTCCCCCCGCCCTTTCCCATCTTTGCCCACACTACATCTACATACCTTTTTCTGATTCCAACAGACTTGAAAAAGTAACGGTTTCTGTTGAACAGATGCTGTTTGACCCGAGTATTATCAACAATTTTCTTTTTATTTCAAATTTGGCTATTGTCAGATGCTAGCTGTTCAAATACCCTGTAGACAATAACCTCCAACAATTGCTTCTTTTCCACATTTCTATCAGAACTGTTGTCACACTTGAACATGACCAGAAAACAAATTGTTTTCTGACCAATACTGTATTTATGAACATTTTAAACACCTTTACCATTAGTCATTGACAACATTCAAGACCAAGTCTTCTGCACAAAGTTAAACCATAGACTGCGCACCACAGATGACCACACTTTACTGTAAACAGTGAGAAGCTGAGAATTGAGTCATTTTGGAAATTCTGAACATCTCTTCAAAAATTGGAAAGAACTTGGGAGAAGGTGGGAAAGGACCCAATATTCTGTGGTCCTTGTAGGAACCAAAGACTGTTTAACTAGCAATTACATTTTGTCAAAAGATTTGAGAATCTCAGTTACAGATTAGAAAAGTGCAATCTCACAGGAATAACCTCTCAATTAGTACTCAAGACACGTTCAAATTGACACGGGGACAAACAGAATAGGGCCTGGATTTCTAGGAGACTCGGTTCCCATTGGAGGGGTACATCCTTTCATGATTGTAAATGATCCACTGCCACTTTATACTCAAAAGGAGAACTGACCGGTGGGGGGAGGGGGGGGTAGAGAGAGAGGAATTCTGCCCATCACTCAGAGGTTCTCCCTTGGAGAGCTGCTGGTCAATCTGATTGGCCGTCAGCTCTTAGTCCCTGCAGCAACAGCGTGCACTAAATGCAGAACTGCACTTGGATGGGGGGGATCTGGAGATTACTGGGCCTTCGGAAGGTCGGCGGGGGGGAGGTTGGGGTTGCAAGTCAGAAGGGCTCTTAAATGGCCACTTAAGAGCATCAATTGGAGGCAAAGGCAAGCTTCCCATCCTTATCCACCCCTGCATAAAATCACTGAGATCAGGGTGAGGAGGAATCCAGAGGGAACACTCTTCCTGCAGTTTCGTGCTCCCCCCCAACACTTATAACCCCTCCTGGAATTGAAATGAAAGAATGGTGCGGGTTTCAGTTTGTGAAGCTCTGGCATCAACATAGAACAAGGAGCTGTTCGCTTAGAGAAGGCTTCATTTAAACCAGCCTGGAAGCAGTGCCCTGCAGATTGAGTGACTCGGGCAGTAGATAGGACTATAAAGAGGGTGGCAAAGTGTTCAGAGAAAGGTAAATTTGTAAGTCTGAACAGAAAAGTCAAGGCTGCATGACAGAACAAATTGTGATAGGAATGGACAGAAAGTTTAATAAAGGGCTTTTGCAATACGAGACACATCAGACAAAAACTATGAAACGTAATATTAAAAGGCACTATACCTGAATGAACAAAGCATTGGTAACAACATAGATGAACGAAAGGCATAAATAGAGATAAGTGGTTTGAACATCACTGAGATGTGGTTACAGCATGACCAGGGTTGGGAATTAAATATACCAAGATTTTTAGAAAAGATCAGGAAGTTGTAAAAACGAGGGGATACCCCTGATGATAAAGGATGATGTAAAATAGAAAGAATCTTGATTTTTGTTTTATTTATTATCACAAGTAGGCTGACATTAACACGGCAATGAAGTTACTGTGAAAATCCCCTAGTTGCCACACTCCAGCGCCTGTTCGGCTACACTGAGGGAGAATTTAGCATGGCCAATGCACCTAACCTGTACATCTTTCAGACTGTGGGAGGAAACCCACGCAGATAAGAGGAAAATATGCAAACTCCCCACAGACAATGACACAAGCCAGGATCCCTGGCACTGTGAGGCAACAATGCAAACCATTGTGCTACCCCTTTAGCTTAATCTTAGCTCAAAAAAAAATCAGGATGTACAATAGGAGTTATAAAATGATCCAGGATTGTTAGTTTTTCTGGCACTTCAGTACAAATATTTCATCAAGTGCTCTTATGAGTCTGAATAAACAATAGAATCCGGATAGAAAGTAATCAGAGGAGATCATGACTCTTTAAAGACACAATGGCACCAATATGAACGGGGAGGTGGAAAACAGCCCCAGAACCTGGAAAGGCCAGGGACAGGAGGTTCTGTGAATTAAGCAGATGGACCTCATGAACATTTTTCGTTTGTTTCCTGCCTGACAGCTGACCAGATTGACAGCCTGGCAGAGGAACCAACAGCAATAGGCTTTGAACTAGAGACAGAAAGTTGATCACAACCAGATGTTGGAAGAGAGGCCAATAGGCCTCGGGAGGGAGTTGCTGGGATGTGAAGGTGGAGTGTTGTGGGGAGATGTGAGTTTAGGTCACCAAATGCAACAAGGAGGTGGTTGTGGGCGGGGAAGAGAGGGAGAAGGTTAAGCCTCCTTGGCCAAGTGCAGCATAAGGTTTTCCTGAGCAGTCGATGGAAGCCCTCTGCTGCTCTAAACCCATGAGCAGAACCTCTGTTATGAAGCCCTAGCTTCTTTTAACTGTTAGTTTCCCAAATTCTGGCAAACCTTAGCATAGTCTGTAAAAAATAAATTGGATCCGAGTTCATCGGAACTGTGGAAGTCCAGCTTAAATATTTTAAATGGATTTTCATGCCTCTTCACAGTGGGATACTCAAAACTTCACATAATCCACTGTCATTAAAAAAAAAGCAAAGCCCATCATCCGCAAACCTTTTCCATTCTGTTGTACAGATGAGTGGGTGGAGCAATACTACAGAGACCAATTGATTTCTGCAGTACTTCCGACAGCCATTCACATTGATGTAAAGACAAACAATGTCCAAGGACTGGTATTGCAATAGATAAACAAGCATCTTACGTGCCACCCACTTTTAGTCCATATCTCAAATCATGATACTGACTTCACTCAACTCAAAAGAATGAGAGAAAGGCCAAGTGCAACTCACTGGGAATCTATCCTGGGACATCCTGATCCCCAGTTTGTTCAATTGACTGTTTTACAACAGTTAAAAAAAGGTAAGTTGGAAACAATCCTGTCATTCAGACAGGATTAAGGACAGCTGGTATGGGAAATAAATGTGTCATAATTATATCACGTGCTCGTCTGAAGACTGGCCTTTCACACTGTATCTGACGAAAGAGAGTTCAATGATGACATTGGATATTGGGTGTTCCATTACTTAGCATCATTTTTCCTCAACTTAAAGAATTCAACATGTTGAATTAGATGACAAGGTTAGTCACATCTATTAGATTTTTTTTATTTTTAACAGAATTCCAATAATACTTACAAAGTTTTGGTCATATCCCAAGTGCTACACAGCCAGTGAAGTGTTGTCACTGCTGCAATGCAAGGAAGTGCATCACAACAACGTCCCTCAAACAGCAATGTTTTGATAATCAAGCAATCTTTTTTTGGCAATGTTGATTAAGGGTTGACTATTGACCAGCACAACAGGATGCACTAACTCCGTGTTCTTCTCCACAACACTAAATAGCATTGTGGGATCTTTCCTTTAAACTTGGGATCTTATTTGAAAGAGACTTCTGACATTGTAGCACTCCCTTCGTACTCAAGGAACTGTTGGTCTAAATTCTGTGCACACTGAGTATCCCCCATCCCAATAAACTGTCTGCCTCAGAGGTAAGAGTACTAGCTGTCTCAGGGGCAAGGGTAAATCAACGTGATTAACCTTGTCATCTAATTCAATATTTCAAGTTCTTCAAGTTGAGGAACGATGGTGCTGAGTAATGGAACACTTAATATCCAGTGTCATCACTGAACCTTCTTGGGTCTTGTGAAGGATCAGAGGCAATTTTTTATTTTAGGCATTTTACCTTCAAGTTTAAAGAGCACTGTCAACAGCAGCAAAGTACACAGTCTGAACCAGACTTGTTAAGCTCTTCTTGCTAATCTTAAATTTTCATTCTAAAAATCAGTACAGCCAATAAAAAACAGCATGCCAGTATGTTTCTTACATCTGCTTAAGTTGGAATCATTGTTGTCAAGTATCCATATTTACAGAAATAGCAAAGTTAACAATATGCATTTTTAAAAAGAATTTAAAATATGCCAACTTATCTTTGGCACCAAAAAAGGATATTTGACCCATGTAAATCCACCTTTTGTACTTCGGTATAGATGCATTTTGAAAGGTCCCTATTATTACTGTACTTGGTTTACTCACGATATTTATTAATCCTTTAGTTAGAGGCACCCTTCATGACAGCAGTACAGAACTATTGCTCATTAATTTGGGTCCCCTGTTCACATTTTAATGATTTAATCTGAAACAATATTCCTCCACTTCTCACTTCTACCTGAAAACTTGTCTGGGGTCAGGATCGCGACATGCTGGAAATGTTGGCAATAAACTAACATCCTACTTATCTGGCACTACCTGACCTTAGCACTCGCACTACCAGTAACTTTCACACTTGCTACGCTACAACACACAGGAAACGTGGTGGTCTCCTGTTATTTAATTTCATCAGGGCAAAATCGATACCAAAGGCAAGGTAAGCACACAGCCGGTTCGTTTCTAGTTGCTGGACTGTCCCAATGACTGTCTGGACTCCCAAGGTTGACATGTTGCCAGAAATAGGTGGAGGCTGTCGTAACAATTACTGTTATGAATCACCTGTCTGCCAGGACAAAATAGATCAAAGATCTCTACTCGCAAAAGGATCATCTCAATATATTAAAGTTCTACCAGTGAAGTGAGGGCTCCAATCACCTGCAGTGCTCAAGTCCTTGGGTTGTTGAGCCATACTCAGAGGAACACTTCAGCAGCAGATTAATGGCTCCCACTCTCACCCAGGCACATGCTCGTCTGCTAATTACTTGCATTTTCACATCTTTATATCAGTTTAACACCTCATTACTTAACAACCACAAGAATGTAGCCAGTGGAAATATCACACTTCGAGGATCTTCAAATTATCTTAAGCTGCAAATATGAAATAAATCATTATTTGTTGCACTACAGCATACTTTGTGCATAGATCTTTACACCATTCATTCTGGACAGAAAGTATCAATCAAAAAACACAAAGCACAGAATGAGGTGCAGTCTTCTTCACGCTGATACACGAACAAGGCTGCAGGTTTTAAGTTAAACAAAGTACAGTACAGCACAGGCTAGGTCCTTTGGCTCTCTAAGCCTACACTGATCATGATACCTGCCTAAACAAAAACCATATGCACTTAGAGTCCATATCGTTCCTTCCCCATCCTATTCATGTATTTATCTAGTAGCCCCTTAAATGCCGCTATCATACCTGCTCCCACCACCTCCCCAGGCAGTGAGTTCCAGATATTCACCATCCTCTGTGTAAAAACCTTGCTTTGCACATCTCCTCTAAACTTTTCCCCATGCACCTTAAATCTACATGCCCTAGTATTTGACTCTTCTACCGTAGGAAAGAGCACCTGGCTGTCTACGCCACTCAATCCTGTAGACTTCTATTAGGTCACTCCTCAACACTGACAACTTTCCGAGTCAGATACTCTCAGGGAAGGATGGAGTGACTGTCTAGCTGATTCAGAGGTCTCACCCACTGAGCATCTGAACTGGCTACAGCACACTCCAACAAAAAGAAATCTCCCTGCTGTCAACAACATGCTGACGGTACACTAGAACTGATTCATAACCAAGAGTTTCCAAGTTTCAACATTGTACGGCAACAGCGATCCTCTTCCATCCCCACGAAGGTACTGGGCAACAGAAACACTTGAATATGCAACAGACAATAACAACTTGTACGTACAGAGATGGTTGAGGAGCAGAATTTGCCTCTTGCCTTCAATTATGTTCGGCTCATGACTAGGGTTGCCAATCCTCCAGAATTTTCCTCAAGAATTAAAGATGAATCGCCTGAGTATTGCATCCAATTTAGATAAAGCATCCAGGAATAAGTCCAGCAAGAGTCGGCAACCCTACTCACAACATGCAGGAACAATACTTTAGTTGCGATTATATAGTTAACCATCATGTTCAAAGGCCTCAGATATGACAGTGAAGAGTAAAGAAACACATAAAATTGCTTACGATGCAGACTCCCCCAGGAAGTGCAAGGTCCTGAGCAAAGCTTCAAATTCTCCTCTGGCGCATCTGTGAAAATACAAGATGATACTGCGGTCAACTCAATCGGGCATTGAGTAGAGTCCCCAACGTGGTTAACACTGAAACCATAATAACTTCATTGTTGAAAGTTGAAAATGACAGTCTGACAAAGCTTTTTGTCTTCTACTCATCAGGACAGATCATCAAGAATACCAATTGTAAAGGGAACAATGATGTACATCTCATGAGGAAACAATGATTGGTTGACAAGTAAAATCTGATTGGTAGAGACTTTGCCATGGACAATGTACAAGATAACTGCCATGTTGTTCCTGGGTATGTTCTCCATGGCAAAATCTCTACCAATCAGAATCTATTTGCCAACCAATCAACACTCTCTTCTCATGCAGTTTCCTTTACACTTGGCATTTTTGCCAATCTGTCCTGACAAGGGTAAGAAGAAAAGCTTTGTTGCTGCATCTCTTTTTCAGCAATACTCAAGTGCTCTACTATCAAACAACTATTATAAAACCTTTTATTTACAGGGCATCTTTAATTTAACCAAGGCTCTCTACAAAGAAAATGGGTGCCGAGGCAGAAGAACATCAGTAGAAGGGATGAACCTAAGCTTAAAGAGGTAAGTTTTTAAAAGACGACTTATACAAAGTGCTTCAGGATGGAATTCAAAGCAAAGCACCAAGATAACTCATGGGTTATACAGCAGCAGTCTTGAAGTGTGTGAGAAAAAATATTCAGGAATGGACCAATAGAAATTGTAAGATAGGGTGGAATGAAGTCATTGAACAATTAGACAACACCTAACTAAAAACAATAATTCAGGACTGTGTTTTATTTATTGAAGAGATGTGAGCATCCCTGGCTGGGCCACATCAAATACCCATCCTGATTTGCCCTCGTATGGAATGACTTGCTGGGCCATTTCAAAGGGCCTTTCAGCATCTACCCTGTCAAACCCTCTAAAAGAAAATATATATTTTAATAAGATTATCATCCTTCTAAATGCAAAAAAATATATTTCTGTTCTACACTATTTCTCCCACAGAATAGCTTTTTGACAATCTAGTGAACTTTTGTTGTATCAACATTAAGTATAAACTCCCCTCAGTAAGGAGACCAAGACTATACACAGTATTCAAGGTGTGGCCTCATCAACACCCAACAAGAAGACTTCTTTACTCTAATATTCCAAAAATGCTGTACCTGCACGTTAACTTTGTGATTTGTGTACGAGAACACCCAAATCTCTCCAAATACTAACACTGACTTGTCACTTTTTAAAACATATTTTGCTTCTCTATTCTTGTTATCAATGCAGACCAATTTTATATTTCCCCATATCATATTCAATTTGCCACAACTTAGCTGGTTTATACTCATTTCCATTCTCCTTGGATTCTCCTCAGAGATTTGTATAGCTAACCTTGTATGTATTACAATCAATCCCCTTACCAAAATAATAGGCTGTAAAAAGCTGAGACCCAAGGCAGTCCATAATTAGAATCTGCCAAACTAAAAAGACCTATTTATTCCTGCTCTTCATTTTCCCTTCATTAATCAATCCTCAAAGCTAGTTAATATGTTATCCCAAATGCATGAGCCTTTAACTTGTAATAATAATTCATGTATTAATTTATCAAATGACTTCTGAAAATCCAAGTATATGCATCTAATCAAGTCTAACCTGCTCGTTGTAACTTCAACAAAAATTTGAAACTGTCATAAAACCTACTGACTCTGCTGAAATATACAATTTTCAAATACTTTATGACCACATCGTTCATAACAGTTTCTTCCCAACTATCCATGTCAGTGTAACTGGCTTCTAATTCACTGTTTTTTCTCTCTCCCCTACTTTCACAATATGGTTATATTTTCTACATTTCAATCTATGGGAAGTGTTCTTGTACCTATGGAATTCCATAAGATTTGAAAACAATACATTCATTATCTGCAGCCACCTCTTAAAATTTTACAACATAAGTTCAGGGAAATTGCTGCTCTTAAATATTAATTTCTCTAACATTTTACTAATATGAAAATAAGCTCCTCACCCTCATTATAACATTCTATTGGCAATATTAGGATCCACTTTTTGTACCATCCGTGAAGAAACAATTTTTCTTGAAACTTCACTGCCATGTCTTCATTCCCCATTCTAATTTCTGTTGTCTCTGCTTCTAAAGACTACCCATTTTTTTTTTTCTAATACCTTTCTTTTCCACAGTCATAGAAGCTCCTCAAATGTGTTTTAATATTTTGTTCTAGCTTACATTCTATCAATTTCTGGTTCATTCTTTTGAAGCTGTATGATATGGAGATGCTGCCTTGTTGGTGCACCATCAGACAATTCAGCAACATACTCAACCAAATTAGACTCACCAAAAACCAACACAGGTTTATTGACAGAGGCGCTGCTGATGGGGAAAATTATATGGCACAGTGAGAGAGCTAGATTATTAAATGACCAACCATAGCATATCTTTCGTAGGCAACAGTTTAGAATATGGTATGGTCTGTTTATAAAAAATGAATAGAATTTGAGAGAGAGAGGAATCATGCAAAACATTGAGCAGAGAGAGCACAATAATGGTGTTGAAATACAGGATGCAATACCACACAAGATAGTTACATTCTTCCAATTTCACACCAAAAAAAAAACAAGATTCAAATCTATCCTCACATTTCTAGCTGCAAGTAAAGGATTCCATCTATAATTAAACTTAAACCAATTACTACCTTGCAGTAATTGGCATTTTCTGAGTTATGATGTTTCATTATTGACTTCTGACTCCATTTTAAAGCAATTTTGAATTCAACTTGAATTGATTTATAAAACATCTATTTGAGAAAGCTAAATTAACATATACATTTTCCTCTGAAATTCCTGTTTGAATTGATTGGTTCCATTCTCATCTATATAATCGTGGCCAGAGTATCACATGCAATGGTTTATTTTTCTGCTCCCAGGCGGACACCTCTGGTTTCTCTGAAGGGTCAATCCCTGACCCCTTCCGATTCTTCATTTACCTGCTGCTCCCAAATGACACCATCCAACAGCGGAGTGCTAGTTTTCACACGGAATGCTGGCATCAGCCAGCTGCCCACACAAATCACTTTTTCCAACTCCTCTCTTGTTTTAACACATCAGTTTGCTTATCTGACATCCAATCATTGATGAGTAGAAATTTCCTCTAATTAAATATTAGACCGAAGCCATTACATCCAGTAATGGCTCCAAAACTTTATTCCCTAACTGGCAATTCCACTCTTCTCCCTGGTTCAGTTTTAGGCTGTGGCCAATCTATTTGGAACCTTGATGTCTTAGTTCATCCTAAGGCAAGCTTCTGGTTACGTGTTTGCACCATTGACAAGACTTCCTACTTTCACCTCCATAAGACTGCCTGATAACACCTTTAAAATCAGCGTATCTGCTGCTGAAACCCTCATTCACAGTTTTGTTACCTCTACTCTTCCAACACATTCCTAACTGGTCTCTCACATTACATCCTCCGTAAACTTGTGGCCATCCAAAACTGCAGTCCAATTCTCTACTTGCACCGAGTTCCACCCATCCACCTTGTGCTTCTGACTGAGGTTAAGCAACTTGGTTTCATTTTTTGAGTAAAGCCTAAAAAAGACATGCTGTAGAGGTTTTTATCCTGCACTCATCTGGACAGTTGCAAGAATGCCAAATTTCAAAGGGAAGGTTTTATACTGCATGAGGAAAAAAGACTGCTATTGGTTGGCAAGTTGGCTCTGATCATTTGGGAAATATCCAGACATACTTATTTTATGTAATGTTAAATGAGATTCAGCAATTTGGGCAGCCTTTGCTGAACAATCCCAAGTGTGTTAAGCGTTATATTCACAACCAATGCCAGAATATCAGTCACGCTCACAATGTAGCTCACTTACGCTTGCTAGAAGCTACATATATTCATATTCAGAGACCTGTTATTTGCAGCAAAATAAATATTTCCAGACTTTGCACTTAAGAAAAGCATGGAGGACAACAGCTCCGTGATGCACTCCCTGGAAATGTCTCAACAAATCAGAGCCATTAACACACTTTCATTTACGCAGTAAAAATGTTGTTTTCTTTAAATTTTGGCATTTTTGTCCTGCTGAATGCAAGAGTAAAAGCTTTGAAAACGTGTGCCTTTTTTCCCCCTGCAATACTCAAGTTCTATAATATTAAATGACTATTCACATCCTTGTTTACAAATCACTTCAGTACCTCAACTTTTTTCAGGTCTTTAATCCCTTCCAGCAATGCAACTTCCCAAAAAAAAGTGTCTTGGATATACAGCACACACCCAACCCTCCAATGCCAACATTTATACTCAAACATCTTACCATCTTTCATCTAAATATATCATTTCCCTCTCTTCCCTTCATCATAAGCTTGTCTTAGCTTCTTCTTAAGCGCATCTATACAACTTGCTTTCAAATCTCCTTCTTTATAGAAAGGGTGGTGGAAATCTAGAACCCTCTCCCCAAAAGAAATTAGATCAATTGAAAATGTCAAATCTAAGATTTTTTTTAAGTTCGGGTATTAATGGATTTTGGATCAAGGCAAGTAAATTAATTTAAAATGCAGATCAGCCATGGTCTAATTAAAACTTAGAACTGTTGCAAGGGGCAAATAACCCAACTCAGGGTTTTATGATCTCCATTCCCAAGTCAGATTGTTTATATGTATCATTAAGTAAGAGCAGAGCAAAACACACAACACCACTCACCACATTTTCTCAGCATAAGCGTTTATCCTTGTTATTTGGCTTCTACATTGTAACATACCTTCCAATAGAGAGAACTAAGCAGAAGGATTGATCACTTTTGACTAAAATACACTTCTCTATTTTTTTTCAAATTAAAGGTCCAAGTTCCAATTTTCAAATCCAATGTGCTAAGCATTGATTTTCATTAGAGGATGGCTCAGAACTCGGAAACATGGTCACGGATATCCTGGTAGCTTGCATGCTACAAAACAAACAGTTAAAAACAGAAGTCTCTGTACAATTTCAAACATTGACTCAACACCTGCTTTAATGGCTCATTATCAGAGTGGTGGTAATGGCTCCAGTTTGTTTACAATCTAGTTTCAGCATTTACTAGCCCCTGATGATGTTCAAATCTGGGCTAACAAATATCCCATTGTGCCACCAGCCTTCTGTAGTTTAAGAGATTCTTTTTTCTTCAGGTGAACTGGAAAGGTTTCGATTTGGTATAATTTGCTCTTTTATCACAGCAGCATACAAAACCAGGATGTAATAGTCAAGCTATCAAGAATATTTCAAGTATGTCCCAACCAACAGGGAAATTCAGCAGTTTACTTAAGTCAAAACACAGAGCTCTCTTGTTGGTCTGGCTGCTAAACTTCACTGGCCAGCGTGGGAAACTCCAGATGTAAATCAGTCGTCACTTAGCTGGGGCTAGTTTCTGGAGTGTTGCAATAGGAAACAGGGCCTCCTGGCCTAAATATCACAACCATCAGTCCTGTTCCGTGGACACCCATATGGGAAATGATACCATCCAGGTTTAGGCAGGACTCAGCTACCAAACCCCTGCGCTCAAAGAGTTTGCACATGCAGAATGGACACTGAGAAACTGTCAGCACGAACCAGGAAAAAAAAGTGTTTGAGATACATGAGCTGCACCTGGAAATTGCAGTTAACTGAAATAGGAGTAAGATGCGCTGTGCAGGGCACTACAGAATTAATTGGTGCTACACAACCAAATTAAATACATTAAAGTGAGCAGTACACATTGAAACATGTGAAACAAGAAGACTACTAAATACCAGGATTCTCAATGAAAGTTTCTTTCAAATCAATAAAGGAGCAGCTTTTTATTACAGAGTAATTGATCAAATTGGGATATGACTGAACCTCAGCCAGAAATAATTTTGCAATCAGAGGTTACTTTCATATTGACGTTGACATCCTTCTATGCAAACTGGACATGCAGCAAATCTGCTGGAGATGGGGTAGCTTCATACAGTGCAATTGAGATGAATCTGCAAGAGTATCATATATGAAGTGTTGTGGGAAGGGCGGGGGGTGGTTAGGAATATTTGGAAAAAAAAAACTAAAATGGGCGAAACCTCTGTCTGGGTCCTTTTTACTGTCCCTGTGAATTCTGAAGTGTTTATGGGAGTATGCAAATTGCTGTGTTTCCTAGTTTGCAACAGTAGCCAGATGACAGAATGGGAGATGGCGCAGTGATATTGTCAGTGCATTAATTATCCTGGATTTCTGGATCACTAATGTTCTGAGGACCCAGGTTCAAATCCCACCACGGGTTGATGGTGAAATCTGAATGTTTTTTAAAAAATCTGAAATTGAAGATCTAATGATGACCATGAAACCATTGCCAATTGGTGTAAAAGCCCATTTGGTTCACTAAGGTCACTACTTTCTGACAGCAAGAAAATCTCTACAACCTTACTTGGTCTACGTGTGACTCTAGACCCAGAGAAATGTGTTTGATTCTTAAATGCCCTTTGATATGGCCAAGCAAGCCACTCAGTTCAGGGGCAATTAGGGATGGGCAATAATGTTTTTGCAAAAGTAAACTTTATTCCCATAACGTGTGAAAGACACATTACAAAACATTTCTAATTGTTAAAACAGAAAAGTGCAACAATATTCATATTTTCTTCAGAGATCAAGATACACTTGAGGCACTTCAATTCAGTAATGAGAACATAATATATATTTCAATCAGAGTAAATTTCCTTATAAAATATATACATCAGTCATAGTTCACTCTGAGGTGCTTCAATACATTTGCATAGAGTTAAGATTAAGCACACACTCAGGGGTTTTACCCTATTACTAGCCCCAGGCTCACTGAGGCTGAAAACCTTATATGAGGCCTTTCCCCACTGCCTCCCGATGGTAGTAGCCCCAAGCTTTAAACCATTATTCAGCATATAGTCCTAAGCTTTGGAATATGTCAATCTGCAACACTCGGTCGGGACAACTCTTTGCACCGGAAGCTCAAACAAGGGCAGACTAAAGAGCATCTTTCACCAAGTTGCTGTCCTCCAGCAGGTGACATTTGTCTCAACGTGCGGCCCTGGGAACAACCGTAGAGCAGAAAGTCCTGTGTTACACAGCTGCTCAGGACGAACTTTGGCAAAAAACCACTGCATCTCTCTCTCTCTCTCTCTCTGTGGACTGTCTTTGCAAAAGCACATGCGTATGATAAATTTCTCGAAGAGAGTCGATGAGAGATCTGTGGAAGTTGTCTTGTGTGGCATCTGTCACTTGGTTTTGGATTATGGCGAGTCATCGATTGGTTTAAATGAACTCAATTTATGACCAACGGAGAGTATAGATAATTTTTGTAACTTGGGTTATCCTTATTCATCCTGCATATGTCTGTAAAGGTATAGTCGTGGGTTTATCTTTTCTTGTTTAACAATGTTTTATTCTTGTGGTAAAAGTTAATCAGCAGTCTCTGTGACTCTGGTCAGTCACCGCCCATGTTTCAAAGCTTTCAAGCAGTTATTGGATAGGCACATGGAGCACACCAGAAATGATAAGGAGTGGGATAACTTGATCTTGGGTTTGGACATAGCTTGGAACAACATCGAGGGACGAAGGGCCTGTACTGTTCTGTACTCTTCTAATAAAATGAAAGTTAGCATCTATCAAGCCAGGTTCCACCCTGGGATCTGACTTCTCCAGTAGAATCAGTTGGCATCATAACTTGCCAAGACACTGGTCAAGGCAGAGTTATAGCTTCAACAGTGACACCCATCCCTATAACCTCAGCCAATCGGCTTTTTTTTTTATATATGTGCTACACTATTTGGTCATGGGGCTGTATGGACAAGGTATTCAATCCTGCCTTCAGTCATTCACTCTCATGTACTTTTCCAGTAGCTGTCATAAGTGAGATGGAGCAGAATTACTAGCTGGACTTCCTCCTCTCCCCCAGATCAGAATGGCACCGCCTGAACACTCCAGGGGCAAAATGAAGTTGGAATCTTCCTACTCTGCTCAAAGCCCCAGACTGAGTAGTTCATGTAATATACACCAACATATGAAATAGGAGCAGAAGTATGTCAATCGACCCCTTGAACCTACGCTGCCATTCAATAAATGAATTGCTACCCTTGTCTGCTTCGAATGTCTCTGCCTTAATAATTCAATGCCCCCTCCCCCCGGAGATAAGAGCATTCCAAAGTCGTGCAACCTTCAAAACATTTTTCCTCATCTCTGTCCTAAAAGGGCAACCTCTAATTTTAAAACAATGCCCCCTAGTTCTGGGCTCACCCACAAGAGGAAACATCCTTTCCACATCCACCCTGTCAAGACCATTCAAAAACTTAGATACTTCAATCAAGTCACCCCTCACTCCTCCAAACTCCACTGGAAACAAAAAGAGCTCAGCTTTGCATAAAGTTTCGAAGAAACGTTCAAGTATTTCAAGCTTCTTCAAAGGTCTGTTTTAATGTTCTACAATACCATATCAAGATGCCATTGTTTTGATCTCCAAATATTTTATTTGCTGTATTGGAATAACCAAGTGCACATTAGAATTCAAACTGGAGATGAACCAGTTAGATTCCTCAACACTAGCAGGCATCCTGAGCCAAGTTTTATACACTGGAGGGCTCAGGGAGCTAACTCACCCCACACTGACGGTCTCTGATTTTATGCCATTCTTTTCTTTTAATTGAGATTCCAGGGTGCCCATGATCCAGCTCTCATTTGCACTCAAATCAACTTTTCTGTAGTTTGGCAGCAGAGATACAGTCAAAGCTGGCAGGAATAGAGGAGGAGGCTCTGTATTATTTGCGGCACGGTGGTGCAGTGGGTAACACTTCTGCCTCACAGAACCATGGACCCAGGTTCAATTCCAGCCTCAGTTAAACAGTCTGTGTGGCATTTGAATGTTCTCCACATGTCTGCATGGGATTCCGCCAGATGCTTTGGTTTCTTCCCAAACATGTGACTGTTGGGCAGATGAGTGGGCTTAAATTGCTCCTCGGGGGATTAGCAGGGTAAACATGTGGATAGGGTTTGGGTGCCATTGTTGTTGGCACAGGCTCAATGGGCCGAATGGCCTCCTTCTGCACTGCGGGTATTCTATTAGTGTGACAGAAGTGGAGATGTCAAACTCTGCAGTTTGATGGTGGAGCTGGAAGGTACAGAGCAGAAACTGGGACTCAACTTTTAAAACTTGCTTTGGTGATGACAATCAATATCAATAATTAACAGAGTTAAGTACCTCATAAATTTCTCAAAAGAAATGACCAGTTTAAAACAAATTCTTATCCTATGCATCTCGCCTTACAATTACCTTCCAATCAGATTTCAAAGCTAGCCATAAGGCACTAATTAAGAGAATTCACAGGTAATTAAATATTTTGTTTCTCTAACCCAGCTTTTGACTTGGATTAATGATGCAATGAACTGACTATTCTTTCCTAATTAGAACATATTTGTTATAAAGAACCTCCCCAGTTAAAATCAGATTAGGAAGACACAAAGCTCCAAGTATTGCCAATGTTATTTGCATCAAAAAGCCAAACTAAATCTTCCACTTTGCTTGCAATCAGTATACAGGAGGGAATTTACGCTTTTATATCACGGGGCTAGTGGAAGGAAAATAAATGAGATTTTTCCGTGAGGTGACTCATGCTAGAATGATTCATTCTTCATGAGCAAGTGTTGCCAGACTACTCAATTAGTGGGAGGGAGGAGGTCACAGCAATCAATGGCTGTTGCTTTCTTTCCCTTCTCCATCCCAACGCTGAAGCAGTGAGATCAAGCCATTTGCTGCACCTCCATCACAGCTCTACCCATCATGTCAACTGTGACTAAGTTGATAGGGCAGCATGGTGGCACAGTCGCTGTTGTCTCACAGCACCAGGGATACAGGTTTGATTCTCAGCTTGGGTGATTATCTGTGCAGAGCCTGCACAGATTGTTCTGGATGCTCCGGTTTCCTCCCATAGTCCAAGTAACGTGCTGGTTAGGTGCATCGGCCATGGTAAATTCTCAGTGTACCTGAACACGTGCCGGAGTGTGGCAACTAAGGGATTTTTACAGCAATTGCACTGGTGTTAACGTAAACCTACCTGTGACACTCATAAATAAATTTAACCAGCACTCTCATCTCAATCAGATAATCATAGCTTAAGCTTAAACCCCGCCCCAGACACTTGTGCATATAACCCAAGCCAATACTCTCGAGTGCTGCATCGTTCGAAGATCATTTCACAGATAAGACACTAAAGCCAAAATCTGCACTGCCCTCATAGGTAGTGCTTTCTGGAGAACAGCATGAGAGTCTTCCCCAGTGCCTTAATCAGTATTTATTCCTCAATCATCACCCCTACAAACTTGATCTGGTTTGAATTCACATTGCGCACAGCAAGCTCTCAGAATCAGGGAATTGGCTGCCACATTTCCTACATTACATTTGGAATACTGCATCCAGTTCTGGTTGCCAAGCTACCAGAAAGGTGTAAAGGCTTTAGAGAGAGTACAGAAAAGGTTTACCAGGATGTTGCCTGGTATGGAGGATCTTAGCTATGAGGAGAGATTGGGTAAACTGGGATTGTTCTCCCTGGAAAGACAGAAGATGAAGGCTACCTAATAGAGGCGTATAAAATTACGAAGGGCATAGATAGAATAAAGAGTGGGAAGCTTTTTCCCAGGTCAGTGGTGACAAACACAAGGGGTCACAGGTTCAAGGTAAGGTTTAACTCAGATGTCAGAGAGACATATTTTACACAGAGGGTGGTGGGGGCCTGGAGTGCACTGCCAAGCAAGTGGTAGAGACAGACACACTGGGATCATTTAAGACTTATCTGGATAGCCACATGATGTAGAGACGCCAGCGTTGGACTGGGGTAAACTCAGTAAAGTTTGACAACACCAATTTTAAATCCAACCGATTTATTTGATAGTAAATCTGCGAGCTTTCGGCCTTTGTGACCTTTGTCAGGCGAATGAGGTGTTCTGGTCTCCAATAGCACACATATCAGCACAGACAGTTTACAGATTGCTGATTAGAATGTGAATCCTTACACCTAACCTGCCATTCAAGTCTTAAAGTGGCTAACAGCAGAGGTTAGAGGGATGTGTATTGTCTCCAGACAGCACAGTAAGTGAGGGTTTTTGCTAACCCAGGCAAGTTATGGGGGTTACAGATAGTGTGTCATGAAGCCAAGATCCCTGTTAAGACCGTCCTTGTGTGCGGAACTTGGCTATCAGTCTCTGCTCAGCAACTCTGCACTGTCGTGTGTCACGAAGGCCCCCTTGAAGAACATTTACCCGAAGGTTGGAGGCCGAATACCCGTGACTGCTGAAGCGTTCGCCCACAGGAAGGGAACTGTTTTGCCTGATGATTGTTGAGCGATGTTCATTCATCCGCTGTCATAGTGTCTGCATGGTCTCCCCAATCTACCATACTCCAGGACATCCTTTCTTGCAACGTATTAGGTAGACAACGTTGGCCAAGTTGCAAGAATATGTACTGTGTACCTGGTAAATGGTATTCTCACGTTTGACAATGTCGTCCATGTCAATGATCCGGCATGTCTTGCAGAGGTTGCTGTGGCAGGGTTGTGTGGTATTCACACACATGAACAGACTGGAAATGCAGGGATACAAACGAATAGTCTAGTTGGAGACATGAGCAGCACAGGCTTGAAGGGCCAAAGGGCCTGTTTCCTGTGCTGTATTGTTCTTTGTACAACACTGGCTTCTCTGTACGTTGGTTCAAAATGTTTTGGAGCTCAGACTTTGACAGGTACTACAGAAATGAAATTGTGTTCTCTTTCTTACCTGAAGAGTCACTTATTACCCGATTTAGATGCTCTGCTCTCAACAGACCCGAGAGAGACAAATTCCAGTTCAACTCCTGGAGTGTAGATGAGATCAGATGGGCTAGAGCTGTTTACAGAGTCCTGTGTATTACAGTGGAGCTGCGATTGGTGGGTGGGTGGGGGGCGGGGGGGTGCAGGTGACGGCTTTAGAAACATTTCCATCTCTTGCTCACAACCCAGTGACTTCCCCTTACACAAATCAATGCCAAGTTTGGAATGACTGCAGTATGCGGACCGTCCTTTCTCTCCTCCACAAGAATGTTTCAATACTTTCACTACCTAGAGGCAGTTTGATTCACTTGGCACAAGATACACTTCCTGCAAACCATCAACACCTTACGGGGAAAAGGGGAAAGAAAGGGAAGAATGGGTCTGAGCTGTGAGAAAATTGCAATGTTGAAGGTTATTTGGGAGACACTGCTTGCACTGCACTAGCAACACAGCCAAGCACAATCTGTCACTTCTTTTGCAATCGCTTGTTATTTTTAAAAGCAAATGGTGTTACATTTGTGATCCTACCTCCAAAATTATTTGCAGGAGTTTGGTTGAAAATTGGATCTCATCGCCTCCTCCAGAGGTGCGCAGCTCACATTACAAAAAAAAAGGTCTAAAGGCATAGGGAAAAACTTGTGCAGAATTTTGCCACTTCCCCCTCATTCACTTTGGCAGATGTTGATATTTCAGACCCTGTTGATGACAGCAGCGTCTAAAAATAAGACGCCTGGCTGCCAACACCTCTACTCGACGACTCCGCAGTCAAATGCCACATCATTTTCCAGGAACACGAGGCAACAGGAGAAGCACAGAAGGGGAAGCGAGCAACATTCTTGGTCAAAAAGGTAGGTTGCAAAGGAGGAGAGGTAGGCAGAGAACCACTGGGAGTGAGGGAGGCAGCACTGCACGTGGAGCCAAGATGGCTGAAGACAGGACTATCAATGGATTTAACAGGAGACTAGCTCGAATGAAAGAATTTGGATGGTGGGATGGGCACTTGGGTTGAAGGGTTGGTACACCTAACAAGAGAAAGGCTATGCATATATTGAAACATCAGGGTGAGAGCCTTAAATCTGAGGCACTGGGGGAGCGGGAACTAATACAGTACAGGACAACAAAACCTCAGAGGTGAATGGCTCTTGATACGAGATAAGATATGGACAGCACAGCTTTAAATGAGCTAGAGTCTGCAGAAGGAAAAGAGGGTGGCAAACTAAAAAAAGTACACAGAGTTTTTATGAAGTTCATTTATTATTGTCACAAGTAGGCTTACATTAACGCAAATTACTGTGAAAATGCCCTAGTCATCACACTCCGGCACCTGTTCGGGTATGCAGAAGAAGAATTTAGCACGACCAATGCATCTCATCAACACGTCTTTTTGGACTGTGGAAGGAAACCTGAGTCCCCAAGACAAACCTACGCAGACACGGGTAGAAATATGTAGACTGAGTGACCCAAGTCGGGAATTGAACCCGAGTCCCTGGCACTGAAAGACAGCAGTGCTAAACCCTGTGCCACCCAAGTCTGAAAAGTTACAACTGGAAACAAAAAAGAGGCCAGAAAATTGGAAAGGCACATGAAGCACACCAGAATGATAGGGAGTGGGATAGCTTGATCTTGGTTTTGGACAAAGCTCAGAACAACATCGAGGGCTGAAGGGCCTGTACTGTACTGTACTGCACTGCTCGATGTTCTATATGAGTGTTTCAGCAACACCTGGACTATGTTGGAAAGAGTGTCTGACAGACAATAATCGCTAAGTAGTGTTTGTAGTGGAGAAGAAATGGAATCACAAGACACAGGTTGCAAAAAATAAATATGGTTAACCAGTTGGGATTGTTGTTAGTGGGTTGAATGACCCCCTTCTGCTTGGCAGGGATTCTATTCTATTCAGCTCAGCAGTGTCAGAACACAGGTATGAAACGGGTGGTGGGCTTGTGACTGGAATCATGGAGAATTGCCTCAGAAATTCCCAGGGTTTAATTCAAAGAAATTATGGCTCACCCACATCTGAATATTAGACAAGCAGTCCTCAGTATATTCACCATGGCATATGATACCGCCAAACATCGACGCGGGCACAAGGAAAAGGAGAGGGGGGTCAGCAGCAACCTCTGGAGGTAAGGGTGTAGTGGCAGACAGAGAAGCTCCTGCTTACGATGCACAAGCAAACAAGGCTCATGATGTGAGATTAACTACTGGATTGGGGGGCAGAGGAGAGCAGCTACACTTCCGCAGCACCAATGCTTCAACACTATTGCAGCATGCCAACTGCCGAGCAATATGATGTCGTTCAGCACTATTCTGCTTCAATGATGCACAGTGACAGACAAATCGTACTTTCATGTTGCACCCATTTTTTAAGGTTGTAATCGGTTGGATGGGAGCACTCAGCAGGTTAGGCTGCTTCTGTGGATAACATTGTTTCAGTTAATAGACTTTCTCTCCATAGATGCTGCCAATTCCACCAAATATTTCCTGCCTGTATTTCACATTTCCAGCGTTCATGGTATTTTACTTGAGTGATGACTAGAGAAGGCCTTTGAGCAGGACAACACAAAAAAGTGAAGCGCTGCTTGTGATCAGCGCTTGGGACAGACGCTAGATTGACACTAATATGCAGAAGGGACATCACGCAGCAGTAGACTCTTAGTCTGTACGTACAGGTGGTCCCAAAAAACTAGACGCACAGAGCAACAGCACTTTACATTTTGCACAAACCCTGGGGGTGCATTTTTTCAAATTGCACTCACTATGAACTAATTAAATGTACAAGTGTTCAGATAGGTTTGTGGTCCAGAATTCTCTTCACAAGTTGTTACTCTGGACCTGGCAGTTACAGAGAATCAGCAGGTAGGAACAGGAATTTTGTCTCTTCTAATGCAAAATTCTTTTGCATTACTCAGTAGCAGTTAACAAAGTGGACTTAAGCCCACAAACTGATCAGCCGTGATCTTATTGACTGACAAAGTAGACTTTGGAGTGAGCTGGCCCTTTCCAAAAAAAGGACATAAGAAATGAAAGCAGAAGCATGTCATTCAACCCACCAAGCCTACTTTGTCAGTCAATAAGTTCACAGCCAATCAGATTGTGGGGCTTAAATCCACTTTGTTGTCTGCTCTCCATAACCTCTGACTCCCTCATCAGTTTAATTCAGCATTGCGCATGTTCAATAAACCAGTCTCCATTGCTTACTAGGAAAGGAAATTCTAGACACTAATGACCCTCAAAAACCATTTTTTTTGCATCCTTGGATTAAATGAGATGCCTTCTTTTGGAAATGTGCCTCTTTGGTTTAGGTCTCTTGCAGGTGGTGGTGGTAGAAGGGATGTTGGCACCCAGGGTATAGTGGGGACCAATGTTTGATTTCCATCACACTTTACGACAAAATTAGAATCTAATAAATATCTGCAATTAAGAGTTTAATGACAACTATGTTGCAAAAACCAATCTGGTTCATCAATATTCTTTCAGGAGGGAAATCTGCCAATCTCACCTAGTCTGGCCTTTATGTGGTTGCAAACCTTCAGCAATATGGCTGACTATTAAATCTCCTCTGAACTGACTGAGCAAGCTACTCAGTTATGTCAAACCACTAAAACAACAAAATAAGAAACAGAACTGGACAAACTGCTTCCCATCAGTGGCAAACTCAGCATTGTTGACCCTGCAAGGTCCTCCTTGCTAACAACTGTGCCAAAACTGGGTGAGCTATCCTATAGACTGATAAGCAACAGTCTGATATAGTCATACTCTCAGCCCAGATCACCATCACCATCCTTGGGTAAGGCCTATCCCACCAGCAATAGGGGAAGCGATGGCCCAGTGGTATCGTCAATAAGCTGTTAATTCAGAAACTCAGCTAATATTCTGGGACCCAGGTTCAAATCCCACAATGACAAATAGTGGAATTTGAATTCATTTAAAAAAATCTGGATTAGGAATGACCATGAAACAATTGTCAATTGTTGGAAAAATCCATCTGGTTCACCGATGTCCTTTAGGGAAGGAAATCTGCCAGCCTTACCCAATCTGGCTAAGGGTAACTCCAGGTACACAGCAGTGTAGTTGACTCTCAACTGCCCTTAGGCAACTAGGGATGGGTGATAAATGCTGGCTAGCCAGTGATACCCATGTCCTACATACGAATTAAGAAAAAAAAAAGGGACAAATATTCTCGACCTCATTCTCATTAACCTGACTCCCGCAAATACATTTGTCCAGATGATTGTGTGGTCGTCACTCCAACCAAGTCCCATTTTCACATTGAGGAGACCGTCAATCATGATGTGAGGCACTACCCACATGCAGGAAAGGTCAAATGACAATGTCTCACAGTACAAAAGTCATTGATAACATGCATAATAAATAAACAACTGATGTGTCCAGTAGTTACATAACACCCACTCAAGTGCAACTTGAAGGAATAAAGAAACAGAACAAAACCAAACTAACAAAGAATTGAAAAAACAGAGATTTTGGGCTAAAATTAGTGATCTCGATGCAGAGATCAGAAGACTGTAAAACACAAGAGTCATAATGTAAGGTGTTAGGAATATACTCTGCTCTGAAGAAGAGTCATCCAGACTCAAAACGTTGACTCTATTCTCTCCCCACAGATGCTGTCAGACCTGCTGAGATGTTTCAACATTTTCAGTTTTTGTTTCAGATTCCAGCATTTGCAGTATTTTGCACTTATGTCAAGAATATACACAGAGCTTTACTGGAAGATTAGTAGGCCAAGGACAGAAAGATCAGAAATAAAAACAGAATCTGCTGGACTCCGCAGATGCTGCCAATGTTTCAGGTCAAGGATTTTTCTTCAGAACTCTATTTCTCGTATCAGATGAGACAATGTATGAAATGAAACTGAAGAGCAGGACAAAAAAAGGTCAGTTTGGACACATGGCGAAGAATTGAAATGGCAAGCAACAGGAAGCTCGGGGTTATCCTTGCTGATTGAACAGTGGTTTTCCACAGAGCAGTGAATTAATCTGCATTCCTTCTCCTTTTCTTCCAAAGTTCCAAAATACGTGCTGGTTAAGTAGGCCTATTAAGAGTATAGAAACGCAGAGGGACCTGCGGGTGCAGGTGCACAAGTCTCTGAAGGTGGAGAAGGTTGTGAAGAAAGCATATGGTATGCTAGCCTTTACAGGAAGAGGTATAGAGTACAAGAGCTGGCCTTCAGTGTTGCAGTTGTATAGAACGTTGGTTAGACCTCATTTGGAATACTGCATCCAGTTCTGGTCGTCTTACTACCGGAAGGATGTGGAGACTCTAGAGATAGTGCAGAGGAGGTTTACCAGGATGCTGCCTGGTTTGGAAGGTCTGAGGACAGGTTAGGCAAATTGGGGCTGTTTTCCTTAGAAAGACGTAGGCTTAGAGGAGATCTAATAGAGGTGTACAAGATTATGGAGGGGATAGATAGAGTAAACAAGGTTAAGCTTTTTCCTAGAATGGACTCAAATATCATGTGGGGTCACGGGCTTAGGGTGAGGGGGGTAAGGTATAATTTGGATGCTAGAGGGAGTTTTTTCACACAGAGGGTGATGGGGGTATGGAACACACTGCCAAGTAAAGTGGTGGAGGCAGGTACTCTGGAGTTATTTAAAAGATACTTAGATGGGCACATAAACAGAATGTGAATTGAGGGGTATAGAAAACTGATTTAAAATAGGGATCATGAGCCTTGGGAGTTCCCTGGGAAGTGTGTAAATTGTCAATGATATTGATGTATTTCTGTTTTATCCTACAGGTACTTCGGTCCGCCTTGTTGCCTAACAAGGGGCATACATGTGATGAGTCGTGAGAGGGCTGCTCTTGGATTTTGAGAGTATTCTAGTGCTTCACGTCATTAGTGTACGCTTGAACTGGACCAGTTGATGGGCAACATGACAGCTCAGTGACTATCGCTGTGCTGTGCGGACACATGGATTTGGGCCCTCTTTCTGTGGGAGTTTGCACATTCTCCCCGTGCTTGCATTGGTTTTCTCCGGTTTCCTCCCACATCCCAAAGACGTGCTCTTTGGCAAAACAAATTCTCCCTATATTGACTCGCAAATTTGGTTCCAGTGCATAGATCTATAAACACAGACAGAGATCATGGGTAGAAGTGGGAACATTGAGATAGCGGCGTGGGGTCATTGGGCCGAAGGGCTTTCCTGCGCTGTTCTGTTCTTTGTAGTTCTTTGTTCTAGATGCTAAATTCCTCCTTCAATGTACTCGAACAGGCACCGGAGTGTGACGACTAGAGAATTTTCACAGTAATTTCATTGCAATGTTAATGCAAGTCTACCTGTGACACTCAAATAAATATAACTTTAAATCCACAGCCACATCCATTTGGAAGGACAGGGGCAACAGATATCTATGAATACCACAAGCTTTAGCCCATCACCAGCAAACCATCCCCCCCCCACCCCCGCCCCACGCAAAGTCACCCATCATCCTGATTTAGAAATATATCACTGTTCCTTCACCGTCACTGGGTCAAAATCCTCAAATTCCCTCCCTAACACCACTGCAAATGTACCAACACCACACGGGAGTGCAGCAGTTTAAGAAGACAACTCACTACATCTCAAGGGCAACTAGGAATGGACAAAGCCAGCAAAGCCCACACCCCTCGGCTGAACAAAAAAAAATTGATACGTTTGGGGCCTTGCTGAGCACAAGTGAGCTGTTATGTTTCTCTGCATTACAATACAACTACACCTCAAAACTGTTTTATTTGGCTTGTCATGATGTTTTAAATTGTACAATCCAAATACAATTCTTTTTCTTCAGAGTGAGGTAATACATTACATTGAGAAGACGAGGTTTCAACTGTGGCTCAGTTGTTAGAAGGTTTGTTTGCAGGAGTTTACCATATGCAAATTGACTTGCCAGGTTTCCCACATTACAATAGCGATTATACTTCAAACTTCTTCTTCTGTGAGCATTTTGTGATGGCCTGGGGTGTTGCAGAAAGTAGGTTAGATGGAACAAGTTATTTAAAGGTGCCTGGCTGGCACTGGGCTTGAACGAAATTAAGTGGTTCAGAGAGTGGACAATGAATGGCAGGGATCTCCTGCGCTAGCGTTCAGTTAAATTTACCACTTTGACACAGGAAAGACTTGATTTAATAATGCTTCATGAATTAAAAGCATCTGACATTATCTTCAATTGCTCACACAACTGACAGCGATTATGCACCTGATATTTCTAGAACTTCACCCTCGTACGTTACAGGTCAAAAATGTTCCTTCTAGACCCAAGCTTGAAAAATAAAATTGATAATTGTACTCCAAGTGGATATTTTCCTCAAAAGGCCAAGTAAAGTGGACATGAAATGAAGATATCACTTCACTGTAATCCAATATCAATGGATTTCACTATTTTTCCACCAAAGACACCATTATTCTGTACTCATGTATTGCTGAAAAAAAAAAGGACATGTCAAAGTTTTTCATCTTGCACTCACCAGGACTCTTCACAAGAATACCCATAAGAAGTCTCATTAGCAGCATGCTAAAAGTTCATGATACCAAATAAACCTGTTGGACTGTAAACCCTGGTGTTGTGAGACTTCTTATTGTGCCCACTCAAGTCCAATGCTAGCATCGCCACATCAAGAATACCAGTGTAAGAGGAAAACAGCAATTTTGGCCCCAAAAAGTGCCCAGCCTACCTCAGGTTGTATTGAAAGTAGCTCAAAAGATTCGAGTTACAGATGAAGCTAGCTGTTTCACAGTGCTACATTTGCTTAGATCAAACTACTCAATTTTGAACATCACTATTAAATTTCCCTTTAACCTGCTCTGCTCCACTAAGCAGAACCACTCCAGCTTTTTGCCTACTAGTCTCAGGTTTGTTTTTAGAAAATCAGAAGACCTCTTTCTTACTTACAACCACATCTCAAGTTCTCAGAAGGGCTGAGGTTCAAAGTGCTGTTTGGCTTTTTTGTGCAAAAAAAAAAAAAAATTGCATGAAATTTGTTTCTCAAAGCGAGACTTTACTGAAGTAGGACCTCAGCAGCTGGGAAAGGTGGATGGACAAGGATAGTCACAAAAGCGAACCACACTGAATGCGTGTCAGCGATCAATCCCAAAGCCAGCGGAGCAGGCATTGTTGCAGCAGACTGGTATAGTAATAGGATTAAACAATGGTACTATAAAAAGCTGTAAGCTGTACTTCCTAAAAATGACACCCTTGTAAATAGGCAGGCATCACTGCTTCCTGTAATTTCACACTTCCCACAGATGTCAGGAGCAATCCATTAATGGACATCAGACCACCACTGCTGTTTCAGTACAAATAAACTTTGCCCCAGGGACACTTCAGGAAGAGAGACCCAAATACATACATATAATATACTGTTTAGCAAAGGATGGCCCATAGATCAATGTCAGTCCCGTACTGCAAAGGAGCCAATGAGACCAACTCCTAGCTCAGGGCTGTGCACAGATCTCACTTGCAACTTTTTCCTTCACTGTAGCCATTTCTAATTACTTTGGGCACCACATCAAACCTATCTCTATTTACATCCTGTAATAAATTATAATAAATCCATGAATCAATTATTTGTATGTATGTATGTGTGTATGTATGTGTGTGTGTATGTGTGTGTGTATGTGTGTGTATGTGTGTGTGTATGTGTGAGAGTGAGAGTGATATATATTTTATAATATTATATTCACACATGCACACTTATTCATGCCATTGACAGTTAGCCCACTTTAAAAAAAAAAGTGATTTTTCCTCTCTTCAACAAAGTTATGATATGCATCAGTGCGGGCAAAGCACAGGCAATGGCAGCAGCAAGGAGCCCTTTAATGAGCCCTTCCAATGGAACGGCGAAATTAGATTTATATCAGATATTGTGATGTTAGTGTACCTTTAAGAGATCTTTTTGAAAGGTTACGATCTTTGCCGCTCTCATAGCCAATGTTTCTCAGCTCACCACAGCCTTCGCTGATTATGTTGCCAGGCCAACTACAATGAATCCTTTGTTGCTATTAAGTGGTTTAAATGGGGTTGTTTGTGTTTATTCTGGGACTAATTTTATGATCCTACATTGTTAAAGGACCATCATGTGTTTTTGGACAGTTTCTTTCTCAGTGAATTTAAGGTTTAATTTTGTGTTTGGCTGCAGTTGAAGCTGTGTTGTTAGAAGAGACAGTAAACTAAAAGAAGTGTTTTCCCTCTCTCCGTGGTTCTGGAAATTCTGCTGTTTGTTTGAAAGAAAGGTCATATCTTCCTGCAGTAAAGATTCTGCAGCTGGTAGCTTGACTAGAACCTAACATTCTAAGAAGCTGTTTTGACTTCAACTTGTTCTGAGTGAATCTAGAGGACTGCAGACTTCAACCAAAGGACTCAATTTCCAGTATCTCATGAGCATTAGTCTTTACTGTGTTGAACTTGTTTAAAGGGCCTTGTCTATGGAAGGCTTTGATTGGAATACATTAGATATATTCACTAAGGGCTATACATTATGATAATTGTTCTGTTTCTTGTTTGTAATTGACAAAAATTCTTGCTTGTGTTTTTATTATGGATGTTAACTATATCCTTAAATAAATTTTGGTTGATAAAAGCTCTTTAGTGGGTGGCAAGATGACAGTGTGGCCTCACAGCACTACAGACCCAGGTTTGATTCCCAGCTTGGGTCACTGTCTATGCACAGTCTGCACCTTCTACCACGTCTAATTGGGTTTCCTCCCATAGTCCAAAAGACATGCTGATTAGGGTGCATTGGCCATGCTAAATTCTCCCTCAATGTACCCAAAGAGGTGCTGAAGTGTTGTGCCTGGGGGCTTTTCACAGTAACTTGATTGTAATGTTAATGTAAGCCTACTTGTGACACTAACAAATAAAGTTTAAGTTTTAGTGGGTCATTTGAATCATAGCTGAAGTAAAACATCTCATTCTTATCCTCGCCAAATTCAAGATTATGACCCAGGCAGGCTCCATAGAACACTGAATCGTAACAATGTCAAACCACAAGAGTTATTTTGAAACCACTGGAATTACCCAATAAGATTGCACCCGTTACTTAATGTATACAATTGGTGGGAGTTGGTTCACATCTGTAATTTCCCACAAGACCCTGACATCTGTTAAATGGTAGAGGAGAAACAATAATCATGGGGCTGGACTTTACCTCTCCCATGATATTGCCTGACTCACCAGATGGTGGGCAGGGTCAGAACTCCAAAGTGTTCTAATGAGCACACTGGATCATATGTTTGGCACTTTGATTTTGGATAAGCATGAGATATTTCACTTCAAATGACCCACTGAAGTTTATTTATTGGTGTCACAAGTAGGCGTATATTAACATTGCAACGAACCTGCTGTGAAAATTCCCCCCCGGTCGCCACACTCTGGCACTTGTTTGGGTGCACTGCGGGACAATTTGGCATGAGCGATGCACCCAATTCGGAGTCTGAAAGACATGCTGGAGGAAACTGAAACCTGGATAGGATCGGCTTGGTGAACCATGTTTCCCAAGGAAAATGAGGAGCAGTTGGACACAATGTTACACAAGCCAGAAAGTTCAATTGGTTTGATTTTGGGGATAAAATAAAACCACCACAAAGCCTTGTGAGTTGGAGTCATGCACAAAGAGCGGGACAAGAAAATCCAACCCCTTGTAACGTCTGAGATTCACAGCTGTTCACCCTCCCCAAAAACATAGGAGGTAGCACCAACACAGTTTATCCAAGAGCTGAGAAAAACCCATTCAGAAATCTGCTTGAATAAAAATAATTGCTTTCCTTGCAACCCTATAAAAGTAACAGTTAGAAAAAGCCCTTCATAGCATCAATACAGAGGCTTTCCTTCACTTTGTACCGCTTCATCTCGTCCAAATAAACACATTGAAAACAGCACAAAGACAGAATAAATTATAACCTCAAAACAATCACTCTACTCCCACCCGTCAAAACAGAACCACTGCTGAGCTAATCCATTTTAGTTCTGAGGATTGGCCAAGCATTCAGCTGGGAACTGCATCAATGTGATAGATGGTCCGTCACCTGTTTCTCCGCAGGGACCATGGGGGAAGACAGTGGTGATGAGGTTGAGCACTGGAGGACCTAATAGCTTTTAGACCAACTGGAACAAAGTCCCCGAGGACCAAGATGGGTCAGCACTGGCCTGCCTGCATGGCTGCCTCCAATCTGTTTCAGGATTGGTGAGTCCAACTTGCTCTTGCTCCTGCCTCAGAGAGTAAACTGCATGTGACAGGGTCCTTCGTATCAAAGCAGGTTTGCCATGTGAAAAAAAAATCTCTACTCAAGTCATCTGCCTTAACAGTGAAGATCAAGTCACAACCTCCTGACGTAGCAACGTGAGAGCATGCAATGCAATTTGATGATCAAAATTTGCTCTTAATTAGCCAGACTCCAACATGTCATTAATCTGCATCCTTCCCTGCAAACAGTACAGCGGCCCCCACCCCAGGATCCCCTCGCGTTCCTGACACCTGGACAAATGTCAGGTCCTCAAAAACAAAGCCTCAAGAGCCTCTGCATATACGAGAGGTTCGTTCAACGACTGCCAACAGTATTGACTCTGGAAACATTTAATTTGACTCTTGAGAACATGAGTCAAGTTTCAAATTGTACACTGCTCACCACCAGATTGACTCAGAAAAATAAATGAATCCTGACCAGTCAAGCCAAGTATCACTTTGAATCAGGCTAATGGGCACATCACTCTGTATGACTCTAAATATACATTTAAAAAGGGAAAGAATATCCAATTGAATTTTCCCATTAGTTAGGGAGATTGTCTAATTTATGTCACTTATTTGCCTCTTGTTGTCACATTATGTGCTTCAGAGTTGCTGTCCACCGCAGCCTCAGAACAGACATTTTGGGGGTAGATTTGCAAGTGACACACCCAGCTCTGAGTACAAAAAAAAAGCAGGAGGCCATTCAGCCCCTTGACCCCATTTCATCATTCACTAGACCATGGGTGATCTGAATCTTAACTCCAAACGCCTGAAGCTTACCAGAATACTCTTGTCCAAAATCAACCAACTGAATTTTTCCAACCACTCCACAGTCACAGTCGCTTTTTTGAGGCACAAAGTTCCATATTTCCTTCGTGCAAGGTAATACTTCCTGCGTTCACCTATTATAAAACCCTTTAAAGGCAATGTCTCCTTGTTCTCCTCCAGAGGGGATGTTTCTATCTATTTGATTTAATTTATTACAGTCACATGTATCGGGATACAGTGAAACATACTGTTTCTTGCGCACTATACAAAGCATACCATACTTCAGGAAGGAGAGACTGCAGAATATATAGTGTTAGTTATTTTTTTTGGGTGATGTTGGCTCTGAAAAGAGCCATTGTTTGACCTGGCTGCTGGGCTCCCTGTTTCACTTGGAGCTGATGTACTTGGTGATTACCTTGGTGCACCCAGAGATTGCATGATCGGCCAGCTCACCGGGTACTAGCAGTCGCTCAGTGGTCTGGATCTCCCAGGAGGAGATGGTATGGTGCTAGTTGTAGTGGGCCAGGTGGGAAGCCTCGTAGGCAATGCAGTTGAAGGCATCGTTGACGAAGGAGTTCATGATGCTCATGGCCTTGCAGGAGATGCCATGTCCAGATGCATTTGCTTCAGTATCTTGCATATGTAGATGCCGTGATGACAAGGGCTCGCTTGCTCTTCTTGTCAACCTTGTGGTGCAACTGCACGTGATCACTGCCTTCTTGGTGATCACTTTGGTCCCGCCCTCTGCCATCGCTGCTGCCGTCCTGCTGACGCTAACCACCCCCATCCGACCAAACACCGGGTGCAGAGAAAGATCAACTTAATATACGACAGGTCCATTCAAACATCAGGGAAGAAGCTGTTCTTCAATCGGTTGATACGTAATCCCAGACTTTTTTACCTTTTTCTCCAATGGAAGAAGGTGGAAGAGAGTATGCTCAGGGTTCATGCGACTCTTGATTTTGCTGGCTGCTTTTCCAAGGCAGCGGGAAGTGTAGACCATGTCAATGGAAGGGAGGCTGGTTCGAACGATGGACTGGGCTTCATTCACAACCCTTTGTAGTTTCTTGTGGTTTTAGACAGAACAAAAATATGCGGGTTCGGTTATTGGCCATACTAAATTGCCCCTTAGTGTCCTGAAAAGTGTAGGATAGAGGGAATAGTGGATAAAATATATAGGGATATGGGGTAGGGTCTGGATGAGATTGTGGCCGGTGCAGACTCAATGGGTCAAATGGCCTCTTTCTGTACTACAGGGATTCTATGATTCTATTCTATGAACAGGAGCTAAATCAATCTGTGCCACAACCAGAAAGCTTTCTACAGTGCACCTGTAGTAGTTGGTGAGAGTTGTAGCAGGCATGCCAAATTTCCTTAGTCTCCTGAAAAAGTAAAGGTGTTGGTGGGCTTTCTTAACTATAGCGTCCACATGGGGGAAACCAGAAAAGCTCCGTTGACCTGATCAAATGACTTAAACACCTCCAACTTAATCTTCTCTTTTCAAGGCTCAATGCAACCAGTCCTGTGCAATCCTTTTAAGTCCCAGAATCATTACATCCAAGGCTGACATTTCCTTCCTGAAATGCAGCATTCAGAACTGGATTCAGTGCACAAGCTGGAGTCCAACCAGAGCAGTGTTCAGCCAGAGTGCAATGGATGCCCTTCCAACTCGTGTTGCCAAAGGCTCCATCTTCCTATTTGCCCCTCAGCCAAAAGTACAGTGTTAATCGCCATAAATACACATTTGGAAGTAGGTCATAGCTATTACCAAAACATGGTTCAAAGGATAGGGGAATGGCAGCTTAACATTCCTGGTTACAGATTTTTCAGATGGAATACATCAGAGGGGGATTAAAAAATTGACAAAGAGGCTGGTCACAGCATATTGTGTTTTCTCATAGCTAAGAAGAGCATTAAAAGGGCCATATGGGGACAAGGGGTTGATGACAGTAGACTATAGACCCTAAAACATCAGCAAGAATTGAGGGCAAGTATGTGCACAAATTGATGAGAAGTGTCGAAACGAAGGGCCTGTATAGCAGGGAGTTCCAACTGCCTTAATAGCAGCTAGGATAAATCCTGTGTAAAAGGTACTGGAGAGGCAGAGTTCTTAAAAAAAATGCTCTCAAAAGGAAATTTTTAGCCAGCACGGAACAAATCCAATAAGAGAAGCATCAATTCTGGAGTTAAGTTTTAAGGAATTAAGATGGGAAGGTGTAAGGGGCATCAGTGGGATAGCATTCTGCCGCAGCATTCATACATCACTTGGGTTTACACTGAATAGAAGTTTTCAATTTGGGAAAGGCCAATTTTAGTAAACTGAGACTTGACAAGTACAAACTAGAAAAAAAAGACTTATTGATACATCATTCACCACAACGATCCTCCCTCATACAACTTTTGGGAAAACAGAAATAATTGTATTTGATGCTTACTAGAAATCTGGTTCCCTAACTATTGGCTCCACCCCTCTCCCTGGCACTATCCATTGCTGAACCAGATTGTTAAGAGATTCTCTGTTATAGTAAACTCCAAGATGAGCTACAACACTAAGTCTAACAGCTTCATGTTTTTATTTGCGATTTACATAAAACCTCCAAACTACATCAAGGACCAACAGAAACAGAGAGAGAGTTGGGATAACGTAACCATGGTTATCATTAAGACCACCTAGTTGAGGTGGCATAGTGGTTAGCACTGCTGTCTCAACACCCAGGGCCCCAGGTTTGATTCTGGCCCTGGGTGATTATGTGAAGTTTGCATGTTCTCCCCGTGTCTGTGTGGGTTTCCTCAGGGTGCTCCAGTTTTCTTCCACACTCCAAAGATGTGCAGGTTAGGTTGATTGGCAATGCTAAAAATTCTCCCTTAGTGTCAGGGCAAATATATGGGGTTACAGGGATAGGGCCTAAGTAGGATTGTTGTTGCTGCAGGCTCAATGAGCCAAATGGCCTCTTTCTGCATTGTAGCGATTCTATGATATTAGTAATAAAGGAGATCAATAATAAATCATTCAACTCCACCCCTTCTCAGTTCACAGAATGATGCATGGCTTTCAAATGGGCTACTCATTTTGTAGCACTTCCCCATTACTCTGCACATTCTTCTTTTTCAGATACTAATCCAATTCTCCCAAATGCCTTGATTGAATCAACCTCCACTACAATTTCAGGCGGTGCATTTCAGATCCTAACACTGTAAAAACGTCTTTCATATTGCCATTGCTTCTTGTGTCAGTTTAAAATTTGTGCCTTCTTGACCCTTCCATTTATGGGAACAGTTTCTCCTCAACTGCTCTGTCCAGTCCCCTCATAATTTTGATTATTTCTATCAAATCTCCTCTTAGCTTGAATACAGAAACATAAAAAATAGAAATAGACCAGTCCTTCGAGACTGCTGATTGGTGATGGCTGATCACCAAATCAACAGCCCAATCCCGTCCTTCCCCCTTTATCCCTTTAGCCCCAAGAGCTATATTTAATTTTTTTCATACGATGTTTTAACCTAAACTACTTTGTGGCATTTCACAGGCTCACCACTCTTTGGGTGAAGAAATGTCTCATCTCAGTCCCAAAAGGTTTATCGTTTATCCTTAGGAGTACGACCTCTGGATCAAGACATTCATACCATCGGGAACATCCTTCCTGCATCTACCTTATCTAGTCCTGTTCAAATTTTATCACAAGATACTCACCCCCTCATTCTTCTGAACTCCAGTGAATGTAACCCTAACTCTCTAATTCAATCTCTCTTCATATGTCAATCCCGCTATCAGTCTGTAAATCCCTGCCACACTCCCTTCATAGCAAGAATACCCTTCCTCAAATGAAACCGAAATTGCACACAATTTTGTAGGTGCTGTTTCGCTAAGACCCGGTATAATTACAGCAAGACATCCTTGCTCCTGTTTCTTGAACTCTCTCACTATGAAGGCCAACCTACTGCCCACTGCACCTGCATGTTTACTTTCCGTGAGTGTTACACAAGAACACCAAGTCTCATTGCACATTCCCCTCTCTCAATCCATAGCTATTTAGATAATAACCTACCTTACTATTTTTGCTAATCTCACATGTATCCATGTTATACTAAGATCTATCATGCATTTGCCCTCTCACTTAGCTTCTCCAAGTCAGACTGAAACATTTCCACACCACCTCACAGCTCACCTTCCCACCCAGCTTTGTGTCATCTGCAAATTTGGAGGTATTACATTTTGTTCCCTCATATAAATCATTAATATATATTGTGAATAGCTGGAGCCTTAGCACCCCAACTTCTTCAATCAATCTTTACAACTGAAATTCCTCATTCCTGGGACCATTCTCGTGAAACTTTCTGCACCCTGACTAACGCCGTCACATCCTTCCTAAAGTATGGTGCTCAAAATTGGACATGAAACAGCAGTTGAGACCAAACCAGTATTTTATACAGGTTTAACAGAATTAACAGAAATTCCTTGTTTTTGTCAACCTTTTACAGTTATTAGACTGAAAAGCATCAGGTAGAAAAAAATTATACATTATGTCCTTATTGATGAAGCTCAAGATGCTATATGTAACCTGTCCTGCCATCTTCAAAGATTTACTTATATATACAGCCAGATCTCTTTGCTGCTATGTGTCCTTTAGAATTTTACCCTTTATATTGTATCTCTGCATTCTAACTACCAACATGAATCACTTCACACTCCAGACTCATGTCTCTGAGCCATATCCAGCTATATACACATCCTAGATCTTTCCCCAAACACTCTTCAAATACCTGAGCTCCCTTCTACTACCTGTGAACACTATAAGCCCTTGTCTCAGCTCCTCAAAGGTAACAACAACACTTTGACTGAATGTAGTGTGACAGTAATATATCTTTAAGAAATGTGATTTTAAATCATGTCCTCTGCAATTTGATTTTGATTATTGTCACATATATTAATATACAATAAAAGTATTGTTTCTTGCACACTATACAAAGCATACCATCTATACAGAAGGAAAGGAAAGAGTGCAGAATATAGTGTTGCAGTCACAGCCAAGGTGTAGAGAAAGATCAACTTAATGCTCTGGGAGCCAGTGTAGAGAAATCCCCAGTTCTGGGACTGCAGCACCTGCTACAGATCCCACATGGGCAGTAGGTCTGCCTTGCCCCAGCACCATTTTGGGAAACATTTGTAAGCAGCTTTGTTTCTTTGTTGTGGCACGGTTGCCTATGTAGATGTCCTTTTATTACTGCTTAAATGATTTAAATAGGATTTTATTTTTACACTAGATCAAATGAACTTTTTGGGAGTTTACAACCTTTTAAAGTACTGTGGGAAGAATGATTGACAAGTCAAAGTCAGATAGTTCCTTCACCAAAGAATCCAAGGATTCACTTTCATTTTCAGTTAGCTGCTGTGTGCAATCCAGCCTAAAAGGTAGTGTTCCTGTGTTTCTCTCCCTATTACTAGAAGTTTTGCAATGTTGGAAGCAGTTTACTTGTCGAACCAGAGTGAAAATTTTGCAGGAAGTGGTTTGCTGGCTAAAAGCTAAAAGCTAGCCATGGCTTTACCCCTACCTCAAGGTCTGCTGGAAGGTACAAGGCTGGGAAGTCAGAGCTTCAATTCTATCCAAAGGATTAATTCACAGCAGGTACTGCTGAGCTGCAAAACCATGCAAGCATTCTTATTTTCTTTGTTAAACCTGGGGTAGTTCTATAAGGAGGTTTGTTGTATTGGAACAGCACATTTGGTTGAGGTTTACACAATATCATGATTGTTCTTTTCTTGATTGTAACTGGTAATTACTAATTTTGTGTGTGTTAACTATATTCTTAAATGAACTTTGTTTGATAAAAGCTCCCTCATGGATCATTTGAATCAGACCTGAAGTGAAACATTGCATGTTTACCCTAGCCAAATTCAAACTGCAAAACTTCATAAAATACCTCAGGAGTTTCTGACCTGGATTATAACAGAAGCTTCTTCCACTGGCTCACCTGAAAAATGACCAAATGATAACTGCTGGACTCTGGCCTCTGAACAGATCTGGGGACCTATCAAACCATTCTGAGGTCACATCCTCAATCACTGGGCAATGAAACAAGCATTGGAACAGCCCGCATCTTAAATGTTACACTCTCCATAGACTGCTAACTTAGCAGCCAGGAGCACAATGAATTGAATTCATAACGATGCCTACAGAAGACTGGGATTCTCTTTTGCATTAGCTTCCAGTACTTTCTCATATTCTCACCTTCTTTCTCTTATTTGGCTCTCCCTCCTGAACTTCATATTTTAATATAGTGCTAAAAACCTCCATGCCATTGTTACTTCTAATCTTGACCAGATCAATGCATTCCTGGCCAACCACCTACATTCTGTTCTCTATAAACTTAAGGTCTTTCAAAAATTTGCCACCAGTATCCTAGCTTGAATCAAGTCTGGTTCACCCAGCACCACTGTGACGCTAACCTACAGTGCTCCTGGTTAAGCAAAGCTTCAGTTTTTCTGTAATGGCCCATTTCTATAATGGCCTCCAGCCATGCAACCCTCTGCAGATATCTGCACTCCTTTAATTCTGGCCTCATGAGCATCTCTGCTTATAATTGCTGCACCATATGTGGCCGTGCCTTCAATTGCTGGGGCCTTGAGTTCTAACTCTTGCCCTCTCTGCCTCTCATTCCTCCTTTAAGACACTCCTTAAAACCTACATGTTTGTCCCAGTTTTTGGTCATCTTTAAAATGTGGTTAGTGCTTTAGGATGTCTTATTCTGTCAAAAACAGAAATTATTAAAAACTAAGATTGTTGTATTTGAGGCTGGAGCCAGGAAATGGAATCTTGGGGAAAATGTTTTCCTTTAGGAACATAGAAGGAGGTAGTGGTAGCCATTCAGCCCATCAAACCTGCTCTGCCATGCAGTACAATAACAGCTGATGGTCCAATTCAATGCCTTTTTTTCCCCCCCAAACTATCCCATATCCCTTTGTGTCACTGATATTTTGAAATCTGTCAATCTCCTCTTTAAACATACTCATGCACAACCCTCTGGGGTAGGGAATTCCAAAGATTCACAACCCGCTATGTAAAAAGAGATACTCCTCATTGAAGTTTGAAGCAGGTTCCCCTTTATTTAAAAGTTGTTTCTCCTGGTTCCAGACTTATCTACCCGTCTATCCCTATAAGTTTTTTTTAAATGTTTCAATGAGATCACCACATTATTTGAAACTGTAGAGAATATGAGCCCTATTCCCCAATCTCCCACCATCCTGACGGATCTTCATTGCACTCATTCTGTGGCAATAATATCCTTCCTAAAGAGGACCAAAACTGTACACCTCCAGGTGCAGTCTAGCCACGGTTCTTTAAACTTCAAGACTTTGTTACTTCTGTACCTAAATTCTTTTGTGATCAAGGCTAATTTATCAGCCTTCCTAATTGCTTGCTGCACCTGCATGTTAGTTTTCAGTGGTTCTATAGATGAGGCCACCCAGATCTCTTTATATGTACATTCTCTAATGTTTCATTATTTAATAAATACTTTGCACATCTGTTCCTCCTGCCGAAGTATTTGCACATTGCATTCCACCTACATGTCCTTGCCCACATAGACTGTCTAAATCCCTTTAGAAACCGATTTGCATTTTTCCTCACAATATACATTCCCATGAGCTGTGTGTCACTTGTGAATCTGCAATTACTACATTTGGCCCCCCACATTTAAACAATTGGTTTATATTTGGAACAGCTGGAGCCCCAAGTACTGATCCTCATGGCACCTCACTAGTCACAGCCTGGCAATCTGAGAACTACCATTTATTCGCAATCTCTAATCTCTGCCCATTGACCAATCCTTAATCCATACCAGTACATTACCTCGTATCCCATGTGCTTTGATTTTGTGAACCAACCTCCTGTGGGGGACTTTATCAAAGCCTTCTGAAAATCCAACCACAATACTCCCACCAATTCTATTAGGGACATATTTAAAAACACTCCAATAGGATCGTCAAACATGATTTCACATTCATAAATCTATGTTGACTGTGCCCAATCAGATCATTATTGTCCATTTGACTCATCCTTTATAACAGATTCCAGCATTTTCCTTCCCACAAACATAAGACTAACACGTCTCCAAGTTTCCCATTTTCTCCTTCCCTCTCTTCTTAAATAGTGGGATGACATTTGCTATCTTCCAATCTATAGCATTTTGGAAGGCAATTACCAATGCATCCACTTTCTCCATATATATCACTTTGAAGACTCTGGGATAAAGAATATCAGATGGTTGGGACTGTGTTAAAATCTGAACTGCAATTGCTGATTTCACAAAGGCAGAGAATTACGAAGTCAAAGAATCATAAGTAGCCATGGTCCAGCCTTTTGGAATTAAAGCATCAATGTGATGGCAGATATGACAGCAACATTTTGGAAACATGTAGCTAAGAATGAGATTTTAATTTTATTAATGCAATAGCTTTTAGATCCTCAGGACATCCCAAAGTGCTTCACAGCTCAACTATTTCTATAATTTAGACAATTTTACGTAGACAACCTGAGTAGCGAGCATTCACAAAAAGAAAATGGTTAAGTGACCAGTTTGTCCGTTTTGTGGAAAAAAACCTCATATTTCCTTCCACAGCCTCATAACGTCAAGTCCTTGACAGCCAATGACATATTTTTAAATTCATCATGGGGTCGGAGAGGATGATGATGATGATGATGATCTGGTTCTTCCTCCTTTAAAAGCACTTCTTAAAATATCCCAGCTTTTGGTCTTCTGACCGAATATCTCCCTATGTGGCTCAGTGTCACATTTTGCTTTATAATGCTCCTTTGAAGCATCTTGGAACATTTCCATACATTGAAGTAATTGATGTGTGTGACCTGACTTTAGCACTGGGTGCAATTTACTGATAATGCAGAGGGTCAGAGTGTTCAAATCCTACAATGGCATTTTAAGAATTTGAATTCAGTTTCAAAAGTCCAGAAGTAATACACTGCATTAACACAGGTTATTCTGAACCCACCATATCGGTATAAAAATCCAACTACTTCAATGACATATTTCCTTCTTTCAATAACACACTTTAGGGAAGTAAGAGTGCCATCATTTAGTCTACATGATTCCAGACGCCCATTAAGTTTGTTTGACTGTTAATTGCCTTCTGAAGTGGATGAGCAAGTCACTCTGTTCAATCAGGGCAATAAATGTTGACTTTACCAGCAATGTCCCAATCAGAATAACTAAGAGTTGATACCTGCTCTTCCATTGACAACCAAGTACTTGTTCCAAATATTATTTCAAACCATTTCAATCACTGATTACTGATGGAACACATTACATTTAAATAAAACGTTTATATGTAGTACAACATAATTTTACATGAAATAATTAAAAGCAACTACTCCCCATGGTGTAGCTCACGCAGTATCGGAGGAGATGACAATGTTATGAGATGTATGGAAATGCAATAAATAACTTGTTCATTAACTCAGTCAGAAACAGGTAAAAGATTTGAAAATAGCAAGAAAGCAAAATGGATTGTTTGTGCTACAGATACATTTAAATGTGTGACATACACCACATGAAAGATCTTCATGTATTAGATTGTCTTCCCATGGTATTGCTTACTGGTTGCCTGTATTGAGTCTACTTGACTTTGTCTGACCTATTCAGGAGCAAAGATGAAATTGTGTTTTCACTGTCTGTCCCTTTAGGTCAGTGTTTAAGTATTCCCAAAATAATGGCAAAGATAGGTTTTAATCAAAGTGCCATTGTAAACCGCATTGGGGTTAGCAGCTCCTTATAAATCCAGTATTTTTCTCTTTATTGAAAGAAGGCTGACTTTGTCTTCTATAAAGAATAAAAACGTTTTAAAAGAATTACTCAATGGTGACTTGTTGTCATTATCCTAGTGTCACATTTCAGTTAACTGCACAGCTTACATGAGTGGGATTTTGTGTCATGACGCATTACTGGAAGTAGGTCTTTGACTGTGTTTGTAAATCATCTGAATGTTCATTTCCTGAATGAGTTGTTTTATAAATATAGAACAAAATGTCAAGAACTGGGACAGGGACTTCAGTAACCTATTCTACAGCATTGCCTCTTGGCCACAGTCTACCGACTACACAGCTTCAAGCAAATGTTTACAAGCATAAATATTTATCCAAAGCCACTTCAGTTATCAAATATTGATGCCTCATAAAAAAGGGTGCCGCGCAGGAAATGTCCACACATACAGAATGTGCATCTGTGTACACCTGTGTGGATAGGAGGGCAGATGTACAAAATCCTAGAGGAATTGAGTTCATCCTGCACAGCAACAACCTGTAGTTTATGTAGCACCTCTAACAAGATACTGGACAGGAGCTTTATAAGTAGGGAATATTAAAGCAGATGGCCAAAAGCTTGGTCATAGAGGCAAGTTTTAAAAAGCAGCTTAAAAGGAGGGGAAAAAAAAAGAGAGAAGCAAAGAAGCCAAAGTGTTTAGGAGGGAAATTCCAGAGCTTAGAGTCTAGACCAGTGATGGGCAACCTACAGCCCGGGGGACACACATGCCTCATCAGGGACCTGAGTGTGGTCCATGAGACATTTTGTGAGCCACTGCCTTTCACCTGGTTGCCAGATTTCACTGATTTCTAAGCACATAGTTAAGTGATTTGCATATACAGCAAGGGCACGTGAAATGAGGTACATGCTGATTGCATACATTAAGTGCAAGAGACGTGTTCCATCTGCGTCAATCAAAACATAAATATTTCTTTTGATTTTACCAAAGCCGATAGTTCTATTAATATTTGAATTTTAAACATTTTCTTTGAGTTACCGTGAAATATTTGGCATACCTTGAGTGTATTCAATCTTCTTCACGGGATCATAGTTAGTGAACAAATCCAACTTCAAGCTCACTGAAATGAGCCACTCATGGATTCCACACACTAGCCTACGTTGCCTATCACTGGTCTGGGCAGCAGAAAGCACAGTGATTGAAATCATAGATACTCAAGTGACCAGAATTTGAGGAGGGCACATCTCTTTGAAGATTTTTTTTTTAAGAGCAACACAGCACGGGAAACAGGCCCTTCGGCCCAACGAGCCCGCGCCGCCGTCATAACTATATAGTAGCAATTCCATTATCCTATTCTAATTTTAGGTTATTCCTAATATGGAAGGCTCTCACTATAGGGACAATTTGTTTCCCAATCAGCCTAAGAGCGAATTTTTGGGTTGTGGGAGGAAACCGGAGCGCCCGGAGAAAACCCACGCAACCACGGGGAGAACGCGCAAACTCCCGCAGACACCGGCCCAATTCCAAGTGTCTGCACAGCTACAGCGATAGTCACTGAGCTGTCATGGTGCCCTTCAGATGGTCCAGATAAAGCACTCATTTACGACATGAAGCACCAGGCAACCCATGAATCAACATCCAAGAGCTGTCCTCGCACCACCTGCCGAATGCATGCTCCTTGTTGGTCAAGTATGGACCGAATTACCTGTGGAAAAAAAAGCCATAGTTAAACAGTCCTACTATATTCCTCTATCTGCATACCGCTCATGTGGCTGTCCAAGAGACCCTTAAACAGCCCTAGCGTGCCTGCTCCCACCACCTTACTCGGCAGTGCATTCCACACCCCCACTACCCTTTGTGTGAAAAACTGCCCTCTAATATTCGTCTTATACATAGCCCCCCTCACCCTATGGCCATGACCCCTCGTCCTATCCATTTCTAAAGGTGGAAAAAGTTTACCTCCATTTACTCTATCTATACCCCTTATAATCTTATACACCTCTATGAGATCCCCTCTAAGCCGACGTCTTTCAAGGGAAAACAACCCCAGTCTATCTAATCGTTCCTCATAAGACAGTCCTTCCATACCAGGCAGCATCCTGGTAAACCTCCTCTGCACTCCCTCCAAGGACTCCACATCCTTCCGATAGTACGGCGACCAGAACTGGACGCAGTATTCCAAGTGAGGCCTAACCAACGTTCTATACAACTGCAACATCAAACTCCTACTCTTGTATTCTATACCCTTTTCTATGAAAGCTAACATACTATACGCCTTCTTTATCACCTTCTCCACCTGTGAGGACACCTTCAGAGACTTGTGAACCTGCACCCCCAAGTCTCTCTGTGTCTCTATGCTCCGTATAGTATTGCCTTTTATCCTATAACTCTCTTCTACATTTTTCCGGCCAAAATGCATCACCTCGCATTTATCCGGATTAAATTCCATTTGCCATCTATCTACCCAGTCTACCAACCTATCTATGTCCTGTTGTATTGCCTGGCACTGCTCCTCTGTACCCGCCAATCCAAGATTGTGGGACTGAAAGAGATGATGGAAATAGGCAGGGCACAACAATGGAGAAATTCGATAATATCAATGCAACTTCTTTCCAACATCAAGCTGATGCTTAACCAAGGGGTGACAGATGAATAGGACATGGTGAGAGCACAAACACATGCAGCAGAATTTTGGATCATCTTAAACTTATGGAGGAATGTGCAAATAGGATCAGAAGTATATTGGAATCATTAAAATTCGAGATAACAAAAGCAAGGAGAGTATTACTGCAGTGAAAACAAGCAGTCTTAAATAATTGCAGTCAGAAGTTAAGTTGGTTAGCACTGTTGCTCTACAGCGTCAGGGACCTGGTTTCAATTCCCAGCTTGGGTCACTATCCATGCGAAGTGTGCATGTTCTCCTCGTGTCTATGTGGGTTTTATCAGCATTTCCTCCCACAGTCCAAAGATATGCATTGGCAGTGCTAAATTGCTCTTTGGGGCCCAAGTTGTGCAAATTAGAGAGGCTAGCAGAGTAAATATGCGAGGTTACGGGCACAGCGACTGGGTAGGATTGTCTTCAGTGCAGATTCAATGGGATGAATGGCCTTCTTTCTGCACTGTAGGCATTCTATGATTCATCTTGGTAAGAAGTATGACATTGCCCAAACGCATAATGTCTTTTAATGTTTTGACGTTCCTGAATACTAATTTGCAGTTCTTTTAAAGCAGGTGAATCTATTCATTACAGTAAATACAGCCATGTACAACCAATTATGTTGTGTATTTGTTCTTTCATAATTTGCCCTTCAGGATATTTGAATATGTGCAATATGATTCGACAGAAGACACTGTATCACAACTGAATCCCATTCTATTCTCCCACCTCAATTATTGATCAGTAGCCAATATATATACTGAAGGATTTTTGAAGAACCCAATGGTTTTGGTCAGCACCTATAGATAGTGTAAATGCTTTAACCAAGATCTGTGAAGCACAGAGACAAAATCTAATCCTCTCACCCAACAAGAAAATACTAATTAGCCAAAAGGTAGAGGACTTGACTTTAAAAAAATAGCTGAATGACAAGAGGTACAATTTCACCAGGCTTTAACAGGACAATGGTGGTCAACACAAATAAAGTTTTGCACAAAAATGTAAGTGAAATCTGTTGGGGAAATTGTGCCACTCTAGTCCTGGAAGATGCCAACCTCGTTGGAAAAAATGGTACCACAATTGTCAGAGGCCCTCCGGCATCTCAACCAAAGTGACCATTATACAACAAAGCAAACATTCGTCCTTATATGGCTGTGGCTGAGGCATCAGAAACTAATCTGATCCCACATCCTTACCCACCATGCAAACAAAGGTACCTTCCTACTGGATATCAATCAAGAATGAGACGTGGTGATTTTCTTTATACCTTCCAAATCCATAGACATTGAGGCCAATTGCAACATATCTGCTGCCAGCTGGCCAAAATCTACTAACCGAGGATAACCCAAGAGCTCGACCAGTTTAGTTCAGCAATACACCACGCATCCTTAAAAATATTTTAAGGCACATTTCTCACTTTACATTTACACAAAGACAGGAACCTCCAATTGAGCAATAAAAACAATTACAGACATTTAGGACAAGTAATACAGACACCAAGCGAAAGCTATTTATTTTAAGGAAGTGAAGTCCCTGATTGCAATAAGCAAACGTGCAACAGTCAGATCCTCAGAGTTTGACATGTGCCAAAAAATTGGTGTAGGCTGAAGTGCCAAAAAAAACTAACTTAAAAAAAAAATTAATCCTGAAATATTTTATAAAAATGAGTATTGGAAATTAATACCTTGTTGATCAATAATAAAAAAAAAATCACTGCAAATATTTGCATCCCTCCCCTTTCCTGCTGTTATTATGACAGGAGCCTGTAGCAGGCAACAGATGCCAGCAAGGTAATAGTCACAAGAAAAAAAAAATCAATCTCCAGCCACTTCCCACTTCCTAACCACTTAGGATTTAGGAACCACTTCCTAAATTAATTGACTTTAGTCAAAGTAACCCACAAAAGGCATAACTACGCTGCAGAAGTAGCCTGAGACCAAAGGCGCTTAGTTTCTCAGTCCCATCTATTCACATTTGTTGGTTTGTTTTCTGGATGGTGGGAAAGGGAAGCATCATTTGCCATGCCCAAAAACCCATTTCAGTGAGGCAATGCTATCCATATTGACATCACGTGCTTAGAACTACATACTGATCTCCCAATTTCAACAAGCTCTTGCGAAAAACAGATATAAACAACAGGGACCTCCACATAAGAAAATCAAAATGCAAAGTCTAATAACAAACTTGCTCCTCTAATACATTCTGGTTTGCACAGATTTCCCTTCTTTTCCAGCATACTCAAGTCTCTGTCTCTGTGTTTCCAACGCAAGATTAAAAAGAAAGGTTCACACCATTAGCTATATCTTAGTAAGTTATCATGGCAGCAAATACAAACTTTATCTTTGGACTGATAGAAGTTTTTAAAGTGGAAGAAAGAAGCTGACCCAAGTACCACTCCATGCACACACTGGGAAACAGAGTCAAGTTTTGTAGCAATTTGTGGACAAATTAAGCAATCACATTCCACATTTTGAAAGGGCACACTGGAGTCAGTGAGATGCCTCAAAAATACTGTTAATGAGGCGGAAACATGGCCATTTTCAGCTTATTTCCAGACCAGAGGACCAATTTGGATGGAATAAAGGTGTAGATGTGGGGAGAAAAGAGAAGCCTTCCTCAATGACATTGAGAACCACATATGACTACCAAGCCTTACTCAGACTAAATGGACTGTCCTTATTGTCCCATTGCTTCAGTGTGATGTGGACAGGCTGAGTGCGTGGGTAGATATAGTATAAATGTGGATAAATGGGAGCTTATTCACTTTGGTAGCAAGAATAGGAACATGGATCCTATTAGGTGAGTGGGTGTGAATTCAGACAAGTGGATACTCAGCAAGACCTTGGTATCCTCATGTGTCAGTTGTTGAAAGTAGCAGGAAATAAAGAAAGCAAATGGTATATTGGCCTTCACAGTGAGAGGATTTGAGCATAGGGATAAAGATGTTTTGCTGAAATTACATAGAGTGTTGGAGATGACACCTGGAGTATTGTGTGCAGTTTTGGTGTCCTTAACTGAGGAAGGATGTCCTTGCTACAGCAAAGGTTTACCAGGCTGATTCTTGGGATGGCGGGTCTGTCATAATGATAAGAGACAAAGTCGGTAAGGATTATATTCACTGGAGTTTAGGAGAGTGAGAAGGGATACCATGGAAACTTATAAAATTATAACAAGGTTGTACAAGATAGATTCAGAAACAATGTTCCTGATGGTGGAGAGTCCCAAACTAGGGGTCGTGATCTGTAGATAACGGATAAACCTTTCAGAACTTAGATGAGGAGAAATTTCTTCACCCAGACTGCCAGAGAAGGCACTTGGGGCCAAAATGTTATCTGATTTCAAAAAGAAGTTAGATATAGCTCTTGGGGCTAAAGGGATCAAGGAATAATTGGGGAAGGGGCAGAAATCAGAATATTAAATTCAACAATCAGCTATTATCAAAATGAATGGCAGCACATGCTTGAAAGGCTGAATGGTCTGCTCCTGCTTCTAATTTCTATGTTTCCATATTTCTTTACCAATCTAGCACTTATTAACATATGGAAGATGGACAAATTGAGAGCATTGACAGCCCTGTGGGTGTAACTACGTCATGATGTGGAGATGCCAGTGTTGGACAGGAATGAGCATAGTAAGAAGTCTCACAACATTAGGTTAAACTCCAATAGATTTGGTTGAAAGCACAAGCTTTCTAGCGTTGCCCCCTTCATCACCTGAGAAAGGAGCAACACTCCAAAAGCTTGTGCTATCAAATAAACTTGCTGGACTTTAACCTGGTGTTGAGACCTCTTACTTGTGTGTACCTATGCCTCAGGGACTGCAGTGGTTCAAGAAACCAGCTCACCAGCACCTTATAAAGAGCAACCAGGGATGGGCTAGTCTAATCAGTGATGCCCCACACTCCATAAACATTTTTCTGTTTAAAAATGGGTTTGAACTCTTACTCTTGACCCAGTACAAACATAAGTTATGCTGCCATTCAGCAGCACTCATCTGCTCCAGGAAAAGCTCTTATCCTGTACCTTTAATTATGCAATAGACAGTTTTCAAAAAACAAGTCTCTACTCTCTGCAATTAACCATCCTCATATCAACTGCTTACAGGGGAACGTGTAGGGTGTCTACTATATCACTCATTATCTCACATCGTCGGAAACATTCAAGTGTTTTAGAACATAGAACACTACAGCACAAACAGGCCCTTCGGCCCACAAGTTGTGCCGAACACATCAAAACCTACCCAGCCATAGACCTATCTATAACCCCAATCCCATTGGATCCCATATACTCATCCAGAAGTCTTTTAAAAGACCCCAGCGAGTTCGCCTCGACCACCACCGACGGCAGCCGATTCCATTCACTCACCACCCTCTGAGTGAAAAACTTTCCCCTAGCATCCCCTCTGTACTTGCTTCCCTGCACCTTAAATCTGTGCCCTCTTGTCGCGACCATTTCAGCCCTGGGAAATAGTCTCTGAGACTCCACCCTATCTATTCCTCTTGTATTTTGTATACTGGTATATTTTGTATACTGGTGTTTCTTAAAAAGCAAGTACTATAAAATAGTATACAAAACACGGAAACATAGACAAACAACATAATTAATTGTACAATATGTACAAAATGTTCGATATTCTTGCTGGTTAAGATCCAAGAAACAGTCTCTGATGCATTTGCATTGTTTTCCTTTTTTCTGAGGTTGAGGAAAGCTTCAATTTTAAGTTCTAAATACATAAACATACACACTGCACCCCATAAATATAGCAAGAACTCACTACATGCATGATCCAATTTAAACTAATGCACTCTTATTAGAATTACAATCTTAAAAGCTGCAGTAGAAACCAATAATAGTTCTCTGCAGTTTCATTAAAACACTCTTTCAAAGCAACAAAAGTCATTATTTTATGGAAGCTGTGAGACTGCAGAGTATTTAGGAGAACAAAGCAAACAGTTCAAAAGCCTGAGTTTCTCTGGAGGAACAAGTCAAGTTCCGTTCAGGAGACCCAAGTTTGCAGCTTTATCCATCTCCAGTTTCAATTTATTGTGTGTTGACGAGAAAAATGAAATAAAAAAGGTTCCAACGTTTTACCTTCAAAACAATAAATTAACTGAAGGAAGATATCAATGTGATTATATTAAGCCTCAAAGTGACAAAGACATTAACAACTTCAACATCATTTAATACTTCCCGCTATGTCATTTACATCTAGTGATTAGCCTGGAGACAAAGAGTATGCATCTCACACCTGGTATGGAAACACTACCCTGTCTAGATGCCACCTATGCATTAACATTAACATTTATAATACTTTTGCCTTTAAAGATAACTTTCATGCTGATTAATTCTCAAGCAATGCTGCTTCAGACAAACACAGCAGTTTTCCAAGGAAATTCTTGCATGTAAACTATCTCAAGAGCTACAGAACATAAACACATAGCTCTGGGGTAAAAGCTCCATCGTCAATGAACCACTGGCAATATTCAGAAGATGCTACCATGTCATCATCAATCTTCAACAGGTATCTTTACATTTCAGTGCCAACACTTTACTGCTCAGTGCCAGTAATAAATCCAGTGGCGATGGTGGTCCAGTTTTGCCCAAGTCTCTCCAAATTGAAGCCATGCGGAAGGCAAAATAAAGACACCGTACTAGTTGCAGATGGAAGTCTCAAAGAACAAACAACAAAACAGCATGGGAAACAGGCCCTTCGGCCCAACAAGCCCACGCCGCCACCTTGATGTTCTCACTTCTACACGTGATCCCTGTCTATGTTTATACATCCATGGACTAAAAACCAAATTTCAGACAATTTAGGAAGAGTTTGTTCTGCCAATCAGCCTAAGAGCACATCTTTGGGATGTGGGAGGAAACCAGAACACTTGGACAAAACCCACGCAAACACGGGGAGAATGCACAAACTCCCACAGACACAGGCCCAAATCCATGTATCTGCACAGCACAGAGATAGTCACTGAGCTGTCATGTTGCCCATCAAATGGTCCAGGTCAAGCGTACACTAACGATGTGAAGCACTAAGATACTCTCAAAAACAAAAATCCAAGAGCAGCCCTCTCACAACCCATCACGTGTACGCCTCTTATTAGGCAACAAGGTGGACCAAAGTACCTGTAGGATAAAAACAAATACATCAATATCATCATCTATTCACACACTTCCCAGGGACTCCCAAGGCTCATGATCCCTATTTTAAATCAGTTTTCTATACCCCTCCATTCCCATTCTGTTCATGTGCCCATCTAAGTATCTCTTAAATAACTCCAGAGTACCTGCCTCCACCATTTTACTTGGCAGCGCGTTCCATACCCCCGCCATCCTCTGTGTGAAAAAACTCCCTCTAGCATCCAAATTATACCTTACCCCCTCACCCGAAGCCCTTGACCCCTCGTGCTATTTGAGTCCATCCTAGGAAAAAGCTTAACCCTGTTAACTCTACCTATACCCCTCAATCTTGTACACCTCTATTAGATCTCCTCTAAGTCTACGTCTTTTTAAGGAAAACAGCCCCAATTTGCCTAACCTCTCCTCGTAACTCAGACCTTCCATACCAGTCAGCATCCTGGTAAACCTCCTCTGCACTCCTTCTAGAGTCTCTACATCCTTCCGGTAGTAAGGCGGCCAGAACTGGACGCAGTATTCCAAACGAGATCTAACCAACATTTTATACAACTGCAACGTTAAAGGCCAGCTCTTGTACTCTATACCCCTTCCTATAAAGGAAAACATACCATATGCTTTCTTCTCCACTTGCTCTGCCACCTTCAGAGACTTGTTCACCTGCACCCCCAGGTCCCTCTGCGTTTCTATACTCTTAATAGGTCTACCCTTTCTCATATACCTCGCCCCTACATTCTTTCTCCCAAAATGCATCACCTCACATTTATCAGGATTGAATTCCATCTGCCATCTGTCTGCCCAAGCTACCAGCCTATGTCCTGCTGTATCGCCTGACAATGCTCCTCACTATCCGCAAGTCCAGCCATCTTTGTATCGTCTGCAAACTTGCTGATCACCCACTTACTCTCTTGCACCTCACCTGTGTCCAAGAGACAAAGATTTGCGTCAGAGGCTCAGCAATTTCACCTCGCACCTCCCTAAGCAGCCTGGGATAAATGCCATCAGCCCCGAGATTTATCAGTTTTAATGCTACCTAGAAGCTCTAACATTTGCTCTTTCAATATACAAAGGGACTTACTCCAAGTCATTTATATATATTACAAATAGAAGAGGTCCCAGTACCGAGCCCTGCGGCACACCACTAGTGACCGACCTCCAGCTAGAAAAACACCCTTCCACTATTACTCTCTGTCTCCTATTACCAAGCCAGTTACTTATCCATCTAGCTACCTGTCCTTGTATCTCATTAGCCTTGACATTCTCAACTAACCTCCCACGAGGGACTTTGTCAAACGCCTTACTAAAATCCATATAGACGACATCAACGCCTCGCCCTTCATCCACCGTCTTCGTCACCTCCTCAAAAAATTCTACCAGATTTGTAAGGCATGACCTCCCCTTAAAGCCATGCTGCGTATCCCTAATCAGATCGCAACGCTCTAAGTGCCTATACATCCTAAGAATCCCCTCCAACAGCTTCCCTACCACTGACGTCAAACTCACCAGCCTATTTTAATACACCCGCATGAGTGCCTTTTCCGAGTCTTTACGTCGCTCGTCGACGGTTTGGTCTACCACTAGCAGAGCCCCAGCCGGGGTCTACTTGATCTAAGTTTGTGGCTCGGTTGGATTCCCTGCTAAGATGTTATTAGCTGGGGTATGAGCTGGGATTTAAGCTAAGATTTTATAGAAAGCTCTATTTATTGTCATCCCTGATGTTTATGGGCAATTTAATGAGCCTTTTGACGGCATTGTGTGGTCGGTGCTCGGCTCTCTTACATGAGGGAGGGAATTTAGAATTTAAGGGATATATTTGTGCCAAATCAAAAGGGAGCCAGATTAGGTGACGTGACAATTTTGTCTTAGCCAATTAACCGAGTTAGCACGTTTTTGGGTATGTGGGAGGAAACCGGAGTACCCGGGGAAAACCCACGCAAACACGGAGAGAATGTGCAAACTCCCTCAGCCACAGGCCGAGGTCGATGGTCGACCCAGGGTCCTTATAGCTGACCAGCCAGCAGTGCTAATCACTGGGCTGATGTGTTGCCCATACGTACCGCGACACCTGGGTGGAAATCGGTGTCGATGTCATCCGCTGGTAGTGATCATCAGAGACAAGACGGGGCACTACGTCCCTTCTCCGTGTCACACCAGGCACAGTTCGTTCGTCTTACCCTCTGTACCGAATTGTGTGGGTAGGGGGTCGCGGGTGCTTCTGATGCCTAGATAAGCGTGACCGCATCCGCCAGCGGATCACCAATTAACCCCGGGACAAGCCGGAACTTGTCAAGCCAAAACTTTTTCTCTTTCACCAATAACCGGGTTTATAGGCATAGAAGCATTTTGGCTATTCTCTGCCAGTCAGATTCCTTCAGGCCATCGCCTGCCAGCTCGAAGGCCTGAATTCCCTGTGGCACCATCGGTAAGGACTGACTCACTGTGGTCTAGAATGCCAAGAATACCACAGCTATGCAACACACAACAGCGTCCCTTCCATCAATACCACTCTTGGATGGCAGTCCAAGTGGTTGTGGTAGTGGTCGTGGACCTGGCATGCATCGCCCCCGCTATTTGTTTCTCCACCAGTCACGGAATACCCACTCCTGTGCCCAAGGAGACGGTACCAGGTGGCTCCCACGGAAGGGATTGACTCACTGTGGGTAGAAACCAGAAGACCCCACAGTTACAGGGATTGGCTATCAATCGCCTTTATTTCGGCTTAGCCAATCCTTCCATCCACTTGTCTGTAGTTGCAGCCTGACACGGGCATCCAGACAAACAACTACTCCGCGTCGATTCTAGGACAGCTGCTTTAGCCATCACCACGATGGAGTAGCGGTGATGTTGCCCGGCGGGACCGACGAGGAGGCGCAGCTCACTGTGCGGCAGAATTGACAAGACACGCACAGCTAAAGTAACAAGAGAGTCATAGTTACTCCCGCTTTCCAGGGTTATCCCTACTACCCTTTTTAAACAACAGTACAACATTAGCTATTCTCCAGTCCTCTGGGACCTCACCTGTGTCCAAAGAGACAAAGATTTGCGTCAGAGGCTCAGCAATTTCACCTCGCACCTCCCTAAGCAGCCTGGGATAAATGCCATCAGGCCCCGGAGATTTATCAGTTTTAATGCTACCAAGAAGCTCTAACACTTGCTCTCTCAATATACAAAGCACAAAGCACCTGCAATTCAGAATCCCATTGCAATGCAAGACTGAATATTTTTTAAAATCGCTCATCTGACAGGAAGCGATTCATGAGTCGCTGCCCCTCACAAAGTCAGCATTTATCGGCCATTGTAAATTACCTCACTAAGTGGGGTGCAGCAACTCACCGTGTAATGAAGGCATTCCCACAATGCTTTTAGAGATCCAAGTCCCAGGATTCTAACCCAGCAATGATATCTTTTCAAATGAGGACCAAAAGAGACTTGCTGCCTTCGTGCTTCCAACTAGCAGAGTTTATGAGTTTGAAAGGTGCTAATGAAGAAGTCTTGATGAGTTTCATCTTATAGATCACAACTATGCTGCACCAATGGCAGATGAGATGCTGATCAATTCAACTGCTTCGAATTGGACGATGTTGGAGCTGCACTCATCAGGAAGGTGGAAGACTCCATCATACTCCTGACTTGTGCCTTGCAGATGGACAAGGTCTGGGGAAATCAGCAAGCAAGTTACTCACAGCAGAATTCCGAGCCCCTGACCTGCTCCTGTAAGCACTGATCTGGTTAGGTTTCTGCTCATTCCCCACACAGCTGGATTCAACTATGATAATGCCAGTGAATGTCAAGAAAAGATAGTTAGACCTTCTCTTGCGTGGCAATCATGACCATCTCCAGCAACTGCCAAGTGAACTTACTTGCCAAACCCAAATATCATCCAAATCTTTTTGCAATGCAGCATGGACCAATTCAATATCTGAAGAGTCACCAATAGTACTTAGCACAATGTAATCATCAGCAAGTATCCACACTTCTGACCTTACAATGACAGGAAAGTCATTGACAAAGCAGCTAAAAATGTTAGATTTAAGACACTGTCCTGGGGAATTCTTGTAAATGACATCCTGAAGCTTGGATGATGATCTCTGGCAATCAAAGCCATTTTCCTTTGGGCTAGATACAACTCTGTCCAGAGAATAAATTTTCCCCACCCCCTACACCAAGTCCCATTGACTTGAATTTTATTAGGGTTCCTTGATGCCACAATCATTCAATTGCTACCTTGGTACTAAAGCAGTCACTCTCTGCTCACCTCTAAAATACAACTAAGAACAAAGAAAGAACAGAAAAAAACAAAACAGCACGGGAAATAGGCCCTTCGGCCCAACTCTTTCATCCCTTTGTGGGCCTTGAATGTAATGCAGGCTGCAGATGAGTGCTCCCAATTTGAACAGTGAGGTTATTAAAGATTATTTGATTGCACCAACAGACCCTTCCATCACTTTTCTGATGATTGAAAAGTAGGTTGATACCTTGGATGGATTGAATAATGTCCTGCATTTTATGGATAGGCATTTCCACTTCATTGCTTCGACGTCGGTGCTATGTTGGAACAACCTTGAGAGAGAGCAGTCACCAGCACTGAAGCCGAGGCGTTGGCCAACAAACACACCCTTTGCCACATCCAGCACATTCAGACATATCTTGATGTCACAAGGAGATTTAAATTGGCAGAAGATTGCATTCTGTGATGTTTGGGCCTCAGAGGGCACGGAGAAGGATAATCCATGGTACTCATGGCTGAAGCTGGTGGTAAGCACTTGTTGCCTCATGATAAACTATATACACATTTAAAGGATGGGGATATACATGGCATTTCCTTTACCTGTTAGTTGTTCAATTTTTACAACCATTCACAACAGAATGAAGCAGGACTTTGATATGATTCATTGGTGATGGGATCAATGGCCCCAATGGTGGGGCAGCAGTGCTAGCCACTGTGCCACCATTCTGCCCAGAGTGGTAAATGCTTGGAATTCACTACCATAATGTAATAATGGAAATTTCAGGGAGAAATTAGACATAGTTCCTGGGGCTAAGGGATTGATTTTGATGATCAGTGATGATCAAAATGAATGGCAGAGCAGGCTCGAAGGGCCAAATGGCTTACTCCTGCTCTATTTTCTATATTTATCTCTAACTCCACCTATAACATGCACACACTCTTGTATTGGATCTTAACAAGCTATCAGCTCATTCGTTATACCAGGTGCTATTCCTTGGTTGCTTTCCTTCATTCCTGCCCAAACCAGGATTAGTCTCAGATCTTAGCAGAGTGAGGAATATGCTGTGCTGAGGTGAGAACTGTGTTGGGATACAATGCTGCTGATGGTCCACAGCACCTCACAGACCTCCTGTTTTAAGCTGCCACATCTATTCTGAACTAATCCCACGTAGCAGCGAGTAGTGGTGCTGCACCACAAGAGCTTCCTCAGATGTGAATACACTCCAAGGTATCAGCCAGCTTGGTCAGCAGTGATGGCACTGAGCCATATATGATGGCAGACATTGATGCATTCCATCCACAGTGTGCGCCCCTTCCAAGTACTTTTCAACTACCAATTCATCAGCTGACTAAAGTTTCCTTGCCCAGGTTTGATTTGAAACTACAAGACACAGTGTTCCACCCAATGTTAATGTTGACCACCTCTTGAGAGTTCATCCTGTGCTGGGACAGTACATAGAACATTACAGCGCAGTACAGGCCCTTCGGCCCTCGATGTTGTGCCAATCAATGGAACCAATTTTATGATCCTCTATCCTAAACTATTCCAATGCTTTCCATATGCCTACCCACTGACCATTTGAACGCCCGTAAACTTGATGAGTCCACAATTGCTGCAGGCAGGGCATTCCATGCCCTTACTACCCTCTGAGTAAAAAACCCACCTCTAGCTTCTGTCCTATAGCTTTAAATTAAGGTGGTGGTAGTTATGTCCCCTTGTGTTATCCATCTCCACCTGAGGAAAAAGGCTCTCACTATCCACCCTATCTAACCCTCTGATCATCTATATGTCTCAATTAAGTCACCGCTTAGCCTTCTTCTCTCTAATGAAAATAACTTCAATTCCCTTAGCCTTTCCTCAAAAGATCTAGCCATCATACCAAGCAACATCCTGGTAAACCTCCTCATATTGAGAGATGGTGATTGAACAGTCTGGGACAGTGTCACATCAAATATTAGACTTTTATTTGGCCACTCCATGGGCCAGCTCTTCTAGTTCTGGCAGGATTCCCCAGGTATGAGGAGGAATTTACAGAATCAGCTGGGCTGGATATGCCATTCACATTTCTGAATCCAGTACTTGGGGCAATGATAGCTGTTACACTTTGTTGTAGCAGTTTGGTAAACTGTGTGGCTTACTGAGCCACTCCAGAGGTCAGTTAAAAGTCAATCACACTGGTAATGCTGAAATCCTGCACTGGGCTCACTAGTCAAGACAGACGGTCTAGTGAATTAATTGGCTTTTTAATGACAACCCAACAATTTCCACTAGCACTATCAGCTTTTATTATTCAGATTTTCCTTTTCTAAGGAAGGATTTTAATTAAAATGTTAAAACTGTGGGATTTTAACGCTCACTTTCTGAATCAGAAGCCCAAGGTCTTGGAATTACAAGGCCAGTGACATAACCACTGTACCATGAGCCCTCTGCCTCAATCCAAACAGACTGCACACACAATCTTCCTGAATGTGCAACGCAACCTCAATAAACAATATGACTGTCAAAACTATTCCTTACATCAGTGAAAATGCTGGCAAGCAATACTTAATAAAGATATTATAAAATACAAGGCAACGTAGATGGTAAATCTCATTTTTATCTATGCTACTCTTCAACGTACTTGCATATTTGTGCTAAGTCCATGTTAAAAATCCATCTTCAATCGGCTAGGGACTGGGGGACTGGTAGAACACCTGGTCAGTGCACTATCCTTTTGCTTGAGGAACCTGGATACTCATCATACGGGATAGAAAGCTGCAACCTGCCAGCCAGCTGTTCACTACAAGAGCCCAACTAATTGTCTGCATTCCATTCTGGTCTCAACAGCAGTCCATCAACTTATTCTGCAACTCCGAACTGGCATGAGAAAGTTGGCAAGGGAGTTGAGAGAGGCAAGAAAGCAGGATAGTTACAACCTATTAACTTTGGATGCATAAAAACGTTATTCTTTAGTGTAGTATATATTTAGTGAAAGCACCCCACTCCCCCATCAATTCCACAAGAAACAATTCTCGGCCTCTTGTCAACACTGACATCTGAAACTGACCCAAGGTTTGAGCGATATTCAGCAAATTCAATAAATATAATGAAACACTGACTGAAAACAACTATCACATAATGTCTCAGTCCAACTGGAAACTCCTCTGGGCACGACCCAGAGGCCTTCCCCCCAGCTAGACTACGATTAAATTTCAACTTTTTCCTTCATAATTCAAGCATTTTTTTCAAAAAAAGTTACATTCACTTAATGACAAATTTCATTACTTATGGAACCAATTCTATTTCTTTGTTTTTATTATTTTACAGCATCAAAAGCCAGCAATAGAAGCAAACTTGGTCACTTAGAATGGCCCCGTTATGCAGAAACACAGGGACAGTCAGACAATATTCCAGGAGGTCTGCTCAGTCAAGTTTGTCGGGTGGCTTCCATCTCCTTCAAACACAGTGGCACATATCCATTGGGCCTTTTACTTAACTTTATAAAGACGTTAGGGACTGTGTTATAGGAAGGAATGGTAAAATGACAGCTCTCTGGAAAATGTGACAACGTAGAAAGAAAACAAGCCAGCTTGCTATTATATATGCAACACGATACCTGATCTCAGTTCAGACCAAAATGCTTTTACAGCTAATCAAGTACTTTTGTTAAAAACATAGTCACCATGTATGTTTACAGGCATCACTGGCCAGGTCAACATTTATTGTCTAATTGTCCCTTGATAAGGTGGCCCCAAACTGCTTTCATGGACTGCTGCAGTCCATGGTGTCAGTACACTCTCAGTGCTGTAAGGAAGGAAATTGCAGGATTTTTGACTCAGTGACAGTGAAGGAATGACTGATATATTTCCAAGTCAGGATGATGAGTGGCTTGGAGGGGAACGTGCCGGTGATGGCGCTCCCATGTGTCTGTTGCTCTTGTCCTTCTAGAGTTGCAGCCACATGTTTGGAAAATGCTGCCTATGGCATCTTGTTGAGTTCCTACAGCACATCTGTAGATGGTACACATGGCTGACACTGTTTGGTGATGAAGGGGATGAATTATTGTAGAAGGGGTGCCAATCAAACAAACTGCTTTGTCCAGTATCGTGTCAAGCGTCTTGAGTGTTGCCTAGTCAGTGGAGACTATTCCATCACATTCCCGACTTGTGCCTTGTAGATGGCAGATGTGAAGTCCCAAAAGAGTTGACTAGATGTCTTTAATTTTTAAATAATAATGTTGGTTGAAAGATAATATTTTCCATGCAGAAATTAAGTGGAAGATAATACGAACAGCATCCCACTCTGACCACCCAGCCAGCCAGTTCCTTCTCCTCCCCCAGCCAATCCCAGTTCTTTGTAAGCAGTGGATAAAGAAATGAAAACAAAAGGAGGTCTTGCCATCAGCCTCAGAAGTCAGTCAGGAGTAACACTGGAGACACCTGGGAAGGTGAGCTACTAATGTTGCCCCCTCAGTAGGGAGAGCAGCATTTAATACACCAATATGAAAATCTAGATATTTCCTGAAACATTGCTCAAGTATCACATAGCAACAGAGCTATAAAGTAGAATGTATAACACTATCACAAAGTGGAACAGAGTCCCTTTAAAACTTATTATTAATGATTGTTGTTAAATAATCAATGCCTCGGGCCAGTCAAAGTTAAACTGGTTGATGCGCAAGTCAGATTGAGATTAGAAAACATTCAGGCTTCAGGTTAGAAGTACACTGCAACTATTTTATGGAATACCTCTTGTTCACTAGTTAAGGGAAAAACTACAATTTTTATTACTGGTAAAGGCTGTACAGAAGCTTGCAGCCTCGTGGCTGCAGTCAACTTCCAAAAAGGTTCTGGAATAGAAACCTGTGCTCACCAGGGTAATTCCCCAACCTGCTCCTTGATTGGTCCCTATTAATCCTTATAAAAAAGGACAACCGCCACACATCTTTTCAAAAGTGAATGTTCTCCACATGCACGTTTCTGCTGAAAGGATGTTGAGAGTAATCAGACAGTGAGGTAAAAAATATATTTGACTGATTCCTGAAATAATAATAGGTTCGTCATCTTCCCTTACAAAAGCTGCACAAACCTGGAACAGTCAACGGAAGTGTAAATAAGCACACAAGAAGAAGAGGAGACCATTGAGTCTGCTTCATCATTCAACGTGATCATAGCCGATCTTCTGCTTCAACTCCACTTCACCAGCTGCTCCCCAGAGACCTGGATTCTCCAAGACCAAAAAAAAAACTGGCTCCCAGTCTTAACCGTAAATCAACCATGGCACATTTACAACTCTCGTGGTAGAGAACTCTGAAGATTCCAATCCTTTTGAGTGAAGAAATTTCCCCTCATCACGGTCTCAAATGATTGGTCCCTGTGCAGAGGCAGGTTTACAATTTGCAGGGCCTTCCATAATCCTTCGTTTCTGGGGTTCCCTCTCCAACCTCACCAACAGAAGTCACAGAAATACATAAATTGATCACAGCTTTTTAACCTTGTAAAAACACAACTGTCATTTCAGAGTCCACTGTTTGTTCAACTTTTCCAAGTGACATGATCAGCAAGTCAAAGTCATCAGATAATTCACGCACACTTTTGGATGACGATGAATCTGCAATGTGTGCATTGTTCAATTTTTCAAACTTTTTAAACTGCAAAGTGACAAACTGTCTTTTTGCCCAGCTTCACCCTCTTGCGCCCTTTTAATTTCCTGCATTTTTTGATGGCCAGATTGATAGTCTTCCTTCATATTGCTAAAGAAAGTGATCTTGATTTAAATGAAATGTCTGAAAGAGCAGCCATTAGCACAGTCAATCTTACATTTTCCATCAGCTTCAATGCAAGTGCTGCAAAAACTGAATCCATCTTTTGACTACGAAGCTGTGATTCTGGATTTCAAACAATATTCATTCTACTCTTCTCTTGTCCATTCCTCCACCACTCCCCCTCAATCACATACTCTCCCTCCTGGGGGTCCCCAACCAAATCACAAAATCTCCCTCCTTCCAAACTTAGCCCTTATATATTCTTCCTCACAGCAAGTCTGCAAGCCTGGCTAACTCCCTGCACCCCCACTCCATCACAACCTTCTCCAACCCTCACATTCTCATATCTCACGCACATAGGGTCATCAAGTTAGCCTCCAGATTTGCACATTGTCTCCTCATGGCTAAGGCTTGATTCAAGGTCTCACACTTCATTAATGCTGGTTGGATCAAGTTGCTACCTGCTCACCTCACCCCGTGGTGGCTGGATTTCAGTGCCTCGCTGTTGCTGGCCTGCCCAGGGTCAAGTCACAAACCTGCTTGATGGCTCACCTCACCTTGTGGTGGCTTCCAGCACCTTGTGTCTGACTGTTGCTGGCCTTCTCTCAGCCGTGGGTTAAGTCACAGGCTTGCCTCTCCCATTGCTCCCCGCAGCAGCTTTCAATGCTTCGCTGTTGCTGACCTGCCCTTGATTGGGTTGCAAAGCTGTTCGCCTTCCGCAAAAAAGCTAAAAACCTCAACTGCCTCTGACTCTTCCTGTTAACTGTTTGTATGATTAGGATCAGTGTTTTCCCGCTCTTTCAGAATCAGAGGCTGATTTCACTCTGCATTGCCTGCTGATAGAGTCTAATTAGATGCCCAGTGTACCAGTCAGCGCAGGGCCTGTCCCACGGCGTGTTTCATTATAAATCCACTTATGCCCCTGGTTTAGGTTTCCCATGATGTTGAAATGCTGACATTGGATTGGGATAAACACAGGTAAGAAGTCTCGCAACACCAGGTTAAAGTCCAACAGGTTTATTTAGTAGCACCAGCCACTAGCTTTCGGAACACTACTCTTTGTCAGGTAAGTGGGAGTTCTGTTCACAAACTGGGCATATGAAGACACAAACTCAATTTACAAAACTTTCCAACCATTATTTTGTAAATTGAGTTTGTGTTTTTATATGCCCTGTTTGTGAACAGAACTCCCACTTACCTGATGAAGGAGCACACTTTGAAAGCTAATGCCTTGTGCTACCTGTTGGACTTTAACCTGGTGTTGTGGGACTTCTTACATTAGATTTTCCAGCCTGGGGAAACATCCTTGCAACATCTACCCTGTCAAACCCAGAGGCCACCTCGCACTCTTCTGAACTCCAGAGAATACAGCCCAATTAACTCAAACTCTCACCATAGGGCAACATCCCAGGGAACAACTTAATGAGCGTTTTATGTACTGTTGTCTAACACAAATACATATTTCCTTAAATATGGGAGGTCAAATTACATGCAATATTCTAGGTTTGTTCTTACTAGGGCCCCATACAATTATAGCCAGACTTGTTAATTCTTGGGCTCTAGTCCCTTTGCAATATAGGCCAACATATGGTTTGCTTTCCTAATTGCTTGTTAAACCTACGTGCTAACTTTAATTTCCTTGTAGGAGTATACCCAAGTCTCTCCAAGCAGCAATATTTGCAAGTTTCACACCTTGGAAAAAATATTCTGATTTTCTATTCTGATGACAAAATGAACAATCACACACTTTTCCACATTATACTTCATCTACTACCTTGTTACCCACTCAATTAACCTGTCTATTTCTGTACGTTCCTCACAGCTTGCATTTCCACCTAGCTTTGTATCATCAGCAAATCTGAATACATTACTCTCTAAGTCATTAATATAGATTGTAAATAGCTGAGGCTCCAACACTGATACTTGTGGCATGCTACTAATCACAGTCTATCAATTTTAAAATGCTTCATGCCTATTCTCTGCTTCCTGTCTGCAAGCAATCCTTTATCTAAACCATTAGCCCTAACTGCATGAGGGTAGGCTCTTGTGGTGCAGTGAGTGGTGTCCCTGCCGAGTTAGAAGCTCTGGATTCAAGACTACTCCAGAAGATGACGACCAAGAAAGAAATGTTCATAATAAAGCCAAGCAAGTTGATTATCAATTTGTAAAAACCTTCCAAGATACGTCAATCATAGGTTTAAGTGCAGTAGTCAACCATGTGATGGAAAAGACAGCTGGAGACTACCATTATTTGAAGCTCCAGATTCAACATGCATGTAAAGTGCAGTTGACCCAGTTCCAGCTGCGGTGATCTGTGACATATTTACTTGCAATTTGCATAAGGGAGAGTACAGCATTACAGAACAGACCTACCTTGGACATGGAACTATAGGCTAGGTTTGTACTCTTTGGAGTTTAGAAGACTGAGAGGGGATCTTATAGAGATGTATAAGATAATAAAGGGGATGGATAGGGTGGAGGTTGAGAGACTCTTCCCGCTTAACAAAGATAGCGGGACTAGAGGGCACAGCTTCAAGATTGGGGTGGGGGGGAGGGGGCTATGTTCAGATCAGAGTTGAGGAGGAATTTCTTCACGCAAAGGGTGGTGAATCTTTGGAATTCTCTGCCTCTTGAAGTGGTGGAAGCTTCCTCACTGAGTATGTTCAAGCCAAGAACATTTTGGTTTTTGGTTGACAAGGGAATTAAGGGTTATGAGGAGAAAGTGGGAAAGTGGTATTGAACCACTGCAGATCAGCCATGATCTTACTGAATGACGGGGCAGGCTTGAGAGGCTGGAATGCCTACTCCTGCTCCTATTTCTTATGTTCTTAGAAACTCCAGTATCCCTTATCTTGTGTATTAATCTGATGTGTTACACTTTATAAGACATCTTTGGAAATGCAAGCACATTACATCTGTATATGTAAAAGGACCATTTAGATTTGAAAGGTTAACTTTTGTTTCTCTCTCCACAGATGCTGCCAGATCTGCTGAGTTATATAGGAGCAGGAAGAGCCCACTCAGCCCTTAGAAACTGCTCTGCCATTCATTATGCTCATGGCTGATCATCCAACTCGATAGCCTGATCCCGCCTTCCCTTCATATCATTTGATTCCATTCGCCTCAAGAGCTACAACTAATGCCATCTTAAAAATATACAATGTTTTGGCCTAAACTGCTTCCTGTAGTATGGAATTTCAGAGGCTTACCACTCTTTAGGTGAAGAAACTTCTCCCCATCTCAAGCTCTAAAATGTTTATCCTGTTTCCTCAGGCTGAGATCCTTGGTTTTGGACACACTCACCATTGGGAACATGCATCCTGCATCTACCCTGTCTCGTCCTGTTAGGATGGTATAATTACGAGATCCTCCCTCATTCTTCTGAGGGTATAATCCTAACTGACTCAAATCTCTCTTCATATGTCAGTACTGCTATCCTAGGATCCATTCTGGTAAACCTTCATTGCACTCACTCTATAGCAAGAACATCCTTCCTCAGATGAGGTGAGCAAAACTACATACAATATGCCAAGTCTGGCCTCACCAAGGCCTTGTATAACTGCAGCAAGACATCCCTGCTCCTGTATACGAATCATAAAATCCTCAGTGCAGAAGGAGGTCATTTGGCTCTTTGAACCTGCACCAACAACAGCCCCACCCAGGTTCTAATCCATAACCCACTTATTTACCTTGTTAATCCCCCTGATACTAAGGGGCAATTTAGCACGGCCAATCAACCTAACCCACATATCTTTGGATTACGCGAGGAAACCAGAGCACCCAGAGGAAATCCATGCTATGAAGACCAACATACCATTGGTTTTCTTTTACCACTTGCTGCATTTATACACTTACCTTCAGTGACTGGTGTACGGGGCACAAAGTCTCGTTGCACACACTCCCCTCTTAAATTTACCTAGCATTTTTTGTTTTTATTCTATATTAAATCTAATGGTTCTCGAGCTACCCTACTCGAAAAAGTCTGATAAATTGGTCAAACACCATTACCCTTTTGTAAAACTGTGCTGACCTGTTCTATTCATACTATGCTTTTAAGTACATTTTAAAGACTTGTTTAATAATGGATTCTCGCAATTCACTAATGACAGCTGTCAGGCTAATTGGCCTGTAATTCTTTCCCTCTTTTGAACTGCAGTGTTACATTTGCTAATGTCCAATCTGCGGGGACAAGTCTAGAATCTAGGGAATTGTAGAAAACCACAGCTACATATACACATCACTGCAGCTTGGATTCTTTCTTTTAAAGCCCTTGGATGTGGCAACATCAGTACCTGTGGATGTGGGATTTTAATCTTTTAAGTTTTCTCTCTTCTGATATTAATTTCCTCACTCGTACTAGCCCCTAGGCTGCTTTCCACTATTGGTATGTAGCTTGTCTTCCACTGTGAAGACAGACAAAAGATATGTGCAATGTCTCCGCTATTTCCCCACTTCATGATAAATGTATCTTGTTAGTGCTTTTTAATGCTCCAACATTTATTTCAGCTACTCTCTTGCCTTTTTTGTTTGCTTAAAAAAAAACTTTTGCAACCTATTAATTAATTTACTGGCTTGTTTATGGGCATTCTACTTTTCCCCTTTTCAAAAACCAACTTCCAATCTTCAGTGTAGAAAGGCAAGATTATGTTCGGCGGGGGAGGGGGAGGGAGCGCTTGACGGGAGAGAGGAGAGGGAGTGATTGTCAGGAGAGGCAAGGGGGACTGTTTGACAGGAGAGGGTAGAGGCAGTGCTTGTGTAGTCAGCTTTGAAAAGTAATAGCAAATCTCCCAAAGCACCAGTCTTGTCAAGAGAGAGATTTAAATCACTTCCAGTAGTATCAGGTAGAGCACATCACATAATAGCACTGCAAGACAGAGTTCTGTAGAACTTGGCCTGTTACTTCAAGGTTATAAGATCCAACATCAATAACATTGTTCAATTAAGCCACCCCGAGGTCAATTAGAGATATTTCTCTGGAGATCTTCGTTTTTTTTTCCCCCCATTAAAAAAGATACTCAAATGTGTTACCTAATGTATTGGCAGTGTTTTGTGACAGATACACATGCTGTGTGCAAAATGATGCAACAATGCTAATGGAAGCTCATTTTTGTCCTAGTGATCCATATTGTACTTATTGCCATCACTGATAACCTCATTCCCTGATCTCTGATCAGCCAAGCAATGTTCCTGAGCTCCTATACCCCAGCTTCAAAACAGCTGCCTTATGATAAAAGCAGCAGTAACTTGAGATGTAGAAACATTCCAGTTAGTCTCACATTAACCCTTTGGAGACACGAGAACTTCAAGAACAAAAATTACAAAATTCTGTTCAATAACTGGCACAAGAACATCCCAAAGTATGTACAATTTTCAATCAAAAGTTTTAATTCAGTAGCTACAGGTAACCAAATTAGACATCCCCTCACATCCTATAATTTTCTGATATTTTTCCATTAGCTCTCTTCACTCTAGATACACTTCTGCAGTTGCTTGTGATCTTCTAACACCAGCTCACCAACACCGCTGCCCACATCCAGCTCAATGTCCCTGCCAACACCCTGTTCACCAATATTCCTGCCCACACCCACCTCTCCAGTGCCCCTGCCACCATCTAGCGATACCTGAATAGCAAGTCAACTGCTTGCATGACTCATATGCCTCACACAGAGCAGCCATCGCCTATCCCCACACAAATCACTGCATTTCAAATAGGAAGCCAATTCTGGCCAGGTAGATCTTTGGACCCAAGGTGGTGAATCAATAACCAGGAGAAGCTTGCATTTACATGGCGCCATGCACAAATTCAGGACATCCCAGAGTGCCGTCCAGCCTCTTGAAGTGGTTTTTGAAGGATGGTCAATGCTATAGTGTAGACAACAAGCAACCAATTTATAAGCAGCAAGGTCCCACAAAGAGCAGTGTAAAAATGACCAGGTAAGCTGTTTGTTTGTTTTTTCCGTAAGGCTAAGTTCGGGATCATCATTCTCCTGGACAATGGAGAGAACCCCTCTGCTTTTCTTGAAGTCATGGCCTGGGGATCCTATCAGGAGAAGGCAGATGGGGTTTGGGGTTAAAGGCAGCACCTCCCACTAGTGCGGGACACAGGGGTTGCTGCTCTAGTCTCGCTATCAACTGGAGGTGCTCAGGTTTCACACAGTGCGAATTGGGCCCATAATCCATGCTACTGGGACTTGATAGTTTGAGTTATAAAGGAGAAGCTGGATAGACTGGGCTTTTTTTCTCTTGGAGCTCAGAAGGCTTAGGATTGATCTTATCAAGATCTATAAAATAATGAGGGACATGGATCAGTTAGTCAATATCTTTTCCCAAAAATAGGGGAGTCTAAAACCAAAGGCCATAGGTTTAAGGTGAGAGGGGAGAGATACAGAGAGATCCGGGGCGGGGGGGGGGGGGTATTTTTTTTCACATATAGGGTGGTGAGTGGCTGGAACAAGCTGCCAGAGGTAGAAGTAGAGACGGGTACAATTTTGTCTTTTAAAAAGTATTTGGACAGTTACACTGTCAATGGGTAGCGGGATATGGGCTAAATGCAGGCAATTGGGACTAGCTTAATGGTTTAAAAAAAAAGGCAAGGTGGGCCAAAAGACTTATTTCCATGCTGTAAACCTCTAAGACCAGTCATTGAATAATTGTTGAAAATATTGCCAAATATATGTTCTATCATAGAAGCCATCAATGTAGTCCCCATGTTATTCAGACTCTTAGGATCCTTTCTTCTGGCACAGATCAACACTTGCTGTTGCAATCTTAGACCTCTCTAATCCTTACAGTGCAGAGCACCCTAAACCAGTGGCAAGCCCCAAAACTATAGACATCAAAAATAAAGATCTACACTTGAAATCTCTTAAAATGGGCCTGCCGCATTAGCATCAAAGGTTTCAAAAGAAAACCACATACATTCTGACTGCCACTATGTTCTGAAAGGCAAGAACACTGCTTGTTGAGTGGAGGAAATGACAGCATTCCTCCCATCGATTTCAGAGAACTCTCACTTTTTCCAAATCTGCTGCAGACGGTTTTCAGTCCAGCAACTACTGTTTTGAAAAAAAGATGACATGAAACCTCAGTCTGTGGTTTAAAATAGGTCGAGAATTCTTCTGTTGTTGAGCCTCACGTGATGGTTATGGGTCTAGACTTAGAGAGGACCAGAGACAATACCGTTAACAAACTTTTTATTGAATGTCATACTATTTAAAATATAGGCTCAACACATGGTTCTACATAAAACTCTCCATTTTCTGTTGTCATGTATCTTGCTTCACCATGTGGATTACATATTTAAAAAATTAACTGTTCATACCACATCTCCCTCCCCACCAACTTTGACTGTGATACATATCATTTAGAATTTCCTTCATCTGTCAGGAATCTCTTTCTTCACCCTATCTTGAGATTTTCCCAAGTTCTGGATGGAAATGACTACAGTCAGGTGTTCTTATTTGCTTTGATTTCTTATTGTCATAAGATACTGTATAAAATATTATTTTTCACATTATACAAAGCATGCCGTGCATAGAGAAGGAAAGGCAAAGATGCAGAATGTAGTGTTACAGTCATAGCTGGGGTGTAAAACAATTTAATGTAATTTTGATGGCAGCAGAGAAGAAACTGTTTTTGAGTTGGTTGGTACACGACCTCAGACTTTTGTATCTTTTTCCTCTCTCCAATGGAAGAGCATGTGCCCAGGATGGGAGAGGTCCTCAAGGCAGCAGGAAGTGTATTCAGAGTCAATGAGTGGGAGGTTGGTTTGTGTGTGGACTTGGGCTTCATTCATGACCCTTTGCAGTCTTGGTCAGAGTAGGAGCCATGCTGTGATACAACTAGAAATCAAGGCTCCTACGTACAAAAGTAAAAGTTGGTGAGCATCATAGTGGAAATGCCAAATTTCCATAGGCTCCTGGGAAAGTAGAGGCATTGATGGGTTTCTTAACTACAGTGTCAGGGTGGAGGGACAGGACAGGCTAGTGGTGATCTAGACATGTAGAAACTTGGCAATTGATGGTTGTAGTATCTAGTCAGATTTGCACAATTCTCATCCTTTTTATTCTTCAGATTGCTTGGACATTCACCAATTTCATTACTCTTTTCACAATAAAGTTCATTCAACCAGTTTTGATTCAATCAGCATTTCCTTTTCCTATCAAGATATTTTTTCACATGACTTGAGTTCATCAAGCTTTAACTGAAGATCTGTCTGTTGGATTTGCTTCAATAAGTTTATCACTTAGACATTTTAAGTCCCCATTCAAGCGTTCTACTTTCTGTGCTCTCTCCAATTCTCATTTTACATTAGCAACCTCATCCTTCATACATTTAAGTTAGTTTCCAATACTGATTTTTTTCTTCCTTAGCACAGCCTGATGCCTCACACAAACTTTGACATTCATCCATTTCTGATGCTAATTTTTTTTGATCCTGGGCTGGTTATTTTTTTTTGCTCAGGTATGTTCAGATCCTTCATTCTTTTGTTGTAGGGAAATCTTGTCTTATCCGATTCACTTCCTTTCAAGTGGAGTTGTCGATCTGCATGAGCTTTTTGGCATGACAGTTAACAATCTCAACTGTGGATCACACACAAAGTTTGTGATTTCTCTTCCTTTGCATTGGAGTTTAGCAATCAACTTTCCCTCGATTTGCACGGAGTGTGGAGTGTGATTGACGGCTGGAGGAATTTAAACATTTTTGTGCGTCTCAAATAATTGAAACTCCTGCTCCGGTGTCTATCTTGGATGGATTCATGTCTGTTGATCATAACATCTGCACACAATTAGTTTTGATTTGATCCTACAATTTCTCCCAAAACGGTACTGGTTTCTTTTTCTTCTTCAACTTCTTGAATATCTTCGATTTCTTGAATGGTACCTAATTTTGACAGATTCTCCTTTAATTGTTTTGTTAAGAACTGATCGCTGTAGCAAATTTGATTTAAAGTGGCCTCTCTGCTTACAGGAAGGATGTGCCAGACCTTAGCAGGACATCTTCAGTTTACTGCAATGTCCATGTGCTATAAACAGGACAATAGCAGCCAGTTTTTTTTCTACAAGATTTCTTTTTCACTTTGAATACAAGTTTTTGTATTGCTTTCTTTCTACTGCCTGCCTTGCTTTCCTTTGATAGGATCACATCTGCTCTCAGTTAAAAACCCAATGTCTTAAGGTTTTCACACCAATGCAATCCCAAATTAAGTCTTTCAGAGCTGTATATTCATAATATTCCATGAATTGATATGGCTAGTACATAAAGAGGGATCTATACTTTCTCCCGTGTTTCTGTGCACCTTCTAAATGCTGCTTTCTTTATAATGGTATTTTTCTGAAGACTAGAATATTAATAACACATCATTGCATCTTTGTTTTTGTCCTGCCTGACCACTGCATTACTGCCTATGGTGTAAAGTATCTACTTGTTCCTTCTGTCCCGATACTGCTCCGTACCGGGAAAATCTACAACGCCAGCTTTGCCACTTCTCTACTTGGTCTGGGCCTTCCAGATGGTCAAAGCACCCTGGTAAAAAGGTAGGACTTTTTCCATGGTTTTGTCTTTTTTTTTCCCCCAGTTCAGTTGAAGACTTTCCTATGCTGTCCTCGTCCTGTAGCTGCTCATCGTGCTATTTCTTCCAGTTGCGGGGCTCTTCACTTGTTCCGCAATCACCACCTATCACTGTGTTGTTGCAACTCTTACATATGGTCATCGTGGGTCTGGAACTCACCTGGTATTGTGAGGCTTCTTAGCAGGTCTGGACATATAGACAATGTTGGCAATGCTGTTAGACACCAGTCCGCAAAAGGAAACATGTGGTCTCACATGGGGCTCTTCAGCCTCTTGTTAAAACATAGGGGACACTGGAGGCCCTTGAATAGGTATTAACTGCCCTCTTAAGAGCCTCAATTGGTTACACTCGCTGGCAGGCCAGATGCCAATGTCATTCCCACCTCTAATATAATTGTGGTGGGGAAAGAGACAGGTTAAATTTTGGATTTATCAAGCCTACCCCATCTCCCAATTATATCACCACCCATTATACTCACGCGTCACTCTTCTTTTGAAGTGGCTGACTATCTAGGACTGTGCTCATATAAAGGAGGGAATCTTCATATTTGTCTAGACTGATGTGTTGTTTCCCCACAGGCAGCACCAGCCAGACTCAACACTTACAAACTGACATCCAAATAAATCACACTTTCTAAGAAGCCCACTAGATAGCAAAGCTATTAGTTACAGAGAAAAGCAGACATTCCACCTGGTCTTTAAATGCAGAATTTCTCACCTAACTGATGTGTCTGCATTCCAAGAGAGGGAAAGAGGAATGGGAGAGTCGCCAAACTTTCGGCATTATCTGGAATTCTTCAGCAATTACTGATTAATCTCCAGCACATGATGAGGAACAGAATGTTGGGTTTGGTTGTGGGGTGGGGAGGGTAGTGTGGCGGTGATGGCAGGGGGTATGCTCTTTTGGATGTCAGTACAGACTTGGCTCCCACACATACGGAGATGCCGGCTTTGGACTGGGGTAGGCACACTAAGAAGTCTCACAACACCAAGTTAAAGTCCAACGGGTTTATTTGGTAGCACAAACTTTCAGAGCACTGCTCCTTCATCAGGATACTCACAGGGACTTTCTTACTGTGCCTCTTTCTACACTGTAGGGATTGAATTATTAAAAAAAAATCTTCTCTTCGAAAAAATTTGTTTTAATTGGGAAAGCATCGAAGCAGAGGTAAAAGGCTGTTTTTAACTACACAGGGTGGGTGGCAAATGAAGAAGTCTCGAGGGATGTGTTCAAATGTGGCAACTGTGGTGGTGGCAGCTCAAAGGCAGAACAACTTTTAGTTTATTTGCAGTTCAAAAAAAAGGCTTTGCCTCCCCCAGTTCATCACATCTGACGGCTGTGATTTTATGAAAGTCTTGGATTTATGGAAAAACCATTTCAGATTCCAGTTGCAACTCACATCAGTCCTCAGATCACTCGAGGGAAAGAACAGCAGCAGCCGAGTTTAGAGCATCACATCAACCTGACACTTTGAATGAGGGAATCCATAAATAAAAGCAAGCTCTGTTTGATTGAGCAGGTCATTAAGGGGCCATCCATAATCACCACCTTCACTGGCAGCATACAGGAGACTTGATGCTCTCACTATATAAACGCACAAGCCATTAATCCCCCGCCACTATCCCAGAGGTCTCTTCTGAAAATTTACAATCATTATGACCATCTCTATCTTCAAATGGGTGGACTGGGATTACCAGATCACATGGAGATCAATGCATATCGTGCATGGGTGGCAGAGAGGCAATCTTTATTATTCCTGCTTGGCATTTTGAATCCAGGAACATTGAAGCGTAAACCCCTTTAAGTATTACATTCAATTTCCAACAATTAAACCGATGGACTTTGTACTGAGCAGGCACTGGTGTATAACATGAGAAATTCCACGGAGATACGCCATTCAGGACCTCAGAACGCCATATGAAAAAGTGTAGTTAGTGTTGCAATGTAGGAAACAGAAATTTGCACACAGCAAGATCCCACAAAGAGCACAGAAATAATAAAATGATTAGATCATCTGTTTTAGGTAACGGCTAAGGAATTTTTGTTGGCCAAGAGATGAAGAAGATCACCACACTTTCAGGGGATCTTTTATGATATTGTTTATTATTTTTGTGTACATGAACTTGGGTGTGCACAAATATCTGTGGTGGCGGTGTTTGCATATTTCTGCTGCTCTTGATTCTTTGTGGTGGTAGAGGCCATAGTTTGGTAGATGCTGTCTAAGGAGATTGAGTGAAGTGGCGCAGAGCACCTTGTAGTTAGTAACATGGCTCCAACTGTGCATCAGTAATGAAGAGAGGGAATGTTTGTAGATGGGGTGTCAATCAAGCAGGCTGCTTTGTTCAGGATGGTGTCAAGGTTGAATATTGTTGGAGGTGCACTCTTCTAGACAACTGGACAGTATTTCAACATACTCTTGACTTGTGCTTTGTAGATGGTGGGTGAGCAGTAGGAAGTCAGGAGGGGAGTTACAGAAATCCCAAGTTCTGACCTGCTCTTGTTACCGCAGTAGTAGTTAATTGGCTTCCCAATTCAGTTTTTGGTCAATGGAATTTCAAGAGTGGAGGTGGTAATGTCACTGAAGGTCCTTCCTGTCAAGGAAGGTGGTTAGATTGTGAGAGATGGTCAACACATGGCACTTGTGTGGCAAGTAACCTTCATGCTATACATCAGCCTAAGTCCAAAGGACTTGCTACATATGAATCTAAGCTGCTTAAATATCCGAATAGTGCTGAATAACACTAATAACAGCAATAGGGAATAGTGCTGAACAACATGTTCAATGAACATTGTCTCTTCTAACCTTTTGGTAGAGGGAAGGTCATGGAAGGCACTACTCAAACTTCTGCATTGGTGTCCTGGGACTAAGGTAATTGATTTTCAATAACAAGCATTTTGCTTTGTGCTGGTTATGAATCCAACCAGTGGACAGTTTTTCCCAATTCACATTGGCTCCTTGATATTACACTTTGTCAAATGCTGCCTTGACATCAAAGACAGTCACTCTCACCTCACCACTGGACTACAGCTTTGATGTCTGGACCAAGGCTATACTGAGATCATGAGCAGTGTGATGCTGGCAAAACCCAAATTGTGACAGTGAACAGATTATTGCTGATTTAGTGCCGCTTAACAGTGCTGTCAACAACCCTTCCATCACTTTACTGCTGACAGGAGACTGATGGCACAATATTGGCTGAGTTGGATCTGTCCTGCACTTTGTGATGATGTAAAGATGCCGGCGTTGAATTGGGGTGGTAAGAACTCAGTAAGAATTTAGCAACACTAATTTTTAATCCAACCGATTTATTTGATAGTAAAATTGCAAGCTTTCAACACTCTTGTGTCTTCCTCAGGCAACTGCAGTGTTCTGGTCTGCAATAGCACACATCAGCACAGACAGTCAGAGATTGCTGATTAGAATGCGAATCCTTACATCTAACCTGCTATTCAAGTGTTAAAGTGGCTAACAATGTGTGTGAAGGGAATCCTGAGCATTGGTTAGAGAATTGTGTATTTTCTCCAGACAGCACAGTAAGTGAGGTTTTTTGCTACCCCAGGCAAGTTACGGGGGTTACAGATAGTGTGTCATGAAGCCAAGATCCCTGTTAAGACCGTCCTCATGTGTGCGGAGCTTGGCTATCAGTCTCTGTTCAGCGACTCTGCGCTGTCGTGTATCACGAAAGCCCCCTTGAAGAACGTTTACCCGCAGGTCGGAGGCCGAATGCCCATGACTGCTGAAGTGTTCGCCCACAGGAAGGGAACTGTTTTGCCTGGTGATTGTTGAGCGATGCTCATTCATCAGCTGTCGTAGTGTCTGCATGGTCTCCCCAATATACCATGCTTCGGGACATCCTTTCTTGCAACGTATTAGGTAGACAACGTTGGCCGACTTGCAAGAGTATGTACCGTGCACCTGGTGAATGGTATCCTCACGTTTGATGATGTCGTCCACGTCTATGATCCGGCATGTCTTGCAGAGGTTGCTGTGGCAGGGTTGTATGGTATTGTGGTCACTGTTCTCCTGAAGGTTGGGTAGTTTGCTGCGAACAATGATCTGTTTGAGGTTGTGCGGTTGACTGAAAGCAAGAAGTGGGGGGGTGGGGATGGCCCTAGTGAGATGATCATCGTCAATGATATGTTGAAGACTCCGGAGAAGATGTCGTAGCTTCTCCACTCCGGGGAAGTAGTGGACAACAAAGGGTACTCTGTCCACCGTGTCCCGTGTTCGTCTTTTGAGGAGGTCAGTGCGGTTTATCGCTGTGGCACGTCGGAACTGTCGATCGATGAGTCGAGCGCCATATCCTGTTCTCACAAGGGCATCCTTCAGTGTCTGGAGGTGTCTGTCACGATCCCCCTCATCTGAGCAAATTCTGTGTATACGGAGGGCTTGTCCCTAGGGAATGGCTTCTTTAACGTGTCTAGGGTGGAAGCTGGAGAAGTGGAGCATTGTGAGGTTGTCTGTCGGTTTGCAGTACAGTGAGGTGCTGAGGTGACCGTCCTTGATGGAGACGCATGTGTCCAAGAATGCAACTGATTCTGGAGAATAGTCCATGGTGAGTCTGATGGTGGAATGGAACTTGTTGATATCATCATACAGTTGTTTCAATGATTGTTCACCATGAGTCCAAAGGAAAAAGATGTCATCAATGTAAATAGTATATAACCTTGGTTGGAGATCTCGTGTGGTGAAGAAGTCTTGTTCAAACCTGTGCATGAAGATGTTGGCATACTGAGGTGCGAATTTGGTCTCCATGGCTGTTCCGTGTGTCTGGATGAAAAGCTGATTGTTGAAGGTGAAGACATTGTGGTCCAAGATGAAGCGGATGAGTTGTAAAATTGCATTCGGAAGCTGGCAGTTGTTGGCATTGAGTACTGAGGCAGTTGCAGCAATACCATTGTCATGGGGGATGTTGGTGTAGAGCGCCGAGACATCCATTGTGACAAGGAGTGTCCCTGGTTCTACTGCTCCATGTGTGCTGAGTTTCTGTAGGAAGTCCTGCACTTTGTGGACAGGGCATATCTGGGCAATTTTCCACATTACAAAAGAGATGGTGTTGTTGTAGCTGCACTGGAACAACTTGGGGAGCAAAGCTGGTTCTGGAGCACAAGTCTTCTGTACTATTGCTGGAATGTTGTCCACAGCCTTTGCAATATCTAGTGCCTTCAGCCATTTCCTGATATTACATGGAGTTAATTAAATCAACTGAAGATTGACATCTGTAATGCTGAGATCCTCAGAGGGCCAGCAGAGATGGATCATCCACTCAACATTTCTGGCTTAAGATTTTCATAAATGCTTCAGCGTTATCGTTTGCCTGGATTGCTGGACCCCTCCACCATTTGAGGATGGGAATATTTGTGGAGCCCCTCCTTCACAATCCATAGATCTATAAACATGGACAGGGATCACGGGTAGAGGTGGGAACATTGGGGTGGCGGCGCGGGCTCGTTGGGCCGAAGGGCCTGTTTCCTGTGCTGTTTTGTTCTTTGTTCAGTCCACCCACCATTTGTGATTGGATGGGGCAGGACTGCAGAGCTTAGATTTGATCAGTTGGTAGCTCTCTATCACTTTCATTGTTTGGCTAGCATGCAAGCCATAAGACATAAGAGCAGTAGTAGACCTTTTAGCCCATTGAGCATTCAATAAGATCATGACTGATCTGATAAAAGTTAATTTTACCAGTCAAATTGGTTAATTTGATCTGGTAAAAGTAGACTGACATTAACACAATAATGAACTTATTATAAAATTTCCCTAGTTGCCACAATCCAGCACCCTATTCAGGTCAATGTGCCTAAACAACATGTCTTTCAAATGGTGGAAAGAAACATGGGGAGAATGTACAAACTCTACATAAACAGCGACCAGGGATCAAACTGAAGTCCCTGGCATTGTAAAGCAACAGTGCTAACTGCTGTGGTACCCCTCAACTCCACTTCATCCCCAAAACCCTCAATTCACTTACTGATTAAAAAGCTGTCCATCTCAACTTTATCTATCTTGCCAAGGCCATCCCAACATCTGCACTCTTGCCTTCAAATAACTGCACAACCTCAAACAGACCATTGTCCACAGCAAACTACCCAACATTCAGGTGAAAAGTAACCATGACACCACACAACCTTGCCGCCATCTGTTTTAGGTATGTGTTCTAGCAACTTGGCCAACGTTGTCGACCTGATACGCCACAAGAAAGGATTTCCTGAGGCACGGTATTTTGGGGAGACCATGCAGACACTATGACAACAGATGAATGGGCACCACTCAACAGTCACCAGGCAAGACTGTTCTCTTCCTGTTGGGGAGCACTTCAGCAGTCAGGGGCATTTGGCTTCTGATCTTTGGGTAAGCATTCTCCAAAGGGGCCTTCACGACACAACAATGCAGAGTCGTTGAGCAGAGATTGATAACCAAGTTCTGCATACGAGGACTGCCTCAACTGGGATCTTGGGTTCATGTCACACTATCTGTAACCCCCCATGACTTATCTGGGCTTGCAAAATCTCACTAACTGTCCTGGCTGGAGACAATACACATCTCTTTAACCTGTGCTCAACTCTCTCTCCACTCGCATTCTGTACCTTTAAGGCTTGACTACTTCTAAAGACTCATATTCCAACCATTATTTTGTAAATTGAGGGCCTTTCTATGCCCTGTTTGTGAACAGAACTGCCACTTACCTGTTGAAGGAGCAACACTCCAAAAGCTAGTGGCTTGTGCTATCAAATAAACCTGTTGGACTTTAACATGGTGTTGAAAGACTTCTTATTGCATCTTAACCTTGTACATACTTCATGACCCAGTGTCTAAAGCCCTCTGCAGCAAAAAAAATTCCAGATTCACTACCTTCAGAAGAAATTCCTCCTCAATTGTCTTAAATGGATGATTCCTTAATCTGAGATTATGCTTTCTGGTCTGTGATTCTCCCACAAGGGGGAAAAATCAACCTGTCAAGCCCCGTGAGAATCCTTGATATCTCACTGAGGGCACCCCTCATTCTTCTAAACTCCATTTTGTACTGGTCTGACTGCCTCAACCTCTCCTTACAAGGAAACTCCTCCATACCTGAGATCAAGCTAGTGAACCTTCCATGGGCTGCCTCCAATGCCATTTTACCCTTCCTTAGAAGAGGGGACCAAAACTGTTCACAGTATTCCAGTGCGATCTAACTTGCCTTGTTTAATTTTAGTTGTATTGTAGCTTCATCAAGTTAATACCTCATTTTTAGGTATGCCTGGTGCGGCTCCTGGCAAGCCATCCTCCACACTTCATTGAACCAGGGTTGATCCCTTGGTAATAGTAGAGTGGGGGACATGCTACGTCACGAGGTTACAGATTGTCATCAAATACAATTCTACTGTTGCTGGCCAGTTTTTGAGTTGCTAGATCTGTTTAAAATATATCCCATATAGCCAGGTGTTAATTCCAAATAGCATAATGGAGGGAATCCTTAAGTGTGAAGGTAAAACTTTCTCTCCACATTAGTCACTCTCACCAACACACTAATAGATGTGCAACAAATGCATCTGTAACAGGTAGATTAGTGATGATGAAGTCTAGTTCAACCAGCCTCACATCCATTGGCTTTGTCTATACTTCCAGCTGCCTCAACAAAGCAGCCAGCATAATTAAGGACCCCACGCACCCCGATCACTCTCTGTTCCACCTTCTTCCATCGGAAAAAGTTACAAAAGTCTGAGGAAACGGACCAACCGACTGAAGAGCTTCTTCCTTGTTGATGTCAGACTTTTAAATGGACCTACTTTGCATGAAGTTGATCTTTCTCTACACCCTAGCTATGACTTTAACACTACATTCTGCACTCTCTCTCTTTTCCTTCTTGATGAACGATGTGCTTTGTCTGTATGGCACATGAAGAAACAATATTTTTCACTACATTAATACATGTGACAATAATAAATCAAATCAAGATCTCTCGTTGTTCCTTTAGCACCTGCCTGTAAGATATGACTATGTCAGGCTGTTGCTTGATTAGTCTGTGAGCCAGCTCTCCCAATTTCGGCACAATCCCCCAGATGTCAGTAAGGGGGAATTTGCCGGGATGACAGGACTGGGTATAGCTAGGTTAATACCAGGCCATCCATCTGATTGCATTTAAATCATTAAACCTAAAAGAATGCAACGGAGTGGCTTGCTAGGCCATTTAAGAATCAATCACATTGCTGAGGGTCTGAAGTCACATGTAGGCCAGACCAGGTAAAGATTTCTTTCCCTGCAGAGATAACTGATCCACATGGCTTTTGACAACAATCGACAATGGATTCACGGTCACTATTACCAAATTTTAATTCCAGATTTATTAAAATAAGTTCCACCAGCTACTAAGGTGGAATTTGAATGTGTACCTTCACAGCATTAGCCTGAACTTCTAGATTACTAATCCAGTGACATTACCACTGTGCCATCACAGGGAGAAGTGTGACTCAACTTTTAACGGCCCTACACAATCTCTCCAAACAAGCGCCTAAAATATTTGCAGCCAGTCCCCACAACACGGGAAGCGGAGAGAACGGGGATACGGTATTGAATGGATTGATTACATCCATGTTTCAGGATGGCACCGGAGTGTGGCAGCCCTTTACAAGCTACGAATGGTATTTGTATGTATAATGCACAAAACAATGTTATCACTGTAACTCAGTACGTGGCAATAATCAAAGGCCTAGAATGGTCAATGCATGTTGGCTCAGCCAACTATGCCCACATCCCACAAATTAATTTTTCACAGTAGAAGCAATCCAGGTGCAGCTGAAGGATGAGAAAAGACTCCCCTTCCTTCAGTCAGTGTTTATTTAAGATAGTATCGAAGCCATTAGGTAATGTGGGTCTGCAGAACAGAGCACCTAAACAAAGCCAGAAAGGAGGGAAGCCATTGGCATACCACTCTCCTCAGAGAAGCAGTCTGCTGACTCACTGTAGCCTTACATATGAAAAATGCCCAACAAAAACAGAAAATGCTGGAAATACTCAGCAGGTTTACTAGTACCTGTGGAGAGAGAGAACAGAGTTGACAGTTCAGATTGATGGCCACTCATCAGAATCCAAGAAAATTTAGTAACACCATGAGTTTTAAGCGAAAGGGGGAGGAGGGGGTGGAGAAAAGAATAAAAAGAGGAATTTCTATGGACTTGCTGACAGCTTTTGGGTTCGTGAAGCGAATGAAATTACAACAGGAACAGGCAGAAAACCCCCTCTTATTAAGCAGCAAATGAATTCAATCTGTTGATGATCAGACTCAGAATCCCCCCCATAGTGCAGGAGGCCACCATTCGGCCCATCAAGTCTGCACAGACTCTCCAACAGAGCATCTTAACCAGATCCCATCCCCGTAACCCCACTAACAACCTAGGACAGACAATCCACCCAAACTACAAATCTTTGCGCAGTGGGAGAAAAGCAGAGCATCAGGAGGGGAGAATGTGCAAACTCCACACAGACAATCCCCGAAGGTGGTATCAAACCTGGCTCTCTGGCACTGTGAAGCAGCCGTGCTTATCATTATGCTAACTTACCTCATTCTTGATCGAATTTGCAAACTTCAGATTCTGATAGATCAAATCACTAATACTAATCTTTAAAAGCACATTACGTTTGTGTGAACAAGTATTCACTCAAAATAAATGAACATAATAACAAGAATTTAAAATGTATCTTTTCCACCTATTTGGAAAAATGCATCAAGCACCAGAACTGTAGAATTGGAGATTCCTAAACTTTCTAAAAACAGAAGGGGTTAAATCATTGATGAACTGTGTTACCCAGACTTAGAAGCGTTTCTAAAGACTGTTTGGAAAGCAGACTAGAAAAAAGGTAGAAGACTAAATGACAAAGTTCAATCAACATTTTGCTGGACAGCTGGCACTCGAAAAGAAGCCTCCGGCATAAACATTTCGAGAAGCACAAACTACCCTTTGCAGTACCATTTTCATCGGGTTCAGTCAAAGCCAGGAGCAAATTCAACCTGGACTGGATTTCAACCATGCACAGGGCAATAGCACTGTTTTTGGCAAGCAGGAGAGGAAGCAAAGTCACAAGCCCAGTCACTGCAGTCTTCTATCCAATGTTCCCACTTCGGAAATGAAGAAAACAAATCCTCCAAAAAGCTTTCAACAAAAGTCCCAAAACATTATGTAAATGTCATAACTGTCAGGGCTCAGTCTTGAACATCCTCTGCTGGAAATGATCATCAACTAACAACATTTCAAACTACACCTACTGGCACGAGTTCACCTTTCCACAACATGAACATTTAGCAACACACAGAAAGGCAAAGGAAAAATGTGGGCAGGCAGAAGCGAAGTTATTGCTGGGAATGCTAAACTGCATAATGCACAGAGGTATTGGAAGTATGATCAATGGTTGCTCCTTGGTGGAGCAGGAAATTGGTCCACAAGCAGAGTCACAAATTACACCCTATCTCATACTCCAAAAGGTGTACGAGTTAGATTAATTGGCCATGCCAAATTGCCCCTTAGTGTCAGGAGATTAACAGGGTAAATATCCAGTGCTATAGATAGGGCCAGAGTGGGATTGTTGTCGGTGCAGGCTCGATGGGCCGAATTGCCTCCTTGTGCATTGCAGGGACGATCGGGAATGGCTTAACGTTATGGCAACCAGGTTGAAGAGATTCAAGGATGAAGTTGATTGGATTTTGGAACTGACAGACATAGGCCTCCTTCTGCCCTGTAGGAATTCTTTCAGCACTGAGATTGCACCAACAGAACAATCCCAACCAAGTCCTATCCCTGTAAACTCACATATTTACCATGTTAATCCCCAGACAGTAAGGGGCAATTTAGCATGGCTAATCAAATGGTATCCACTTACAATGTTAGATCAGATATAAAGGAGGTAGAAATAACTGATTTCACACCCCTAGATATTCCAGCTATTATAGAATGCACATAAACACATTACACCCAGCAGGAGACTTAGCTGAAGAGGTGCCATTAACTCCCAAACTAATAGTTGGCTCTTCATTCATATTGGTAACTTTTATTGGCTGTTTAAAAGGACCAATCCTCAATTGACAGCCACTTTTAATGTGCAATTTTAGAAACTAGAGCAAGTGTTAAGGCCAGTAACTGTTACCCTTGCATACATGCTTCAGAGAATCCAACACTGGAAACTCCATCAAAGCCTTCAAGTTAATTGAGAAAGGACCCTCAGCCTCAAAGTAACACACACACACACACAGATTTTCCAAAGAACCAAGGTGCTCGCTAGCGCCTACTGGGCAAAGTTAAAAATGTAAATATCATAAAAAAATTAGAAAAACAAACAGATGCCTGCAACATGCAAGTTACTGATCTGATCCACACATTCTCACCAACACCTCTCCAATCACAACCATCCTGACCAAACTTTCTTCCCATCTCTCTGGTAGCTTTGCAAAGTAAAAAGAATCATTGTTGCTGCTGTCCCCTGGACTTACTCAAAATGGTCAAGGATCACAAAATATCAGACTGTGGATGTTAGTACAACTAACTATGACCCTGCTCAAACCCAGCTTGTGTTCTCATACTCACTTTTGCACATGGGTCACCAGAGAACTAAGGAGCATAAGGACTTCAGGGCAGCACAGTAGTTAGTACGGCTGCCTCTCAGACCAGGGATCTGGGGTTTGATTCCCAGTTTGGGTCACTGTATGTGTGGAGTTTGCACATTCTCCCCATGTCTGCTTGGGTTTCCTCCCACACTCCAAAAGATATGCGGGTTAAGTGGATTAGCTATGCTAAAATTGTCCCTTAGTGTTCTGCGATGTATAGGTCAGAGGGATTGGTAGGGTAACTGTGTGGGGATAGGGTCTGGGGTGGGATTATTGTTGGAGCAGACTCAGATGGACCAAATGGCCTCCTTCTGCACCGGAGGGATTTCACGATTTTATGAGTCCCGTCTTGAGTCACCGTCTGTGTGGAGTTTGCATGTTCTCCCCATGTCTGCTTGGGTTTCCTCCACATGTTCCAATTTCCACCACTGTTCAAAGACGTGCAGGTTAGGTTGACTGGCCATGATAAATTGCCCCTTGATATCAGGGGTACCGGGACAGTAAATATGAGGGGGATACAGGAATAGGACCTGGATGGGATTGTTGTCAGTGCATGCTTGATAGGCTGAATGGCTTTCTTCTGCACCACTCTAGATTCTATATACCGAGAACACAGTTGACACTAAACATATTTGTTGTACCTTTAGCTGTACCGTAGCCAGCATGAACAAAAAAGTCATGGGACATCCCTGGTCAGTGTGGGCGACTACTGCACATGGCTCAGTGAAGAACACAGCTGCTCCTCACACCACTGGTACATGAAATAAAATACTCATGCGCCCGTTGGGGAACAAGTGGTTAGTCTAGATCTGTAAGAGATCTTCAGTAGTCCATCACACACTGGGGCAGATAAGGAATCATGACAGAGCTGTGTGTAATCTGAAGTAGATGAAGTATATAATCATGAGTAGTAAGAAGTCTCACAACACCAGGTTAAAGTGCAACAGGTTTATTTAGAATCTCGGACTTTTGGAGCACTGCTCCTTCATCAGGTGAGCAGAGAGGTAGATTTCACAAACGCGGCATACATAGACAATTGCAAGAAATGGTAGGAATACAAGAAGTCCTTACAGGTAATCAAGTCCTTACAAGATACAGTGAGAGTGAAGGGAAGAACAATTGCAAGTTAAAGAGGTGTGAATTGTCTCAAGTCAGGACAGTTAGTCGGATCTTGCAAACCGAGACCAAATGGTGGAGTTGCGTATAGTGTGACATGAACCCAAGATCCTGGTCGAGTCCATCCTCACGCGTGCAAAACTTGGCTATCAGTTTCTGCTCACCCTCCTGTGCCTACTGGATCTTAATCTGTTAGACTTTAACCTGGTATTGAGACTTTTTACTGTGTGCTAGCAGCTACATGTAAAGAACTGGCAAAAGAAAAACAAAGTCTTTTCAATGTTAATTTGATATTCACAGTGGTAGGAGTTCAAATTAGGGATTTCAAAAATATTTAGAAGGACCATCGAGCCAGTCTACTTTAAGCTGCAGCTTGAACACTAGAATTATTTGGCTCTTTTCTGCACTCTTATCGTTGCTTCCAGGAGATTGTCATTAGTTGAATTTGCTCCTTGATATTTTGAAATCATGGCAAAAATGAGCACAAGTCACTAAAAGAAACCAGAACAATTGAAACATTCAAAGAAGGGAAATTCTACTCACTCTCCCCAGACAACTAGGCAGTATGTGTGGGGTAAAGAAGAGAATGTGAACAGGAATTGCCAGGATATGGTGCCCCCTGGTCAAATAGCTTGCCAACACAATGGTCAAGAGAAAATACTAGAAGGCTAAACACATCCACAGAATTGTATCTCAGCTGGAGTTAGCACCATTAGGAAAGCAAACGAAAACATTACAATCCTGACCCAAAGACCCAACCTGGCTTTCAGCTCAATCTCAATGTTTATCCAGGGAGACCACAAAGTCTTGTCAAAAAATAAAAGTGAAGTGCATCATTACAGAACCACGTCTGCTTGAAAAACACAGGCAGCGTTCTGTCCTGCAACAGGATGAGCTCTAGAGATGCAGTTAGGAGTATGGACTGACACTCTTATCGATGGGGTGCTAGTTCACAAATAATAGAGTGCTTTCAAACAGCTGTAATGAAATCTGTTTTCTTTAAACCAAGAAAAACAGATAATATTGCCAAGGGGTAAAAAAGTCAGATGCTTTAGGGCAGCACAGTGGCACAGAGGTTAGCAGTTCCTCCTTACAGTGCTAGGAACTCGGGTTCAATTCAAGCCTTGAAAGTGACTACCTGTGTGGAGTTTGCACATTCTCCCCATTCCTGTACGAGATTCCTCTGGGTGCTCTGGTTTCCTCCAAAGATAAATTAAAAACTTTATTTATTAACAATCCAGTGAAGTTACTGCAAAATTCCCCCGAGTCGCCACACTGTTCAGGTTAGTGTACTTAACCAGCACGTCTTTCAGATGTCCAGGTTAGGTTGATTCACCATGTTAAACTGCTCCTTAGCGTCAGGGATACTAACAGAGTAAATAAATAGGGTTACAGGGATAGAGCCTGGGTGGTATTGTGATCCCACCCAGACTCAATGGGCCAAAATGGCCTCCATCTGCGCCACAGGGATTCTGATGATTAAAACTTCTGGTTTCATCCGAAAGGTACTTCCAACATCGGCAGTCAGGAAAGGATTGGCTCAGATGTGATCCTTCACAATCTAAGAGGTTGCTAACATTGATGGCCCAGGTCAGACAGATAGCTATCAGCATTAAAGAGAATGGCATCTCCATAGGAGTCAGCATACTCAAGCAGTAATCCCTCAGAACTACAGCTCGGTGTCAGCCAACATTGTGAAATCTCGAGTGGTATTTTAACCCACACCTTCTGACTTCGAAACCAACTGAGCCACGGCTAATAGTCAGAAGGGAGATCACTGGGGGAGAATTCAATTGTCAAATAGAGAATCCCCATATTTCGCTCTTCTACTCAGGAATATGACATAGTCAGTGGGAATAAGGCCAAACACAAGACAAGTACTGAAATGAATTCATTCTTTTGTTTTTAAAAAAAGCTGCAAGATTTATTTATCAAAGGAATCCAAGAGTACAACAACGTGAAGCCTTAGGAAATGCTGAATCCAGTGAAATCTCCTGCAGGTAACGGGAACGTGGATGATCGAGATTCTGTTATAAAATTTTATTCCAAAACATCTGGAAGTAATGAAAACAAGTGCTGGCACATAGAGTTTGAATAAAATACTTCCAAAAACAAATTAAAATAAATCCACTGGCATGCCACATACTTCTGAAAACAGAAGTAGAGCCTTACAAAGTTCTACTATTGTGCTCATCAAATTTTACAATGTCTGGATCACTGATCTCTGCACTAACTGCTTCATTTCATCACTGTACTTGCAGCTATGCACGCAGTGCTGGTGGAAATACCCAAACTGAATTCAAAACACTACATACAAGATAAACAAACTTGCGTTTATATAACCCTTTCCACAAACCCAGGAATTCCCAAAACACTTTACAGCAAAGTGCTTCTGAAGTGTCGTCATTGTCGTAGGAAGCGTGGTAGACAACTTGCACACAGTCTCACAAAGAGTGAAGTAATGTGACCAAACAATCCATTTTCAAGATATTAGTCGAAGGGTAAATGTTAGGCAGGATGTTGAGAAGAACTGCTTTGCTTTTCTACAAAATTCTTAATGCTTCAGAGGAAAAGACAAGCTTTGTGTAATATTTCATCCAAAAGACCCCACACCTCCAAATGTGCAGTACTCCCGCAATACAACATTAAGAGATTGAACGAAGAATACAAGCAATATGGGTGCCATGGTGTTAGTGGTTAGCTGTTTCACAGCACCAGGCACTTGGGTTTAATTCCAGCCTTAGGTGATAGTGTGGAATTCCACACTTTCTCTCCCTGTCTGTGTGGGTTTCCTCCCACAGTTCAAAGACCTGAGGTTAAGTGGATTGGCCATGCTAAAATTTTCTTAGTGCCAGGGGGATTAGCAGGATAAATAGGTGTGGTTATGGGGACAGGGCCTAGGTTGGACGGTTGTTGGTTCAGGCTGAAAGGGTGAAATGGCCTCCTTTTGCACTTTAGAGATTCTAGCATTGAAAAAAAATTCACTTAGTCTTTCTCTGTTACAATTAGTGCTCATTTTATATTCCCAAATCACAGCAATGTACACATTACATACTTTAAGATTCCTATCGCACAGCAAAATCAAAAATATTTAATTCGTGTTTGCACCACAAGGGCAGCACAGTAGTTAGCACCAGAGATCTGGGTTTGATGCATGGCTTGGGTCTCTGTCTCTGTGGAGTCAGCACATTTTGTGTCTGCGTGGGTTTCCTCCAGGTGCTCTGGTCTCTTCTTAGAGTCTGAAAGACTTAGAAGTTAGGTGCATTGGCCATGTTAAGTTCTCCCTCAGTGTACCCAAACAGATACTGGAGTGTGGCAACTAGGGGATTTTCACAGTAACTTCATTTCAGTGTTAATATATGTCTACTTGTGACACTAACAAATAAACTTTAAATTTTAAAGCACTTTACAGGACAAAGTTGGTGAGACCATGCACTTTTAGCTACACAGAATTCTGTTCAAATTGATCAGACAAAAAGCTACTCGCTTACTAGTGTTCTTTGAAATCTGTTTAAGCAGTCCCAACCAGTTAAGGAGCACGCTGACCCTCAAAAAAAAAAGTGCAAATTGGAATCAGATTCACAATTTCGCTTAGACAAGCAATAGAGATAATGGTGTAAATGACACACAGGTGCACTTTGTTGAGGTTGGGTTTAAAACACTGCTAGGTTAGGGCATGTACTGCTTTACTTCAGTTAATTCATTCTGAACATAATTTGGCACCATTCACTGAAGCAGCGAATTATTGGAACTCACACTACACCCAACCTTGTAATGCCCAGCAGGACAATGTAGTGGGAGCTTTACCTTGCATCTAATGAAGACCATGCAGAGATAGATTTCATTGCAGTGTTAATGTAAGCCTGCTTGTGACTCTATAAAACCTCTTACCCCCAATAGCATATTCACTCCTCCCTTGAAAATTCAGCCTGATTTTTTTTTCCCCCCACTAAAATAATGGAATTTTCCATTAACGGCATCTGTTTGGATAGCATGCCTTTTGCACTGTTCGAGGAAACCATTGCACCCGGAGAAAACTATGCAGATACACAGAGAACACGCAGAGCTCACGCAGACAGTGACCCAATGCAGCAATTGAAAAAAAGTGATGCTGAACTTGGGTTTAAAATATCTGAAGGTCAGGAGGTCGCCAAATGTTTGAGAAAAGTTTATTTTCAGCTTGTTCATCAACTTTGCAATGGTCTTCCAGAATTATGCCTTGATTATGAATCTCATGGGAACTATTGAAGAATCTCCGTTTTTCTCTTCCTCCTTTCTTTCTCCATAGGTGCTAACACTTCACCTGAAACATTAACCTCACTTCCTTGCTCCTCAGACGCTGCCAGGCTTGCTGATTATTTCTAGAATTCTGTTTTTGTTTCTTTTTTCTAGCATCTCCAGTATTTTGCTTTCGTGGATTTCAGACTTTTGTTTTAAATGTTTGTTCAAAATACCACGCCAGCAACACTGCCTTCTTGATCAGCTGCATTCCACGTGGTGTCGGATTTTGCTGGAGAAGGAGAGGAGGTTGGGGGTGAAGGGGGGGGTTGGTGGTGATGTTGTTAACAATGTAGGGACAGCAGGAGCGCGACAGAGCGAGAGCGCGAGAAAGAAAGAGGAGAAAAAAGACCAATAAATCCCATGAGATTCAGAATCAAGGCATAATTCTGGAAGGCTATTGCAAAGTTGATGGACAAGCTGAAAATACACTTCTCAAACATTTGGGGACCTCCTTCTGATCTTCAGATATTTTAAACCCAAGCTCAGCATCACTTTTTCATTCGCTGCCTTGGGTCACTGTCTGTGTGAGCTCTACATGTTCTGCCTGTATCTGCATGGTTTTCTCTGGGTGCACTGATTTCCCCCCACAGTCCAAAAGACGTGCTACCCAAACAGATGCCGTTAATGGAAAATTCCATTATTTTAGTGCAAAAGTAAAAGCAGGCTGAATTTTCAAGGGAGGAATGAGTGTACTACTGAGGGCAAGAGGTTTTAAGTCTATTTATTAGAGTCACAAGCAGGCTTACATTTAACACTGCAGTGAAGTTACTGTGAAAATCCCCGAGTCGCCACACTCCAATGTCTGTTCGGGTACATTGGGGGAGAATTTAGTATGGATAATCAGCACATCTTTCAGATTGTGGGAGGAAACTGGAGCACCCGGAGAAAAGTCATACAGACATAAGAACATCATACAGATTCCGCACAGATAGTGACCCAAGCTGGGAATCAAACCCAGGTCTCCAGTATTGTGATGCAGCAATGCTAACTACTGTGCCACATGTTGCCCACAGGGTGCATCTGTGTAAATGAATGGGTTTTCAGGTAGTTATTGCACATGGAAGCGCCAAAACTACATTTATATGGAATCTCACAAAAAGTACACCTAATAACAGCAGAACTGGTTTCAGCGATGTATGCACGGAGCACTGATGCACTGATACACAGCACCCAAAACCAAAACTAGAGAAGCACCAAATGTAGAACCACTTACTGAAGCGAGATTGGAAAAGCAGAGATTCAAGCCTAGAAAGGCAGTGGAGGGTAGATCACAAAGTGTTTAAAAATATTGAAGTAGCATAGATGAAGTGACTCCAGATTATTACCGCAAAGCCAGTCAAGCACGTAGGACCAGAACACTCAATAACCAGCAAAAAGAAAAATTAAACTGTACCATGCAAATCTTTCCTCAAAAGGATATATTTTGAAGTCAGTCAGGCAGGTTTAGAGGGATAAAATTATTCACACAGATGTCATAATGGAAAAGTTTGGGTTTGAGAACGATGAGCTCAAATGAACTTTTGTTAATTCCAGACTTTTCTTGGTGTGTTTTGGTCATTTCTATTTTGCTCTCTTCTATCCCACTGCTCTCAGTTGACTGGTGCATTCAAACAAGTTTTTCAAAAACAAAAATAAAATCCTACACTTCATTCACTATCACAGTGTGTGTTGTGTTTCTTTAGTGTATGTTTTGTAAGAAAAGATACGTTTATTTCCTTACGCTCAAAAGTGCATGCCGCAAATAAGTTATCCCAGCAACAAACTTGAGAATTTATTCTTATACACTTATCCCAAATTAAACATGCTAAGATTAGGTGTATGTGAAGTAACAATGTTACAATTTACAATTATCTGTGTCCCTGCTCTCTCATCTTCAGCTCCTGCAAGAGACCTGTAGCTTCTTGCATGGTTCTGAAGCTTTAAAGTTGAAGTGAGGATTTTTGTAAAGTGATGACTTCACAGCAGACAGAGGTTTCCTGCAGTTGAATTGCCAAGAGGCTGGTTCTTAGATGAGTTGTTAAGGTGAAACAGATCAAGGTGTCTCACTCCCTCTACTAGGACCTCTGCTCACCAGGCAGTTGACTTGAATCACTTGCTGCCAGTTTGATGGTTGATAATACTATGCTTTTGAGAAGTACATTTAAATCATGTTTCTCTGCAGGCTGTAGCATTGTATTGGTGCAGTTTTGTCTGTAACTGGTATCCTTTATTGCTGCTGAGGCAGTATAATTAATAGCATAGATAGTTCCAGCAAAGAATCTACAAAATTTAAAAAGCTGATTAGCTGTCTTATCATGTGACTTTCTAAAAGTCCAATTCCCTTTCCAAATAAGCGTGATCAAGTCAATTCCAACACCTTGATTTATTACATGCATTAGTATACAGTGAAAAATATTGTTTATTATGCACTATACAGACCATTCATAGAGAAGGCAAGGAGAGAGTGCAAAATGTAGTGTTACAGTTATAGCCAGAGAATGTAAAGAAAACTTAAATGGGGGGGGGGGGGGGGGGGGGGGGGGGGCGAAGTACATTCAAAAGTCTGACAGCAGCAGTGAAGCTGTTCTTGAGTTGTTGGCACAAGACCTCAGATTTTTATATGTTTTTCCCCCAATGGAAGAAGGTGGAAGAGAAAATGGCCAGGTTGCACGGGTTCTTTAATTATTTCTGAAGCACTGGAAGTGTAGACAGAGGTCAAATGTCTTGTGCTGTGGTTTAACTACTGAGGGTTCAAGACAATTGGTGTCTTTCCTTTTAAATGACCCACTCAATTTAGTGATATCTTTTTGGATTAAAAGTTTATCTATTAGCACAAGTAAGGTTTGCATTAACACGGCAATAATATTACTGTGAAGTGCTCCTAGTTGCCACACTTGGGCACCTATTCAGGTCAGGGCACCTAACCAGCACATCTTTCAGACCGTGGGAGGAAATCAGAGCATCCAGAGGAAATCCTTGCAGACACAGGGAGAACGTGCAAACTCTACACAAACAGTGACCAAGCAGGAATCGAACCCGGGTCCTAGCACTAAGAGGCAGCGGTGCTAACCATGCAAGAACATTGGTTCACAATGGAGAAACGTTCCTCTGTTCCCTCAAGACAGGGGAGTAGTTTCAAAGAAAGATGTTAAGTGGCTCCTCAGGCAGCCATCTTTTCAACCTTGTGTCCCCAGTTTTAAAAATATAAAAACTTGCTCAAGTTCAGACTAGATAATGCTGAAACTGAGCATGACATCAGTTAAGCCATATCAGTGTTTCTTGTTTCCTGCAGGATCAAAATAAATCTTTTTTCAAATGTGCTACTGAAGTATTATATTATCAGATTTGCCACAATTCCAATAGCTACTCTGCCCAGTGCATTATTGAAAAGGAAATTTGCCCTATAATATGGGCAGCATTTATCTCTCAGACACTGATTATCTCATCATTCATCTTTCTGTTGTGGGGTCTTGTGATGCAAAAATTGGGTGTTCTCCTTCCCTACACTACAGCAGGGACAATGCAAACAATAAATAATAGCACCTGAGGTCAAACTCTTGACGAATATTAACTATTCTAAAAGCAAGGGAGGCAGTGGCATGGTGATGCTATCGCTCGACAACTAAACCAGAAGATTCAGGATAATACTCTGGGGCCCCAAATTCAAATCCCACCATGGCAGATGGTAAAATTTTAATCTGATAAAAATTGGAATCAAAATCCAATGATGACCATGAAAACAAATGTTGAGTGTTGTAAAACCCATTTAGCTCACTAATGTCCTTTAGGAAAGGAAATTTGTCATCCTTATCTGGTCTGGCCTACGTGCAATTCTAGATCCATAGCAATGTGATTAACTTTTAAACGTCCTTGAGATGAGCAATAAATGCTGACCCAGCAATAGCATAGCCAGCAATGACTATTTGTGGAGCTTGCATATTCTCTAGTGTCTGCGTGGGTTTCCTCTAGGTGCTTCTATTTCCTCCCAACTCCAAAGACGTGCACGTTTGATTGATTGGCTATGGTGAAATTGACCTTAGTGTCAGGAAGATTAGCAGTATAAATACACCAGATTACGGGAATAGGGCCTGGGTGGAAATGTGATCGATGCAGACTCAATGGGCCAAATGACCTCCTTCTGTACTATAGGGATTCTAATGATGATGAGTATCAAGGTAAAGCACACAGCACTGGAAACCTGAAATTTAAAAAAACTCAGCAGAGGGAGAATTCTCAGGTCAATGATCTTCGTTAGAACTGAAAAACCATCAGGTTTAGAAAAGGCAAAGTTCTGCAATGGTGGAAGGCAAGAGAGATTTAAATGCCCAAAGGTATAATGACAGGAGGCAAAAGATGGTAATGGGACAAAAGACTGATCTATTTGAGAAGATAAAGAAACAGCAGAATCGTCACAAACCGCTGTTCAAATAAAAAAATTTGGAATTGTTGATCTCCAGGAGACTAAAAATGAACAGCATGATGGAATAATGGTTAGCACCGCTGCGTCACAGCAGAGACACTGGTTCAGTTCTCTCCATATCTGCGTGGGTTTCCTCCAAGTGCTCTGGTTCCCCCTCAATCCAAAATGTATAGACTAAGTGGATTGGCCGTAGCAAGCACATGGTGTTACTAGATAGAGAGTGGAGGAGAAGGCAGGGATGAATTTTCTTTTAACAATGGATTAAGATTTGATAGGCCGGATGGCTTCTTTACACTATAGAGACTCTATGGTTGAAAACTGTATAGTGCCTACTCTCACCCTGAATTACCGAGGGCTATTTCCTTGTTCATTAGCAGAGAAAATCAAGGCACACATTCCTCTGAATCACCTACTTCCTTTGGCTGAGGGAATCGTCCAAGAGACAGCGTGGCTGTAGGCCTTCCAGAGGAACCTTTGACATGATCTTTGTTGGTGGGCAAATCTCCACAACAAATGTTGAGGAAACTACAGTTGCATTTATTGAGCTAAGTAAATCGTAAAATTCTGTCAATGGCCAAATTCATCACAATCCTGTAAGCGTTGAGTGGGAGATCTGAGTCGGTCACCTTCAAAATCTGGACTGGAGTTAAGCAACGCTGTGAGATAGCCTCCAGTCTACCCAACACTATTTATTCATTGATCAACTGAGTATTTGTCATCACGAAAGGAAATCCCTTTAACATCAGGTCACCTTTGTCTCATACCTAAACTGACCATATGAACAGGTATACGTGATCTATAGTTTGCAGGTGATAATAGTGCCGTTGTCCATCCTGCACTAGATTTGCAAAGCATGTTCAATTTCTTCAATTCTGCAAGTTAGACTGTCACGTGTCCATGAATGTTGCCAAAGCAAAACTGGTATAGAAAACTGATTTAAAATAGGGATCATGAGCCTTGGGAGTCCCTGGTGTAAATAGACGATGATATTGATGTACTTGTTTTTATCCTACAGGTGCTTTGGTCCACCTTGTCGTCTAATGAGGGGCATACACGCGATGGGTCGTGAGAGGGCTGCTCTTGGATCTTTTGAGAGTATCCTAGTGCTTCATGTCGTTAGTGTACGTTTGACCTGGACCATTTGATGGGCAACACAACAGCTCAGTGACTATGGCTGTGCTGTGCAGATACATGGATTTGGGCCTGTGTCTGTGGGAGTTTGCGCATTCTCCCCGTGCTTGCGTAGGTTTTCTCCAGGCACTCCGGTTTCCTCCCACATCCCAAAGATGTGCTCTTAGGCTAATTGGCAAAACAAATTCTCCCTAAATTGTCTCAAATTTGGTTTTTTAATCCATAGATCTATAAACACAGACAGGGATCACAGGTTGAGGTGGGAACATCGGGGTGGCGGCGCGGGCTCATTGGGCCGAAGGGCCTGTTCCCCGTGCTGTTTTGTTCATCAGGGTGACACAATGGTTAGTATTGCTGCCTCATAAGGATCGAAGTTGAGTCACTGTCTCTGTAGAGTCTGCACATTCTACCCGTGTCTACATGGAGGTTCCTCCAGGTGCTCCGGCTTTCTCCCACTGTCCAAAGATGTGTTGGTTAGATGCACTGGCTATGCTAAATTCTCTCTGTGTACCCAAACAGGCACCAGAGTGTGGCGATTAGGAGATTTTCATAGTAACTTCATTAGTGTTAATATAAGCCTATTTATGACATTAATAAGTACGCTTCAACATGAACCAAAACCTGGTCACCGCCTATGGGCAATACGACAGCTCAGTGACTATCGCTGTGCTGTGCAGATACATGGATTTGGGCCTGTGTCTGTGGGAGTTTGCGCATTCTCTATGCTAAGTAAGAAACTGCAACATGTTTGTACTTCCCATACCTTGACGGTCAACTCTCTTAGAAGGCCACCAAAGAGATCTAAAACTGGGTCAACTGCACTAGTTCAACCTTCTACAAACTTCAGTTGCAAATGTTTGACAACAAAGTCAACAAAAGTCCCATGAACAGCGCAGTTATGGTCACTGCATTCCTGAGAGACCTGGTCTATATATTAGAGACACACAAGAGCACTAGAGAAATTTCATTAACGTCTACACCACATTCTTCAGATTCAATGGGAGGGCTATCAAATAAATACTGGTGCCTTCTTGAAGCTAGATTAGAAAGTTAAAAACAGTTGCAGTGCACAGTGTCCAAACATTTGTATTGAAAGCCAAGCAGTAGGATTGCCTTGGTAACAGGCATTCAAACTTAACCAGTTTAAAATCGGGTACTTGAATACCTGCAACATATTAGATTTAACTTTGGTTTTGGCAACCTGAGACTAATCATATTGTGGGAGATGTCGATTTGTAATCACAGGTATGCAGCAAATTGGACAATAAGCAGAAATAGTAACTGCCCAGATAACAGTCTTATTTTTGCCTCAAGAGAAAATTCAACTCAATAGCCGGAGGTACCAAAGACAAAAAGTTCCAGACAGAAGTATCACAGTATGCTCAGATATTCCAAAAAAATGACAAACTTGGTTGCAATTCAGAGAGTGACTAAAATTCTATTTTTGTGTTAAAAAGTGGGAACTGTATTATCTAATCAGCATGCCATTAGAAAAAAATGTTTTATTCGGTTTGGTTAATAGCTTGGTTAACATGTTCACTGTTAGATAAATTAGTGTGTCAGGTAGTTATTTTGATTTAACCACAAAGTTGCTGAAGAACACTCACTAACAGATTATGAGGCAAAATATAACGAGTGGTTAAGCATTATTCTCGGGATGGTGTCCATGTGCACTTTGTAACAATTAGAACAAAAGCCGAGAGCAGAGAGGTCAAGGTGGGAGCGGGACATAGAATTCAAATAATCAACAATCAAATTCAGATACAAGTGGGTTAATTTTAAATGCTTTATTTCACATTGATGGTGGATCTATCTGCACAAATGTACTTTTCTGTTCAATCAATCAATCATGTGGCCCCTGTCCAGCCCCTTAACTATTCCACTTGAAAATTACAGCTGTCAGTGTATGTTGTCAGGCTCCTCTGTCACCTTTTAAAAAAAAGCATTCAAGAGAGATTGGGAATCGACTGTAGTTTTGAAACTCTACTTTTGGTCCAAACACTTCCTTTCATTCCCGTCCAGTCAGAGTAGGAGAAAGACGGAGAATTAAAAGGTGAGCAACAGGAAGCTTGGGTCATGCTTGTGGACTGAATGAATCTGTTCCACCGTTTACTTTTGGCGTCCACAAAGTAGAGAAGACCACATCATGAATAGCGAATACAGTACACCAAGTTGAAAATATAAATAAATTACTGTTTCACTTAGAAGAACTGTGGATTATATCACATCACATTACTTCATAGCACAAAAATTGTAGGCCAAAAATTTTTTTTTTTTTTAAAAAAGGCTGGAATTTGCCAGATATAAATTATTTGTTTAGTGAGAATCATGTTAAATATTGCAAGGTATTATTTCAAAGGGAGACTTTCCTTAATACATCTTATATTCTTGACTCCAAGTACGTTTGGGGAAACTATTAGCGTTTAATTTGCATTCTTTCTTTACCTCTGCTCAGAATGCCTACCTTGAAGTTCTCTCCAACAGGACTTTTCATTCATCATTTCTATATTTGTTCACCTTTTGTTTCCCATTCCCCTTATGTTTGATCAATGATCTTGCAAAAATTCCATAACCACATTTCCTTCCTCAACCACCATCTCCAGCTTCAACTCATTCCAACTGAAATTCCACCCCTTGTCTGACACACTGACTTGAAAGTGACCATCCCCTCAACAACACCCTGGTCCACATCCCAGTCACCCCAAACCACTACCAGCCACATCACTCCTCCCACCCCATCACCCCAATTTCCCTATCCATTACAAGCTCAGGAAACGCAACACCTGAACTCTCCCCTCCTTCCTTCACACCATCCAAAAGTGAAATATCAATTTTCTTGCATTACTTCCAAGTTAGTATTCACTATTCACCACGTGGCCCATAAATCAGGGGACTATTTTGCAGAACAGCTCCGTCCAGTCCGCAAGCCGCTTGTTATGTTAATTCTCCATCTTGCTTCTACTCTGACTTTTCTATCCTTGGTTTGCTATAGGATTGAAATGAAGTTCAACATAAGCATAACATGAGCTTAAGAAACAGAACTAAATCTTTTCTTCAAGTGTGCCACACCTTGTGGATTTGGCATGGAGTTTAACCACTTTAGATTATAATCCCTGCCTCCAGCTTGCAGCGTTTTTTGATGGATTTCTTTGTCACTTCTTTATCACTTCATTTTACAGCTGCTACAAAGCCATTCATGCCTCATTTCTTTGTTTACATTACCATTCTCTTTGGCTTCTCGATCACAGAAGCTTTTGTTACTTAATCTCTCCTGCCCACCACCCAGCAATTGTTTTTTTTTAAAAATGTCCCTTCTTACATCTCTAACTGTGCTTAATTCTGATAAAAGGTCATCCATCAACCTTTCTCAGATGCTGCCTGACCTGCTGAACATTTCCAGCATTTTTTGTTTTTATTTGCGAAATACTTTCTCACAATTCATTGCAAAACCATTTATTTTAATTAAAATTCACCATTTCAATGCAAGGTCCATAGCGTAGCACAAAACTATGTTAATTATTACTTCTGCATTTGCTACAATGCCCCAATTCTGCTGAGTCTAACAGCTAATAAAATACGTAAGGCACAGTGGTGAGCAGGACAATGGCATAGTGGTTAGCGCATCTGCCTTGCAGCATAACAGACCTGGGTTCAATTCCGCCCTGGGAGGCTGTGTGGAGATTACACATGCTCCCCATGTCTGCATGGGTTTAATCCAGCTGCTCCTGTTTCGTCAATCCAAAAACACACACATTAGATGGATTATTATGAATGCACAGAGCCTTCCTTTCAGAGGGCTAGTACAGACTCGATGGGCCAAAGGACTTTCTTCTGCACTGTAGGAATTCTATGGATACAAATCTACATTTAAAAAAAATTGAGACCTAGACAACAATCTATAAATAAAGTGCGGAAGTAATTCTAGATCAATTTGGAAATAGAGAGTTGATACTACCACGAGCACGCAGTTATATCTGTAACTGCAGGCATCTGAGTAAACTAGTATCAGTATACACTTACTAAAATAAAATTAGAAAGAGTCACTTCCTGAACTGCTCCAATTCAAACTCAATGCGAGAGTGTGTTTTTTTTTAAAAACAATATTCGTACATTTTCAGAAGAAATTGAACACACAGATTCACTGGGTAGGGACGCTAAAAAGAAGTCGAATTCAATCGAAAGGGTTTCCCATTCCAGGAAATGTTTGCACGGGCAATGTCATCTGCAGTCAGAATCAGGTGGCTTGACAAAACAGGTCACAGATGGAGAGTGCAGTATGGGTATGGTGGGTAAAGGATGGCACACTCGCCACAGCACAGTCATTCATCAACTCCCAACAACTGGGAGAGTGGGTTCGCTTTTGATATAACAGCAAATAAGACAGCAGAAATCTCCACTCCTTTAGCCTTTTAAAAAAAAGGGGCAGATTTGAATGTTGAAAGCTATTACACTATGACCCACAATAACAAGCAGAAGCTGAGCATTGCTTCATGATGTCAGTTTCCAGCTGTCACTAGGTGTCCCATTTCACATCCCAAATGTCTGTAATCAAGTTCACAAACACAGTCAGCGGGGAGTGGGATGCCAACACTTTAAAGAAACCTATATACTTGGTTTGTCAAACACCTCGACTCAGGATGGATTAAAAACTCAAGTCAGTAATCTTGGGGAAGACATTCTAACAAAGTTACCGCACTTCAGAACAGTGCTCCGAGGTTAGCTAATGCCAAAGGCCTAAATTTGTCCAATTACCATTTTAGATTTGCATGGAATTCGCAGATAATTTCCTGGTGTTTTGTGGATCAAAATGCACAGAATTGTTAATATGTAATTACAACCATTGAGCCACCAGGAATTCAAGTCCATTTTTATTAAGTGGGATTTTAATGTTAGAAAAAAAATCACAGTTCCTGGGAGGATCGAAAATCAGTGGCCTTAATGTCAGAGCTTAGTGACTCAAATTAAACATGATATTCCTCTATCAGCCACGATGGCGTGGATTCTGCTCACACACTCTAAACACATGTTGATAGGAAACTAATGTGCTTTCCTCCAGTTTCTATAAAATCAGGCACAAAGCAATTGGGGGAAATGAGGTTGATAAAAAAAAAAAAAATCAGCCTTGCCACTTGTCGTGATGGAGCAAGCAAGCTTAAGGGGACATTCACACTAGGTTTTGCTGTGAAGCAGTTTCGCTTCATGCTAATGCTGTGGTTATAATGCAATTATTGCCGGATTTTGGAAACAGATTCCATTCGGAATCTGGAATGAGAAGTGGTGAAACTCCTGGCAGGAGGGAGCATTCAAACGTTTCATTCACACATTTTAGGTCTTTAACCAGATTCGCACTCTCTAGACTTGCGTTTATGTAGCATCTTTCGTGAACAAATGATTGCCAAAGCATTTTACAGCCAGTGATTTTTGAAGTGCAGTCATTGTTGTAATGTAGGAAACGTCACAGCCAATTTGCACATAGCTGTAAGGTAAATGCCCAGAAAATCTGTTTTAATGGTGTTGGATAAGGGATAGATTTTGGCCAAGACAAGAGGGAGAATTTCCCTGCTCTTCTGCAAAGATGACAACCCGTGACAACAGACAAACAGAAAGTGCTAAATTCATATCATTTAGCATTTAATCTATTCTATAACTGGCCTTGAAGCCCTTGAAACAATTATTTGTGTTCTGTTAAGTTGTATGCCTAGCATTTGGAATGCATGCCACTCATCCAAACAAGGTCAGTTATAGAATTGATGAGATATAGCTTTCAGATTTAACACTGATGTGAAATGAACACAATGATATTGGTTGCAGCATTTCACGTCTCAAGTCAACAATGGGTTTAAGTTCCATTCCAGACTGTAGCTTGACACTCAAGTGCAGGACCAACTCAGCACTTCATTGTTGCAGGTGCAATCTTTTGGATAAGATTTTAAACTGAGCTCTGAATCTACTCCCCACACCTGATTATTGACCTGACAGGCAACAGATTTGGGCTCAACTGTGAAGGCTTTGTAAGATAACCTACCAATATTCGCTGTCTAAACTCAAATGAAGGATGGCCACTGGGATAGGGACGGTTGTTCCAATGTGCTAGGATGCATAATTGATACAGCTGCAACATCTTGGAAACTTATGACCTGAAACTAAGCTCTGAGTATTACCATATAGCCTCTCAAAATGTTCACAGGAAACCTCTATCAGCTAATTTAACATTTAATTTTGAACAGATTAGTGACACTTAAATAAAAGCATTTCATATCACCACATTTTCCTAAACGGTGCCCAGTTTCAACCCACAATGTGTGGGGAAGAGGAAAGAGAAGAATTAACCCTTAAATGTACTGCAGTAGAGAACTGATTTTATATTTTAGTTTTCATTACAGAAAGTGATTGTGCACTTTAAATTCTTGGACAAATATATACACTTTAAATAATTTACCCTTTACTTCTCCACAATCCTGACACCGAGGTTGAGATCTCAGAAGCATCTCACTGGATGCTGAAAAACAGAGTCAGTAACTTGCTCAACTTCACTAACTGTGCATCCGTGTCAGTTGTGTTGTCAAGGACTGAAACATCAATGTCACAGGCTTGTAACCAAGCGTCAATGTTCCATCCATTTCCAAAATAGGCACAGGGCATTTTAAGTCAGGAACAAATAGGTAAAGTAATTTGAACTGATAACAAGCAGCCAATAAGACACCTAGCACTCTGCGGTTACTCCAAAATCTGATTACTACTTCAGAATTTCTAGCATCTCTCTCATCAGCCTCCCCATCACTTATGCCGTTACTACATTGGTCTCCTGGAGAAACTCAGCTGTCTGCCTTGTTTCTCTATTGCTAATCATGCCCAGTGGAATAGTGGTATTGTTGCTGGGCTAGTAATCCACAGGCGTGGGAACACAAGTTCAACTCTCACCACAGGATTTTAAATTGTTAAAAAAATCTGGAGAATGGACAATTGGTGGGCAGGCCTAATTTTGTTTTGCAAAGTACCTTTTTCACTCCACTGGGTCTTGCTTTGCCATTTTAGTTTCACTGACCCCTCATTTCCTCACTAGCACTAAAGACCTCTTCCCCAAAAAAAAATCTATAAAGCGTTGCAATTACACTTTACTTAAAGCATGCAAGCAGACCATTTACCAGATCTCAAAAATTCTACCATCTCTTGCCAGATATCCCAAATAAAGCCATTACCTGTAGCAAGTAAAAAGAGCCATGAGTCTCGGTTATAGAACAGAGAGATTAATGAGAAGCAAGAATGGAGCGCTGGGTAATGAAGAAAATAAAGGTGGGGCTGGGGAAATGAGAAAAATTGGACAGATATTTGGAGCTGTTTAAGTGTAAAACTTTATAGAATACACGATACATAAAATAAAACCAACCTTTGATTAGCCTCAGTTTAAGGTTGCGTTCACTGCAGCAGAGTGTGATAATCAAAATAGTCAACACAAAACCAAAACAAGGGGGCAAAATCTTCCACATCTGAGCACGACCAATCAAGACTGAAAATCAGAAAGCCAGTTATCACACGAGCATATAATGGAAATCTTGAATGGGGGTAGACAAATGGGGCAATTGAAGTATTTAAAAACATAAAAGAAATATAGAAACTCTACAGCACAGAAAGAGACCATTCAGTCCATTGAGTCTGCACTGACCATAATCCTACCCAGGCTCTACCCCACATCCTGACATATTTACCCCTAATCTCTTTAACCTATGCATCTCAGGACTCTAAGGGGCAATTTTTAGCATGACCAATCAACCTAATCCGCACATTTTTGGATTGTGGGAGGAAACCGGAGCATCTGCAGGAAATCCACGCAGACACGAGGAGAATGTGCAAACACCACTCAGACAGCGACCCAAGCCGGGAATCAAATTCAGGTCCCTGGAGCTGTGAAGCAGCATTGTTAACCACTGTGCTAGCGTGCCGGCCATTTGAGCATGGAGAGATTGTTTGTGGGAAATGCAAGAACATGGAGAAAGAGGGTTGAGATACAAATCTGCTATTTCCTAACTAAATAACTAAACAAGTTGTAGAGACTAAATGACTGACATCTGTTCTCCTATGTTCTAATGAAACTAGAAGTTCCACAGACTTGCATCAGAATCAGGCTGAGTACTCCTCTTACTAACCTGCAATGGATTGTGTTTAATCTGCATATTATTAGACTTACATGTAACCCAATCTGCAAAATTCCCTCAGATTCAAATCAGTAACACTCTAAATGTTGGTCTTAAACTAACTTTTAAAAGCACATTACGTTGACAAGTATTAGTTCAAAGCAGTGTGTTTTGAACTACCAGTTAGGAGTACAAAGTATTAAATAGATTAAGGCTTTTAAAGCAGAGCTTTTCTGTTAGATATACAATGCCCACCAATTCTACAAACATGAATCAGACATCATAATGGCAGTTAGGTGATGCAGTTGACTCCAAAATGTAACCATTCAGTTCAAGGGCAATTAGGGATGGTCAACAAATGCTGGCTCAGCCAGTGACACCCACATCCCACGAAGGAGAAGGGATTAAATTACTGATGAACTGTATCATGCAGACTTATAGAGAGGCATTTCTAAAGGCTGTTTTGGAAAGCAGACTAGAAAAGTGAAGATTAAATGGCAAAGTTCAATCAGCATTTGCTGGACAGCTGGCATTCGAAAGGAAGCCTCCTGCATAAACATTTCGAGAAGCACAAACTACTCTCTGAAGTACCATTTTCATCCAGTTCAGTGAAAGCCAAGAGCAAATTTGACCTGGACAGGATTTCAACTGTGCTCAGGGCAATAGCACTGTCATTGGCAAACGAGAGGAACCAAAATAACCAAGTAACACTGCCCAGTTACTGCAATTTGTGACTGAATGTTTCGTCTTCATAAAAGCAGAAATCAAATTTCTCCAAAACGTTCTCAGAATCCCGTTAATTTGAAGACCTAATACTCTTCAGCAGAACTCAAGTCTTCAGCTCCTGAACATTCACCATTGAAAGTAATTAATGCTCATTTCCAATGTGTCAATGAAAGCAAGATAGTTCAAAATTCCATTTAATAAATGAATATTTTGTGCAGTTCAGTCTGAGATGAATAATGAGAAAGTCAAGAAAAACATGAGCTGATATCCAACAGAACATCAGTGTCAGAAAGTGTTGCATCTATGCTCAATTTTTTTAAAAAAAGGAAACGTCAAAAATTAACTAAAGCAAATGAGATGGTATTTACACACTACACAATTATGCATTTTACATAGTACAGTGTTTACAATACAGAAGCAGGTGATAAAGCCCAACAGGACTATGCCAGTATCACTGCCATACACAAGCCTCCTCTCACAGGCTACTCCTCTTACCCCTGGTTTCTCCTTAAATGCATCGATTCCACTCATCTTCACTAATTTTTTTTTTAAAAAGTGCCTTCGGGCATTCTCTATAAAGGATAGATACGCTGGAAAAACAGCAAGTACCAACTACATTTAAAAAGTAGCAGGATGTGTTAAAGCTGCTGGTACACACCAAGTCCATGGAGATCACTAGCCAGCGACAGCTCTTCTGCCACCATCTAATTCTAACTGTAAGAGCCAATTCTTGTATTGTAACCCTTGTATTTTTCACTCGTGCCGTACTCCAGGATGCTATCCCCATGCCCTTTGCTTATTTGCTATTTAAAAATAAAAAAATTCTAACTGTTTTGTCATATTGAATTTATCTTTTTTAAAAAACTGTAAACACCACTTCCCCCCCTCCCCACCCCCAGAAGCAGTGGTTGGTGTTTTGCATAATCATAGAAACACGCTGAATTTTCAGTGTATTGTGGAAGGGGCATTCAGCTGAGCACAGCAACAGAGCGGGTGGCAGTACACAGCAGTACTCTCCATGCTGAGCATCTTCCTCCAATCTCCAACTCCTAAAACATTTCAGCCATCCAGCAGCTAATTTCTTCTGCAAACCTATCACAACATCCCAAGGAAAACAGGAAATGCAGCTGTAAAGAGTCTCTCTAACTTGGAGCATCTACAATACCCTACAGGCCTGCCTTCTTCCAGCCAGTATACTGGTAGTTCTGCATTTCCAGAGTGGCCATTTACTACACTGGAGATCAACTAATAAAAAATTTAAACAGACACTGAGCTCCCAAGAACAAGATGATTTCAAAGCCAACTCAACAGTGCAAGCCAGACTATACACATTTTTTTTAATTCAATGAATTTGAAATTTAGCTAAAAGCCTCAAATCTAAAATACAGTCACCAAAAAAAATGCTGTTTTCTCTCAAACGTCCCTACCAAATAGTACTGCAAAACAAAAACAAAGGTTGTAAATTTTTTTTGATGAACGAGTTAATCTTGTGCAACTTTGCAGAAATAAACACTTTCTCCTGGCTGCCACTTGCATGTTTTCTTTCCTACAGGTTCTGAACCATAGGGAGAGAGACTGGGTCAGAGAGGGGTGAAAAACAATGCTGAAATGATAGATACCACTTTGGGTGCACAAACATACCCACCGATACTGACTGAAGCCCTCAACTGTGAGTACACCCATTTAAAACCGAATTCATGCAGCAAATACATCAACAATTTAAGATATCTAAGGGATGGGGGAATAAAAACGACAATGGGAGGGGCAGGGAAATGAGAGAGAAAAAGAGGGGAAAAAGTGTGTTTTCTAATACCCCCCCCCCCAAAAAAAAACCAGCTTCGTTTCTCAATTGCATACCTGCTTCCTGCACAGAATTCCACTGCGCCGTTCCGGTTTACTCCCATTACACAGGAGTCATTGCAATCCAAGCAAAAGCCTGATAGCAACACAGAAATTCTTAGCAAATTAGTTCTGCGTTTGCTGGGACTGGCCTGGAGTGCACACATTCGCAGTTGTCCAGTGAGCTCCATAGCCCCTACTGATCGGAGGCTCGAATCGGATGCACAGGCGTGAAGGGAAGCATGCTAATTCACTGAGACTGCTAAACAAATTCTTCACAATATCTTGCCTTTAAGTCAACAACTGGGGCTCGTTCTAGCAAATTAAAGTCCACGCTTGATTGCAAACAGTTCCTGGTTTTTCCAACCAACGCCCCCCCCCCCCCCCCCCCCCCCCAAACGGTGCTGAATGCTAAAGGCAAACAGATTTAAGAAGCTTGCATGGAGAGCGCTTTATACACAGGGGCTGCAAGGAGGAGACTGAAATCGATTTATTTCCTTTTAATTAATCATTTAAACACATTTCACGAGGCAGATCTAAAAGTAGAATTTAAGGCAGCCAAAACAAACCATTTCTAAAATCCACAAAGCAAGTTCTCAGAAGCAAAGCAAAAAAATGTTCCATTTCCTCTCTCGATTTCCATAGTAACAATATAATGGAACAAATATTAATTTGTAACAAATGTGCGAGAAAATTCCTGGTGATACATTAAGGTTGGTGACATTTAACAAAACAAAAACTGAATGCAACATCTCCTAAATTTCCTCCACCTGAGCAACATACACAATACAGAAGACAGAATTTAAAATGCAATACAAACCCTGGCTGATTGCTAGCACACTCCACAAAGATATCAGAACCTCAAACTCTGCTCGGAAAGTACCCAGCGCCCTCTCATTGTGTTTCAAAAGAAAATATTTTGTCAAGCAAAACTTAATTAACATTGACAACAGAAAACAATTTAAGTGAAATAACGCTGACAACAAAAAGAAAACAATTTAAATTAAACGAAATGTAAAGATCCAATCTTATTAATCAATACCAGCCTGGGGACAGGGGGAAGAGGGGAGTGGAGAGCAAACAAGAAAAGTACATCAGGTCAATAGTTGCAATAGATAAAGGGGAGGATGAAGAGCGAAAAATAAAAAGGAATCCAAGCGAATAGGAATCTCCTCCCTTATTACATCCAGATTTTGAAAGAGGGGGGAATGTGCAAAAACAGTTTGCATTAAGACTGAACATTTTAAAAAAATCCACAATCCTCCTGAAAATGCATCACCCGTTAGTTTTAAAAGTAGAAAATGTTGAGAAGTTGAGATTGAAGCGCCCAGCCCACAGCACAATTATCAGACAAGCTATGTGGAAAAGATTCCATTTGCAGGGGCACACATAACAGAGAGAGAGAGACCAAAAGAGAGACTCCCCCGCTTAACAATGCAGCTTACTTTTCCTCCCTCCCTCCCATCAGCTGTAAAACTGGAGAGAGGAAAGGCGAGAGTGGAGAGGAACAAGAGCAATTTAAAAATGTGTGCCCTTTCTTCCAGCTGGGACAATGAATGAATGAATGAAGTGTCTGCAGCCCCTGTGTGCAATGTATCCGTGTGCGCCGCTGGTTACACTGTATTGCCCCGTGATACACTGTTGCAGCGCGGTGACTCTGTCTTGCCTGTGAATGACAGCTTACCTTCATGCCAATCTTCATCAGACTGACACCGCCGCCGCGCCGCCACGCGCTCACATCGAGACATCCCCATGACGTCAGCGCGCCCCCTCGCGCCCGCCCCCCTGCGCCCCGCCATTGGCTGAACGGCCCCGCCCCGCCCCTCCCCCCCGCCACCGTCACGCGCGGGAAGCCGGCCCCGCCCTCCGACGGGAGCGGGACTCGCACGTGGCTCCGCCCACCCGCCGGCGAGGCGGAGCTGCTACCTGCGCCCTGAGGAGGGGACGGAGCAATTGTGTCACTGCGCCCGCCCTCCCCCCGCCGCCTCCCAGTGATGGGGTCGGCATCGCCCCCTCGGCTTTCATTGGATAGCCCAACTGTCACTCAGCTCGAGTGTTTCCGTTCTGTTTATTAATATTCATAAACTGGGAGTTTTTTTTAAAAGGGGCAACCACATTTGATTTATTATTGTCACGTATTGGAATACAGTGAAAAGTATTGTTTCTTGTATACTAAGTAAACAAAGCATACAGTTCATAAAGTATATAGTGATGAAGGAAATTTGATTTAATTTATTGTCATATGTATTGGGATGCAGTGAAAAGTATTTTTTTTGTGCCATATAGACAAAGCATACAGCTCATAAAGTACATAGTAATACTTTATAGTAATGAAGGAAATTTGTTTTAATTTATTATTGTCATATGTATTGGGATGCAGTGAAAAGTATTGTTTCTTGTACACCATATAGACAAAGCATACAGTTCATAAAGTATATAGTGATGAAGGCAATTTGATTTAATTTATTATTGTCATATGTATTGGGATACAGTGAAAAGTATTGTTTCTTGTACACCATATAGACAAAGCATACAGTTCATAAAAGTATATAGTGATGAAGGCAATTTGATTTAATTTATTATTGTCATATGTATTGGGATACAGTGAAAAGTATTTTTTTTGTGCCCTGTAGACAAAGCATACAGTTCATAAAGTATATAGTAATGAAGGAAATTCGATTTAATTTATTATTGTCATATGTATTGGGATACAGTGAAAAGTATTGTTTCTTGTATACTATATAGACAAAGCATACAGTTCATAAAGTATATAGTGATGAAGGAAATGTAATTTAATTTATTATTGTCATATGTATTCAAATACAGTGAAAAGTACTATTTCTTGTGTGCCTTATAGACAAAGTATACAGTTCATAGAGTATATAATAATGAAGGAAATTTGATTTAATTTATTACTGTTACATATATACAGTGAAAAGTATTGTTTATTGCACACTATACAAAGCATACCATTCAGAGTAGATGCTGTCAGGCCTGTTGAGATTTTCCAGCATTTTCTGTTTCCATTCACAGAGTATATAAGAAAGAAGAAAAATTGATTTCTTTGTATGTATTTGTATATAATGAAAATTATTGTTTCTTGTGTACAATATAGACAAAACATACCGTTCATAGAGTACATGGGGAGAAGAAGATCTAATTTGATTTCATTTCATTTATAATGGTCATATGTATTTGGATATAGTGAAAAGTATTGTTTCTTATGCACTGTACAAACTATTTATAGAATACACAGGGGAGAAGAAAATTTGATTTCATATGAGTTGATTTATTATTTTCACACGTACTGGGATGCAATGAAAAGTATGTTTTTTTTTACATGCTATACATACAAAACATACCATTCAAGCAATTTTTGACTTGGAACAAAGTAGTTGCCATCTAACCATATAACATACTTTTTTGACGGACAAACCCAAGTAAGTCATGCAATCCTAACCATCTCAAAACAAAGTCAAACAATACTGTCAAACAAACATAATTTGTATTAATGTAGCACTTTCATGTGATGAAATGTCCCGAGCTGTTTCACAGGAGCAATTTAAGTGAGCCACAAATTAGGTCATGTGCCGAAATGCTTGGTCAAAGAAGTAGGTTTTAAGGAATCTTAACGCAGGGAAGGAATAGCTAAAGAGGTGGAAAAATTTAGGAAAGGAATTGCAGAGATTAGGATCTTGTCAACGGAAGGCATGATTGTCAGTATTGGAGCAATTAAAATCAGGAACACTGAAGGGAGGAGGAGATTGAAAATTAGCAAGCGACTGAATAACAGAAGAATCACGGGTTAAAAGGTTTATAAGCGCAGGAATTGGAAAATGTTAAAATGTATTTATTTGAATGCAAGGAATATAGCAAATAAAGCTGATGAGCTAAGGGCACACATGGCAGCATAATCATAGAATCCTACACGGCAGAAGGAGGCCATTCAGCCCATCAAATTTGAACCATCCACTCAGGCCCTATCCCCATAACAACAAACTATAACCCTAGCGAGTCCCCCTGACATTAAGGGCAATTTAGACTGACCAATCAACCTAACCTGCACATCTTTGGGGTGTCGGAGAAAACCAGAGTACCCAGAGGAAACCCACACAGACATGGGGAGAGCATGCAGACTCCACATAGACAGTGACCCAAGCCAGGAATCAAACCTGGGTCCTTGGCGCTGTGAGGCAGCAGTGGTAACCATTGTGCTACCATGCCATCCATATCATGGTAATTATAGCTATCGAGAAAATTTTGCTTAAAGGGCAAAAATGGCAGTTCAACATCCCCAGATTTGGTTTTTCATTCAGAATAAAGAGAGCACTAAAAAGGTGGGGATGCGGCATTATTAGTTAAAGAACCAATTACAGCTGTGGGGAGGAATAATATACTATGATATACTCAATGAATAATCAAATAAGGCTATATGGATTGGACATAGAAATAAAGAGCCACACTTCTAAATTGCACTACAGACCGCCAAATGGTGACAGGTAGACAGAAGAGCAAATATGTCAGCAAATTTCTTAATGCAAACAAAATAGGACAATAATGGCTAGGGACTTAAATTTCCCTAATATCAACTGGGATACAAACAGTGTAACAGACACAGAGGACACAAAACTCTTGAACTGCACATAACAAGCCCAACAAAAGGGAGTGAAATTCTATACTTAGGAAACGAAACTGGACAAATGGATGAAATAGTTGTGAATGACTATTTTGGAGATAGTTTGATTTGATTTATTATTGTCACATGTATTAACATACAGTGAAAAATATTGTTTCCTGCGCGCTATATAAACAAAACATTCCGTTCATAGAGAAGGAAATAAGAGAGTGCAGAATGTAGTGTTACAGTCATACCTAGGGTGTAGAGAAGGATTAACTTAATGCAAGGTAAGTCCATTCAAAAGTCTGACAGCAGCAGGAAAGAAGCTGTTCTTGGATCGATTGGTATGTGATCTCATACATTTGTATCTTTTTCCCAATGTAAGAAGGTGGAAGAGAGAATGTCCGAGATGTGTGGGGGGGTCTTTAATTATGCTGGCTGCTTTGCTGAGGCAATGGGAACTGAAGACAGAGTCAATGGATGGGAGGCTGGTTTGCATGATGGATTGGGCTACATTCACAACCTTTTGTAGTTCCCTGCAGCCTTGGGCAGAACAGGAATATCAAGTTGTGATACAACCAGAAAGAATGTTTTCTATGGTGCACCTGTAAAAATTGGTGAGAGTTGTAGCTGACATTCAAATTTCCTTAGACTCCTGAGAAAGTAAATGTGTTGGTGGTCTTTCTTAACTTTAATGTCAGCATGGGGGACCAGGATAGGTTGTTGGTGATCTGGACACCTAAAAACTTGAAGCTCTCGACCCTTTCTACTTCATCCCCGTTGATGAAGACAGGGGCATGTTCTCCTTTACACTTCCTGAAATCAATGATAATCACCTTCCTTTTTGTTGACATTGAGGGAGAGATTATTGTCGCTACACTAGTTCACTAGATTCTGTCTCGTCATTGTTTGAGATCTGACTCACTATGGTGCTGTCATCAGCAAACTTGAAAATTGAATTGGACGGGGAATTTGGCCACACAGTCGTGGCTGTATAATGAGTATAGTAAGGGGCTGAGAACACAGCCTTGTGGGGCACTGGTGTTGAGGATGATCGTTAAGGAGGTGTTGCCTATCTTACTGATTGTGTCCTGTGAGTTAGGAAGTTCAGGATCTAGTCACAGGTGCTGGCCATGGAATTTGGAGACAAGTTTCATGGGAATAATAGAGTTGAAGGCTGAGCTGTAGTCAATAAATAAGAGTCTGACATAGATGTCCATGTTAGCAAGGTGTTCCAGGGTTGAGTGCAAGGCCAAGGGAACACTGCTGTGGACCTGTTGCGGCAGTAGGCAAACTGTAGTGGATCCAGGCAGTCCAGGGGGCTAGAATTGATTAATGCAATGACTAACCTTTTGAAGCACTTCATACTGATGGATGTCAGAGCCACCTTCTGATAGTCATTAAGGCACACTGGTTGGCTTTTCTTAGGTACCAGGATGGTGGTTGTCTTCTTGAAACAGATAGGGACCTCAGATTGTTGTAAAGAGAGATTGAAGATCTCTGTGAATACTCCCGAAAGCTGATCCATGTAGGATCTGAGTGCACATCAGATACCCAATCCAGTCAGTTTCCATAGGTTGACATTTAAGAAAGCTGTTCTGCAATGTTGACCCCAGATACAGATTCACCCAGGGCTTCCAGGGTGGAGGGCATGCTCTTGTAGACCTTGCCATAGTTGGCAGGAGTCGGTGTGACTAGCCTGAGACTCTGGCTTGGTCTGGTGCTGTCTTTTGGCATCTTTGGATCTTTTTAGATTGTATCTGGCTTTCTTGTATAGGTCAGTGCTGCATGACTTGGATGCCTCAGACCTGGACTTCAGCAAGCAGTGGATATCCCTGTTCATCCATGATTTCTGGTTGGGAACACATAGATTTGTTTCTTTGATACACAGTCCTCTACACACTAACTAATGAAGTCATTTACTTCATTAAATGGCGGACTCATTCAGGCTGGTCACAGAATTCTTAAATACTGACTAGTCTACTGACTCTAAGCAGTCCCATAGGGGATAATTCGATTCCTCAGACCAATGTTGCACAACTTTCTTTGATGGATTCTCCAGCTTCACTTTTTGCTTGTAAGCTGGGAGTAGGAACACAGCCTTGTGGTCTGATTTGCCAAAGTGTGGACAGGTGATTGAGCGGTAGGCATGTTTGGTATTGATATAGCAGTGGTCTAGGATATTTGAGCCTCTGGTGAAGCAGGAGATGTGTTGGTGGGTAAGTTGGTAGTACACTCTTGAGCTTGGCCAAGATTGAGCAAGACCTCAGGATGTTTCATCTCAAGGCTATTCATAATGGTATATATTTCATCCAGCACGATCTTTGCGTCCGCATGGGGTGGGATGTAAACTGCCATCAGGATAATGGAGGTGAACTCCCGCGAAAGGTAGTAGGGGCAGCATTTTAGCGTCAGGTATTCTAGGTCTGGGGAGCAGAAAGTTGCTAGTGTTTCTACTTTGGATTGTGATCGTAATCACAATCCAGTTAGATTTATCGCAATTATGAAAAAGGATAAGGATAGAACAGGAATGAAAGTTTTAAACTGGGGAGAGACAAATTTTACCAAGCTAAGAGATGATCTGGCAGAAGTGGACTGGTTATAGCCACTTGAAGGGAAATCAGTGACAGACCAGTGGGAAGCATTCAGAAGTGAGATTCTATGGCACAGTATTGACATGTCTCCACAAAGAAAAAGGGCAGTACTGCCAGACTAGAGCCTCAGGTTATCTAGAAGCATACAAGATAACATAAAACAGAAAAAGAAAGTTTCTGATAGCCACAAAATAATTAATACAGTATAAAGCCTACAGGAGTATAGAAAATGCAAGAGTGAAGTAAAAAAAAATTAGAAAAGCAAAAAGTATATGAAAAAGATATTGGTAGGTAAAATCAAAGAAAACCCAAAGACATTTTACAAGTACATTAAAAACAAGAGAATAAAGAATTGATGGAATCTATTCGAGATGTACATGGTAGCTTGTGCACTACTGCTGAAGATGTGGGCAGGGTTCTCAATGGCTATTTTGTCTTCCTCTTCACTGAGGAGAGGGATGATGCGAATTTTCCCATCATACAGGAGGAGTAGAATACAATAAGCATAATGAGAGAGAGAAAATGCAGGAGGGACTGAAATCCTTGAAGGTGGTTAAATCCTTAGGGCGGATGAATTGTGTCCCAGGCTATAAAAGGGAGCCAGGGAGGAAACGATGGATGCTGGAAAAGATTTTCCAATCCTCACTAGATATAGGCACTGTATTAGAGGATTGGAGGTCTGCAAGGGTTGTGCTGTTATTTAAAAAGGGTGTGAAGGGAAGGCCAAAGAATTATAGGCCAGTCAGTCTGACTTCAGTGGTAGGCAAATTACTCGAATCAATTCTGAGGGACAGGATAAAGAAAGAAAGGAACCGATTAAATCAGGAATAGTCAGCATGGCTTTGTTAAGAGAAGGTCATGCCTTACTAATTTCATCAAATATTTTGAGAAAATAAGAAGGAGGATTGATCAGAGTAGTGCAGTAGATGTTGTCTACATGGATTTTAATTAGGGATTTGACAAAGCCAATGGGATACAGAGAAATGTATCAAGTTTGATTCAACATTAGCTCAGTGACAGGAAACAATAGGTTATGGTTGATGGATGTTTTTGCAACTGGAAAACAGTTTCTAGTGGCATTCCACAGGGTTCAGCGTTGCGTAACTTGCTGTTTGTTGCACATATTAATGATTTGGACTTAAATGAGTATATGATTGGGAAACTTGCAGATGACACAAAAATTGGCCATGTAGTTGATAGTGTAAAAGGTGACTGTTGGCTCCAGAATGATACCAATGGTTTGCTTGAGTGGGTGGAGAAGTGGCAAATGGAATTAAATCCTAACAATCATTGAGTAATGTACTTAGGGAGGGATAAGAAAGCAAGGGAATGCACAATAAAAGGGAGGATATTGGGAGGGATAGCAGATGTGAGGGACATGGGCCGAAAACCTACCATCTTGCCCGTCCCGCTTCCTGGGCAGGTGAAATTCCCAAAACGGAAATCTCTGTTAGCCTCAGATAGGATTTTACAATCTTGTCCAGGGGACACCGTAAAATCCTGACCATAGCGTGGTCATGAAGGTGGCAGAACAGGTGGATAAGGTAATAAAGAAAACATATGGAATGCTTTATTTTATTGGATGAGATAATAGAATATAAAAACAGGGATATAATGATGGAATTGTATAAAACACTAGTTAGGCCAAAGCTGGAATTTTGTGAAAGTACAGATTTACAAGAATGTAAAATTGAAAATTGCAGCTATGAGGGAAGATTGACTAGGTTACGGTTGTTTTCCTTGGAACTGAGGAGGCTGAAGAGTGACCTGGTTGATTATGAGGGGTATTGATAGAGTAAACAGGGGTGCCCTGTTCCCCTTCGTGGAATGGTAAATTACCAGAAGACACAGATTTAAGATGATTAATAGAGAGATTTGAAGGGACATGAGGAAATATGTCATCACCCAGAAGATGGTGGGTATTTGGAATTTTCTCCCTGGTTTGGAGACAGAAACCTTCAGTGCAATTAAAATGTACCTATACTACAATAACAGTGCTGTCACCAGCAAGGCTACAGAACAGGTGATGGAATTAGATTAGAATAGGGAGCTGATTCTTTATTCTTTCTTATTTGGCTGGCACAGACACAATGGGCTGAATGGCCTCTTTCCCTGCCATAACATTTCTATGCTTTTAAGCTAAAATTAGTGGAACGCAGAGTTCCCAGTTGTTGTAGGTACTAAAGGAGATTACAGAGATACATAGAAGTGAGACAATGAAGAAATTTGAAAACAAGGATGAGAATTTTAACATTCGGGTGGTGGCTGAGAGCCAACAGAGGTCAGAGAGCACTGATGCACGAGTGGGATTTCATATGAGTTAGGGCACAGACAGCAGGATGTTCAATGGCCTCAAATTTGACTGGGATAGAACGAAAGAGGCTGATGAGCAGAGTTTTGGAATAGTCAAGTCTAGAGGGAACAAAGGCATACAGGAGGCTTTCAGCAGCTGATAAGCCAAGGCGAGGGCAGAGTCAGGCAATGTTATGGAGATGGAAGTAGAGATCTTAATGATGGTGCAGAAATGTGATAGATATTTCATCTCGGGGACAAATTTAACACCAAGGTTGTATACACTCTGGTACAGCCTCAGAGAGTTACCAGAAAGAGAGGTTAAGTCTTTTAAGTTTAAAGTTTATTTATTAGTGTCATAAGTAGGCTTAGATTAGAACTGCTATGAAGTCACAGTGAAAATCTCTGAGTCGCAATGTTCCAGTCCCTATTCGGGTATACTGAGGGAGAATTTAGCACAGCCAGTGCACTTAGTACATCTTTCAGATTGTGGGAGGAAATCAGAGAATCCGGAGGAAACCCACATAGACACAGGGAGAATGTGCAAATTCCGCACAGTCGCACAAGGCTGGAATTGAATGCGAGTCCCTGGCTCTGAGGCAGCAGTGCTAACCACTGTGCCATCGTACTGCCCAGTCGGTCAGTTTTTGATAAGTATTAAGGCTGTGATGCTGGAATTCGCAACAAAAACAGAAAACACTGGAAAATCTCAGCAGGTTTCATAGCATCTGTGGAGAGAGAATTCAGGTCACCCAGACTCGAAACACTATTCTCTCTCCAAACAGACCTGCTGAGATTTTCCAGAATTTTCTGTTTTTGTTTCTGACAAGGATTGTTTGTCAAATATTTGGCCACAGGAAACTTCTGCTCATCTGACAGATTAGGAATAGTGAAGAGATCAGCTGCCCACTTAAGAGTTGAGGTAGAGATTGGAACGATTAGTCTATTAGTTCACCTGTGGAAACTGAATTATAGAATCCCTACTGTGCAAAAGAAGCCCATTCGGCCCATCAAATCTGCTCTGACCACAATCCCACCAAGGCCCGAATCCCATAACCCCATATATTTACGCTGCTAATTCCCTAAGACTAGAGCCAATCATGAATGGCCAATCAACCTAACTCACAAATCTTTGCACTGTGACAGCACCTGGAGGAAACCCATGCAGATACGGGGAGAATGTGCAAATTCCGCACAGACAGTGACCCGAGGCTGGAATTGAACCTGAGTTCCTGGTGCTGTAAGGCAGCAGTGCTAACCACTGTGCCACGGGCCCCAAAACACTGATGTTGTGTTTTTGGATTGTGTCACATCGGGGCAGCATATACTGAGAAATGGAAGGAGGCTCTTTGGGGGATACCAAAGGTATGGAGGCAGGATGAGAAGCCTTTTCAGGTGATTATCTGGCTATGACTGGACAAGTAAGAATGAAGTTTAAGTCTCACGGTTAACTCATTGTCGTATTTAGACAATAATTGAGGCCAAGTTTTATTTGGTTTGGGTGGGGGAGGGAGGGGGAGGGATGGAAATAACAATCAATGAATTGCACCTAAAATAGCTACAAACAGGGTAGGAACACAAAACAATAATAATTTGTGTTTTTATTGTGTCTTTATTATATAAAATGATCCCTAGGTGCTGCTACAAATGTAAATTGAGAAGGAAATGGATGCCTAGGAGTAAGAAAGTTGCTGAATTAACTGAAAGGTTGGTATTTTGGCAGATTGCCCCAGAACAAATTGTTATGTTGAACAAGAGAAAAATTGATGATAATATATACGCAGGAAAATGAACCCAAATCATAGAATCCCTACAGGCCGTTCAGCTACTTAGCCTGCACTAACAACAATTCCACCCAGACCCTATCCTTGTAACCCCACCTATTTACCCTGCTAATCTCCCAGACACGAAGGATTAATTTAGCATGACCAATCAATGTAATCAGCACTTCCTTGGATGTGTGGGAGGAAACCAGAGCACCTGGAGGAAACCCACGCAGTCATGGGATGAACGTGCAAACTCCACACCGATAGCCACCCAAGGCCAGGTCCCTGGTGCTGTGATGCAGCAGTGCCGACCACTGTGCTGTCCCTAAAAAACTTCTGAAAGAAAACTGACTTAAAAACCAATTTAGATGTTGTCATGCCATGTCTCCAGAATGCTCAGAACATTACAAATAAGTTAATATTATTCTCATTCATGTGAAATAGTCATAGAGTGATAACCTGCAGTATGATATACCTCATTCTCTGATTGATTTTGAATTTCCGTATGTTGTAGTTTACTGTCCATGAGTTAGTGACAAGTGATATTCTTTGTTCAGTGAGAACTGAATGATTCTTATCTTACAAGTTGTTTTTTCTAATTTAGTTTAACATAGTAAAGTATCTGAATGTGTTTCCGAGCAGCATTATCAAAGAATGAGCCATTAGGCAAATGTAAGGACCGATGACAAGATGTCACAAAATGTTTCCAGCATAGAATGAAGCCATTTGGCCCATCATGTCTTTGCTGGGTCTCCAAAGGAGTAATTTATCTGGTGCTGCCCTGACCTTGTCGCAACGGCCCTGCACATTCTTTTTTTTCAGACAATACAGGTTGGTTTAAAGAAGTGTCTCAGCTGATGGAGCATTCCCGAAATTGGTCAAGCGTAGAACTCCTGGTTAAAAGAGGTTGAATAGTATTCATCATTCCTCAGAAAAGGGGAATTGAAGAACTGGTGTGTAAAGTGACTTAAGGATCAATTGTGATAAACTCACAAGCTGGAAAAAAGATCAGAGATTTGTCAAACAATATAATCATAATGGCAATATTAGCAAAATGATGAACCCTTATATCATATGCACAATTCAGATTATTTATTAAGATTTTATACTGCAGTATTGTTAGCAAGAAATAGATAATTTGAATGCAAAGGATTCAGGAGCTCTTGTTTTCAAATTAATTTCAGAGGAGTTAAACGAAGATGATGTCTCCTCTTTAAGTGGATGTAAAAGCCATGGTTCTATTCAAAGAAGTGTAGGAAGACTGTCCAAATATCCTGGCTCCCATTCCTCCCCTGACCAACCCCGAAAAACAGTGAGCCATCATTCACTTCATTGCTATTTGCGATATCTCACCACACACACGTTGGCTGCAGCACTTACCTGCATAACTGTAGTGATTACACTTCAGAAGTAATTAATTGGGTGTGAAGGGCTTTGAAGATAAGTATGCAGGTTTTTCTTTCTTCTTTCTTAATCCCAGCCCAACCAGGATTTTGTTCTGCGGGGTTTAACCAATATTACAAAGTTCTTATATGGTAGATAATAATTATATCCTGAATCTTCTCCACATTTTATCTACAGTTCAACTAAACTATTCTTTGAAATTTTCCTCCATAGTCAGAGAATAATGTAATAACTGAAGGTATGGGTACAGCCAAAGGGAATAGAAAGAGTTCTTGTTCACCTTCAATCTCAAAGCAATATGCTATATTAAATATGGCATTCTTTCTGAGATCCCAAGGAATTCCATAGACCAGATTAAAGAGAATAAGTAAGCAGTAGAAGGCACTTTTGATTTGATAGAAGGTAAAACAGCATAAATGTATTCTCATTATTTGTCAAGACTGAATATGATGATGTTGTGAGTGTAACAGAATCTGTGTATGCATCACATTCACTACTGATAGATAAAATGATGTTTTATGTGTTTCTCACACCCTTGATAAAATTCCCTTTCTTTTAAATGATTTACGATTTGGATTAATGATTAATTCAATTACCAAGGGTAGATTGTAGGGCTGTTGCAATTGACAACTTTCATAAATTATCTAGTTGAGCTAGTTAAACACATTTTTTTCTTAGCTTGCTGGAAGAAATAGAACAGTGATGAGGCCTCGTAGACCAAGCAAGTATTATTCTAAAAGCAGTGAAAGGGGTTTGCACAAGTCTTAAGAAAATGCTATTCTGATTATGAATTTTGGCTTTGTGGAGTCACATGCCTAGTCAAAACTATTGATTCTTTCAAAAGTAAACATTAAATTTTCTGTCGAAGGAAAACATAAAGAAAGCTATCTTGGCTTCAATAAAAAATTGTGGTGAACAAAGCTGGGGTGTTTATCCAGAGGAATGAGGTTATTTGGTATTTTAATTCCAGCAATATTTAGATTGCAGACACAAAACAAACTCTATTTTAACATCTGAAGAAGCCAATTTACAGAAAGTTACTGTAAGGCTTCTAAGTATTTAAAATTTCTATCAAGTTTCAGGAAGAAGTCCAAGCAAAATGTCTCAGCATTTAAAAAGCATTTTTCTCTATATTAAAGATAAATTATGATTTAATTTTATTATCTTTATTACAGTTAAAGGTAAAAGGGCAGCACAGCGATACAGTGGATAGCACTGCTGCCTCACAGCACCAGGGACTCGGGTTTAATTCCAGCCTTGGGTCACTGTCTTGTGGAGTCTGCAAGTTCTCCCTGTCTCTGTGTGGGTTTCCTCTGGGTGCTCTGGCTTCCTCTCTCAGTCTGAAAGACATGCTGGTTAGTTGCAATGACCATACTAAATTCTCCCTCAGTGTGCCCAAACAGGCGCCGAAGTATGGCGTCTAGGGGATTTTCACAGTAACTTCATTGCAATGTCAATGTAAGCCTGCTTGTGACACTAATAAATAAACGTTAGAACTTTTTAAATGGGACTTGTTATTTAATGGTTGGCTTATGATACATCATGGCCATTTTTTTTTCTATTTTCCAGACTGCACTTGAAAAGTAGTTCATTTGCTGGAAAATATTTGATCAAACTTCTCTGTTTTCAAATGAAGTGGGATGCATTTGTACTCTATATCTATCTAGAAAGGATACAAGAAAAAAAACTGATAGCTGACTTCTGACTCATTTATATCCTCAAAGCATTCTTTCTGTTGATATTATCTGTTTGTGAACATTATTCCCACTTTCCTGATGATGGAGCAGTGCTCCAAAAGGTGGTGGCTTTTGCTATCAAATAAACCTGTTGGACTTTAACCTGATCTTGTGAGACTTCTTACTGTGTTTACCTCCGGCCAACGCTGGCATCTCCACATCACCGATATTATTCTCACCATTGCTTCTGAGAAAATCCCTCTCTATTTCCTCTTAAGCTTGACGTACAAATGGAAGGCAAGAAACAAACAAAGAAAAAAACATATAAGCAGCTCATTTGATCTCCAGGCCATCCAAAGTTGTTCAGAAAAAATAATTGCTTTTGAAGTGCAGTCACTGTTATTATGTGGCAACCAGCTCCATGCAGCCAGTTCACCGAAACAGTAAAAGAGATGAATGAGTAGTTGATCTGTTTTGTGGTGTTGTTGGTTCAGTAAGGAATGTTGTCAAGGACACTGGGAGAACTTCCAACTTGTATTCAAATTGTGTAACAGGATATTTAACATCCAGCCGAACAGACAGGTTTAGTGTGTCACCTGAAAGATGGCACCTCCAACAATGCAGCACTCCTTCAATCCTATATCGAATAGTCAAACTGGATTCTCAGCAGGGTTTCCACTCTGAAACAGTGCTTAGATTCACAAGCTCTTGATTCAGAGGTGAGTGCCTCAAATCAAGTTAAGGTGACACAAAGCCTGCCATATGACCAGGGTTCGATTCCCGCTTGGGTTTCCTCCAGGTGCTCTGGCTTTCTCCAACAATCCAAAGGCCATGCTGGTTAGGTGCATTGGCCATGCTAAATTCTCCCTCAGTGTACCCGAACAGGTGCCGGAATGTGGCAACTAGGGGATTTTCACAGTAACTTCATTGCAGTGTTAATGTAAACCTATTTGTGACACTCATGAATAAACTTTACCTTACTTTATATGCATGTTCTTCCTTCTTCCTACACCTTCAAAACATTAAACTTAGAGGGTGGGATTTTATGACCTCACTTGTCCTGAAATTGTAAAATCCCCGCTCCAAGGTTACATGTCTTTTCATGTCCCACCCCTTGCTCATTCCGATTCCTTTGTTGGGTGTGTGGGTAAAATTCCAGCCAGTATTAAGCAGCCCATCAGATGCTTCAGTTTATCATCTTCCAGGACTTCAAAATGTGAGACTTTGGCTTCTCTCCCTCTTTCTGAGACTTTTAGAACTTTGTGGAGTTTAAAATTCTGGATTTTCTGCCAGTATATTATGTTTTGATTCACCTCATCTTCTCACCTTGTGTTTTGGCCATTGCCCCAGGCTCTTAAATAAGAAGAAAAAGATACAATCTGCAAAGGAGTACTTCTGTACTCCCATGTTAATTCCCAACATTACTGCCAAGTTTTTAAAACTATCTTCATAGAATTCCTACAGTGCAGAAGGAGGCCATTCGACCCATCAAGTCTGCACTGATCCTTCGAAGGGCAGCCTTCTCCCAACCCCTGCTGCCCCATCTTCGTAATCCCGCACATCCATAATAGTTAATCCATCTAAATCTATATCTCAGGGGCAATTTAGTGTGGCCAATCCACCTAACCTGCACATCCTTGGACTGTGAGAGGAAACCCAAGCACCTGGAGGGCCATGCAGGCACGGGGAGAACTTGCAAACTCCATGCAGACAGTTTCCCAATGCCAGGTTTGAGCCGAGGTCCCTGGCACTGTGAGGCAGCAGTGCTAATCAATGTGCCATCATGCTGCCCATAATAAGGATATTATGATTGCTACACCCTGAATTTTATACTGTGATACATTCGTTGCAATTCTAAATATTCTAAAATGGCTTTACTGCACGGTTTTAATCTAATATTGTAAATTGGTTTAAATATTTGATTTCCATCAATGAGCTTTTAATTTTATTTAATTTCAATTTTATAGTATTTAATTTGGTAAACCTTTGGCCTATTTCTGTGGTGTGAATTCTATGCAACCCCACGTAAATTGAGGCTTTGTTGCTTGTGATAATTTATCTAAATTAAACATTGAAAAATTACAATGGCATTTAAGAGGATCATGACAGTCCTTAGTTCTGCATTTTACACAGAATGACAGGATCTACAGCACAGAAACAGCCCATTCAGTCCCAGCTGCTCTGTAATATTTATGCTCAACATAAGTCTCCTTATACTCTCATTACCTCTTCCAACCAGGTTCCAATATCCCTCTTTCCCTTCTGCCTTATATGCGTAAAATTCCTCTAAAAGCATCAGTGCTATCCACTTCAACCATTTGAATCCATATTCTCACCATTTTCTGTATGAAGAAATATCTAAAATATCTGTTGCTCTGTTGTTACTCTTGTGCTATATGTTTATGAACATATTGAAGACAATAGACATTTCTACCTTTTAAAAGGAACATAGAGTATGGACAATTTAATTTGAAACAATTCCTGGGGTCAGGTGACCTTTTTACACAAGCATGTCCCTTAAAATGCTAACTACCTATTCAGGTGTTGATGACCACCCTCTCCATTTCAGTTGAACAGACTTAAAGTAACAATGGCTTGTAGACTTGCTGGCTCACATGAAGATAGGATTACAATTCAAGACATTTTGGAGGTTATTCATGGCTGAACTGTTGATGGAATGTCAAGCATCCTCTGTTGAATTGTAAGTTGCTGACCTGAACACCGACCTGTGTGGACAATGGAATCATCAATACAGTTGTCGCATAACAGAAACTGGTGTATTCGGAAATTAATCCACAATGGTAGTTCAGTTGGTCAGTCTGGGATACCATGATCTGAGGGAAGATGTCTCATTTAGAAAAAGCAAAGACTCAGCCTGAAAAGTCCACCACAAGCAGAAAGGGGGGCTAATTCATTTCACCCACAAGGTTTTATTATTTTACTACAGAGACTCATTCATAGTTTCAACAATAGAAGCCAAAACCAACTGTTGCTTGGAGTAAGCCATTGTGAATTCATCACCAGAACTTTCAACCTCTACTTTTTCTTCAGGGGACCGAAAGAGAATTCTCAGGTCGCAAACTTCTGATGATCTTCCTGAAGAACGAGAGTAATATTGACTTTTCAGATGTTAAGAAAATTAAGATTGTGGCGCGTGTTGAGAAGTCTCCTGTACGTCTCTATGGCTGGAAATTTACCCTGCGCCCACCATGCGAATCGGAGCAGGCAAGGGGTGGACAATGGAAACGTCCATTGACCTTGAGTGGGATTTTACCATTTTGGGATAAACGAGGCTGTAAAATGCCACCCTAGGTGTTTTATGTGAATGAAAAATGGGTATTTGTTGCAATTACATTACAGATGTTTTGAAAAACAAACTTTTTTATGATTTCAACTTACAAATAAGCCTGTTTTGCATCTGTTCTTAGAAGTCACAACATAAAAGGGCTGAATACATTTCTTAAAAAGAAAAACATCTTGTTGCAGTCAGTTGAGCTGTGGGAAAAGGGAGAATTATCCCACATCTTTCGCTTGTCTCTAACATTGTCAGTGGCTATCTTAGATTTATGTCCCTTGTTCTGGACTCTTTAAACATAAGTGGAAACAATTGCTCCATATCCATCCTCTCAAACCTCTTCATGATCCTCTATGATTCATGATCCATCATAAATTATCAGACTTCTCTTTTCCGGAAAGGATAGCCTTAGCCTGCTCAGCCGCCTTTAGTGAAAACCATAACCTGATAACATCCTTGTGAGATTCTTTTGCATTTTTTTGCAGCATCATGGCTGATCTTTTTTGTGGTCTCAGCTCCACTTACCCACCTGCTTACCATAACCTTTAATTCCTTTACTGTTCAAAAATCCATCTATCTTTGCCTTGAAAACACTCAACGAGGTAGCCTCAACGGATTCACTGAGGAGAGCATTCCACAGATTCACAACCCTTTGGATGAAGAAGTTCCCTCAACTTAGTCCTAAATCTGTTCCCCCTTTTTTAAGACTAAGACCCTTGTTCTAGTTTCACCAGTGGAAACAACCTCCCTGCTTCTATCTTATCTGTATCCTTCATAATTTTACACATTTCTACAACATTGTCCTAAATTCTTCTAAATTTCAACGATCATAGTGCCAGTCTACTCAGTCTCTTCTCATTAGCCAACCCTCTCAACTCTGAAATCAATCTATTGAATCTGCTCTGTACCCCCTCCCAATGCTGGTATATCCTTTCTCAAGTAAGGAGACCATAACTGTACACTGTATTCAAAGTGTGGCTTCACCAGCACCTTATACAGCTGCAACATAACCTCATTGTTTTTAAACTCCATCCTCCTAGCAATGCAAGACAAAATTCCATTTGCCTTCTTAATTACCCGCTGTACCTCCAACTTTTGCAATTTGTGCACAAGGATACCCAGGTCCCCCTGCTCAGCAGCATGCTGCGTTTTATTTTATCCATTTAAATAATAGTCAATTTTGCTGTTATTTTCATCAAAATGGGTGACCTCACATGCACCAACATTGTACTCCATCTGCCAGACCCTTGCCCACTGCTTAAACTATCTATGTCCCTTTGAAGACTTTCAGTGTCCTCTGTACACTTTGCTCTACCACCCATTTTAGTGACATCTGTGAACTTTGACATACAATACTTGGTCTCCAACTCCAAATCATCTATATAAATTGTAAACAGTTGTGGTCCCAACACTGATACCTGAGGCACACCACTAGTCACAGGTTGCTAACCACTCTTTGCTTTCTGTTATTTAACCAATCCTCTATCCACACTGATATATTACATACAACGCCATGCACCTTTATCTTATACAACAGCCTTTTGTGCGGCACCTTTTCGAAGGTCTTCTGGAAAACCAGATACACCATATCAACCGATTCCTATTGGCCACCGTGCTTATAATATTGTCAAAGAATTTCTGTAAATTAGTTAAACATGACCTGTCTTTCATGAACCCATACTATGTCTGTCCAATGGGACAATTTCTATCCAGATGTCTCACTATTTCTTCCTTAATAATAGATTCAAACATTGTATCTGCTACAGAAGTTAAGCTAACCAGCCTATAGTTACCCACTTTTTGTCTACCTCCTTTTTAAACAGTGGTGTCACATTTGCTGTTTTCGAATCTGCCAGAACCATCCCAGAAGCCAATGAATTCTAGTAAATTATCACGAGTGCATTTGCTATTTCCCCTGCCAATATCCTGCGCTTTTTCACAACAGCAGTATCAGATGGAATTTGCCACATGGACTGCAGTAGTTCAAGAAGTAGCTCACTACCACCTTCTCTAGGGTAATTAGGGATGGGCAATAAATGCTGACCAAGTCAGCAATACCCACATCGCATGAATGACTTTTTTAAAAAATTGATAGGGGATTACAGGGTCAATGGCAAGGTTCTAAGGAATATGGAGGAATGGAGAGATCTTAGGGTTTGTATCCACAGATCTCTGAAGTATGCCACTCAAGTGAATAGAGCCGCGAAGAAAGCTTATAATATATTAGCGTTTATTAACAGGGGGTTTGAGTTTAAGAGCCGTGAGGTTATGCTGCAACTATATTGGATGTTTGTGAGACCACATTTGGAATATTGTGTTCAGTTCTGGTCACCTCATTATAAGAAGGATGTGGAAGCATTGGAGAGAGTGCAGAGAAGATTTATCAGGATGCTGCCTGGTTTGGAGGGTAGGTCTTATGAGGAAAGGTTGAGGGAACTGGGTTTTTCTCTTTGGAGCGGAGGAGGATGAGAGGCAATTTAATAGAGGTTTATAAGATGATGAGTGGAATTGATAGAGTGGATGTGCAGAGTCTATTCCCTCAGGTGGATGTAGCTGTTACCCAGAGGGCATAACTATAAGGTTCATGGTAGGAGATGTAGGAGGGATGTCCGTGGTAGATTCTTCACCAGAAAGTAGTTGGGGTGTGGAATGGACTGCTGTGATAGTGGAGTTTGACACTTTAGGAACTTTCAAATGGTGTTGGATAGGCACATGAAGCACTCCAGAATTATAGGGAGGGGATAGCTTGATCTTGGAATTGGATATGGCTTGGTAAAACATTGAGGGCCGAAGGGCCTATACTATGTTCTATCTCTTTTAGTACCCTGGGATGCATTCCATTAGGGCCAGGAGACTTTAGCCCCATTAGCTTGCCCAACATTGTCTCTTTAGTGATAACTAGAGTTTCTAGTTCTCAACTGCCATAGCCTTTTTGTCATCAACTTTTGGCATGTTATTTGTATCTTCCACTCTGAAGATTGACACAAAATATTTGTTCAATGCCTCAGCCATTTCTTAATTTCCCTTTATTAAATCCCCCTTCTCACCCTATAAAGGAATGATGTTTACCTCAGCTACTCTTTTTCATTTTAGCTTTTTGTTGAAACTTTTGCTATGTTTTTATACTCTGAGTTAGTTTACTCTCATAATCTATCTTACTTTTCTTTATAGCTTTTTTCGTGACTTTCTGTTGACCTTTCGAGATTTCCCAAATCCTCTAGTTTCCCGCTAATCTTTCCCACTTTGTATGCATTTTCTTTCACTTCAATACCCTTCTTTATTTCCTTAGATATCCATGGCTGATTATCCCTTTTACTACAGTCCTCCCTTTTCACTGGGATATACTTTTGCTGAGCACTGTGAAAAATTGCTTTGAAAGTCTCCTGCTGTTCCTCAATTGTCCCACAATAAAGTTTTTGCTCCAGGTCTACCTGAGCCAACTCCTCCCTCATCCCATTGTAGTCTCCTTTGTTTAAGCACAAGACACTGGTGTTGGATTTTACCTTCTCAGCTTCCATCTGTATTTTAAATTCAACCTTTCTATGATCATTCCTAGTGAGAGGATCCCTGACAGAGATCATTAATTATTCCTGTCTCATTACACAGGACTCGATCAAGGTAGCTTTCTCCCTCTGAGGGTGCAGAGTTGTCGTTTACAAGATGAATAATGAAGATAGCTTGGGCAAGTTACAATATCAATGAAGAGTTGCTAATAAAATCTAAAACCAAAAGAACCCCAGTGACTAAGATCAGGAAGAGACAGCTGGAATTTATTGGATACACATTAAGAAATCATGATTTAGAAAATCTAAAGGGAAAGATTGGTAGTAAAAGAGATTGAGGTAGACAAAGAGTGAGTTTTACAAGAACCTTGCAAATTGTATGCATACACCTTGAACAAAGAGGATCCGTGTTTCTAGAGGAAGAATAACATAGTGGTCCATTGGAGTAATGCCTTCTTAGGGGTATCTAAAGAAAGATTCACAATGTCAAATGCCCTTAAAAGAAATTATTGCCAATTAAGCATCTTAGTTATAATCTACGCAGGATAGTAGCCACCTTGTACATGCCAAGGTCCCACAAACAATAATTTGGTAAAGATCAGGTAATCTTTTTTTTTATGATTTTGAGAGGGCAGACAGCGTCTCATTGAAAGGAGACTGCTCTGGCAATGCAGCACTCCCTCAGTACAGCATAAATATATGAATGTTTTATTTTAAACAAAAATATTTTTGTCCTTTTGACTTTCTTTCCTCCCACTCCTGAAGGAGGTGGCTCAGCTTGGGGTATGAAACATGAGAGTGGGGGAGGGCATTGACATCAGCAAAACCAAGCTCTTACCCTACATTCACAACCATCCCCAGATAATGATCCCCACTCTACTAGCCACTAGTCTGAGCAGTGAAGTTAGCCAGTAATGCCACTTGTCAAGTGCCTCTCCAACTGCAAGTTGAATCTCAGTAATGGTGGGAGAGGCCCCATACGTAAGTATTAATTGGCCATTTAAGGGCTTCAATTGTCCCACAGATGGGCAGGCCACTTGACACCTTCTCCATCACAGTAAAACTGAAATGGGACAGGAAAATTGGCTCCAGGAATGGCACAAATGGCATAGCACCCAATTTTATTGCAACCTACACTGAGGGGCTGAACCATCCAGCATTAGATCAGTGTCAACACATTGCTTTCATCCAGGCTGCCACATCCATTAACACTTTTTTCTTCAAAATGGTACCACATTGGCTCAGTGACGTGATTCTTTCTCATGACTGATTTTAGCTGGTCAACAGGCAAAGACAGCAAGCAGGCAAGAATGGAGGATAAAGGCAAAATACTGCGGATGCTGGAATCTGAAACAAAAACAATAAATGTTGGGAAATCTCAGCTAGTCTGACAGCATCTGTGGAGAGAGAATAGAGTCAACCTTCCAAGTCTGGATGACTCTCCATCAGAGCTGGAGGATAAACTGGAATATGCTAAATTCCGTTGCCACATAGGTTTCAACCACATTGGGTGCAAGACAGTAATCACACTGTCTTTGCAACTAGTTTAGGTGAATAAAATACTTTCCACACAAAAAGCAAAACAAAAACAGAATATGTTTAAAGCTTATTTTTAAGCTAGTAACAAATCAAGGCCTTTGATAAGGTGATGGACACTCAGGTTATATAGGTCAAGATATGTAGAATGAGAGGCCAGGTGGCATGCTGAAGTGAAAAATGGCTACCAATTGGAAACAAAAGATGAGAGCTTTCAAGGCCCAGATGCTCCATATGAGGTCAACAAGAAGACTTTGTGTCAGCACATCTATCCTTACCTTCCCATCTTCATGAAGAAAGCTTGACTTCAAAATCATAAATTCATGATCTTCTTTCTCATCTTGATTTATTACCTTTGTCATTTCACATGCTTAATGGAGTTATGGATATGGACATGAGTTAAGTTTATTTATTAGTGTCATAAGTAGGCTTACATTAATGCTGCAATTTTGTTTCATGGGATCAGTGATTGCTAGCTACCTCAGTACTTATTGCCCCTTCTTAACTGCCCTTGAGAAGCTGGTAAACGAGCCACGTTCTTGAATAATGAAGTCTATGTTATATAGGTACACTCACAATGGTGTTAGGGAGTTCCAGGATTTGGACCAAGTGACAGTGAAGGAATGCCAATTCCAAGTCAAGATAGTGTGTGGTTTGGAGAGGAACTTTCAATTGGTGGTGTTCTCATGCAGCTTCTGCCTTCGATCTAATCCAGGTGGTACAGGTCACATGCTTGAAAGCTGCTGTCATAGGAACCTCGATGAGTTAATAGTAGTATTTCTGATGAACAGAAAGAAAAAGCAATGTTCCACTGAGATCTGTGCTGTTGCTCACTATTTGCATAATTCAGATTTAGAAATTGAAGGGATCGTACTGAAAAACATATAAAACATGGGCGCCTGTGGAGCAGAGGGCAAATTCACTAGATTAGTAATCCACGCTAATGATCTGAGGACATAGGTTCCAATCCCACCATGGGATCTGGCGGAACTTCTTTTTAACTCTAAAAATCTGGTATTGGAAGCAAGTCTCAGTGATGTGGCCATGAAACCATCATCAGTTGTATTAAAAACCCAACAGGTTCACTAATGTCCTCTATAGAAGGAAACCTGCTTTTCATATTGGGGTTGGCCTACGTGTGAATCCAGACCTACAGCAACATGGTTGACTTTTAACTGATCATGAATTTCTGACTTTGAAATCACAGTTTTTCCCTGAAGGTAGGAAGGCAAGAATGTACATGCTGATACAAAGTCTTCTTATTGACCCCCTGTGGAGTGTCTGGGCCTTGAAAGGACAAGCCAGGGTAAATACTGGTGCTTCTCTTTGCAGACAAACATCCAAACCATGCTCCAGACCGTTCAGGACCAATGTCACAAAACAGATAGCTAATACCTATATTGAAACAATACTGGGCTGATTTCCAAATCACAGAAAGATAGAAACAGTATTTTTCCCAAATTTCTTAAAATAATAATCACGTAAAAAGCACAAGAATATAAAAGGATTCAAACTGAAAGGTCGCGGGAACATGTAGCTTCTTAGAAACTTCCTGGTGTTGAGATGAAAGCATAGGAGATAGCTTTAGCACTTATATTACTACCCTGTAATGTTTCTGGTTCACACTGGCATGCTATACTGAATAAAATATTACTGAGCCGACTGATATATTGCAGCCTGCTTATGTTCATACAGATTGTATTGATTGTATTATCTTTCATAGCTGCCTTACATTTCAGAAAAGCAAATTCATTTCAGTTGGCTTTCCTGATGCTAACCATTTGAGTAAGTGCAGTTGGAGTTACATGTGAAAGGCAGAGAGAACACCAGAGTAGTCAGCCACAAATCCATGATATTGGTCCACCTATTGCCACTACTTTAGTTCAAAATCCCAACTGGCTACCCTCTGCACAGGGGACCATTTTCCACTGTATCCGATGGCATATTTTATATCTCATCTCAATCAATATTACTGTACAATATTGGGTGTACAGGTCACAAGCATATTATTGTAATGCATTTTGGAATATCGTGAACTTGTGTGAGGTGCTATATAAATACAACTTTTCTTTACTGCGGTCATTGTATTGAGCCAGTTGGAGAGGGAGGGGCAAGATGGGAAGTGGTGTTTCAGCCTCTGTGAAGCTTGAGGCAGGTTTGATTGACACACTGATCTTTTCTTCCATGGTACTTTCAGTAATTGTTGCTTATTTTTATAATCTCCAATTCTAAACCTTGACAGCAGTTATTCAGCTCATCTTTCATTTGGTTCTTGAATCCTTTCTCTCTAAATTCTTGGTTAAATACCATCAGGACAAAATAATGAGTGATGAAATCAGTGCTCCACATCAGATTCACAAACACCATTATGGATAGAAAGAGAAGTAATCATTTATAATAATGTATGCTGTTCAACACATTCCTCATTATTACAGTTGGAAGAAAATTACATTCTAGTCAAGTATTTCTTCAACTGTGTTTCAGTCACATTAGGCTGAGCTCAGTGGTGGTGGAAGCAGGGAATAGGAAAATTGTGGCAAGAACAAAATTCCTAACAACATTGTCTGTGTACTCACACCACATGGATTGCAACGGTTCAAGAAGACGGCTCACCAACACCATCTCAAGGACAATTAGGGATGGACAGTAAACACTGACGTTGCCAGCGATGCCCACATCTTATGAAAGAATATAGAAGTCAGGCCAGCTCCATGATATGTTCCTGCCTCTGTGCCCTTTTCCCAATTGTCATCATTACCAGCTGGTAGCAGCAACAAATAGCCAATGGAGAGAACATTTCATGTGGCAACTAGATGCTATTGGACACAGGAACCCCCTGATCTTTTAAAACCCAAGAGATTGAACAGAGGCTTCTTCTCAACAGATATCTAAGCTGCACACTATGTAAGGCTTTTTCTGGTCAGATACTGGTATTAAATTTCAGTGCTCAGTTTTCCTGAAGTAAAAGGTGTAATGACCTCAATGAGGCCCATGTGGTTAACCTCTTGGAGTATGACTTCTCTGATTGAGAAAGGGGAGCGGCAGCCTGGAAAGAACGTATCAGGTAACATTAACTAAATTGGACTTAGCCTCTGGTGATGAGAGAGGGGCCTTGATTGAGGAAATGATTGTCTGTCCAATCAGAGAATCTCAGCTGTTTATATTATGAGGAGTGTCAGGATGGATTCTGAAGCAGTCTTAGGAGCAGAGAGAAGTTTGTAATTAAAAAGAATCTGGTGAAGAGACACTGGTGTCTGAGGATTTATTTCAGAAGGTATGCTATTGTTGCTGATTTATGGAGACTGATGTTTCCACTAATGTAGCTCTTGGGTGCAATGGCAGCTAAGGCACCTCATATTAGAGGTGGCATCTCCATCGCACACTGAAGTAGTTCCAACACTGCATGAATGGTCAGAGGTTGTAACCAGGAGAGGGGATGGGGGGAATGTTGACTTCAAAATGTCTTGAAAGCCAATATAAAGCCATCGGGGAAGACCTACTAAACCCAGAAACTTGCATTTGCAGCTTATCTAACATCTACTCCAGGATGTCCTTCCAGGCAGTGTAAAGTCCCACTTTTGTTGTTTGCAATGAGGTGATTTTGGGACATTCCTCATTGCTAACAATACTGGACTAGAGAGATACATCTCGACAATGCACAGGAACTATGATCAAACTAGCATTTTTTTTCTAGAAACCCACATTTCTCTGCTGCAAATTATGGATGTAGAGATGCCTGACGAAGGCCATAGTGTCAAAAGCTCACAAATTTACTATCAAATAAATTGGTTGGATTTAAAATTGGTGTTGTGAAACTTTACTGCAAATTATGGAAGCATACCCAGTGCAACCAAAGTACATTGCTGAGGGGGTGCCACCCTATCACTGCCAGAGACAGGTCCTCTGGGGAGATCCACTGGGAGATGGTGGAGAGTGTGTGTGCACTTTTGGGTGGGAAGGAGTTATTGTGGTGCTTTTGCGGGGTGGAAAAAGAGGTTGCCCTGATACTTGGGAGAGGGTGGCAGTTACTTGTATCCATTGGGTGTGGATGGAAGGGGGCATTGTTTTAATGTAGATCAGGGTGCACTTTAAAAAAGATCTCTGTGGAGCTGTTCTCACTTAACATCCAGACAGACTCAATTCTAACTCCTCATGAGACATTAAGTAACACTGAAGAACAGAAACTGACTTCCCTATCAAAGAGACCCTAAATATTAGCTCCACCATTATCTTCACTGAGATCAACTAATTCACACCAAATTGTCAATCAAACCTTGAGTTTCCTGGTCCTGTTCTACACTAGGTGATCCATTAATCAACGTGACTAATCCTGACTCTTTACTGAAAATGTTTGGTTAATCCATTTTTTTTTGGTTTGTTCGCCGGACATTAAGATATGATTTACGTGAAAACACTCAGAACTGCAGGTATTAATAGCACAGAAGGACAGGATTCAGCCCTTTGTGTCTGAGCAGGAATTTAGGACATTAACCATTGCTCTGCTCTCTTCCATCATCTTGTATCTTCCTCTGTTTATGTATTTATCCAATTTCTCCCTTGCAAATGCAACAGACTCTGCCTGTGGAAAAGCATTTCATGTACTAACAGTCCTTGGTGTAGCCAAGTTTCACGTAACCTCTTCTCACTTTTACTGTGACAATTTGAAATCAATGAATCCCCTACCCCATCACTGACTTGTCTTAAATGATATTTACTCAGTGGTTTAAAAGACGGTAATATCAGGTTCTAATTAGAAATACTCTCTTTTCAGTAAAGCATTTAGGACTATTCAAACTTATTTGGGAAATGGGGTTATTTTACAATCAATAAAAATGAATTATCCAATAATTTTCAGTAATAATGTAAACAGTAGTTCATACTCTGCCTCACAGCACAGGGCACCGGCTTGGATACTGTCAGTGTGGAGTCGTCTTGTTCTCCCTGTGTCTGTGTGGGTTTCCCCCAAGTGCTCTGGTTTCCTCCCACAATCTGAAAGATATGCTGTTTAGGTGCATTGGCCATGCTAATTCTCCCTCAATGTACCCAAACAGACACCAGAATGTGGTGACTTTCACGGTAACTTTAAATTTTTTTAAAATTTAAAAGTAGGCTTACATTAACACTTCAATGAAGTTACTGTGAATAAATTCATTGCAGTGTTAATGTAAGCCTACTTGTGGTATTAATAAATAAACTTTAAACAATGGAACAAAGTGGGGATTTAGAGGCACATAGTTGAATTATCAGAAATTCTGAATTCAGGGATTTTAAATTAAGAGGAGATTGTATCCTGTAGACATCATGGCAGCAGAATTAAGAGGAGGAATAATAGTTGCCAGGTAATGTTAACAACATGATTAAGAATACTTTTTCTAATTTTTCCGTATTACCCCTCTCTCTGATGGAAGTTGCAGTGTTTGAGAATGCTGCCACATGAGTACTTCTCCAATCTCAATCATGTTTTGTAAGTTAGCTTAGAGTCATAGAGGTTTACAGCACAGAAACAGGCCCTTCGACCCAACTTGTCCATGCAGCCCTCTATTTTAAAGCCCCTAAGCTAATTCCCAATTGCCCACATTTGGCCCATATCCCTCTATACCCATCATATCCATGTATCTAAATGCTTTTTAAAAGACAAAATTATAGCTTATTCTATTTCAGTCAACTGACCTACATTAGCAAGATGAGTTTCACTCAAGGCTGCAACATCAATGTTGTATCTTGCAATCTCTCTGGCAACTAAAATTGTTCTCTCTGGTCTGTCTGCTGTAGAGTTGTCCAAAAGTGTGCGCACGTTCCGAGTGACAGTGGTGAGCGGTGTCACCTTGTGTTTTATTTCGTCTGTTCAACCGCAAGATGGGATTCCCACCAGCCGTGGTAAACTGGCCAGGGTGTAGTGAAGCAAGCAATGTCTAGGGCATCTTTTCTGACACCTTCTTCAATCTACAGAGATGAGCAGTGCATTCCTCAGTTGCCCAGGTAGATGCCAACTTCCACTGTTGCTTCGATCAGTGGAAAATGACCATTAGACCCGAGCCGCCTGCGTGCAGGTCTGTGACTACAGCTCCCCAGTGTATCCACACTTGCTGCTTTGTCGCTTGCCCATCACCACAGGACTTCAAGAGTTAAACAGGACACGTGATGATGATGGTGTTGAAGCTAGCGCTTGATTTGGACTACAGTGAGGGAGAGTTGTGCAGCGTCAGCCTCACTCTCTCTCCCCAATTGCCATCAAGATCCAGTGGTAAGACAAGATCAAGATGGCTGGAGGTGGGACTAGGTGCATTGGATGACCAGGACGTCTTCTGTGTCTTGTCCTGCTCTTCACGTTCCATGACGCTTGCAGAGTCCACCTTCTTGACCGTTGGACCTTCCATTGGTCTCTTCTGCTCAGTTTGCCGAATTGTCTTCACATGCTGGATAGACATCTCCCTATCTCACCTAGGGATGAGGCCTGTTGGCTACCCTCACCTGATTTAGCCAGCATGTCGAGGCCATTGTCCAGGATGTGACTGCTGTTGCTCGCAAACAGCTACGGGGAGTCACAGGTGAGAGCTGAGTGCCAGATGGGGACAAAGGATGGACAAACTGCCCTGAAAGGACATGCAGTGTTCCCCTATCAAAGGTATTAGAACATAGAACATAGAACAATACAGCACAGAACAGGCCCTTTGGCCTTCGATGTTGTGCCGACCAAAATAAAAAGCAATGCCCCTCCAAACTAAACCATTCCCTTCTCTTCCATATACTTATCAATTAACCTCTTAAACGCCACCAAACTTGGCGCATCTACAACAGCTGCAGGCAGGGCATTCCACTCCCTAATCACTCTTTGAGTAAAGAACCTACTCTGATATCCGTCCTATAACTCATACCCCTTAATTTAAAGCTGTGTCCCCTCGTGCTAGCTTTCTCCATCCTAGGAAAAAGGCTATCACTGTCCACCCTATCTAAACCTCTAATCATCTTATATGCTTCAATAAGATCCCCTCTTAGCCGCCTCCTTTCTAACGAAAACAACCTCAAATCCTTCAACCTCTCTTCATAGGACCTGCCCTCCATACCAGGCAACATCCTGGTAAACCTCCTCTGTACCCTCTCCAATGCCTCCACATCTTTCTTATAATGTGGCGACCAGAACTGCACACAATACTCCAAGTGCGGCCGCACTAGAGTTTTGTACAGTTGCAACATGATGCTGCGGCTCCTAAATTCAATCCCCCTACCAATAAAAGCTAAGACTCCAAATGCCTTCTTAACAACTTTATCCACTTGACTGCCTACTTTCAGGGATCTATTGACACATACACCAAGATCCTTCTGTTCCTCAACACTATTAAGAGCCCTACCATTAGCCCTATACTCTACACATTTATTGTTCCTGCCAAAGTGCATTACCTCACACTTTTCCACATTAAACTCCATTTGCCACCTCTCGGCCCAGCTCTGCAACTTGTCCAAGTCACTCTGTAAACTAAAACACCCCTCTTCACTATCTACCACTCCACCAACTTTAGTATCATCTGCAAAGTATAAAATATATTTAGTATTATCCCTCCCTGACACACCATACATGCCCACACCACTATTTAAGAAAGATGTGAATATATTGGAGCTGGTATGGAAAAGATGTACAAGAATGGTTCCAAGGATGAGAGATTTCAGTTATAAAAATAGATTGGAGAAACTGGAATTGTTAGCCTTAAATAAGACAGAGCAAATTTGATAAATGGTGTTCAAAACCACATGGGGTCGTGACGGAAAGATAGGGAGAAATTGGTGGAAGGGTGAAGAATCAGAAGACACTGGTTTAATGTGATTGCCAAAGAAACTAGATGTGACACAAGAAAAACAATTGTTTATGCAGCAAGTGGTTAGGATCTCCTGAGAATCAAGTGGAAGCTGATTCAATTGTGGCTTTCAAAAAGAAATTGAATAATTATTGGAAGAGAAGGTATTTGCAGGGCAACAGAGAAATGGCAGAGGAATGGACTTGTTATGTCGATCATGCAGAGAGCTAGCATTGATACAGTGGCTGAATAGCCCCCTTCTGTGTTGTAACCATTTTATAATTCTATTGTAGCAATCAGACAGAGAATGTTGGGCAATATCTCCCACTTTGCCTTATCCTAATCTAGGATTTTGATCTTCATCATAGTTGAGATCAGCTATTTCAGCAAAGATTGGGAATTGACTCTGGAACCTTTATGGTCTGTCTGGTTCACACTGTTTCTGAACCTCAATCACTGAGGGATATAAAATCCCATTTGTAATTACTGTTTTAAAGTTTGTTTTGGTGTCACAAGTAGGCTTACATTAACACGCAATAAAGTTACTGTGAGAATCCACTCGTCGTCATACTCTGGCACCTGTTTGGGTACTCTGAGGAAGAATTTTAGCATGGTCGATCCACCTAACCAGCACATCTTTTGGACTGTGGGACAAAACTGGAGCACCTGGAGGAAACCCATGCAGATACAGGGAGAAGGTGCAGATTCTGGAATTGAATCCAGGTCCTTGGCACTGTGGGGCAACAGCGTTAACCACTATGCCTCCCCTAGAGGATGTTGTGATGTAATTCCCAAAATATTAAACCAGCTTCATATAAACTAGAGATTATAAGATGAATTCATAGTCCCTCTATGGACCCATAGGCTATAAAACAGATCACACATAGTTACCGAGGTGGCTCTGTTGCAAATAGTTTATTAGGCACAAAGTCAAAGAATCCCACTCTTTTGTAGTATATCCAAGTATCAGCCTTGATTCAATGAAAATATTTTCATCACTGAACAATTAGAAGATTAATGGTGGGATTTTCATGTTGAAACAGACACAGGAAAATTTAAAAATGACAGGCGGGAGTTAATTACAGGATTCTCATCCTGATTTCCGTATGCAGTTACAAGAAGGATATGGGTGCACTCAGCAGTCCCACCCTTGCCTATTCCCCTGACTATGGGAGTGGACATTTTAAACCCCCACCAACTGTGATGGAGTCTTTAGCAGGAGCCATGATTCACAGCGCTTCAGGGGATTCATGAACCATGGAGGATGCCTGGTCTACAGTCAGGAACATTTTGACAGAAAAGTTTAAAAAGTGTTGCCAATCTCATTTGTCATATTTAAATGGTGTATGATAGCTTAAATATGTTTTGATGCAGTGACTGATGGTAGAAATTGTTTCTTAAAAAATAGTAGCCATTAAATTGACCAGCATTGTGCAAGCAATGTTTTAGGCTACTTCCTTTTGTGGAGTAAGTACTCTCCTATATGCTATACTCTTGGAATCAGTTATTAACATGTGCAGGAGACCCTGTTGATTGATGTTCACTCTGGTTTAATGTCCTGACATCTTCTCAGTGTTTGAAGCACCCTTCCAGCATCCACTGGGCACAAAACTAATACGCAGGCCAGTACTTGGAATGTCCATGAAATTGCTAAGGAAAAAGGCATTCCAAATCCCCTTTAAAAATGTTGGGGGCATTTTCTCCCAAAACAATTCTAGGTGCTGAATTTGCATCAAAAGTGAAGTAACTCCCACTGATTTTTTTTGGCATGATTTTCAGAATGAATCTCCCACACTCTGAGCACTGCAAAGTACCCTTCGTGAATCCCACTGAAAATCATGGGGCAGGGCCTATTCCCATTGGAGATGCCAGTAGCATAGTGCTGAGTGAGCCACTGTGCATGTGCCAATCTGATGTGAAGATGCCAGCATTGGACTGGGATAAACACAGTAAGAAGTCTCTCAACATCTGGTTTATTTGATAGTAAACACCATTAGCTTTCAGAACGCTGTTGCTTCATCAGGTGACTGGAGGGTTCTGAAACGGGGCATAAAGAGGCATACACAGTATTCTGCAAACAGTGATTTCACTGCAGCTTTTGTTCAGATGCTTTTCTTACCCTTCATCTCAAAACCTTTGGTGGTAAAATTGTTAGAATTGCTCAGAACGAGATCCCAGTGTTTCAACTGTTCCTTTCCTGGGCTGGAAAACCTAATCATTAAGAGCCCTTACATCATTAGATCTCACACTTCATTAAATGTCTTCACTCATTTGATGAAGAGGCAATGCTCCAAAAGCTCATGCTACCAAATAAACCTGTTGGACCTTAACTTAGTCTTGTGAGACTACAACCTGACATTGGGATACCTATCATTTGGTGGAGTTTTACAGCAGACTGAGTGTGGAGATCATTGAGTTGGTATTTGAAATTTATTCCCAGGCTCCTCCAGGACTTGAAGGAGTTTGTTGTTTTTGTTGATTTTGAGCCAATGAACATAATGTCACACCTGGTGCAATAGCTAAGCCCAGATATCCTCCTGAGTCAGGCAGTAGGAATGCTGCTGGTCCCTGCATACATGCCAGCCTAGAAAATTAACAAAAGATAATCAATAGCTTGAAAAAGAAAACTGGCACAGCAATCAAAAAAATACTGAAAATCCTATTACAGCCCTATTACATAAATGATGACAGAGAGGTAGCGTTTAAATGCAATGGGATATGGGCCTGTTATAACTTACCTACAGATATATTCAGCAATCCATCACTTTTATTACAGCGGAAAGAGCTTAAAAACTGAAAGCACAGCATATCAGTGGTGAATTTTGAATATGCTGTGGTGGGGTGAGTGCTGAAGATCTAAGATTTTATTTATAGCAGGTTTTGAGGACTTTTAATTTCTGACATTTTATTTGGCACATTTTGAAAACCATTAAATTTTTACTTTTCAGCCAAACATTATTGATCCTCTCAGCATTATTACTATTTTAAATATGAAAGTAAAAATAACTGCGGGGAAGTTCAATAACACTTTACATTGGAAAAATCTCTCTCGATTGGAAACTGATCCCAAATGTTTCACGTTAGCTTCTAAGCTGGATTATTAATATAATAGAAACATAGAAAGTAGAAGGAGGAGTAGCCATTCAGCCTTCAAGCCTGCTCTGCCATTCATGGCTGATCATCAAGTTCAATATCCCAATCCAGCCCCTCACTGCCCCCCCCCCTCCCCAATTCCCCTATAACCTTTGATCCCTTTTAGAATTTCTCCTTGAAATCACACAACATTTTAGCCTCAATTACTTTTTGTGGTAGTGAATTCCACAGATTCATCACTCTCTGGGTGAAGCAATTTCTCCTCACCTCAGTTCTAAAGTTCTTTCCTCAAACTATGGCCCCTAGTTCTGGACTCCCCACCATCCAGAATATTCTTTCTGGATCTACTCTGTCTAACCTTGTTAGAATTGTGTAAATTTCTATGAAATCCTCTCTTGCTCTTCTAAATTCCAATGAGTGCAATCCTAAATGACTTAGTCTTTCCTCATATGACAGACCCATCATCCCAGGAATCAGTCAGGTAAACCTTCGCTGCACTCCCTCTATAGCAACGACAACCTTCCCCAGATAAGGATACCAAAACTGCACACAATATTCCAGGTGTGGCCTCACTAACACCCTGTATAATTGCAGTAAAACATTGCTATTCCTATACTCGAGTCCTCTAGCTATGAAGGCCAACATACCATTTGACTTCTTTACTGCCTGCTATACCTGTGCGCTTACTCTTACAAAAGACACTTTTAACAATCCCAATCTCAAGGTCAAAACTGACTGACTACATGTATTCCAGAGTTCATGATAACCCAGAGAATGATAGTGAATATCAGCATTCACACTGGCTGATTCAACTAATAAAAAACATTATCTGCATTTCTGAACTATTTTGGAAAGAATCAGCTTGAGTCAATATCACTGAATCAAAACTTTATAGAAATGAACTCTGATCAATTACTAAACACAAAGCTATCCTTCCTCATTTATATTCTAAGCAACTTGATAGGCGCTGTAAATATTTTCAGCTGCAAAATCTTAAAACATGAGTGTAGAACAGTTAGCAGTAATAAAAGACAAGCATCTGTTCCATTCATATGAAATTCCTCTGCTATTTTTGAGTCCATTTATAATAGATAACAGTTGAAAATAATAGAAAATTAACACTTAGGATGGAATTTAATAGCACCCTCATCCCTGCCCAGACACGTTTGGAGACAGGGAAGGACTGTGTGATTGAATGGGAACTTGAGTTGAAGACTTGGAGTTGCCTTCCCCCTTCTCTTTGATCGAGTTTGGGTGGGTTTGCGGTAAGCTTTTCCATCTGACAGCTAACTGAAGTGGCCATTTAGGTACATTTAAGAACCACATCCCACCATCGCTCAGTATTCAAGCTGGGTAAATAGGTTACTTAGCATTCAGGAGCTTGCTCAGCAAACGCTGTCATGTTTATCATCTCACTCAATGACGAGACAGAGTACCGGCATGAGAGAGAATCTGGTGAACTGGTGTGGCAACAATAATCTCTCCCTCAATGCCAACAAAATGAAGTAGATTGTCATTGACTTCAGAAAGTGTAAAGGAGAACATGCCTTTGTCTAAATCAACCGGCACGAAGTAGAAAGGGTTGAGAGCTTCAAGTTTTTAGATGTCCAGATCACCAACAATCTGTCCTGGTCCCCGCTGTCGACACTATAGTTAAGAAAGCCCATCGACGCCTCTACTTTCTCAGAAGACTAAGGAAATTTGACATGTCAGCTACAACTCTCACCAACTTTTACAGATGGTTGTATCACAACCTGGTATTGCTTCTGCTCTGCCAAGACTGCAAAGAACTACAAAAGGTCTTGAATGTAGCCCAATCCATCATGCAAACCAGCCTCCCATCCATTGATTCTGTCAATACTTCCTGTTGTTTAGCAAAGCAGCCAGCATAATTAAAGATGCCACGCACCCCGTACATTCTCTCTTCTACCTTCTCCGTTTGGGAAAAAGATACAAAAATCTGAAGTCACGTACCAACTGACTCAAGAACAGCTTCTTCCCTGCTTTATCAGACTTTTGAATGGACCTACCTTGCATTAAGTTGATCTTTCTCTACATCCTAGCTATGACTGTAACACTGCATGCTGCACTCTCATTTGCTTTTCTATGAATGGTATGTTTTGTCTGTATAGCACCCAAGGAACAAAACTTTTCACTGTACATGTGACAATAATAAATCAAATCAATGCCTATCCTAGATACTCTGTGCCCAATCATCTCACCCACCTCCCCATAGAAAATCCAACTTAGCGGATCCCTCTCAGTATGGCTGCAGGTACTCTCTGGGCATGGTATTTCAGTCTTACTGGGAGCCAATCTGATAGTAGGCTACCTAGATAAGTGTCTGATTAAATTGGAATAGCTTTGAGCCTCGTAAGAAAAGCAATGCAGGGCTCCCGCCAATTCACAAGTTTCCCCATTTTCTACATTCTATCTTGGCCTTAATCTGTATTATTCTTTTGACAATGTTTATTTTAACTAGAAAATAAAAATACTTATACATTACAATCATTAAAAAAGCCTATCATATACAAAAACATGATTTGAAAGAAGTCATTAGAGCTGGAATTTGCATTCAGATGGAGTTGATTCTTTCAGGTTATAGTTTTCAATCTAATATCATGCTGTTATTGACTATTATTATTCAGCATTCCCTGTAGACATTGACTGCTCTAATACATACAATATGACTTTCTCCTCACTGTATAGTAACAAAGGGTTTTATATCCTCGAAGTAGAGAAATATATATATTCTTATTCACTCTCAATACATGGGCTTTCCTAGATGGTAATACACTTGAATGGCTTGTTAGGTCACTTTGGAAAGCAGTTAAGTGTCACCTATATTTGTGAGGAACCAATGTCATATATAGCCCAAACAATAGCAATGGGAGTAGGCTATTCAGCCCCTCAAATCTGCTTCGTCATTCCATTAGAAAATGGCTGATCTGCATCTCAACTTCATTTACCTAACTTTGCTCCATTTCTTTTGTTCATTTACAGGATGTGTGCATCGCTGGCTAGGCCATAATTTATTGCCCATCCCTAGTTGTCCTTAAGAAGGTGATGATGAGCTGCCTTCTTGAACCACTGCAGTCCCTGAGGTGTATGGGTACATCTATATTGCAGTTGGGGGAGGGAATTTGACCTAGTGATAGTGAAGAAACAACAAAGTATTTCCAAATCAGGATGGTGAGTGGCTTTGAGGGGCACCTCCAGGTGGTGTTATTCCCAGATCTGCTGCCCTTGTTCTTCTAGATTTGTAGTGGTCATGGGTTTGGATGGAGCTGTCTAAGGACCCTTGATGGGTTTTTGCAGTGCTTCTTGTAGAAGTTACACCCAGCTAACACTGTTTGTCAGCAGTGGTGGAGTTGAATATTCTTGGAAGGGACAGCAATCAAGCAGGCTGCATTTTCCTGAATGATGTCA